>JAHLJT010008446.1:151500838-151566219 GCA_031308135.1 Acheta domesticus
TCGTTGTCAGTTAGGTTTTAGTTTTTCGTGATAGTCACAAAAATATTAGCTTTTTACTTTTGAGAAAGCTACGTGTCTGAACCCGTTGACTTGAAAATTTCATCGAATGATAACGAAATATATTAAGGTACAGGGTAAAACACAAACACAGTCTTCACTCTTCACTGAACACCCACATCCTTCACAATTAAGTACACAGCACTTATAGACCATGAAAAAACGTTAATTGAATAGTTTCACTACACGCATAAGAAACAATCTTCATAGGTATAGGTATCAAGCAACTATAATAGTACTTCTAGTTGTTGCTGGAGAGCAAATCTTGAATTAATGATTATGCAAATAAACCTCGTCAGACTGCACAAACTACGGTGTTAACAGAAAGCGTAAATAAAGATTGTCGAATCTAAGCCTTCTAAGCGTGTCGCCACCAAAATTGCTACGAGCAGGAAGGACTGAAATATTGAGGTGGCCTTGATAGTATTGAAGCATGGAACCGAAAAGTTATATGAATGTGATCGAAGAATGTCTTATCTTGTAGATTGTGGTGTGGAAAACGTTTCTTTGCAGGCCTTTGGCCTCAATATTTTACTTTTTAAGGCTCTAAAACGCCTTTGTTTATGAGTTAATTTGCAGATATAGGTTGACATGTGATGCGGGTTGCATTTTACATGAAATATTTCGATGCGTTTTTTAAAGAAATCATCCATATTTTTTAAGTCAAAATGGAATTCGTCAAGTCTCCGTGAAATTCTCTTTCTTTAGAGCCCTCATTTATAAAGATTGGTTGCGTGTGAGAGCCGGAACCCAAAGGTATACTACTGAAATAATACAGGAGACGATAAAAATAAAAAAAATTAAAATAATTTTCATCACTTCTTTTTACATCGTAACTTATTACACAAAGTTGAAAATGAAGTTTATTATTGGAATCTCTAATGTAAATATGGAACTACAGTATATTTCAAATAAGCTAAGAAAATATTGTAATACAAAAATCAGCAAAGAAAATACTAGAAAAAGCAAACCTGCATTTTAGATGCCTGAAAAGCCCAAAACTGAAAAGTACGAAAAGGCAACAAACATACAAAATTGGAAGGAAAGGTACTAATATTTCTCATTGCGCTTGTATCTAAATTTAGCAGAGCATTTGTATTTACACTATATAAAATGAGGGGAAATTAATGATTTTATAACAATCTGGAGCAATACATAAAAGCCTAATATTGTAATTGGAGTATAGGCCTAGAAATGATAAAAATGAATGTTCTAATTGCCTTTAATTTTCGTAACTGGCTTACGAAAGATATCTAACATGTAATTCTTTGAATTAACAGCTTTCCTTCCCTTCCATTACTTTTCTGTACGAACATCTGGGACAGTGAGATATCAATGTCGGAAGTCAAGGTTATCGAGTTTGCCCCCTAGGATGCCAGTGATATGCTCGCATCGCGAAACTGAGCCCAGCGTTCATGACCCACCGGTCACTTACGATTTCCCGCTACTTTAGCTTGTGTGAAGAAGTGAGAAAAAAGAAAGCTCTTGGTCTCTAAAGATACAGAATATGAAATTCAAACACAAATGACATCTTCGGTGTATAACTAGACTAAAAATAGAGATTTGATACCGATTGACTAGGATTAGCAAAATCAAAATGACTTAAATTCAAATTTTTAACCAAGACTAGAAGAAAATAGAAATAAATATCAAGAAAAAACGCTTAGAAAATTAAATATGCCTTAAAATACATTTATGTGAAATAAGCAAATGAAATATTAGTCAAAATTGCTAATTTTTCATCATTCTTGCATTTATGCCAAAAGCATTTACAAATGTTCATTAGAATAAAACAGGCAACTTTCTAAACACCCGATGTCTGGTCATTATATAGAACGAAATTTATCTCGAAAACGAAAACTTGTGAATACTCATTCTTTGACTTCAAAAGTAGAACTGCAGTAGATCGACTTCTGGTTCTCCAGAGCGTCGGAAAGTCGAATTTTAAAGTTTTTTTGAATTTTTAAAATTATTTATATTTCGTTTATTTATTAAATGTTGGAAAACCGAAATTATTGGTCATTTAATTTAAAAAACATTCAATACTCTTTCCTTTTCCTGGAACTTGGGATCCGATATTTACGGCGCAGTTCGCCGGAACGGAGCCCGCCGGTTATCGACAACCGACCGAGTCTCGGTCGGTCACCGGCGACCGAGAGTCCTCAACCTGCTGTGAAGGACAGTTGAGCACATGGTCTCGAAAGAAGAGAGGCTAGCAAACGCTGGTCGGTAAAAATCGCGGAGAATGAAGACCTCTAGTATGAAGTCAGCTATAGGAAACATTTCGAAGCATACTTCAGACTATGGTCGGATGAAGTTCACGTTAGTCAACATGAGGTAGCTGGGATAATTGAAGTAATTTACGGTGACGACGAATAACAGATATATGATAAACAGGAATCAATATATCGGTGAGATGTGTCTAAGGCTAGTGAGAGGCAAGTGCAGGTTTGAGAATTTAATTCCAAAAGCCAAGAAATGTATGAATTTGACTGGACTTTGTATTTGGTTCTAAGGACTTTCGGTAGAACTTCATAAAATAAACGCACAATGTTGTATTTCACGATCTATTTTCCGACTACTAATTTTTTGTTTGATAAGAAATTACACGTACAAGATGACCAGCGATCTGGCTTTTTGGAATTCACGGCTTTTTCCCGGTTTTCCAGGTCTAAGAATGTAAATTTTTCAAGTTCTCTTTCGCACATTACAACACACTATACTTTCTCGCTACCGTGGTAGAGAAAAGGTTATGTAATGCTGCGCGAAAAAAACGGCAAATTTTCGGCAGAAAAACTCTTTATTACAGGGCCCTGGCAACGAAAAGGTGGATAATTCCAAATGCTAAATAAAGAAAAATCCTCTAAACGTAATGTAGTCAGAATCCATGTTTTGTGGGTTCCTAATACCGAAAAATTGATTGACGGCAATACGTCAGTCTGTGAACAAAGCTAGGGACTAAACCGTTCAGCTAATTTTCTCCAAAATTGATATTCCCCGATTGATCTGGCTGATGTCGCGGCCCCTTGAATTTGAAATAGATATTTTTACTTTGGGGGTACTTTACAGGAAGCCCTTAGGACATTTTCAAGTTGTTCAAAAAATTGTTCCATCGTTTTTGATACAACGTTGTTACTGGAGAGTGTGAAGGACGTTTAAGAGAATGGCGCAGGTCTTATGTTCGTTGAAAACCCTGATTTTTCGAAAATTGAAAAAATTCAAAATTTTCTCGGCGTCTTTCTAAATCTGCAATAATGAAGATAAACATTTTTTCTCAATGAAATGTGTTCCTGAAAACCAGGCGGAAAAATAATGTGTTCAATTTTTCAAAAGCATTAATATTTTTTGCGAAATTTTGAGACAAACGTCGGCACCTTTTTATTTTCTTTAAACAATTTTTTCTTAAAAACGGCACAAAACGTTTTCATTAAATTTAGATCTGAAATGACGTAAAAGACGCTTAAGAGAACGATGCAGGTCTCATGTTCGTTGAAATGCTGACTTTTCGAAAATTTAAACAAATGTTGGCGTCTTCCTGCAACTACAATTTTGGGGGTACAATTTTTTTCTAAACGAAACATGTTCACAAAAAACACAATATTCGAATAAGATCACGTTGAATTTTTGGAAAATGTGTATTTTTTGTGTAATTTGGAAATACATGCAAAGTCACCCGCTCCGAATTTACTGCGCTTCGTGAACGTATTTTTATAGGTGTTTTGGGGTAGTTGGATGCTACGTAAGTTAGAATGTGTGTATTACTTCATATTCTTTGTTCGTTTCTTACACGGAAACTTTTGTTACACACACGTAATCTTTTAGAAATTCTTTAAAATCTATTTGAAATATACGAAATAAAAATTGCTAGCCGCAGAGAATATCAGATTGGAAGGCAACAATGGCATTTCGTGCTCGCAAATTTCTGTGAATTACGTCTCATAGTTGTAACATGATTTCGCCGAATGAAAAGAAGCCATACAGCTATAATAGTCAAATTTGTGTTGATATTTTGTATTGAAAAACGAGCTACAGATTTGACATTAGAGACCTGTCAATAATCAACTCCCACTACTCTCGAATCTAGCGAAATGAGGGCTCAAGAAAACGAGCGCGGATATTAATTGAAGGCTCCAAACACTGTTTACAATTTCCTATATATTTCTTTTTATAGTGTATTAGACTGAAATTTAGGGTGTAAATAAATAAGAAAGTTTATTAAAGATAAAATATATTTAATAAAGAAAGAAAACTACATAATGGGTGCGCGAGTAACGAAATGTTCACAAGGGAAATAATTTTTATGCTTAACTTTTGAGTATTGGTTTTAAAATAAACAGTCGACGACAAACAATTTCTAAAAACAAAATTTCATGACTTCTGGACGATGCTCAGTTCGTAACCAGATGCAGAATATCGAAGGGGGTATCCTAGAAGATTTTAGAAGAAAAAGAACCGGGTCTGGAATATCTTTCAAATAGCCATAAGCCTCCAACGTCCACGCATCAGTACTTGATACCTAATGAAGTTTTTGTACTGCAGGACATTTTCATTTGGTGGTCGGCGATTGCAATGGAATTTTCACATCTGCAAGATACTGTATGTTGCACCTACATACGCGACAGTATTTGAAGTTGTGTGATGCGCGAGTCGACTACGCAACCCCCAAGCATACATGTGGCACTTTTCACTCGCCATATCATGTACTGAGTTGAAACAAACACTTTACTGAATACGATGCCGTAGGTGAATTTGGGCTAAATGTTGGGGTTAAATCTGAAAATAATGAAAAATCCCTGTTTTCAAATCAAAAATTACCCTTTTTTCCGGTTCTTCCAGGTTTTTTCAAATTCCCGTTTTTTTTCTCGGTTTTCAAGGATTCCAGGTACGCTGGCCACCCTGGAGTAGATAGAGAGGGAAAAGATTGAGAAAAATTAAAGTGATACTTAACTGAAATGAAAAATAATCTTCTTGGGAATATGAAATGGATGAGAGATGAATAAAGTACAGATGAAAGTTGAAATAAAGTAGATGAAAGAATATAGAAGATTAAATAATGTAGTACTAAAAAAAGTCTTGATCTTTCTGAATCAAATGCCACATTAAATTCATTACAATAATCCCTCAACATTCCCGAGAGTTAGGTTCCCAAAAAACATCACGAATGTTGAGTCTATGTTTTAATGAAGGAAAGTAGGTTAGGTTCCTGGATATCGAAACCCTGGAGAAAAAACATCTGACAATTGCAGTAGAACTGGGTAAGAGCTTACTACAAATAGAATTCACAAATAACATCCCACAATGAAGACATAAAACAATGTTTCAAATCTATTTCAAAGTTGAAAGTGATTAGATATAGGATTTGGTTATTTTTTGTTTCATCGCCCTAGTCGTTGTTCTAATATCCAATAAACTAAAAATTTAATAAAAATTCCGAATACAAATTTATTCGGACTTTTTCAAATACAATTTCTAATACATAAATGGATGAATTAAAAGTTAAAAAGTTAATAGTTAAAGAAAATGTTTAAAAGTTTTTAAAAAGTTAAAGGTTAAAAAAGTTAAAAGCTAAAGAAAAAGTTTAAAAGGTTAAAAGTTTAAAAAAAGAGAGGCATGTAACAGGGATCTGCACTGTTCTGCTGCATGAGGGACGAGTGTGGCGCCTGTGACGCGAGTGCTACTCTGGTACTGCTGCTACTGCCACTGGTGCGGTGGGGGCGGGGGGCACAGATCTTGTCCACGATCTCTCTGTACTCGCGCGGGGCGAGGTAGGGCCTGGCCGTGTGGGCGAAGTAGCACGCCGCGCTCCCGGTGGTGGCTTCAGCTATGATGCGCTGTCTTAAGTTTTTTCAGCTGATAACCATTCGAGACCTTTAGGAGCGCAGCATTCGCCCAGGGCACCCACCACCAGCGGTATCATTTCGGCGGAGGCGTAGTCGGCGCTGAGGAGAGCTGCGCGGGAGGCACTGTATTTACTCTTCTTTTCCTCGTATCTCTCCTGCAGCTTACCGGCGCGCACCGCCAATACCGTTCCATCCACGATGATGGAGTATAGGCCCCGCGCGAGAACGAGATCCGGGCGTTCGCTATCCACCACTACCTGGTTTTCTTTAAGGACTTTCCATCCACTCGCCACTGCGGCCTCCTTGTAATGCTCGCAGATGTTGTGGCGAGCGTGCCACAGCGCCAAGTTTAATGACATGTCCAACTGTCCCGCACGCGGCTGTGCCATCTTCACGCGGCAGGTGCAGCCCTTCCGACAGGCCTTGTTCTTGTTACCAGGGCAGTGGTTTAACCTTTTAGCTACCGAGTTTTTTTTTTCCTTCTGCACTCGGTGGCGGCATCGACTTTTTTAAATAGACGAATTTGCTTCACCCCAGTGGAGGTTTAACTGCGGCGAGTGAGGACAGCTACCCCCAAGTGTTGGAAGTCCTTGTTGATAGAGATTTAAAGGGGATTAACTGGTAAGACAGTATCATCTTTTCCTCTGCAAAATTAAGTAATATTATTTTGAGCAATGATCCTCTTCATGTTTCTTCTATTGCTCAGAAATAATATTACTTAATTTTCCTCTTCATTTTTCTTCTAATTTTCATCTTTACTCCACCCACCCCGCCTGCGCAACGAAGTTTTCCGCATTTGATTTTTAAAATGCCTTTATATTTAGAATGTTTCAAATTTTAAAAAAATATTTCCCACTTGCAAAGAGGTAACCTACATAATACTTTATAAAAATTAATTAAAAAGTTGGAATTTGAAGAAATTATTATACTTTCGAAAAAAGTATTTTCAAAATATTTAAAGAAGCTTTTTGGATATTGGATCTATATAAAACTATGAAAGCACGACTTTTTCAAAATTTTCAAAGTAGTTTGGGAAAGTAAAAATATTAAAAATCATTTCTAAAAATGAAAAAGTATTTATCTTCCTTAATTTTATTTTAAATTGCCGTAAGAAATATATTTCCGTACACCGTGGATAAAGCTAAATCGTTGTGATTTAGTATCTTGAACGGAATCAATGCACGAAGATGGACAGCTTGATAGGAGCTGAAAATATTAATTATGTTGGCTTGGATCATCTTCCAGGCTGGACACAGATGCACAGTCACTGTTACTGTCCAAAATTGACTCAATTTCGCGAGTTGTTAGCGATTGTTCTCGACAAGCCATTTTTACTTCGAAAGCAAACGACCCAAGCGCAAGCAGCAACTCTTAGCAGAATACGACAGCGGTCGCCCCAAGTGGGAAGCGTGGGCCGAGGCGGGTTTTGATATGACGGGTGTGTGACAGGAGATAGTACACAGTGAAGCGCTACATATAGTACAAGGGACTAAAGAAGAGGCGCCCTAACAAAAGAAAGCTTTGATAGAGCTGAAGAGATATTGATATGGAACCACTTCGATGGTTTAAGCCAATACAATAAAATTTAAGACATTGCAAATAATACAATACTAACAAACATGAAAACATATTATTTCAATGACATAACTTGATTCTACCCTATTGTTATCTGCTACTGTAGAAAAAATCTTTCTAGCACAATTTAATTATTATATACGAATTAAAATAATATATTATGGAACAAATTTGTGAACATTATATGTATATGCCATATGAAACCCAAATTCCGTTATAAATTGCAAACAGAAAGCATCTCTTCTGTTCTTTCTGTGGTATGTGTCTTCTTATTGTGATTTTATGGCCTTAGAGCGGCGTCTCCAGGCCATGTTAACTGGCGATCATTCTCCTATGTTTCTCAAGCTGCGGCGCACTGTAGAAGCATGAAAGTCAGAGCACTTCACGCTCCCTTTCGCGCCTCAAGACCGTACTCCCGTCAACACATCCCTGCCGGATGGCGTAGGCCGAGCGCCGAACGTGAGAATCGCCGCGCCGCTGCTTGCCACCCGTCAGCAAGCGATAGATAAAAGCCGTCGCACGCCTCTGGAGGTCAAGCGAAAAAGATCCCATTGGTTGAAATGCTCTGGGAAACCTCTTTCCCATTAGTCTTTAAAAGGTTAAGGCGGGAGCGGAGTTGAGGCGGACCGGGAAGAGGAACTTGTAGACAGGAATTGTCATGTGCTCCCCGGTCCGCGTGAAGAAACCTGATTCCTTGCCCACCCCCCGCCAGAGCTCCCGCGTAGATCCTTGGGCCCTTTTGGGATTGCCATCGCTGCGAGTGCGCCTTCTAGAATAATTCTCGTAGGCGCCTCACAAGTGACGACCTCCCCGAGGGCCTGATGGTGACCACCTCCGAACTGTCATCCTCCATGGGTGTGTGGCCGTTGTCAGGGTCGCGGGCGTCCGGCGGGTGCTCCTGCTGAGCGTCCGAGCCCGGCCGTGGAGGGCCCGGTCACTGCTCCGGGGTGCCCCTTCTAGCCAACTGGCACAGCGGTGGGGAGGAGCCAGGGCGACGCCGGGGCCGCGTGGCTCGTCGCTGCGCACGACTGCTGGCTGCGCGGACACAGTTCTCAGGTCGTTGGTTGGGCTGATTGCGGCCAGTACTGGGATGTAGTCGGGCGTCGACTCGCTGAGTGGTGGCCCGCTCTACCCTGTGTGTGTACTAGTTACCGCTCTCGGCGTCGGCAGTGGGAGCGGCGTTCCTGTGGCTGCATCGAGGCGGCGCTCCAATCGGCCCGCGCGCCGTCCTGCGCGGCCGGCGTTTGGTGACGCGGCGGCGTCCTACTCCTCCGCTCTGCCCGTTCGGCGTCAGCTCCGGGGCGTCATCCTCGGTGGCAGTGGGGGTCGCGACCTTCGCCGGCCCTGGCCTCTGCATCAGCGGACGCTGGCTCCAGCCGGGCGACGGGATAGTCCCTCGGGACGCAGTAAGAGGAGCGGAGGGGGAGGGAGGGAGTGAGGGTGCCATTGTTCTCCTCTATCTCCCATTCTACTCCCACCCTACCCACGGCGTTACACGCGCGCGACCAAAAAGTCTCTAGGCTGTATCTGCGGGGGAAGGGGGGTTATTAAGGTAATCCGCACACGTTCGGCGCCGGTTGTGATCTGGCACAGTGGCTTGCTTGGGTGGCGAGGTCTTCCATGGCATTTCTGAGGCTGTCTGGGCACGTTAAGATTTTAAAAGCAGAATCTATCGCCCAAAAAATCGGCCTCCTCCCTCACCTTCGTGAGGCCGATCGCCCCGTCCCTCGCGGTGTCCACTCTCTGGGAGGGAGAGGATATCTTTCTCATGCGCTCGCTTGGCAGCAGCTGCTTCCTCGTGTATCTCATCGTTCTGAGGGGGAAGGTAAGCGCTGGCAACACGAACTGAGTCAGGACGTCCATCTTTTGCCAGTCGTAGAGCCCTGACTCAGCTATCTTACCGGCAATGCTTCTGGTTCGTATAGCCCCTTCCAGTCCTTCACCAGGGAGAAGCCTACCGGCCTTCCCAGGTAGTCTGTGCGCGCCAAGGGCTCGTAATGAATGTCCGTCTATCTTAATGCTTACAACCGCGTGTCTCCGGTGAACGGCGAGGGTGGGCTAAGTGGAGGGCTACGTGGGAACCCCTGTCGGATTCCGCGCGTGATGGGATTTCACCCGTCGGGCCGTGGGATGTAAGCACCCTTGTCGTGTTGTATATATTTGTCACTATAACGGTGAAGGCTTCCCGGCCCCGATCACAAGGACATCCTGCAGCGCTGTATGCGGCATAGACCCAAACGCGTTTTGTAAGTAGAGAAGTGCTAGCGTCATGTCTTATTTACCGGCTCTGGCCCGCTCGATGTGGCGCAGGAGCGTGTAGTTGTGCTCCAGCAAGCCATCGAACGGGCGGAAACCTTTTTGGGCCTTTGACAGGGCTCCGTTCTCCTCGACCAACGTGTTTAAGCTCGTTGCCTACAGCCCTGGGTATAACTTACAAAGTGTGGGTCCGAGGGCAATCGGGCGCCCGTTCTGATGTTGTCTAGCTCGCCTTTCTCATAGATCAAGACGGTCTGCGACGCCGCCAGGCCTGCGGGATTCGTCCTGCTTTCCGTATTAAATTCATTAGTGCTGTGGTTAGCTTCGTCTCTAGGTCCGTTGTCCTAATATGTTCGTAGGTTAAGCGGTCTTCCCTCGGGGCGGTATTCTCGGCGTTCATGAGTCGACGTTATACTTCACGGGCCGAGAATTCGCCGCAGTAGAGAGGCTCCCGGCCCGTGATGTGGGGAAAGACGGACCCGTCGTGGGCTGAGGGGTTCCGATCCGCATCCGTCTCGCACAGGACGTGCTCTTCAGTTTCTTGTAACTCGATCTGGCACCTCTCCCCTTCATTTCATGTGATCCAGAGCATGGCCCGGCATCGTTGATTCGTGTAAGTGTCCGTGTCATGTACGTAGTAAGTATTCGTAGCTTGTCGGCGGCTGGGCGCTTTCGCCGTCGCGCCTCATCTGGCGCCACTGTCACTGGTCGGGGTCTTTATCTTTCCTGCCTCCTGTAGACCCGTCACGTATCTCTCGTCTAACGCAGCGGGCTCGGCGCCCTCGCGACTCCTCAGGGCTAGGCAGATTTCGTTGTATGCAGCGATGAGTGTTTCGTGAGGCGCACTCGGGGGCCTGTGGGCCGCCGCAGTGGACCGGGCTCGGGGTCTGGTGTATTAGTTTCTCCCTCCATATGCTGGCGGGTCTCTCCCCGGGGGGGGGGCAGGCGACGCGCTCCGCGCGTGTGATTTGCAAGATGTAAGGGCAGACGCAGCTAGGCGGCGTGCCCTGGCGTCTTCCCGCGCGCCTCCCGCTCGCGCCGCAGAATTGGAAGAGTTGCTGCTTCTATTTCTCTTTTTAATTTCGAAGTTATTTGCGTGTTCGGATCACATTCGAAAGCCCTTTCCACCAGAGCTTGTTGAAGTTTTAGAACGCCATTAACAGTTTTGACATTCATGTTGCACCAGGGACGCAGTTTCGCTTCCGTTACTTCATTACCTTCGAGGTTTTCTTCACTGATTTCCCAAAGCTCGACCTCAAGGAGTTCATTATAATGAGAGTTGCAAAGTTCCTGAATGGCTTTTCTGTTCATTTGGCCAAAACCCTTACCAACAATCTGACACAACTGAATTGAATTATTTTACAATTGTGTTATTCTACAAATGTGAATTGACATTTCAACTTCGAAATTTTTGCAGAAAGTGATACTTTGTGCTCCGACGTCTGCCGAGTTCCGTTTCCTAGGTGATGCTGATAAAGGAAATGAAATGTGCTTGCTTTAAAAAACCTGGTAGGACCAAAAGACGCATTCGCGAATGTTAAAACCGGTAGCATTTCTGTAATCGCGAATGTTCGTAACTCGCGCGATTACTGTATGTTCAACAACATAAAAAGAAAAGGTTTCGAAGGCTTCCTATTGGGTGGAATTTTGATCGATGAATGAAATGCTATTCCCAGCATCGTCAATTCCAGGGGAATTTACACATGCATGCCCAGAACTATGTTTGCCACGAAAAGAGCACTTCAGTCCAGATTTTCAGCAGCTATATGCCCTAGCATGTTATTTGATTACATGAAGGGTTCTTACGGTGCATTTCATATTATTTCAATAAGGCACGTGCGTGCTAATGTCCAACGCCAATCCTGAGGAATAATTTGTTTTCCCAAACATTACTTGATGGTAGGTGCAAAATCCGTGTTAGCGGGCAAAATCTCAGGCAAAACTAAGGTTTTTACACAAACTTTGAAAGTATTAGGTAGTAGAGATCATCCAGTGTTCTCACATCATATCTTTACCGTAAACATCGACAAAAATATTTCTCCTGCTTCAGCAATATAATTTGTTTTAGCTTCTGTCTGGTTACAGAAAATATTTCAGACAAATCACAGTTTCCGACACAGTTACTGCAGAATATTTCCTTCCATTCTCAACACTGGAGTAATGTATCACATCCACTAAAACCACAAAGGAAATTGATATGTTCTCGGACATATTAGAATGTTATTGATGAATGGAACTTGTTTCTTCGTCTAGAAAAAATGTGTTGATAAGAAGCTATACAGTGCAAGTAAGATCAGTAGATCCACAACTTCATCAATGGTGGAACACTACTAAGGTCCGAATAAAATTAGATTGTGACATTCCGTGGTCACGTGATGATGTCAGTGCTCCGAATCTTCTGATTAGCTCTTCCCTATGTTACTAATTAGGGAACAGCTAATCAGAAGATTCGAAGTTTGCACATTGTCACCTCAAACTAGGGAACAAATATTACGAGCAAACAAATGGGAATATAGGGGGCAAATTGATTTGTCAGTAATTTTTTATAGGTTTACCTGGATGAAAACCATTGTCGCCAGATCGCACGAACAACCTCTGGCTGAGAAGAAAAATGTTCCCTAGGGTTTAAACTTTTTACATCAAATTATGGTGCAGTTTCTAGAAGAAAATCACCAGCATACTATTTTAATTTGTTAATTTTTAAGCTTAGAAGTTACATAAAATAGACGATCGACCACGAGAAATAGGTGTACATTGAACTTTGAAACAAATTTTAAACTGAGCAAAAAACCAAAAAGTTTTCTATTTAAGTTCGTATACCTATTCCTTTGAAAGTAATTATTGACATTCTTCTACCATGTCCAACCTCAAGCCTATCATGTGTTAACATCCAACAGTAGTCTGCGGGCATGTTCTTGTCCCATCTTCCTTGATATTTGCGCTCCACATCTTTTAAGTGTTAGTGGAATCTTTCACCCTATTCTTCGCTGATTGATCCTAAATTTCCGGGGGGGGGGGGGTTGGCACATTTTTCTCGGCGCGGTAAAGTTGCTGTGACTTCCGACCAACCTGGGCACTCTTTGTGGTATTCCCGCCAAATTATGGGAGTTCCACGCTGCACCAGTGTGTTATGGGGGGCGCGAACACATAATTCGCGCGACCCACGTCCCACAAAAAAATTAAATTAAGAAAATTAATTAATCATTGTTCCCCCGCGCCTCTACGCATGGAACGTCCTCTGCCGCCATGCAGCTTCAGCCACGCCGCCGCCGCCGGCGTCGGGCATCATCATCATTATCATTATCATCGCCGCCGCCGCCGGGGCCGGCGCTGCTGCCACCACCACCACCGTCGCCGCCCTTATCTCCCCCCACCTCCGTCCGTCCGCCCCCCCGGCCGGCCAGCCACCCCTTCCACGCGCTCGGTGACATTCTCGGGGCGGTGGTCAGAGCAGGCGAGGCCGGCGGAGAGTGCGCGGCGGGGACGGATCGGGGAGTGCAGGAGGCAGCTTATCGCTCGACACGGGACTGCTCAAAAGCTTTGCCGTGAAGCATTCCCGTCAGCGAAGGGCATTTTTTCTGTGTGCACTGAGGACCCTTTACTAGACAGCTGTGTAAAAGGGAGGAGCTGTGGTACTATGAGAGTAGTCTGGTTTGAAAAATCTAGGCATGTGTGCCTCGTAGGCTTCAATACATTCTGCAATGTTTACACTAATTTACATTTTCTTACTGTATCATGCAGGTAGCCTCGCCTAGTCAGTGTACCTTTCATTTTGTTATCATAGCAATGCAAGAGTTTTGTGAAATTGTTAAAGTTTTTTGTATTCTTTGACAGGGGGATTCTACAAGTGAATGAAGTAAATACTTTGTGTTCTGACACTCATGGATTTACCCAACGCTTGAAATTTTTCCAGCATATTCTTAACAATTGTTATATAGTTAGGATCCTTCTAATAACCCAGAAATTTACTAAGATCTTTGAAGGCTTGCTATCATGCTAGTTTCAAATTCGTTATTCAACATAAGCTTGCAAATATCTGGACTTGGTGTCTGGTTCAAGCTTTTGTCTTTTCGGGCTTTCTTTTTTGACCCAATGTTTAGCCTTATCATAGCTGCCTCACTCACAAATGAAACATAAGAATTATGTACATCCGCCTTAACCAAAAAGCATGGAGATAACTTTCAAATCACCGCAAATGGTCCAACCAAGGTCGGCATATTTTATTTTCTTAGGGATGAGAGCTAGGTTTTCATAGCAATATTTTAAATGCACTGAGAATCCAACTGATACAGATGAATATTGGTTTCCGTGATGATGCAGGACAGCTTTAAGTCTCCTTTTCGATGAACCTATAAAGACCCTCCATTTATCTTTATCGTATTTGGTATAAAATTTGCTCATCAATCCGGGAACATCAGAACAAAGACCAGGTTTTCTTCCTCAAAGTACTTAAATTCATTTTCTCGATTCCTACACCAATAAAAGAGGTTCATTTGGCCATATTTTTTTTCTTTCAATCTGGAGCTCAACAATTCAGCTGCCTCTTTCGAACGGACGTGAAAAAAATTTCTGATAAATGCTCAAAAAAATCCAAGTAAAATTGATTTTCTCAAGAAAACGTGACTCTATGGGAATTTTGATTATTTTTTAAAAATCAGCGCCACAAATAACATACAGTTCGGCTATCAATTCCCTTGTATTTTTTTCACTGCAGGCCTGTGTAATTAAATTGTAAATTCAATTAATTCATTCCAATGTTGAAGAAAATCGTATTAAAATAGTCAATTATATCTGGATTAATGCATAGCCAAATTTTAGGATTTAAAACAAACTGCATGCGAAACAGTCCGTGAAAGTAGGGTACTTAGTTTTAATAAAATTGCTTAAAACCGAATACAAGTAAATAATAAAAAAAATAATAATTTGAGTTTATTTTCTTTCACGAAATGAATGTAACAACTGCCTGCAATTATATGAATTTGGAACTCATGCTTATCTTATGATTGATTTACCTCGGGGCACCGAAAAAATATTTATTTTATAACTTCTTCCCGGTCGAGTCATACCAACCATCAAAGCGGTTTGGAATAGGTCCATCATTGCCAGACATTCTTATTTTGTCACAAAGTCTTAAAATCGCTGCAGAACTTGATCCAACACGTGTGAGATTGAGGATTAAATTCCGGACTCGCGACGAAACCATTAGAGACATTCGCTGAAAATACGAATAAGACAAATATTACAATATATATAGAGAAGCTGTGCGATATTTCTACTCCGAAAATAATTTGTGAACAACACCTTGAACAATACATTTTGCGAAGAATTCCCAATTGACTACAGAGTGCTGCGATAAACAGAAACAAATCATAAACAAAATTCTGTTCAATACGGGGACTGAAAGGTTTGGGCATTTTTCAAGATGAGATCCGGAGGAATTATGGGAAAACTACAGATAATGCTTTCGACTTGTATTTTGATGTATTCTTTTACATACTGCGAGCCTTTACGAACCTGTACAGACACGTGTATACTTTAATTAGGCATGCATCAGTGCTTTATACAAGAATTTTCAACTGGCGTGTGGTCAGAAAATTCAGGTGTGTGATGAATTTTTACGTGTCAATGAACTTCAACGTCAACTCATAATATAGGTCGCACACAATATGTTTAGTTTCCAAGAGGTCTTTTTAAAGCCCTAGGTGACAACGCTTTTTTCAATTTTTCGACGTGACCTCAGCACACTTGTGCCGTAGGATCGGTGGCAGACTGTAAGCGGACCTCAGAACAAGTTCTTTTTGATAATTGTCAGTATGCACACAGTTTCAGATCTGACAAAAAATAAATATTTGCAAGCCTTGCAGCCACCCAGCGCTCGAATGTAGCACTGGAAGACCGACGGCATTCATTTTGGTTCAGATCACAGATTCTCTGTACGAATAAAAGAACTTGACTCAATGGCATTTTTGTGATGCTATATCTCGGAATACAAGGAGTGCGATTGACTTCACCCCACACAAGTGGTTTCCTCAACTTTTATGGAGGTATGGTGATTAAAAGTCTGAGGTGAAGTACTACAATCCATGGGGCGGCAGGATCAAATACTGGTCTGCAAAAATTAAAGCAATTTGAAAGAAAAATTCTTGACATTTTGGCTGTCCGGGTGACGTCGCGTCTTTGCCTGCATCCCCCGGACAGCCAAGAATTCATGGACTAGAACCAAGCTTACGTTTACAAGAAAATTTCTCATTTATTGCTTCAGTCTTATGTCGACAACTTACGGTTGATTCATTAATTAAGGTTTAGAGGGCGCTTCAACTGCCAAGGTCATTGGCGCCCATGTCGAAGTATTTTAAAAAAGGGAATAGGTTCAGTATGTGTTACAGATGGAGCCTACCCCCTAATTAAAATCATATACATAAAGAGAGACTTGAATTCTACATCGAGTATTCAAGTAGTATGACAGAAAGAATATATAAAAAACACGTAAAATTCATAGTAGAACTAAAAGTTGGCTGTAAAGGGGCCAAAAATAAAACAACAAAAAGTAAAACACTATTCTATTCTCTCAAATAAGATTATATATTCCGCTTTCCCTCAAGAAGCAAAAACGTTTTGAGAGCGCGGAATCGTCATCCCCGAGCACCTCCCTTAAGCCGCGTCCACACGATGCGTCTTTTCGTTCAATTTTGCGCATACGTCCAACGCTGCGTGTAGCGCAAGCAGCGCATGCGTTTGGGGCATGCGTCCTTTCGTCAAAACGATGGACGCATGCAATAGCGCAAGCTTCCCAGAGCTGACGGGAATCTCGTTCGTCTTTCTCGTGCGCTTCCTCCAAAGAATGTATATTTCATAGCGAAGTCATCCGGAATATCGAGCCGTAAGAATTCTTTGGTAGTCTTCTGAATTATTTTGTGTTGTCCATCTGCGTTTTATTTGGAATTTGTTGCAGACTATTCATTTATTATGTACTTACAGTAATATAAATTTTTAACATATACATTTATTAAGATAAATTGTGGAAACTAATGAAAATAAACATGTGATGATTTCAATTCATTTTTGGTGTGTTGTAGTGACAAGATAATATTTAGTTCTCCCTATTATTTTATTCTTATTTTATTTCCTTCTCATTTTATTTTTGCGGTAATGCCAATTTTCGAAATCCATGTAATAAATTATATATCTGAAACAAATAAATGCAATAGCTGTTTTTTAAGGTTATGTATTTTCAGACTGTCGCTTGAAAACAAAGAACTCACTCCTCAGTTTATTCAAGATTATAGGGAAAAGGAAGTTTTCTCTTCTTTCGACTGATTATAAAATAAGCTGCCGAAATTGTCGTGCAAATAGCTGCTGGATCCATTGTACAGAATAGAACAAGCACCGCACAGAGTTGCACCGTGTGGACAGGGTAGCGCACGTGCGCTGTGTGGAACGTTCGTCTTTCAACTTTGCGCATGCCATTTTATTCCCGTGACGCACAGAAAAGACGCATCGTGTGGACGCGCCTTTAGCGAGTTGCCCAGGCCATGTCTTCGCCGGTTGCCAAAATATTTCCTGTAGTTCAGGAGGACGTGTTCCACAGACAGAACCGTCCCGCATGAGTCACATACGGGAGGAGTTTCTCCTCGAAGGAGGAAACCGTGGGAAAAATGGCAGTGTCCAATTCGAAGACGGGTTAAAATTACTTCCTCACGCCTAGAGGAGCGAGATAAGGAACGCCAGGGAATTACAGAATTCTTTATCCCACTTAGTTTAAAATTGGTATTGTGCCACTCTGTTGGCCACGCTCTAAACAAAGATCGTTTAAAGTAAGCCTTAACATCGGACAATGACACAGCAGAAACGTCGATACGAGTATTACGAGTGGCTGATTTCGCCGCCAGGTCGGCCAGCTCATTCCCTGTGATTCCCACATGGCTTGGAACCCAACAAAGAACCAGGTCATAGTTGCGGGACATGAGACTATGAATCAGGTTTTGAACTGATTTTGTCAGGTAGTCTGACGAAGGCCGGGAGACAGCCTGAAGAGAACTGAGAGAATCAGAACAGAGAACTAACATCGCTGCAACGTCGTTGACTCGATGTACTTCAGGGCTTTGAGTATTGCATACATTTCAGCAGTGAATGTACTGCACTGTGAATGAAGACGATATGATTTGGTGGCCCAGATGCAATGAAAACTACACGCCACTGCGTCATTGTGCGATGACCCGTCCGTGTACAAGAATAGATGATGCGGATAGGCTTCCCTCATACCCTGAAACTGCTTCTGGTAAACCAGAGGACTAGTATTTTGTTTGGAAAGATTGGAGAGTCTGAGGTCAATATTCGGGAGAAGGAGTTTACAAAGGGGAATCAGGTCATTTGGGGGTTTCACAGGAGTGGGAAGATCGATATTAAGTCCCCGCAAAAGATTTCGCAATCGAATGCCTGGGGGCTGGAGTAGCGATGTTCGAAGAATATAAGAAGAATCATATTTTGGGCGAGTGATTATTCGGCGACAAGGATGATTAAAGAGTCCTGACACTTTAGCACCATTAGACGCTAATCGAATATCTCGCCTTATTTTTAAGGATGGCTCCCCAGCGTCAGCTAGAATGCACTTGATTTGGCTGGTGCGATACGCGCCTGTTGAGAGGCGAATACCTGCGTAGTGTATGCTGTTGATGGGTCTAAGGGTGGAAGGAGCTGCAGAACCATACACTTCACTACCGTTATCCAATGCTGAGCGAATGAGTGCTCTGTATAACCGCAGTAGGGTAATGCGTCGGCTCCCCATGAAGTGCCACTAAGCATTCGAAGAAGATTGAGGGGGGAGACGCATCTGGTTTGCAATGTGCGGATATGAGAGCGCCACGTGAGGGACTTGTCAAACGTCAGCTCTAGAAACCTGGCAGTCAGTGAATGGAAGCTGATTTCCTCCCAAGTACAGGATTGGATCGCTATGCAAGTGGTATATTCTGCAGAAGTGCACTCCAGTGCATTTAGTAGGTGAGAACTTAAAACCTGTCGATATGCTCCATTCATGCAGCTTGTTGAGCACCAGTTGGAGTTGCCTCTAGATCACACTTATGCTGCTGGATGAACAAAAAATGGCAAAATCATCTACAAACAGCGATGCCTTCACAGGTTCCCTCACGACCGACGCTATACTATTTATGGCTATGGTAAACAGTGACACTTAGCACCGAGCCTTGGGGGATGCCGTTTTCAAGGGGGTGACTGTTAGACAGTTTGTCACCAATGCGAACTCTGAAAGATCTGTCCGATAAGAAATTTTGGAGGAATAAGGGGAGCTTCCCTCTGAATCCCCACGATTGCAAGGTTCGCAGAATGCCAAGTGGTGTCATACGCCTTTTCTATATCGAATAGTACGGCGACAAGGTGTTGTGTCAGAACGAACGAGGTTGAAATTTCCGTTGCCAAAGCGACGAGATGGTCAAGGGTTGACCGGTGTTTCCTGAAACCGCACTGAATTGGCGCGAGTAGGTTTCTGCACTCCAAGGTCCAGACCAAGCGCTGGTTTACCATCCGTTCCAGCACTTTGCAAACGCAGCTGGTGAGAGCGAGAGGTCGGTAGCTCGATGACAGCGACCGATCCTTTCCCTCCTTCAGAGCTGGGATAACTATTGCTTCTCGCCATACAGCAGGGATGGTGTGCTCTTCCCAGTTGCGATTATAAAGGCGGAGGAGAAATTGCATCGCCACATCAGGAAGATGTTGTAACATTAGGTTGTGTATTTCATCAGGACCTGGGGCAGTTCTTCTGGCCAATGCAAGAGCAGAGCGCAATTCCGATATGGAGAAAGGTGTGTTATAATCTTCAGACGCTCTGCAGAAGAAATCCAACGGACGGCTCTCCATCCTTTCTTTGATCAAAAGAAAGTCAGGAGCGTAGTTCGCCGAACTTGACATGGCTTCATAGTGCGCGGCGAGTTCCTCTACAATCATATCTGGAGATGTGATCATTTCTCCGTTTTCAAGAGACCTGGCACCGTATTTGGTAAAGTGTCCTTTTATCTGTCGAATTTTTCTCCATACCAGGCGTGGTGGCGTGTGACAATTGAGAGACGAAACGTAATCTCTCCACGATGCATTTTTGCTCTCTAAAATAGTTCTTCTAGCCTTCGCCCTGCATCTTTTATATTCGATTAAGTTATCCACTGTTGGATAGTGTCTGAGACGTGCCAGTGCCTTTTTTCGAGCACTGACCGCTCTCGAGCACTTCTCTTTCCACCACGGAACGAAAGGTTGTCGCGGTTTACCACTTGCCTTCGGAATTGCGATGGAAGTAGCAGCGAGTACAGCGCTATTAAAATGTTCTGTCATTTCATCCACATTTCCGAAGGGACCGTCTGACAGGTTAACATTATTTTGGAATGTCGACCAGTCAGCTCGTCGCACGATCCATTGAGGGGGCCGTGCACAACTACGGCGAAGATGATCAATGTGGACAATCGTGGGGTAATGGTCGCTTCCATAAAGATCTTCTAATATGGTCCATCGCATAGCAGTAGCAAGTGAAGAGCTGCAAAGGGCTACATCAATAGCCGTGCTAGAATTCGTAGCTACGGCAAAATGAGTTGGTTCCCCAGTGTTGAGAATAGCCAAATTCATGGTGTCGATGACAGATTCCAAAATAGCACCTCTTTGACACGTACGAGAGGAATCCCAAAGAGGGCTGTGGGCGTTTACATCACCCACAACCAAGAAAGGTGTGGGCAATTGGTTTATTAGACTTAGAAGGTCATCTACTGACACCGTTTGTCTTGGGGGAATATAGATATTACATACGGTGAGTGAGAGGGACGGCAGATACACCTGCACACAAACTGTCGGTGTGAACAGGGATTTCTGCAGAATGCAGCGAATCCTGTACCAAAGTAGTAACTCTGCCGTGAGCGCGGAGGCCGTCATCGACATCAACCCTATAAGGAGTGAAACCGCGAAAGTGTATGGACCGTGGTGGAGAAAGATGCGTTTCCTGTAAGCAGAAAATTGATGGTGTATAACGGGACAATAAGAGTTTTAATTCGTCCCGTCGGAGAGAAAATCCGTTCAGATTCCAGGATAGGAGAGCCGTTGTTTAAGAAGTTAAGAGGATTTCTTCTTTTCCTTTTTTCGCCTCTGCCACCCGAAGGAGCGAGTGTCCACCCCGGCTGAAGTTTCCTCCGAGGCAGACTCATTCTGACCACTGCTCGACAGGCTGAGAGATCGCTCAGAGCGAGTTTCAGGAGTCGGGGTAGGTGGTCGGAGTTTGGAGGATCTATCATTTTTCTTGTCCAGGCCAGCAGGCCAGTGACATCAGCCTTCCTGCGCGGCTGAGAAGTGGATTCTGGTTCTGTCTTCGTCTTTGTTGCCTTCGTGGATGGTGTTTTGTATTTTGTGGGAATTATTATTTTCCCACCTTGCAAAGGCGATGTCTCCTCAGGGAAGTCCACTGGGGATACCTGGCAACAGAAGTTCGCTACTGGGGGAGTAGCAAGGGAAGATTTAATACTCGTCGCTTTGACCGTGTTCGCCAGAGTGCTAGAGAAAGAACGCCTGAGATCCACAGGGTTCTTCACCAGGTATCAGCGTTTCGCTTCCGGGAAAGATACCTTCTCTGTTACTCTAATTTTTTGAATCTCCCTCTCTCTGAGATATGTGGGGCACTTGTTAGAGTTGGCCGCATGGTCTCCTTCACAATTTACACAGCGCACTGGTGATGAACAAGGGTTCGGATCATGCGTGGATTTACCGCACTTTGCGCAAGCAGGGCTTACGGCCATGCACCTTTGTTGTGTATGACCGATCCTGACACTGGAAGCAGCGCAGGGGGTTCGGCACATACTGCCGCACGCGAAGGTTATAGTATCCACAGCTAATTTTCTCTGGGAGAGAAGGGAGATTAAAGGTCAGGATCAAGGTGGGAGTGGGGATCTCTTTCCCATTTTCCTTCCTCCTGATCCTATATACCTCCGTAACGCCATGGCTCTTAAAAAAGGAGAGAAGTTCGTTCTCACTTTCAAGCGCAAAGTCTTCGTGATTGACCACTCCCTTACATAAGTTAAGGGTAGGGTGAGTGGTCACTTCCACTTGGAGGCCGGCAATCTGCTTGGTTTTTTGGATCTTGTCAATCTGCTCGTCGGAGCGCGCTTCGAAAAGAATGGTACCATTCCTCTGTCGCACGACCGCTTGCAGCTTTCCAAAAGAGTCTTCAATGGCTCGCGCGAGGCGGACCGCACTAACACTTTTGAAGGATTTTTCAACTTCAACACACGACATGACAAGAAACCGAGGTTTCTTTGGTTTGTTCTCCACCCGAAGGAAGAAGCTATTCAAATCTACCGTCTCACATCGCCTCTTCCTTGCGGAAGAGGGCAAGGGGTTTGTTTTGGGCTCCATACGATTGAAGCAGATTCGTCTCCGTGCTCCCCACCCACCATGGAGTTGGGGACACCCCACTGGGGTGCCAGGGCTGACACGGAGATATAGTAGGGGAATGTCACAGCGCTGCACCGCCGTGGATCCTCCCGCTCACCCTGGAGTTCAGTGCAAGACCTAGTCCGAGCCGATTGATCGGGAGTGGGTTAGCTCCCGACCGCCCGTCTAGAAGAGTCCGAGGCCAAAGCGAGTGTATTGACACCTACAAGGAATGTTCCCCAAAAATACGTAGACGTACCCCTTAGTGCAAGCCAAAAAAAACGTAGCACCAGGACTAGTTGGGAAACAAACAGGTCTCTCAACTGCCAGGACACACATTCCCTCCGACACGGGTCGCCATGCTCGGCAAACACATGGGTGGGCGTTCAGCATACAGAGAAGGCCAGTGAGGAAGAAAAAGGAGTGAAAAGAATATACGTGACACGAAATGAAAAATAAGACGATGAAAAAAATGGAGAAAGGAACACTTGAAAGCCTTCTCTGCATCCCCCCGTCAGGACGTGGACCAACCCACCTCGACGGGGACAACTTACGGGGTTACCACCGACGTTTCCGCTTTCCAATGACCTCCGTTGCCCGCCGCATTTGCGAGTGCGCGGCCATGCCTGCTGGGGTAAGCGTATTAGGTATATGAATACCCGAGCGGCCAAATCTACCCGCCCCTATTTCATCAGGTATTCCTGAAAGAGCCTTACTGAGCAGGACAAAGCAGAGAAAGAAGAAAAAACAGCATCTAGCACATAATTTAGAAGGTGTCATGGTTTTACACGGTCTCACTCGAGACCCCCTGCGGGGAATCGTGTTACAAGTATATCCAAATTGTTAAAGTATAACTCAATATTTACTTACCGCACGATCGGTGTACATAAGTTCCATGATCACATCTGCGACATCTGATAACATGTAGGAATGGAGGCAAAGAACGGATGCATGAATTAAATTACTGACTAGGACTTGTCCACGTTCACTTATCAGTGATTTCACGAGCGTCTGTCGAACTTCATAAGCCTCATCTTCCTGCGAAAAAAACATTTCATCAAACATTTCGGTGTCACTCTCTCCTTCTCTCTCTCTCTCTCTCTCTCTCTCTCTCTCTATATATATATATATATATATATATATAGCTATATATATAGCTATATATATATAGCTCTGAAGACAATTCAAACATATTTTGTCTAATAAACTACGTGGATATTCCGAATGGTTCTGCCGCAATGAGCACTCAAAATTTGGTTTGAAAATATAATTTCTAGGCAAAAATTTGCATTGTAGAAGCACTCCAGAAACATGTAAATTGTTTATTATTTCCGAAGGAAATTAATATATTTGCTCAGACAGAAAAATTAAGCGAGAAATAAAAAAGCAGTCGAATGTTTCTATGCTTCTATAATGCAAATTTTTGCCTAGAAATCAATTTTTCAAACCAAGTTTTGAGTGCTTATTGCGGCTCAACCATTCGGAATATCCATGTAGTTTATAAGACAAAATTTGCTTAGAATTGTCTTAGGAGCTTATTTTCGAAATTTTGATGTTTCCTCCCCGGACATCCTGTATAAATATAAATATTATATATATATATATATATATATATATATATATATATATATATATATAATTCTCAGATACTTAGGAAAATATATTAACACAACACGAAACATTTTCTGCTCATACAACATAAACCACAATTAGAAAATCAATGTAGTACTCTAATACATCACGAGCATATTCTAACAGATTTAAAAGATACAAGGCTCTTTTGGAAATTCTGAAGGAAAAAAACTGTGGCATTTCAATCCAGACAAGTACTGACCAACCTTTTAGGTGCCATGCGGCGTTTCTCACGTACGAATTCTAAAGAAGTCGCTTTAAAATTACTTCCTCACACATAGCAACACAAGTTGAGGAAGACAAGAGCTGTACAGAATTCATCATCGCCTTTAGTTTAAAAGTGGCATAGCACTTCGTTTCCAAAGCACTGAGTAGGGAACATTTTAGAAATGCCCTTAAATTTGCTGATAGGACACTGGGAATGTGTCAATGTAAGACTTTTCCAGTTACGAATTTCGCAGACCGGTCAGGCCTAACTCATTGCCAATAATTTCCACAAAGTATCATACCTGGGTCATTCCATATTAAAATCAACACAGTTTTAATTAAAATTTTACCTCACCATTTTAGATTCAGATGAAATTTGACACATAGGTAGTATGAATGAAGAATAAGAAAACTATAAATTTTGAGTTAAATATTTCCACCCGTTTGTGAAATACAGTCATGTAAAAGTTTGCAAAATTGGGTTCCCGAAAATTTTTAAATTGACGTAGAACCTCACCAAATTAAGATAGAGAGCTGGAACAGGTGTCATTTTGCACGTTTCTTTATGGCCTTTTATACGGTATACAACTCAAAAGGGGTTGATACACAACAAAAATTAATAATTTGTATATATTAGGGCTTATAATTTGAAAGAAAATGCCTTTTAAATCAGTAAAATCTAAAGTATTGTGCCTTTTTAAATACAATTACCATATGAACCTATTGCAGTCCCATTTTTAAACTTGCACCATCTGTTTGGAAACATATAAGGATTATTTTAGAATTTTTTTCAATTTTTTTGAAGATGAGCATTTTGAAAAAACTCAATCAAAATTTTAAATTCAAATTTGAAAAACATTCTGAACGCAACCCCAATTGAGTTGTATATCATATAAAATGCCATAAAGAACGCTGCAAAATGACACCTGTTCCAGCTCTCTATCTTAATTTGGCGAGGTTCAACACCAATTTAAACATTTTCGGGAACCCAATTCTCTAAAAATTTACATGGTTGTATTTCACAAACGGGTGAAAATATTTAACTCAAAATTTAGAGTTTTCTTATTCTTCATTCATACTACCTATAGCCTCGCGCGCACTGGGTCGGTACGGCACGGACGGACGGAACCGGACGGACGGCTGTTTTTGTGTGGGTCGCGCGCACTAGGCCCAGACGGGACGGCAGAGCCGACGGAACGGACACTTCGGACAGTTTCTGAGTCAGTTTGGCACCTCGCTCCGTGACTGGTATTGTGTGCGACGGCTTCGTAATTGAAGTAAAGAAGCAATCGCATACGTTGATTTTTTATAAAGGAAAAAGAAAATGAGGCAAGGAGCGGAAGAAAGCCCAGATTCTCTAGAAGAGAACGGGAATTTCACATATTGTATCCCGACCTGGTGGAAGATGAAAAATTATTTCAGTACTTTAGTACGTATCGTGATAAATGTGAAGAAAAATTGTGTATTTTAAAAAGTATACTATATAAATAAATATTTTGGTAAATATTGTAATTGTATACAATTAAATTGAACATAATTACAATTGCATTGCTTTATTTTTAAACTCATGAAAATAATCGACTTAGTTAAGACAATATACGCAAAAACGGGTACATACAAATATTTTATATTTATTAATAAACTAATGTATCGTTCCAAAATATGTCATAATTTATTTACCGTGCATAACTAAACCAAGTTTTGTTGAGACTGCACAGCTTCTCATAATATCTTGTATTTTAAATTTCCCAAATGATACTCCTTGATTCAGATAGTTTAGCAGCTCAACTAAATTACATTTCTTAACAAGGTAATACATTCAATAAAAATATCACGTCTTTCAACTCTGGATAATTCTGGATCAACATAATTAATTTGGACGCATTCATGTTCGCTCCACACGCTTCATATAACCTCACAACTGCAACGGCGGTAAGGGCGTCCCGACCATACTCTCTGGCCCCGACAGTGCTGGTGACGTCATCGGCACGTCGGCCTGTCCAGAAGATCTTTCCTACGGACTTTTTGCAAACGGCGGAGGGTGCGGATCGTCCCGTCCGTCCGTGCCGGTCTAGTGCGCGCACCCTTACGGGAAACGATGTAATGAACTTTTTTAAAAATTCCGTCCGTCCTGTCCGTCCGTGCCGTACCGAACCAGTGCGCGCTAGGCTTTAGTGTCAAATTTCATCTGAATCTGAGATGATGTAAAATGACTGTGTTGATTTAATATGGAATGACCCAGCTGCGAGAAAATGATTGATGAATCAAGTGTTGCTTTGTAGTCGTTAAGTAGTCTGAAGGAGAATGGGATATGGCTTGAAGAGAGTTCAGAGAATCAGAACTGACTCGCCACAATGACGCTGATTCGATATATTTAAGGGCTTCGAGAATTACTTAAATCTCAGCACTGCACGTAGAGTGAATTCGAAATGATTTGGAGACGTTAATACAATTAAAACTGCATGCCACACCATTATCGGAAGATGAGCTATCGTTGTATATCAATACATGGACGCAGTATGCTGCACTCACATCGTGAATCTGGAATTGATATTCAACTGAACAAGTACTTTGTATAGGGAGGTTGGACAGACTGAAGTCAATATTGCGTCAAATGACGGCTTGACGATTTCACGGGGTAGAAGGGCAGATATCGAGATCTCGCAACATATTTAGAAATCGAATACCTGGAAGCAAAGTTCGGAGGACATAAAGAGGTACGAAAGCTAGAGAATTATAGTTCAGTGGGGTAGATGGTTCAAGATCACCCTAATTTAGCAGCACAAGACCCTAATAGGATTTCTTCTTTGTTTTACAGATAGCTCACCGGCGTCAGCTAGAAGGCAGTCAATCCTGCTCGTACGGTATGCATCTGTCGAAATACGGATACCGGAGTGATGGATACTGTTAGGGTTCTCAGAGTGAAGGAAGCCGCTTATCCACATACAACACTGTCGTAATTCAGAACTGAGCGGATGGGTGCTGTATAAAAAGACAAATGCAGTCAGCTCCACAAGTGGTACCACACTGCATACGTAGAAGATTTACACGAAATATCTTGTTTGCAGTCTACAGAAGTTGCTACGCCATGTATGGGTTTCATTGAACGTCAGCCCGAGGAACCTAGCAGATTCAGCGATTTGGAGCTGATGGCTCCCAAGGTAGAGATCTGGAATTCTATGCAAGCGTAAACAGAACAATAGTAGATTGGAACGATTTGCCTGCGGCAGTTTTTCAGCCCTTTCCTTGTTTAGCGCGTGGTTTTAGAAAGAAATATATAGGAAATTAGTCAATAGGGCGAAAACGCGTAGTGAAGTGAAGTGAAAGGTGCGATTATTGGTAGTCTATAGTTAAAAAGTATTGAGCTATTAATATTTAGGTTAAGTGTTATGCAGTGCAGTGAAGTGAAGTGATTGCATTTTGTTCTGTATGTTTCGCTATTCCAAAACGTATTTTATAGGCAATTCTGTCAACGTTGGTATTTATTGAATTATGTTGACGAGTGTTTTACGGGTTAGAAATATAATAATTATTATAAGTATTGTGTATTATATTGCAGTGTTAGGTAAAAATGTTTATCCATATTTGTCTGGATATGATTATGAGTGAATAGGTTCAGGCTGTTGTGTATGCGAGGGTTCCTATGTCTTTGTATGATACGTATGTACGCATGTATGTTTGTATGTATGAATATTTGTGTAATATGTAAGTTTATTTATCTAAATGTTAGAGTATATATATTTTCAATTGTTGTGTATGTATATAAACGCATTTGCATGTTCTAGGTAATGATAAAGTTAATTTGTTTTTTATATTGATTTTTCATATATTGTTTTATTTGTAAATGTGTTGGTAATTGTAAATGTACTTTCACGTTTCTACATTCTGACACCGGGCAACATCTGCCCAATTGTAGAATAAAGCTTATATCTATACTTGCAGAAGTGCAAGACAGTACTTTTCGTAGTGGAAACATTGTAGTCAGTGGAGGTGGCCCTTTCATGTAGTTTATAAAGGGCCAGTTGGAGTCGTCTTTGGATGATACTGAACAAGGATGATGCTGCTGAACAAGGAAAATATTGCAAATTATTTACGTACAGCGATGTCTTTAAAGGTTCTCGCATGGCCGACATTATACTGCACTATACTGTTTATGGCTATAACAAACCGTGACACAACTATCGTCGACACTGTTGTGACCAACAGAGATGGTGGCGCGCGGTAATTAAGAGTGGACACTGTCTTCTCACTTTCGCACTGCATCTTTTGTATTAGATTAGGTTTCTACGGTTGGAGAAATGATCTTTATACGAACACTGACCGCTCTAGAACAGTTCAAATTCCACCACAGGGGTGACGCGGTTTACCACTTGATTCTGAAAATTCAGCGGAAGCAGCTAGAATTATAACGCTATTAATAAGTGCAGGCATTGGGTCCAGATCGTCGAAGGGACCATCTAAGGGCGTCAATAGCATGAAATGTCGACCAGTTCGTGCGTTGCACGAGACAATGAGGGAGTAGAGAAGATTCACAAACTAATCGGACAGTATGGACGATGGTGGGGAAATGGCCGCTTCCTTGCAGGTTTAATATGCCGTTTCGCAAGTGAAGGGCTGTAAAACACTAGGTCAATAGACGTGCTTGCGTTTGCCACGACAAAATGTGTTGGTTCACCTATATTAAAAATAACCAGGTTGGTGGTGGCGATGATTTTACCAAAATGGCGGCCCTCTTTTTCTAAATTGGCACGGGAAGAGCCTCAAATCGGGCAGTGGACGTTTACATCCCCAACAATCATGAACGGTGGGGGCAGTTGGTTTATCGAGCATAGGCTCATCGGTCGACACCACTTGTCCTGGAGAGATGTAAATATTAGATACAATTCACGTGAAGGATGGGAGGTACATCTCCACAAACACTGAAGGGCAGTCTGAATAGTTATCTCTGTAGAATGCACAGAGTCGTGAATCAATGTAGCTACTCAGCCGTGAGCATCATCATCATCAACCATAAATGGTGCAAAACCGTGAAAGGATAGGGGGCGCCCCCAGGTTTGGTGGAATTAGGTATGTCACATGTAAACAGTCTCGGCCTAGCAGTGGTAGCGTACGCACGTCCCGCTGCGCGGCAGCGCATACCTTCGCCTCAGTGGTGGCAAATCAAGATAAGCGTTAGGTGGTGACCGTCGGATACGGGCTAAGTTTATTTAAACATTGTTTTTGTGACTTTCTTTCATCAGTTAAGGGCCGATTTCTTGTGAATGTCAGTGAACTCAGGCCCCTTAACGGGGCAACTTATCAGAAGTGCCATGGAAACTTTAAACCAAGCGGAAAGTGAACATGATCATGTAAACTCTCAGCCAGATATTAACATGATAGCTCATCTACAACAACAGCAGCAGATGAATCAACAGCAGCTTCAGCAGTTGCAAACACAGCTGCAACTCGCGCTCCAAGGACACACTCAACCGCAGCTAATAGGAGTGCCTCAACAGCATCATGGCCAGCCTCCGTTAATACCTCAACCAGGGCCAACAGTTACAGCACAAGGAGACCTACAAAGTTGCGTATGCACTCCTGGTTCTACTAAACCGCAAAATGCACAAGTGACGTTAACGCCGATAGCAGATCGGACAGTAAGAAGCGCAAATTCTCTCAGCGTAGTGAAAATAATGATAAGCATAGTAAAGAGTGTAGTGAAATTAGGTATAATATTCCAGTCTCATCTAGATACAAGGTGACTGAAAATACTGAAAGTGATTCCATGGTGCACAGTCAGTTAGAACCAGTGCAAGTGAAAATACCTTCCATATATGTTCACGAAGTAGATGATTATAATAAGTTATTATCAGACTTAAAAAAATATAGCCCAAGCAGACTTTCCTACTAAACCTAACAAAAATTCAGTCAAAATAACGCTCTCTTCTATTGAAGACTCTCGCAGTTTTAGAAAATTTTGTGATGAACAAAACATTCAGTTCTACTCGATTAGAGATCCAACTCAAAAGCCCCTATCAGTGATAATAAAGGACGTGCCTACAAGCTACCCAGAAAAAGACATTAAAGATGAACTTATTCGTTTGAATCTACCAGTGTTAAAAGTTTGTAGACTTTAGAATATGGAAAGAAAGCCCATTCCAGTATGTGCAGTAGATTTAGAAAATAACGAAGCTCGAAAGATATATTCTTTAAACAGATTTATTCATAGTGTAATTAAAGTGCAACAAAGGTTAAATTCCAGAGTAATAATGTGTAAAAAATGTCAGAGTCATTCACAAGCAAACTGTGGCTATCATCCCAGGTGCGTTAAATGCGTGGGAAACCATCATTATTCGGAATGCAAAAAGTCTAAAAACGCCGCACCACAGTGTGCCGTCATGATTTTCACGCAGCTAATTATAGAGGTTGTAGCTATTATAAAAATATATATTCAGTCATTTATTAAAACTTCCCCAAAACCAAATGAAATAAACCAAACAACCAATGCACTTCTCAACCCACAATTTCTCCAAACCCGCCACCACAATCCAATAAACATTTCCCACCCCTCCCTGCACGGCAGCCAAGTTCAAACAGCCAAACAATATCTACTGCCCAGCCTACTATCTGGTCAAATAGCATACCAACAATAGTGTCACACGTTGTATCTGCAATCGTCCCACAAATCCAAAGTATGGTAGAGACAATAGTTTCATCAGTAATAAATAATGGCAACTATTCAAGAGGTAAATAAGATACTAAACTGGAATGCCAACGGTCTAAAAAGACCGGGAAATTGTTTCCGATATTTCCTGAAACAACACTGTATTAATATTGCCTGTGTCACGGAAACCCATTTAATTCCGGGAGATAGATTCAATATTCCGGGTTTCATCACGTATCGTAATGACAAAGAAACGTCACATATAGCGGCAGGCGGTGTAGCTATATTTATATCGAAGAACGTTAAACACGCACAAGTTCCAACACCCACGTCAAGAAACCTGGAATCTGTCGGTGTGCGAACTGAAATCAACGGCAAATTTTTTAACTATTATAGTAGGATATAAACCCCCTAACAAAACCTTTCCGGAAAACTCATACAGAAGTATATTCAGTGATAACAATCCGACACTATTACTAGGGGACTTCAATAGCAAAAATATAGTGTGGGGATGTAACTCGACATCGTGGCAAGGACAGAAGCTATAAGATTTTGCAACTTCATATGGCATCAACGTACTAGCTTCAAATGAACCAACAAGATATGCGTCCAATCCAAACATCATCCCAGATGTCTTAGATATTGTACTCACCAAAATGTTAATTTTCCCATTCATCAAGAAGTTTTACCGGAACACGACTCTGACCACTGCCCGATACTAATATCGCTATCGGCACAAATCAATAGAATCCAGCTCGACACGGCAGTAAAAGGAATCGTAAATTGGAATAAGTATACTAATCTAATGCCATCCTATTACTCATATCAAAAAAGAATCAGAGCTATGCGCGACATCGACAATGAAGTTGATAAATTTTCCAAAGCAACAATTAATGCCATTAAACAGTCTACACGACCTCGTCGTTCGCCAAATGCTAAACCGCTCCCAGTTAACATTCGAAATTAATTAAATCAAAAAATAATATGAGATGCTACTGGCAAATTACTCGAAGACCAGACGTCAAAGCGAAAGTAAATAAGTTAACAAGGCTGGTGAAAAATAAACTTGATAAACTACGTTTTTCAAGTTTCAATAAGTATATAGGCGAAATTCATCCAAATTCGAGTCACCTCTGGCCATCGGTCAAGCCTGAAAATAGGAACCCCTGAAAATAGGAACGAACCGAGTATACTCAGACGAGGATAAGTCATCACTAATGGCGGAACACCTAGAAGCTACCTTCAAACCGCATCCCGTGACCAACGCATCATTCAACTTCGAAGTCGAAAATTTCGTCAACTCGCCTTTTCCAACCGCCGCTTCGCCTATCAAATTCATTACTCCATCTGAGACAGCCTTTGAAATCAAGCGTCTGAAAATGAAGAAAGCACCTGGAATCGACGGCATAAATACCGTGTGCATGAAAAAGCTGAACAGGCGATCAATTGCAGCGTTGACGGCAATATTCAACGCAGCTTTAAGGCTTCACTATTTTCCCGAAGCGTGGAAAAAAGCTGTAATAATTCCCTTCTGTAAATCTGGAAAAGACCCGAGATGTGTTGAAAACTACAGACCTATTAGCCAACCATTTCAAAAATCTTTGAAAGACTAATACTGTCTAGACTTATTAAATTCCTCAACTCCACCAACGCTATTCAGTCGTTTCAATTCGGGTTCAGGACCAATCACTCAACAACGCACCAACTACTACGACTGACTGAAGAAATAGCACAAAGCTATCACCTCAAGAAACATACAGCATGTTTTTCTGGATATAAGTCAGGCATACGACAGAGTCTGGCACTCGGGCCTAATTTATAAAATGAGACAACTAGGAGTCCCGGAGTATTTACAAAAGGTTATCGAAAGTTTTCTCACGAACAGATCGTTTATTGTAAAAACTAACTCTTCAACCTCTTACCCGCGCACCATTGATGCAGGAGTGCCACAAGGATCGGTACTATCTCCCATTCTGTTCAATATTTTTAGCTATGATATCCCCACTGACGGTGACTCCAAGATAGTGCTGTACGCAGACGACGTCGCCTTCTTCGCAACGCACAAAGACATTGCCGTAGCCATGGACTACATTCAAAACACACTAAACGAGTACGTCAACTGGACTCAAAAATGGAGAATGAAAATAACCCGTTTAAAATGTCAAGCAAAAATCTTCACGTTACGCCGCCCCAAAAATCCTGCTGAATTAAAGCTTCACAATACCTATATTCCTTGAACCTTCTCACCGATAAAATATTTAGGAGTGTTGCTTGACAAAAGATTAACTTGGAAACCCCACATAAATGCAATAGCCTACAAAGTATCTGCAAAAAATATCAAAACTCTTCCCTTTAACAATGCACGTTCTTCAATAAAAGTCGAATGCCGATTACTACTATTTAAATCCATAATTCTACCAACTATGACTTATGCTTGCCGTTTGGGGATGTGCTGCGACTAGCAATCTCCAGAAATTATCAGCCATTCAAAATATATTTCTAAGAACTTTAAAGGCCCCTGGTTCATTCCGAACACCCAGATTCGCAGAGAATTAAAAGTGCCCTCATTAATCGACCACATAACACAAGCCCAAACTTTTTACCAAACCACATAGCCCAAACTTTTTACCAAAACCTTCACACTTCCGCATGCTCCTTAATCTTCGGCCTAGGTCGCAATGCTGTATCCCCACGTATTACATCCAGGTATCCCAAAGACCGATTCAAACCACCGTAATCCTCCATTACTGTCAATTGATCAAACTGAAACAATCTTCAACCTAGCTTCATTTAATTTAGCACTATGATTACATTCTTCTGAGTTATATAAACCACTGCCAAAACGTTAATGGCCATTCCCAAAAAGTTAATAACTATGTACTACATAATTTAACCTCCTCGAAAGACAAGTATGTCGAACGAGAAGAAATAAATTTAAAAAATATTATCGCAGGCATAACAGGACACTCTGCGGGTACATTTTCGTTCGTCCCGTTGAAGCACATTTAAGTTCCAGGATATGAGAACCATGCTATGTGCGGACATTCGATCTTTTTCCTTTTCCTGACTATGTTTCTGCCGTTTTTCCTCTAAGAGGTGAGTGTTCACCCATGCTGATTTTTCCTTGGAAGCACAGTCCTCTTGAGCGAAGCCCAACATGCTAACTGATCGCAAAGAGAGAATCCAGGAATCAGAGAAGTAGTCACTACAAAAGGAAAAAGATCGGTCGGTTGGAAGTGAAAGCGGGTTGGATAGAAGGCTCGCATTGCCATTCGTGCAAGGCTCAGTGGAAAAGAAGACTTCGGTGGACATCGACTGCTGAGTAACTCTTTGTCGGCTTTTTACTTTCTCGCTATTGCTTACGCAGTAGAAAGTTATATAATGCTGCGCGAAAAAACAGCGAATTTTCGGCAGAACAACTCTTATTGCCGGACCATGATAACGAAAAAAATAGTTAATTGCAGAAAAATATTCCAAATTGAAGAAACCCCTGTCGATCACACTTGAGTCAAAGCTCAGCGATTTTGAAAAACATACGTTAATTTTTTGGGGTACTTTGCATGACTCTTCTGGACCATTCATTTTTTAATGGCTTCAAATATTTTCATTATATTTCTTGTAAAAACCAAGATTTGTATTTACGCAAATTTATAAAGGTGACAGGTCCGATTTTCAGAGTTAACTCTAAATTTTCGAAAAGTGCAAAAGTTTGAAATTTTCGGCCCCTTTCTTCAACTACAAAATTGAAGATACAGATTTTTCCTACAAATGAAATTTGATCACCATACTTAATTCTTTCAATAAGGTCATGCACATTTGTCTGAAACTTTTAGTAGCTTTCGAGCAATATGGCGTGCAATATAATTGAAATTTTGAAAACTAACAAAAACAAAACTTTCTCAAAAAGACTACAAAATTTTTCTTCAAAAATGATGGTAGGGATAACGCTAAATGTACTCTATGAAACGACGTAAACGCCATTTTGCTTTATTTTGTTTATTCAAAAATTACAAAAATGTATTTCTTTTACTAGACTCTCACGTCATTACTATTTACATTAACGGCGATTAATTCACATTATTGCATCTACGAGCATATATGCTTTAAATTATGTCTCATTTCAAACTTTTTCACGAAACTAAGAACTTTTCTCCGAAAACGAGTTCAAAATTTCGCATTTTCAGAAACGCTCAAACGCCATTTGTTCATAAAAACGGCTCCAAATTTTTCGTATGGAGTAAGGATAGTACTAATTGCACTGATGTAGACAACAATTTTGATGTATTCTTTTTTTTAACTACACAAATGTAATTTTTTTAATATCTCCCATATTTCTAGCGATTTGTATACATTATTGAATTTGTGAGTGAAAGTGCTTCAATGACTTCCAATGACGTTTTTCGAAAACACAAAATATTCCTGTGAAAAAGAGCTTTTGCACTAGAGCTTAAACGATTTTTTCTAAAAAGCAGCTCTTTACAGCTAACAGTATTCTACAGTGCGCCAGGAAAGTCTCTCCGTCGTGGAACCAGGGGCTGGCGAGAGTGCTAGTAATAGAAATTATGTTAGTAGATAGAATTGCAGCTTACAAAAATGAAAACGTTTATCGCGTACTCCCCACAATCATAATAGATGCTGGAGGTGTTGTCCCCTTTTCTTGTTTCCCAGTGATCTGGTTGCTACGAACATAAATGCAATTGTTAGTAAGTGCCCGTAATTCGGCACAGTAGAAAAGACTTTCCTGGCATACGTTAGTATTAGTTAAGGCAGGGTGGGCACAGGACTCGCATAATATAAATCTTATTGTGTTTCCACGACCAAAAACCAATCATTAAAAACAAAAACACAATTTGCATGGAGAACAAATTGAGAAACAAACTAGTGGTGCTTCCAACACACATACTTTCTCGCACTGCTTCTACACGGTCCTAAATGCTATTCCACTGCTACATAAAGTAGCAAAAGTGTTTTCTACCAGCAAACTTATTCCGTTCCGAGACCCAAAATCCGATCCCCTAAGTTAACGAGCTGGCACTTAAACCACTACGCCACACTAGCACCGTACGGAACGAACACAGCCATAAAATGAATCGAACAAAGCTATAAAATGGTAAATGCATGATAAAGAAATAATTGATATGATGGTACACACACTTAAAAATTAAAGAAGAGATGAGAAAAATTGTTCAAAGTTAAAATTGGAAAATTACATATAGACACTTCCAGTTCATTTAACGTAATTACCAATATTTGTGATTCGAATGGCTTCACGTGGTTTTCAATCATGTTTCTAGAATTCTCAATAATTTCCTGTGATAACAGAATTTTTACAAATAATATTCCTCGACCAGGACTCGAACCAGCGATGCATCGCTGCGAAGAGCTGTGCCAACGGTCGCTATTAAACGAGAGCAACCATCTTCGCTATGTATGGCAGTTACAGTTATATAATAATAATAATAATAATAACAACAACTCCACCTAGGGAGTACACGACCTTGCACTTGGTGGTGGAGCTTGAGTACCCTCATGAGCCTGAGAGCTATGTCAGTGGTAGCCTAGCTACTGGTAGGGCCTCCCTTGCTGAATAGGTTGAAGGTGAGAGGTCCGACGAAGAAGTACTTCATTTTGAGGAGAGTGGGAAGTAAGTAGAGAGGGAAGGGTCATGAACCTTTGGACTTCCTGTTATCGGACCATGTAGGGTACAGGAGAGAAACTGGGTTGGCACACCAGGCCACATCAGTGAAACTGGGTTGGCACACCAGCCCACATTACTGTTCGGGCCTCCACTCTAATCATAGAGTGGAGGCCCGAACCTTGCATTAGCCAGCGAAGGAGGCTGCCTTCAGCAGTCAGTGAAAATCCCTTAGGGTTTAGTAATGCCGACTTGCGATCGGAGGGACCCCTTGCTGGGCCCTGCGGGGGGATGTCCCGAGGCCACTATGGGTCGCAGTAACGGATGGCAGCAAACAACCCAAAGGTTAAGTGTGATCTGTGAACTCGAATTTGCTACCTGCGAATCTTCACTTGAAACCAATGAGCAAAATGGATAGAACAAGCAATGTAATGAACCTTAACATGCCTTGTTCTACCAATGTCACATACCTGCTCAGAAACCGAGCTAATGCCACCTTGTCGACTTCTGGCCATCCCACGAATGTTAGTCCCAGGGACCCAGAGCCGGCAGTAGCTCGAAGCCATCGTCAGAGATGGACCCGGGATGAATTAAAGGAGGTGATGTGCTTTTACTATGCAAAAACGAAAAATGGGGGCTCAGAAATTATACGTTTTTAATATATGGAGAGAGCGGAACCCAGATATGAGACCTACCCTAGACTCAAAGAAGATTGCCAGTCAACGACGATACATACTCAGCAGTGGAAAATTCACAGCAGAACAACTTGCAGACATGCACGGAAACGCGGAGTATGTTCTTCGATCAAACAATCCACATGACGAACATTTAGAACCATCTAATATCCCTGTAAACGATGGTCCCCTTGAAGATTCATCTCTTCCAATGAAACATCCGTCAGTGGTGAAAATTCATCTGGCCATGAGTCACACGATAAGGACATGATGCGGGACCTCCTCCGACGCGAGATAGAACGAGTTCGTCTACTCCCATTCGAATCTCGTGCACCGTTGAGGAGAATTTACGAAAATGCTCAAGCTAAGAGAGTGATAGAAACAGCGAATTCTGTCTTAAATGAGGTTGTACAGACCTCAAGTAGAGATCAAGATATTACTGAAATCAATCACATCGTGTATGCAACTGAATATCTAGTATCTCAGATAATCTTGGGGCCAAGCCAAGAACACCGATGGCCGACAGCCAGACAGAGTAAAAAGCTCCGTACCTCCATGGATGAAAAGAATTATGAAACGGATAGCCGACACACGGCGTAAAATATCACTCCTAGCCGAGGCATCTTCTAAGTCAAACCACACGTATAAAGTTCAACAAAAAATACTCCATGTTGAACAAAAATACCTAATTGACAATGACACAACAAGGCTAATGGTAGCTGAAAAGCTAAAAGAGAAAATCCAAGCATGGGCTCAACGAATAAGACGGTACAAACGTAGAGAAGATTTCCGTGTAAAGAACCGGTTGTTTGAAACAGACGCGAAGAGATTCTATTGCAGTCTGACACAAAAACCGAATGGCAATACTGCCCCTCCTTCAAAGACGACGTCGAAACATCTTGGGCAGGAATCTGGAAGGAAAACCAGATCCTACAACCAAGACGCATCGTGGCTCCAATCTGAAGTCGATGCTGCCAATGGACTCGTGGAAACAGTGGAACATGTTCAAGGATTCTAGAAAGATGACCTATGCCAAACAATTAAGAACATGGGAAACTGGAAATCCCCTGGGGTTGATAAGATCCAGATTTATTGGATTAAGAAATTAACAGCATTACATTCTCATCTAGCAACGCCTGTTAATAAAATTTTAGAAAACCCTAAGGAACTCCCCGAATGGCTCACTCGCGGCATCACGTATTTGCTACCCAAAGCAGGAGACAGCTCTTTGGCGAAGAACTACAGGCCAATTACTTGCCTGCCAGTAATGTACAAACTTATAACTGCAGCCATAGCTGACAAAATGCATAGGCACCTAAAGAAGAATCATCTGTTGCCAGTTCAACAGAAAGGACGTCGTAGAGGTTCCTATGGCTGTAAGGAAATCTTGCTACTGAATAAAATAATTTTGAATGATGTAAAGAAACGAAAACGTAATTTAATCATGGCTTGGATTACATTAACAAATTCAAACTGATCGCACGAAAGCGGCAAACAAACCGGATATAGTTATCGTGTATACTTGTCGATGATGCTGTATTATGCGATCAAAACGTCGTTACCAAGGAGGCAGAGAAACGTCTTAATTACCAGAAGTCCTTTGACAGTGTATCACACGATTGGTTTTTGAAGACCCTGGAGATCTATCGATTTCATCCTAGACTTGTTGAGTTTTGCAAGGCTAGTATGAAGTCGTGGAGCACCAGGTTACTAATCCACAGCGGAAAGGGAGTAGTAGAAACAAGAAGTATTCAGATTAACAGGGGAATTTTTCAGGGAGATTCACTATCCCCTCTGCTGTTTTGCATTAGTTTGATCCCTCTATCTAGACAGCTGTCGCACACTGACTTTGGTTACAAGCTCCATGGTGATGAAATGCCTGTATCACATTTATTTTACATGGATGATCTTACAGTGTTTGCTAAGAATGAAGCGATTCTCTCCCAAATGCTGTCTGTCATCAATGATGTAAGAAGCATTGCGAACAAGACTATGCAAGACACCCAGAATGACAGACACTGAGCTTCTGATGCTACTTAACATGAAATTTGAGACACAAAAAATGTTAAAGAAATGGTGGAGAGACAAACCACTCCACGGACAATATGTAAAAAGAATGGACAAGGTGCGGATCAATAAAGATCAATCATTAATGTGGCTTAAAAGGGGAAGAATGAAGCCAGAATCGGAAGCATTTGTAATAGCTGCCCAAGATCAGACGTTGAGAACACGACATTATGATAAAGCGGTACTCAAATTTTCCCAAGATGATAAATGCCGCATTTGTCAGGAACACGTAGAAACCATTGATCATATTTTCTCAGCTTGTCCAATCCTAGCAAAGACCGAATACTTGAAAAGACACGACAGGGTGTGTAGCTCCTCCACTGGCAGATCTGTACCGCCCTCGAAGTTCCGAACACATGCCCCAAGTGGTACGAACACTCACCGAAACCGGTGACGTCTGTTGGATTGTGTACGATATTGTACGACCAACAAATTCAAACGGATCGCACGATAGCGGCAAACAAACCGGATATAGTCATTGTGTTTACTTGTCGATGTTGCTGTACCTTGCGATCAAAACGTGTTTTGACCCGCTCTCTCCCTCACTGGGCTGAAGGTAGGCGTTCCAGGTTGTGACATTTGACAGAAATTCAAAGTCCCACGCACGCCCATGCAACGTACGTGACGCCAGGGAACAGTATGTTCCGTAAGCAAGCAGGGCGATAGTCGCGGGAGCGCGACCTGGTGGCAGCCCGTGAAAACCTGCGGCCGACCGCGTGAAGGGGTTGCGACGCGCCCAGCTGTCCGCTAGTGGAGGGAGGCGAAGGAACTCTCCCCTATATTTGAGAAGAGCTTATAAATACCGCCGACAAAGAAAAGCTCTCTTGTCTCTTGCCACTTCGCACTTGTTTATTATTCATCCAGCTACTCTCTCGACATCTGCAGTTACTTAGGAGTTTTCACAGTAGATGCTGTGTTAGCTAGAATACGTCGGAATAGTTCTAATGCATTCCGGGAGTCTGTGTCGGAAATAGGGCACGAAAGTTAAAGTTGAATAATTAGAACGTTTTGAGCAGAAATTAATACTGAAACGCTGTGAATTCGGAAGTGAAGTTGAGTAGCGTGAGATTGCGATCACTGTAATCTAATAGGTGCAGCAGAAGGACTACACGTTTTACTGCTTATACGTAGCTGCACTGTACGCAAAAGAACTTGCGATAAATTGCGACGTGCATTATCTACGCACGGAAGCGTACCAATGTGGGCAGGACGGATCTGGACGAGACGGGACAAGACGGACCTGGACGGGACGAGCTGCGTATTCCGGAACGAGAAGAGACGAAGAGGTCGGCGAATTACGTGCGACGCGCTGACAAGAGCCGGCTTTCCGCCGCGTGTAATCCACGCCGTGGACGCCGCTGCCCGGGCCTAAGATCGCTTAGCTGCCGCAACGTTGCAACTGGCGAGGTCAGGTAACCGCCGAGGGGAAGGCCAAGGTTGGCCTAGGTTCCGGATTTCGTGCGGCGCGCTCAGAACGCCGTTTGTGTGCCAGCCGAATAATTAGAGAGAATTTATGTCTTGCCAGACTATGAACAGAAAACACTAGTAAATTCAATTGCCTTAATGATGAAAGATCTGAAAAAACGAAAGACATTTGTAATTATAAGGGGTTATGTTTTGTAATGTTTTAAAAGGGCATTTTATTGTTGTATAAAAGGATTTAAAGTAAATGTACAAAGTAGTTGAATAGTTTAGCAGACTGTGCACAAGCCAGAATAAGGTTCAGGCAAATGTTATTTTGCAATAAGTAAATTCAGTTTCTAATCCGCCAAAGACGGACTAGTATTTTTAGTGTTTCAACAACATTATGTGTAATAATTTTTCGTTTGATTTTTGGATTTTATTAAATTCATGAGTTTTGATTTATTATTTTTGTGTGTGTTTGGTCAGCCCTTGTCACTTGTAAGACACTGCTCCCCTGAGATTTTCAAAAGCTCGTTTTCGAGCATTCGTCTGCGCGTCTGCCTATGCGCGACTACGCATAAGGGAGAAGCGTCAGAAGGTGCAGCAACCCGACTTGAAGAAAATTGATGCAAAATGGTATGTGATTACAAAAACATTTACGCAAACATTCTTTGTCTTTCTTGAAGAAACCAGAGAGAAGATAGCTTTGTAGTAGATTAGTTGTAGTTATAACATAAAATTAGCGCACTGCGAATTTCGGCCAAATGTAACAAAATTCTTTTTAGTGGAGTAACCGACCCTTGTACAAGTGCAAATCAAATGTTATTAATTACCACCCCAAAAAACAGTTAAAATATTTCCAGAGACGTAACATACTTACCAGAGAGCGTACAGCCGGGCAGCTGTAAACGCAAAACGTCACAGCCTAAAATGACTTGGATGTTAAATACAAAAAGTGATTATAGAAACGAATCTGCAGACCCAGTAATATTCGACGCTCGTGTCGCTAATGGGCGGGTGAGAATCACTAATATATATATATATATATATATATATATATATATATATATATATTTTACATAAACGCACACACATACACACAGGGTGTCCGGGGAGGTAACGTCGAAACTTCGAAAATAAACTCTTAAGACAATTCTAAGCATATTTTGCCTAATAAACTACGTGGATATTCCGAATGGTTGAGCCGCACTGAGCACTCAAAAGTTGGTTTGGAAAATTGATTTCTAGGCAAAAATTTGCATTATAGAAGCATAGAAACACTCCAGAAACATATACCTTGTTTATTATTTACAAAAGAAATGAATATATTTGCTCAGACAGAAAAAGTAAGCGAGAAATAAAAAAGCAATCGAATTGTGTAAATTGGGTGCTTTTTTATTTCTAGCTTAATTGTTCTTTCTGAACAAATGTATTCATTTCTTTTGTAAATAATAAACAGCTTGAGATGTTTCTGGAGTATTTCTATGCTTCTATAATGCAAATTTTTGCCTAGAAATCAATTTTTCAAACCAACTCCTCCCCGGACACCTTTTATATTTAGGAAGTGCAAATAAATCATACGTCGTTACTACTAAAAACATGACATCCTTTAATACAAGAGTGCGAATTTCTTTAAGAATAAGATACAAATTTAAATGTCCTTACCGGTCGATGTCGGCCAGAATGTATGAGGTCACAAAAAAATTTCATTACAGATGCATTTGCATCTCTGTGGTCCAATGTGCAAGCAAGAAGTGCACAATCCAAAATACAAGGCAGTGTAGCAGCCTGAAGAAATTGCACTGGCATCCGCTGAAGAAACCTTTAATAAAAAACCAATATGTTCAAATGCTCATTTTATTTTTGACGTATTTTCAAGCATTTTCTAGATGAAAATACCTTTCCAGACATTTTTTTTTACTTTAACGTACATTTCATAAATAAAATGTTATTGTGATTTCACATACAGCTCAATTTTCATCATTTGTTCTACCAATAACAGAAAATTCCTAATCGAACCTCTCCTGACCCTGCGGTTATAATTAAAAATCTATAAAAAATTGAACAATTTTTGAGTAGTGTACCCAACAAAATTAGGTACAATTTCTGAGTTAACAATTAGTTTATATACAAAAACACAATAAACGAATACACTTTTGGATCGGATAATGTTAAACATAAGTTTCATAATTAGGCCAAGGTGACCAGCGATCTGGCTTTTTGAAATTCAAGGTTATTTTCCCGGTTTTCCAGGTTTGAGATGAACAATTTTCCAGCTTCTGTTTCGCAAATCACAACACATTTTTACTTCCTCGCTACCGCTTACATAGTAGAGAGAAAGTTATGTAATGCTGTGGGAAAAACCTTAACATTAAATCGTGTAGAAAAATGTTTCAAATGAATTTTAAATATAAAATGTTTACAACTTTTATTACTATTATTTTTACAACTATTATTGTATGCCAAGAATAGCACGATTTAAATTTGATTCTTAATTAATCATTTAACTCCGTATCTTATATATACTCACAAATGTTTAGAATTTGTAGAAACGTTTATATGAAGGCAAAAAAAAAAAAAAAAAAACGAATATAAGGGTAGTGACAAGAAGTCTTAGGTTTTAAGAGTGCATTGTTGCCGAACAATTATAGAAAAATTTAATAATGTACCTCGACGACAGTAGTCACCATTGGCACTGCTGAAGAACATTTTAGGAAACTACATGAATGTGGTGTCGTCGACGCTTAAAAATGTTCTAAAAAATATTTTCATTTGTTAAAATTTTAAACAATGCAAGTTCAAAGATACTTTAAACATACAGATGTCTGGTTCTTTCATCCTCGGGAGTAGTACACATTAAGAAATCTATTAAGAATCAACATTCAATAATAAAAAATACAAAAAATGTGATCGCAACCCTTCTTGTCAGATGTTCCTTTGGACTATGGGCAGTATCCACCCCAGAATATGGTATTGAAGAACCTAATACGAACACTCCCTGAAGAGTTGTTCTGAACAGCACACTCTTTCAATGTATTATCAGTCTGCTTATTAAAGAAAATGTATACATTTCCAAGCTCTTATTCTAAAACATACCGTTCCATTCTCAGATTTATCTTAGAATACAATTTTTTAAATTGAAATTATCCTACAAAAGGGTATTATCCTATTAGTACTATCGTATATGTTACACACAAAATTAACCTATCAAATGATTATCCTGCACGGAACCAACACTGACGATGAACGTTTTCCTTCTGAGTGAGCCAAGCTCTGCATCGCATATTGTAAATAACGGCGACCGTGCAATATAATCGCTAGCGTCCTGTGCCTTTCATTGCCGAGATAGCGTGGACCTTACTGGCGTCACATTTAGCAATCATTACAGCTGCATGTAGCGGTGACCGAGGTGGTTTGCGCGACCATCGGTAGATCGCAGCGCTAAAAAACGCAAAAACACACATTTTCGAAGAAATTTCTCAGAATCTTCAAGATGGATTTGCAAACAAATAATCGGCTCCCCACCAGGAGACCAAGATGCGTCGAATCGCACCTCATTTGTCTTGACTCGTGAACTGGAAGGGGTCAAACTGTTAACGGACGGATGCAGGTTACTCGAATATACGGATGGTCCAGTGCGTTCATCAGATTTGTGAATTACCAAAAAGCTGCGATATTGTCAGCTTTTTTATTCTTATAATTTTCAGTAACAGAGATCAAGGTAGCAAAATCCTCTCAAGTGCTATAGTATTTGTACACTTCACACAGATATTCACAAAGATTTTCCACTCTAACACTCGTTTTCACAAAGACGCTCATAGAATAACTGCACGTTCTGCCGGGAAGATCATTGCACATACCGTGTGCAGCAGATGGACACAAAAAGGGATTTTCTACCAGAGAGGCCAACTTTACACGAAGGACTCATCAAATGTACACGTTGAGCAACAAATCTTATATCACACGAAAATAAATTCCCAAACATCATAAATAATGCATTCAAAACAGGAATTCACTTGTGTGCTTTGTGTTTGAAAACAGGAATGCACTTGTGTACTTTCAATAACACGCCAAATTCATAAAGTGAAGTTGCAGAGACTTTCAGACGAAGTAAGAAAATTGGTATTCCCCTAAGAGCACGCCGCGCTCTACGGCCAGACCATTCACCCTCCTACGCTGTAAGACGGTGGATATTTGCAGCGCAAATACAACCATGGCCCTACGCTGAAGCATAGAACCAGAGTTAACACAGTCACAGAGTTTAAGAATGCGACTTAGTGAACTGCTGACAGGTGGAGCACCAGACGGCGGAGAGTATGTTCATTTGGGCGCTCTTTGAATTCAAAATGATTTCTATACATCGACATTGCAGCAATATCTTGAATATTTAATCGCATTAAAATGAAAATATTTATTCCTAACATAAGAAATGTTTTCGATTATCTGCGGTCTGTGCATCAGCCGCCACTGTTTCATGCTTTCTTTATCTGTAACTCAGGAAAACTGCCCTTTTCTTTGCCTATTCTATATAATATATTTATATATACATACACACACACACAGATATATATATATAGACACACACACACAGATATATATATAGACACACACACACACACACATATATACATATATATAGACACACACACACACACACATATATACATATATATATACACACACACACAAGCTTACCTATAACAATAAAGTTAGATTCTTCAACTTAACCTACTATTTACAATATTTATATATTTCATTAAACTATTTACAAAAACTCTTCAGCGAAGTGTTTCTATGTTGCTCTCTCATCAAATGTGCAAATTCGTTGATCATTTGAATATTCTTTGATAGGTTGCAATTGTTATATTTAAAATACTTGAAGGGAGGGGGGACGCACGATTGGTTTCTTAAATATTGTAAGAGACAAGTATGTACATCTTGATAATCTCAATAGAAAGATCTTACATATTGAGCTGAACTTGGCCTTTTTTTATAAAACCTGACATTGTTAATTTTTATAGTCCATAGATAAATAAACTAAAAAATATATATTGGCAAAGTTTCTTTAATAAACAAGGCAAATTTATAAAACTATTCCAAAATAAATTTTCAAATCAACTTCTCCAGATCAAGATACCAACCTTAATAAAAATAAATGATTCTATAATTTTTCTGATCAAAATGTTCCTTATGATGTCATTGATATTATTAACCTAGGTAAAGAATATTCCTTTCCTCTAACAGAATATGACAAGAAAGAAATTGTAATACAAAATATTTAAGAGTTAGAGCATTCTCTAAACACTTTTACCTGATGAACAAAAGGATCTAACCCATAGAATTTTTTCTAATAGTATGTTAAATTATGTCACAAACCCTATCAGAAATAATGCACATGATTCTATGTTTTTTAAAAAACTTCAAAAAACAACAAAGAAATTCTAACAATCCAATAGTAGTAGATTTAATAGAGTATTTGATAATGGGGGTGGCCATGCTATTATTAGTAAAGTACGTAAGATGTTATCAGAATTTTTTTATACTTTTAAATGTACATTACTTGACAAAATTAATACCAATAAAGTTATTAGTAATACTAAAACAATGATAAAATGATGGAAGTCGAAACAGTTCATAGAATTGAAAACTTATAATTTAATATACACAACCAAAGGTATCACACCGAGAACTTACGGCCTTATTAAATATCACAAAAAAGGTTTTCCTTTAAGACCGATTGTTACTACTATAGCATCCCCAATATGCAACTTATCAAAATATCTTTAATCCACACTGAAATGCCTACTTGACAAAGAGTATATTTTCACTTTAAAAAATAGCTTTCAGTTTGTAGGGATTGTGCATTCCTAGTAACTACATAATGGTTTCTCTTGATATTGATTCTGTTTCCCTCTTTACCACACAAATTAATTGATATAATAGAAGAAAATTTAATGAATTTAGATCAACCTCTCAAATTCTCAATTCTGAAATTCTCATTGCTATAAGATTAAACCTTAACAACATGTTTTTTCAGTTCGACACAAAATACTTTCAACAAATAGAGGGTACACCTAACGGAGGTCCTATTAGCAGCTTTTTTTCTGAAATTGTAATTAGAAACTTGGAAAGTACTATTCTACCTAAAACAGATTATTTATTCTATCGATGCTATGTTGATGGCACATTTTTTATTATAAAGAAAGACAAAGTAGATTAAACATTAAATATTTTTAATAATTTCAGTCTAAAAATTCAATTTACTTTTGAAATGGAGAATAACAATATTTTGAACATTTGGTTATTTCTGTTGCTAGAAAAAAAGATAAAATTTCAGATAATTGGCACAGAAACCCTCCATATACAGGAAGGATCCTAAATTATTACTCAAAACACCCCATGAATAAAAAAAATTGTTGCCTATAGCTTAATTGACAGAGCATATATTGGTCAAACATTAAGAAAATTAAAGAAAGGGATAACCGAGCATCAAAGAAATATAAAAGAACCTTCTCAAAAATTAAACTTGGAATCGAAAACACCAAATTGAAACAGGACATATTATGGATTTTAGTAAAGTAGAAATTCTCGATCGTTAACCGCGTGAAGGGCCCAGAATCATCTCAGAAACGTTGCACATAAAACTTAACAACAGTGTTAATACTATGATTGAGATTAATATAAATAGGTTATTTTTTAAATAAGGTCCGTTCGCGAATGAGAGAGATTGACGCGCGATCGCCGTAGTGTGCATGAGTTTCTGATTCCAACATACTACTTTGCCGGCCGTATGGTATGTCCGTGAGCCGAGCTGTAGAACTTTAAAATGTTTAAGAAAATTATGTCACCCGTCGATATTCCCATGTGTCTGCACAAACAAAGACTAAACTGGTCTTTGGATGGAAACAACTGGATCACTCACCTTACAGTCCAGACCTTGCACCTACTATCACATGTTTAGATATTTAAAGGATTTTCTTGGTTGTCAACGGTTCAACGACAACAAAGAAACGAGAACTGCAGTCAGGGTTTGGACTTCCTCAGAGGCGACAGATTTCACTGACATCTGAGTTCAAAAACTTGTTGCACGGTTTAACAATTTTTTGAACAAAAACGAAAACATGTAGAAATTAAGATGAAAGTATGTAGATTATTGAAAAAAAAATATATTTACGATCTGTACAATATTTTCCTTATTAACAAACGGACCTTATTTAAAAAATAATCCTTGTATTTACCAATATTTACGACCATGTACTCTTACGTTCAAACTATTAAACCGCATACATTTCAAAATTAAGCTATTCCTTCACGCATCTCCCCCTCCCTTCAACTATTTTAAATATCACGATTGCAGCCGATCAAAGAGTATTCATAACACTCAAAGAATTTTCACAACTTATCAGAGAGCAACATAGAAACACTCCGCTGAAGAATTTTTGTAAATAGTTTAATGAAATGTATATATTGTAAATAGTACGTTAAGCTCACGAATCTACCTTTACTATTAAAGGTAAGCTTCTGTCAACTCTTAGTTCATAATTTTATGTAAACAACATATAAAAACATGTACTGTAATAATTCCTTGTAAACATTTTTGATGATGGCTAGAAAGAGGTTAATTTAATAACTACATAACAAATTAAATAAAATGAATGTCTATAATTAAAGACATACACATTTTTATTGAATTAATGATAGAGACACTCAGAAGGAAGAAGAGAATTAATATTAACATTAAGTATTTTATGTGTACTATTCATTTAATCTATTAATCTACAAAATTTTTACATTCTCGATACAGAGTTCGTTTTGAAATGCTGCACGAAAAAAAACGGTGAATTTTCGAAAACAAACAAACAAACTTTATACAGGGCCCTGGTAACGAAAAAGTGGATAAATCCAGTTGCTAAATTTAGAAAACAAATCCTCTAGAGCCAGAATTAATGTTTTTTGGGTCCTTGATACCGAAATATTCAATGACGGGAAAACGTTTGTCCGTCTGCGAACAACACTAGCAGCTAAACCATTTTGGAGTTGTTCTCCAAATTAATATTCCCCAATTGATCTGGCTAATGTCACGGCCCCTTGAATTTGAAACCGAAATTTTAATTTTGGAAGGTACTCTTCCAAATTTTCAAAAACATGACACCATCGTTTTTTAATTAAATTTTGGTTTTGGGTAGTGTGAAAGACGTTGAAGAGAATGGTGCACGTCTCATGTTCGTTGAAAACCCTTATTTTTCGAAAATGTTAAAAGTTCAAATTTTTTCGGAGTGTTTCTACAACTAAATAAAGATAGAGAATTTTTCCCTTAATGAATTCTATTCCTTAAAGATAGATTTTAAAATAAGGACATGTTCAATTTTCCGAATATTTGAGTCCTTTTCCTGTAATTTTGCATTAAAATAAGGGCGAGAAAGGACGTGCTGTTTTAGCACCACTCGTTGTAGTAATAGAAGAGAGATATACTAGAGTGCGCACCGGGCTGCGCAGAAAGCCCGGCCGGGTATTAACATCTCTCGCGCCAGTGTCACGTGACTTTGGGACAGCTAGGTGGCATCTACAAGAAAACCCGTCTCGCGTTAAATGATTTATTTTTATACGTACGTAAGATGTTTCATTCCAGCGTTATTTTCTCATTTATTAAACAACCCTAAAAATGTTGCTTCTAGCAGAAAAGTGAATTTAAGTTTTTCTGCTCTATTTGCTCAAGTACATGAAAATTCCGATTTTTGTCAAACTTGTCACTTTCAACCTCATACTCCACTAAACCTGTTTTACAAGTACAATTACATAGGACTATAAATAAAAATATTTGTAAAATAAATTAACTCCATGGGATGCATTAATCCAAATTTCTGTTATTACTCAATTTTAGACATTCTACTATTGAAGATCCACATCAGTGACATTTATAATAGCAAGTTGTCAAAATGATATTTCAAAGATTTATAGAGGGAAAAAAGGCTTTTACCTTTAATTTATTTAGACAAAACAGTAAAAACTGTATGTGATATTTGGGGGAAAAGTACCATCTGCACTCATTTTCTTGAGCTTCAAAAGCTCTTCCCAATATTTTAACTATAACATTAGACTCTTTCCTTCCGAGTTATATAAAACCTATATTTGCATCGATAAACAAACTGCATGTTTTATTTTTTTTTCTTAAAAAAATCAACTTCAATCATACAAATTACTAACACTATAGCATATAACACTACAACATACTATAAACAATTACACATAGGATTAATGCCCTCTAAATAAAATCATTTTGTTGTTAACTGATCTAATACTATTTTTTTGGTAAATTTGGGTGTGCTCTCTTCCTACATGCTTTAATCTTATGTCAATATATTTAAACAATATTGCCTTAATTAAATAATCCTGTGATTCATTATGGCCTCTTGACCAATAACATGATATGTTAAATTACTAAAAACAGAACTATTCACAACTTCTCTCAGACATTTATTTACAATTGTACTACATGCTGCCTTTTTAAAAATGTCACCTCTCCCCTGAAGTATTCTTAGTTTTACCTCTGCTCTTTGGCAGATTTTTATAACATCTGCAGAAGGATATTTCAGTCCATAATCATCCTTTCTCTGAATGAAGGAATATGGTCCTTCATCACTATCATTCCGGCAAAGAACTAGCTTACAGTCCACATAAGCAAGAGACTTTTGCAACTTTCTAACTAAAAATCCTCCAATATGAATTATAATGTCCACAACATAGGGAGCTAATCTAGTTTCATGTTTGTGTACTGATGACAAGTACATATGGTTAGTTGGTACCTCACTGCCCAGTTCAGGATCATTCACTTGTGGCACACTTGCATACTGGTGTGAACTGACATTTAACACAGTTGTCATCCTGTGGAACACAATTTGCAAAGTTAAATTGTTATTGCACTTTTTGAAAAGTAAAAGAATTTTGGATCGTAAGCAGTGAACAAATATCCACAACGTTCCAAAATAATTACGCTGTAGAACCACAAACAGCACCGTACCGCACGAGCTGCCGGTGTCCCAAAGTCACGTGACTTACTACCCCCTCATGTTGAAACCTGCGCAGTACGCTCACGCGCACTCTAGTTGTATCTCTCCTCTATGGTTGTAGTAGGCCTATGTTATAAACACGGTATGCAGTGCCGTAACAATGAACGCTGAACATTAACCAAGCCTTATGAAAATTAACAAAATTCATGGAAAGCTCGAATTATGTTATGCAAGTCTTTAGTGTGAACTAATACCTTGTGCTTTCGAAAGCCACATTCGATAAATAATAATACCTGCGATTTATTTCTTTAATATCATGACACATGTAAACAGCGTTTTACAGCTAAAATGTTTCTTAAAATCGTTTGTGGTCTGCAATATTGGCACCAGTGTTGCCAGTTTTAGCGGATATGCCGCTCGATCTAGTGGAATTTGAACCGTTTTAGCGGAGAGATGATTTAGCAGCTAGCGGAAAGAAAAGAATCTGTCGGAATTCTAGCTACAAGGTTTAAACATGTTTTCTATTTATACATTTTTGGTTAGATGACAGCAAAAACTGATGGGAACATGGAACATGTGATAGGATACGTATAATAGAGCATTCCGTCCCTTATTATCCAAAGTAAACAAGTGCAGTCATGGATATTAATGCCTGGAAAATGAAACAATTTTCGATTTCCAGATAAAATTCATACGCTTATAAGTTCAAATGCGAAGTATAATAAGCAAATAAATGAAGACAATAATGACGTCCAAATAATAGACGAACTTGTTTCAGACTGAATAATAGTGATTAGTGATATAAAATAGAATTAATAATAAATCAATATTATTATTCAATAATTACTGGGATCCGACTCTATAAACAATATATTAGCAATTATATTATATTACCAATATAGTTAGATTTAAGTTATAAATTATAAATATAATCCCACAAACATGTGCAATACTTTATCATTGCTTATATTTCTATATTTTATAAACACTTACAATAAGTTGTAAACATTAATTAACTTTAATACAAGTTACTACAACAATATGTTATGTTTTAATATTGAATTTGAAATTTCATTATCATGTAATAAAATAAAAAATATAAATTATTCATTCTACACGTATATAACTAATTAATATTATTTCTTATATGGCATATTTATCACCCTAGTCCTGATTCATAAATTTTAAATATTTTCATTTTTAATACTTTTGTATCATATTATATTCATTTAATATTCATAAATTATTTACATAAACAATTACTTGATATTATAAATATTATTTATTAAAAACAAATGTATTATATGTAAAATTAAATATCTTGATTTAGCGGAAGTTAGCTGCATGAAATTTTAAATTTAGTGGAATCTAGCGGAATTACACGAGCCATCTAGCGGCCGAATGTCCATGGGACCTGGCAACACTGATTGGCACAACTCGAAAAATGAAGTTTCGAGATAAACGTTTTAAGTAATGGTTGAATTATTGGTATCACACGCTTAGTAACTGGTGCATTAAGAGGTAAAGCATTACTACTAAAAGGGCTTCAATAGTTCTCTTCAATAATAATTATAAAATATTTTAAAATGAGTGTCGTCTCAAAATTTCGTGTATTTTGAGTTGTGCCAGGAGTTGCAACCCACGAACGAAATACTGAGTTTATTTCTAGCCTGCAGTTCGAACTGATGAAGCGAGTTTCATTTTGGGCAGCTACAGGTAATGATAGCTTTCTTAGATAACCCGATAAACGATTGTACAACGAATTAACATGTAGGTTTTCCCTCCTCTGATTTAATTGCTTCCCAATGAAGGTTACTTCAAGTAAAATATTTTTGAAAACAGTGGGTATTTAATGAGCTCCCTTAAAACCACACAAGACGACCAAAATTCGGTGCGCCGGAGTAACTCACCAATAACTTTCCACAAGGAACATGAGCATATAACACATTGAGTGTACTTGCAGTTCATTTTAGAACATGCCATTTAAAATTAGTCATCTTTTAGAAGTACGGTGGCACTTCGAATTTCGACTTTTTTTTATCCCTCCGAGTATTCCTCCCACCTGCTGCAGTCATTAAAATAGTTATAACTAATTTTACTTTCTTACAAGATGTATTAGATTCAACGAATAATAAATGATTATATCCTAATAGCAGGTGATTATAATGCAAGATTTGGACAACAACCTATCCCAAAACTAATTGGAACAAATGGCGAGCCGACATTGAACCAAAATGGAAAATTGTTGAGAGATTTTATTAATTTTAATGATCTAGAATTGAAAATTCCTTTTTTAAACATAAAGACATACACAAATACACTTGGGCAGCCAGAGGAAGTCGTTCATTAATAGATCTTTTCGTAACCAATGGGAAAGTTAGGAAAATGCTTTGAAGATGTAAGAGTACTAAGAGGGAAAGATATAGGATCTGACCACTATCTTGTGAGAGGTAGAATAGGCCTCAAAACAAGATGGTTTAAAGGTGGTAAAACAAATTGGACGAAGTAATTTTAAATTGGAAAAGTTATCTCCTAAAAGACCCTTCCACAGCAAGACTGTACCAAGAAAAAATAAAACAATATTTAAAAACTACAACAATGAACCATGATATAGAAAATGAATGGAAAGATCTCAGAACTCTTATTGAAAAAGTTGCTGAGGAAGTGCTAGGGAAAAGAAGAAAAACGTCAAAAAGAAAGGACTCTATATATGGAATGAAGATCTAAACGAAGCAATAGCAGAGAAAAAGAAATTATACCTAAAATGGTTAGCCAACAAAGACCCGCAATCCTTAGAACTCTACAAGATTCAATGCAAGAAAAAAAAATCCCTGGTAAAAAATGCAAATAAAGACAGCTGGGATAAATATATATCAAATACTGAGCATGATATTCATGGGAGGCAACTGATGGCCTATAAAGCGATGAAACACCTGAATAACGATGAAAAAGATGCTGCAAAATTACAGGTATTAGATGACAAAGAATGGATAAAATACTGTAAAAACCTATGTCATGCTGATCAAGAGGAAGAAGAAAAAGAAATATCTGATATGCCAGTCCTTCATAATGCAGTGGATAAACTAGAATATATTGAATTAGAAGAAGCACTAAGAAATACTAAAAATAAGAAAACACCAGGCCTTGATAATATCAACATAGAATTACTTAAATATCTCCCAGCTGAAGCAAAATCTAAGCTGTTAGATCTATTTAACAACTGCTGGACACACAACATAATACCAACGGAATGGAAGACTGCTCTAGTCATTCCTATATTTAAAAAAAGGATTACGAAGGGTATGTGAAAACTATAGAGGTATAAGTCTGCTGAATACAACTTATAAAATTTATGCTAAAATCATTAATAATAGAATGAAGAAAAATAATGGAAGCAATAATTCTGGAAGAACAAACAGGATTTAGAAAAGGGAGATCATGTTCTGATAATATGTTTGTGTTAAAACTATTGATTGAAAAGAGACGAGAATTCAATCTACAAACATATATGGTCTTCATAGATTATGTAAAAGCTTTTGATACGTTCTGAGAGGCAAACTATGGTCAATTATGGGCAGAAGAGGCATACCAAAGCATCTAATCGAAGTTATTCGAAACATGTACAAAGATACCCAGATTAATGTAAGAACGAAATCAGGTAAAATTCTCAAAGAGTTTATAAATAAAGGAGTGAGACAAGGGTGCTGCATGTCACCCACTCTTTTTAATATTTATCTTGACAATGCTATCAGAATATGGAAGCAGAAGATGAAGTTTTTAAATTTACCGATAATTTTAATAATAAAGAATTTATAATGACACTTCTGTTTGCGGATGACCAAGAGATGATATCTGATAATGATGACACTCTACAAAGAGCTCTATATGAACTGCAGATGATCATTAAAGAATATAATTTAGAGATATCTGTCCAAAAAACTAAGTCAATGGCATTCCAAGGGAAATACCCAATTAGATGTAAATTAGTGGTTAATAGCCAAAACATCAAACAAGTAAGTTCATTTAAGTTCCTGGGTTGTGATCTGTCTTACAAAGGAGAAATTGATGCAGATAAGAAATTGAAAAATTTAACAGATGTGTGGAACTATTAGGAGGACACTAAAAAAGTAAAGTCAGGAAAGATACGAACATGAAATTTTATAAAACCTTAGCGGTTCCTTGTGGGCTATATGGATGTGAAATCTGGACTACGGACACAAAAATTCGCAGTAGGATTCAAACTGCCGAAATGAAGTAAACAACTTCATTCAATTGGTGCCACAAAGGAGAGACAGATCCGCAATGAAGAGATACGTAACTACCTACGAATTTATAATCTAAATGGCAAAATTGACGAATACAGGAAAGCATGGAGAGACCACATTGATAGAATGGAGGACACACGAATACCAAAACAGATTCTGAAATATAAGCCAAGAGGAAAACGAAACATAGGAAGACCGAAGAGAAGATGGAATGGATCAATAGAAGGAGACGCAACGGAACAAAAGTTCTAATGCTTGCAGCAGCAGCAGAAGAAGAAGAAGAAGAAGAAGACTTTCTTGCCTAACGAAGTTCTTCGAGAAAGTTATGTTATCGTGCGCCCGAAAACGGTGAACCTCGCCAGAAAAACTCTCACTGTCGTGTTCTGATAACAAAAAAGTGGATAAATCCTACTGCTCAATTTAGAAGAAAAAATCATTTAACACGTAGTGCAGCCAGAATCCATGTTTTGATGGCTTTTGATGCCGAAAAATCGATTGGTAGCAAAACGTCCGTCGGTCTGACAGTGTGGTCAACGCTCGCGCCTAACCGTTCAGCCGATTTTCTTCAAAATTGATATTCCGCAATTGTTTTGGCTGATGTCGATGCTCATGGAATTTAAAACCGATGTTTTAATATTTTTTGGGGGGGGAGGATTTTACATAAAGCCCCTCTTGACAATTTCAAAGTTTTCAAAAAAAATGTTTTTATTAAATTTTGTTGCTGAATAACGCGAAGGACGTTTAAGAGAATGATGCAGGTATTATTTTCGTTGATAATCCCTAATTTTTCGAAAATTGCAAAAAGCAATTTCAAAACTGCAAAATTGAAGATAGAGATTTTTTGCCTCAAAGTCGGTTGTGCAAAATTAGCACTTTAAATAAGGACATGTACAATTTTTTTTGAAAAAGAGTAGTTTTTGCGTAATTTGCGCTTGAAATTTACCAAAATGTTTGACCAAAAATTTACGAAAATGTTTCTTAAAAACCGCTCCGAATTTTTTCTTTAAATTTTCTTCACTTTTGTGATAAGGGACGATAAAAAGTATGGTGCTAGTCCTATTTTCGGGTATCATTCGGTTTTTTCGAAAATTGCAAAAAATATTTTTTAAACTACAAAATTATAAAGATATATTATAGATATATTAATAAATATTAAAGATATATTTACCCTCAGTCAGAAGTCATTTTATCTTTCCATGCTCAGGATGTTCTTCTTCAATTGGAACCACCCACAAGAGTTGAGAAGGGGCCGTTACAGATTAACCTGACTACCCTGAATATATGATCCTTCTTTTATTTTCACATTCTTTTAAATATAATCTTACCAGTATTTATCCTTTTTTGTTAGGAGAACATGTAATCTCATGGAAATATTTGTAAAAATAGTTTGGCTTGTCTCATTTTACCGTAGAAGCAGTGCTACATGCGATAGAAATCCAGTGTTGTCTCAAGTCACCCAACAACTAGGGTAACATGAGACCACGGTAATATGATGACAAAACATTTCAGAATCATGGTTTTTGTGAGATTTATAACTGATTTAATAGCTTGGGTACAAATTGCACTACCCAACCATAATTTATGTGTCAAAAATAGACACAGATAATTCTACCAAAGAAAAAGTCCCACATCTGTCTCAAGTCACCCGGTTTTACGGTAAGTACATACGGACAGACGTTTTGCCGTCAATCGATTTTTCGGAATGAATAAGCCACAAAAGACTGAATCTGACTACATATCGAGTTACAATAACTGAAATTAGAAGAATCGAAAATCCTTCAGCGTACGATCCACCATGCGTACGATCATAACTTTCTCTTGCTAAGTACGGCAAGATAGGACAAATTAAGAAATAAAATTTTAACCCAAAAATTAAGAAACAAAATTTTAGTATCTTGAATTTAAAAAGGTATGAAAACATGAAATTGACTACAACTAAAACTACAATGTATTTATTTATGATTATAGACACTTCCAACAACTGAAGACATTGAGCCATATGAATGATGATGAAGTGAGTGAGAACTAAAGAGCAGATTTCGCCCTTTTTGCCTTTTTCATTCTTTTGCTCACAATCATAGTTTGTGGAATTCGTTTCATTATCAATGCATTCACATGAAGGCTTTTTATGGTGCATATTTTGGAAATTAGGGCCAGTTGTGAGATAAATGACTATTTTTCGTCTTATTTTCGCTTTTCGAAGACATGTTTTCCATTTGAATGTATGGTTTTGCCAACCGTAACCGTAAACTACGAACAATGTAGATTTGAAGATCAATTACCAAGCCTAACAGCTATTCTTAAACGCAAATTGCCTTTAAAAAGTTGGTACAATTTAATAAATGCCTACGAAATCCCAAAGCGTTTTCGACAATGTTCCGACAACACACAAAAATATTTTCAGTGCCAGAGCGGCGGTGGGGAGGACATTCCGGCCGTCGTGCTACTAGCCGCGCGAAAATGAGATGCGCGCAATTTTTTTTTAATTTCACGATCGCGGACGTGTTTCTTGCGTAATTATTTCAGCATCGAACTTACCTTATTCAGAATCCAATGATGATCCGTAGGCTTCACTCTCTGATGAATCACTGTCGGAATTCAAATTAACAATTATTTCGTCAATGATGTGCGACACAATACCATCTTTCTCCCAATAATCACTTTCTATTTTTACACATGGCAGCAACATCCTATCTAGTCCTGCATGGTGACTTCTTGCACTGCAGTTTCAATGTTTTCTTGCAATATGGTAATTGACATCACCTGTTACATTTCGCTCCCTAAATATTCTCTTTACTTTCGCCCAAGCAAGTTCATTTGAGTTCATCTCACACATGTAGGGAGGAAGTGACACAACTGTATGTCCGTGTGATGCTAACAACTCATCAATCTTGTACTTCTTAGCTCGTGGTTTGAGACGTGCAATTAAACGGTACAAATCTGTCTTAAGCATACTTTCTTCACAATGCACTCCCTTTCTTTGAAGCCATGCCATCATGTCAGATTTACTTGCGTATGCAGACGGTGTCTTGTTGCTTTCCATACTGTGGTATGGAACATTGTCCACGGCAACAACAGCATGCTCTGGCAGATGTGGCAATATTTTTCGCGCCACCCATTTTTCAAACTTAATGCCATTCACATGGCTGTGGTAGTCCCCGACAGTACTACCACCTCCAAAAATTAGACAGATGTCGCAAAGAAATGCATTTTTCCCCCTTGCATGAACATTACATAGGTCGACAAATTTAACTTTTTGCCTGTTAAATGGAATTCAATGGCTGTTTCGTATGGAAAATGGTGCTCTGATTTCAAATTTGTGGAGCATTTAACTATAACGGGCAAGGTTTCTTTGTAATAAGCAATTAGAAAATACACACTATTGTTAAGTTATGATTTTTCTTTACTTTACTTGTATATAACAATCTTAATCAAAATGTAATTTTTAACAATTGTTTTACTGTATCCTTGTTCTAGTGTCCAGCATCAGTCTACAAGCATATTTTGATTCCGTTTTCTCTTAAAAACATTTTGTAATCGTAGCAACGTCTTGGTGGAATCGCACACCGTGTCTGTCGCTAACAGCACTGTGATTTTTAGGAAAGAAGTTTGAGTGATTACAGAAAATATATACTAAGGAACATGTTACCTCCCAGAGCTTTATAATTGTAAAAGAGTGCTGACACTTTCTTCATAGGTCTCAACTTTCTTGTTATCAAGGAATTTCATTACGACCTTATGAAACGAGATTCATGCAGCGTTTTCAGCACTATTCAAAATTGCCTCACAGTTATGATCCCTCATAAGCTTATTCATATGTGATCCTACAATTATGCCTTTCTTTATTTTCGCTTCACTGATCCTCGGAAATTTATTCTTTAAGTACGGGAAACTCGTCCACTTTTATCCATCACCTTCACAAAATTTTTCATGAATCCGAGTTTGATAGGCAAAGGAGGAAGATATGCGTGTGCAGCATTACTAGGGGTTCCAACGTTACATTTCTTGCCGGGAATCAGACGTTGTTGAGGCATGTGCTTCTTCAAAAAATAATTGTAGTCCCCATTTGAAGGAGGCTCCAACCCTTTAATCGGGACGCCAACTGTTCTACCTGTTTTCTTCGACAAGTTTAAATCACGAACTAGATATTTTTTTCTGATTGATTCTGTTGCATATTTTAGATATTCACCGACATCTGGGTCTTCAATGTAATCCTTTTCGGGATTTACATTTAAATAATCGCCAGAGTTTTCGGAATGCAAACTCCAATTGTCCGGTGGCGTTGGGATTGGAAGGTCGTCGCTGTGAGGAACAGTTCCGACAGTGGAAGCATGGTTGCAATACTGAATGGGCTTCTTGGCCTTGCTTGTGATTCCAGCAACTTTGGTAATGCAGAAATAGCCTGTGGAGTGGCCCTTTGGTTCCCTCCATGTCAAGGGAATTCCAAATGGCATATGTTGCGAATTTTCGTTAAGCCAACAACTAAGTAATGATACATAAGACGCACAGCAAATATGAGGGTCCCATGATTTGTCCTGATCACCGATCTGACACTCGACATACTATTTACTACCTGAATGTGATGTCGCAGATGATTCTACCTTCGGTTGTTTCACTTCTTGTTTTTCCTTCTTCAGTTCAGAGTCCTCTTTGTTCAGTTTAGATATCTGTCAGCGTAGCGAACTAACCACTTAAGCTTTGCAATTATTTTGTAATATTGAGCAGGATTTCTACCTTTGGCTTTCCTGAACTTAAGTAATGTAATAGTTTCATAAAATTGACTTCGTCATAAGTTATTCGGAATGTTTTTCTTTTAATATGTCGTATAGTACATATTTTTTAAAATTATTTAAATCAATTTGGAAACCACATGATGTCCGCAAACCCGCATTTATCTGTTGCACCTCCGGGTCACTTGGCTTGTCTTGATTTCTCATATAAATATGTTCATCTCCTCGACGTTCTGTGAAGACACAACACTGATCCCCGCATCCCAAACGCAGCGACCGCCTCGATGACACAGCTATGCTCTTCTCGGGGACGTGCACCCACGACCGTCTGATCCGGGCAACTCAATGGGCCCTTCCGTGAAAGGAAATTCTTCGTTTTTGTATTCTCGGATTCTTTGTCTTCTAAAACGTCTATTACTTCTTCGTCTTCACCTTCTTCATCGTCATCCTCTTCGTCTTTTTTCGTCATCTTCGACTTCTTTCTCTTCATCTTCGTCTCTCTCTCCTTCTTTTCGTCGATATTGGTACTGCATTTTAATCAATGCCACCTACATCTAATTAGGTGGCGTTGATTTAGTTCCCGTATACTCACCAAGATCCAGTGCCAAAATATGAAAAGAAAAGAAAAAAAAAAAAGTTTTGGAATTTTCTTAGAATTTTATGACCGGATCTGAAAACAAATTATCAATTACTCATCAGGTGCCCGAGACGCGTCCAATGACGCGTCGTATGTCTCGATTGGTGCACGGAAAGTGGTCTAACTGTGAGAGGGACGGAACCGAGACATCCACACGTACGCACACGAGTTAACTCAAATACTACATAGGGATACGCTTTCTTGTTAAGGGAGCAATATTCCGCATTTGGCTCTTCAACATTATCTCACCACACATAAAAGAAATTGTTTGGATGGTTTACTCACTACCGTGGTACTGCAAGAAATCTGTAAATTAACACTAGAACGCAACGAATAGATGAGTCGTGCACTAGAAAAATATCAACGCCTTTCTCGCTCGACACGCAGAGCGCAGCTAACATGTAGTGACCGACGTACACAACGCGCCGAGTCGTCCCGTCGTTTACATGGGTCACTGCAACTCACTACGCAATGCCCGTAGTTGCTCAACTGATTTGACCGGTCTGGTATCTATTTCATGTCTTGAGTGGAATCTACAATATCATACGTTGTTGGCGACCATCGTCTTGTAATAAACCTGCAAGCAAGTATCTTTAGCATAAACGACACGTGGCTATCTGCGAAATATGTATAGTGTTTGTACATGTGCGATTACACGAAAACTGAGCCCGATGGGCAATTTTTATGGTTGTCTTCGGCTTCAGCGTAGCGAAGTACAAAAGAAACAGCTAGAGTTAGCCATTTAACAAAATTACTGCCGACCAGTGTTATCAGCCTACTTGTTGAATTTCCCATCACTTGGACACCCAATACGTCATCATTCTGCCAGCACTTTTGAAATTTAAGGGTGTTATCAACCCATGTCTCATCCACATAAATTATATCTCTGTTCTCTTCTCTAAATTATCTCAACTGAACAATGTATCTCAATCTCCAATCCACTATGTCCGGTCTTTGTATCAGCACCCCTCGCTTTGATTGGCATTTTTTCCATTTAAAACTCATTGATTTCATAACCCGCAATAAAGATTTTAGGTCCCAAGGAAAATTAATTTTGCCTTTAATAATAGGAAGGAGTTTTTGCACCGTCGGCACATTTTTCTTACGTAGAAATCCAGTATCGTATTTCGAATGACACTCTGATCAAAACTATCTACATAGAGTTGCCACGCGACACTTCTCTTCTTTCCAGGAGATTTCAACTTCCGGTTTGGACTATTCTCATTCCTCTTTTTATTTTCTTTCCGAATGGCTTTGATGGTGGTGAGTCCAACTCCACCGGAGGCTCTTTCACTCGCTTTCATTAAAGGTAAATGTAAACATATCTGTGTCTCATCCTGTAAATGTAAAAATATCAGTGTCTCATCCTGTAAATGTAAACATTTATCTTTTCTCTTTATCACATTTTTTTATCACACGGGCAATGATTTCGCGACACTCGCTGTGTATGGTGGTATTAGTAACACACTCGGGCCCTATCGCAAGCGAACTAGCCGCTCCTATGTTCTTGGAACGGTTGCGTTTATGTCACGTGACGCGCGATGCACTGAAAGCCATCACCTCTTACCCTGCCGCTCACCTCGCGCAGAAACTTCGACCCCTCTCCCCGCGGTCGGGAAACTGAGACCTGTACAGTATATGCTGCCCATAAGCTATGAGCCCCCTGAAATTAACCTGAACTCCTCCATAGTTTTATTATTCAAATAATTTTATTGTTCAAAAGGGGTATCTGTGAATAACAAACAGTGAAATTTTACACTTTTGCACCAAAGGCTCTAACCAGATAAGGGGGGTTTCCGGTCTTAGTTTGCAATTTGACTAAGATTTTTCCACACGTTTGGATGTACAAAATATTATTTTCAAAATATGAGGCTAAAATATCCACACGGTAAGTACTTACAGCAAAAAAAACAGTTTTTTTTGTGTTTAAATTAAGAAAATAATCATTTTATGGCATTTATTTTATTTCTTTGCTTCTGATATTAATTTTGCAGTAATAATTGGTTAAAAAATTGACTTGTAGATGTGTTTCAATTCATAGAGTAATAAATTGATTACAATAATTTTTTTCTATAAAAATGTTAACCAAAAATTTATTTTTTTAAAATAAAAATTCACCAAGTTCATAGACAATTTCATATCTTTTGAGTGCTCCAACCGGTAAATGTCTAGATTTTGATTTACGACCTGGCAAGCCGATTTTGTATTCATGCTTTTTTACGACTTCCATGTCTTAAATAATATAATATGTTTTAATATCTTAATAAAATTTGTAATATTGTCCAAATTGATAAAAAAAAAAAGAAAGAGTCTTAGTATTGTTGGAAATCTTTGTTATACATCGAATAATATTTTTTATTCCAAATAAAAATAAGTCATAAAATAATAAATTGCGAGCAAATTAGTCAATACTCTTTGCCAGAAGGATGTTTCTTTGCTTTTACTGGATTAATCTGGAAACAAATTCAAGAATTGCAACAAAAGTTAACTTCTATGAGAAACATAAAAAACAGATCTTTGCAGACCTTAATCGTTTGTAATTTCTATTATTCTTCTAGATGTAATTTCCAAATGATTCACGTCAGTATGTGCAAAGCAAAATTACAAAAACCACAATAAAAACGAAACTAAGATAGTGGAATGCAAAATTAAGCAACACCTTATTGAAAAGTGAATTACGAAGATGGAAGAAATTGTTTGAAATGGTAATATATACTAGTCATATACTTGTTAATTTTCACAGATTTTTTCTTCACCACAATTACTTTGACAAAACATGAAGCGATCTCACACAATGAAATCGAAAAAGGATTTATCCAACACCATGGGGACTCAAATTTTTTCAGAAAATCTTTGGGCCTAACAGATGCAAAGAAAACGAAACCCCTGTGATTTTAGATAGTGTTGAAAAATGACGAAGACATTACATCCCCTATCCTGAAGCAACAATACAAAACTGAATCATACTATTTGAAACTAATGGAATAATATTGGAAATGAAACAAATATAAAAACTGAATACTATCAGAAATCACATTCTCCAATCTATAACCCAACAAGGGAGAATACATCTGGGAGTTACAATTACCCAAGATTTCAAATGGGATAATCAAGATGCTGCTGTTATTACACGAGCAAATAGTCTATTGTATCTAATGTGGCAAGTCCATTCTACATTACACCTCTCTAGAGTCAAAAAAATTTACCTCATATACCCATACTCAAACACGCTACAGAAGTTGTATTTCCTTTTTATCAGAAAGCCAAGAGACTTAGGTCAAAGGAGGAAACCAAGATTTCCAAGATCATTATGAAGAAAGATACAGAAAAGGTCACTTTTGACAATACAACAGAGAAGGACTACAGGTGAAATTACAGAGACTTATAAAATTATTAATGAATATTAAAATGTCCCTGAATTAAATACCTTTTTGACTAGAACCTTAAATGACATGCAAAGAAATTTTTAAAAGAAAGAGTATATATTGGACAATGTTCTTTTCTTCATTGTAAACAGGATTGTAAATGTATGGTATAAATTACCAGTAGACTGCATTGAGAAGGAAAATCTGAACTCGCTCAAGAACAGCTTGGGCAGCCATAACTCTATGATTAACTTAATACTATTAAACGATTATAAAATGATGTTGAAAATATGGCTGCGTACCATTTGTTAAATCTAATGATTTATAATTCAGATAACATATATTAAATCTCTACAGAACTATATCTGTGGCTTTGTGCAGGACAAGCCAATGTCAATATTCAATGTTTCACAGAGTGGGTGGTTTTCTTCTTCATCAAAATGACATAATAATCGTAGGCCAACATAAAGATCTATAGTGTAATCAGATAGGATTGAGTTTTGACATTGGCCTTTCTTGAACTGAAAGAAGAGGCTTTAAAGCATACATTTGCCATACAAACTGAAAATCACTAATAACTGACATTAGCTCTTCTTGCACCAATCTTCTTACACAGATATAATTGCTATTATAAGATATCAGCTTAATGCTGCCATCAATAATGATGATGATGATGATGATGATAATAATAATAATAATAATAATAATAATAATAATAATAATGACAACAGTAACATGAAGATAATACATAAGGAGCAAAAGAAAATCTTAACCACTTAAACAATTCTCAATATCATTATTCATTAATTTCTATTGCTGATTTCAAAAAGACATAACTGGTTAAGAGAGGGCAGGCAATCTTCCTTAGATGAAGTTATTTATTTAACATTAAAAAGTTTAAAATAGTGTACAACATGGGGGAAAGGTGTAATCTGGGCACTTTTCTTTTTGAGCTCTGGAATCCCTATTCTAGCTCTTCTACTATTACATGAAGTTGATTAATAATACAGGTTGCAATGAGCTGTTTTCACAACACGAAATAATATCTCCTGCAAAATTATTATTCGCAATAACTGCTCACCAATCAATTTACTAATTCCTGAACGAAGTCTCATGAATCAGTCACTTTGCAAACACAAATTTTAAGTAATGACAATGAATCTGAATCTTACAATCATTAAAATGACATTTTTCAAAGATACCTCTTAAAAGTGATTGCAGATTTTAATTGCCTAGTCTTGAAATTTCTTTGAAGCTCTATTAACAAAGGCAATATTCTAGAAATACAATGATTTCACCTTGCACACAGTCTAAACAAATCATCCACAGTATCAGGATGATTCTTCAATCCATTTGTTTCTTGCAAAACTCTCATTGTTGGTGCTATGAACGCCTGAAGCATATCCAATAACCCCTGCACACAACCAGGTTCTGATCCATATTCATCGACCAGTATACTTCCAAGATACAAAACAACTGTGTTGATTCACCTGATATAACATCACAATCTGAAACAGAATACATTATCTCCTTGAAACCAATCCTTCCAAAAAATTGAAAGATTAGGAACATTTCCACAAATATAATAATAATAATAACAACAATAATAATATATCTTTAGAGATAGGTGTGCTTCTTCAATTAACGCAAATAACCGAAAAGTAATGGTTCATCAACGCAATTCAGACAGTTATATTCCATTTAACTCTCAAACACCCAATAATCATTTTCATATATTTTTCGAGATTTTACTGGAAACCACCTTCCGTAGCTTTGTTAGTTTTAGTGAGAATTTACGAAGGAACTTCACAATATTCTTTCACTTTGTACGAACTAGTCAGTTCTCAGATACACACGCTGTTTTGTTTATCTGGCGTCATATTGATAAAAGAGGCAAAGAGGCTTTCATTTAGACCCCCCCAGAAAAACTATAAAATGTTTCGACTTCTAGTTGGATTCAGCAACGAGCTAGTAAG
>JAHLJT010008446.1:151567219-151594788 GCA_031308135.1 Acheta domesticus
ACCACCACTTGGGGCATGTGTTTGGAACTTCGAGGGCGGTACAGATCTGCCAGTGGAGTAGCTACACACCCTGTCATGTCTTTTAGGTATTCGGTCTTTGCTAGGATTGGACAAGCTGAGACAATATGATCAATGGTTTCTACTTGCTCCAGGCAAATGCGGCATTTGTCATCTGGGAAATTTTGAGAACCGCTTTATCATAATGTCGTTTTCTCAAGGCCTGATCTTGGGCAGCTATTACAAGTGCTTCCGATTCTGCTTCATCCTTCCCCTTTTAGCCACATAAATGATTGATCTTTATTGATCTGCACCTTGTCCATTCTTTTTAGTATTGTCCGTGGAGTGGTTTGTCTGTCCACGAATTTCTTTAACATTTTTTGTGTCTCACCTTCATGTTTACAGCATCAGAAGTTCAGTGTCTGTGTTATTCGACGTGTCTTGCCTAGTTTTCTTCGCAATGTTTCTTGCTACACTAACAATGCCTCTGTTTCCCATTCTTCGGTCAGATTTCATGACCTGCCTCATTAGAGGGTCGTCTTGATGGCTGACTACATACTTACCCAACCCGACTATTGCGTTGTGCCAGGAGGCCTCAATTTGTCTGAGGCCTCTTCCTCCTTCCTTACGTGACACATAAGTCTATGTATAATCAGCTCGAGGGTGGGAACATGATGCATTGTTAGCAGTTTTCTTTTTTCGATCCATGTGCGAATTTCTTGCTCCGTCCAGTCCACTAGTCCAAACCTGTATTCGGCTACAGGTACCGCCAAACTACCTACTGCAGATATTATTATTCCTGGAATTCAGAGCGGACTGCAGGACATCTCACTCTCCTATAATACTCCCTACGAATTCTCTCTTTCATTCTGTCATTCGAGATGGTTTCCATTCTTCAAGCCCCAGATTTTGTAAGTTACCTGGCTCAAGATCTTGAATCACAGTGTGCGTATCAATTCAATGTTCTCAGACGTTGTGAGTTTCCCTCTTTTTAAATTGACTTTTGCACACTTGTCAAGACCAAACTTCATGCAGATGTCATTGCTAAGTCATTCACGACAGACAGCATTTGGAGAGCAGTCGCTTCATCTTGGCAAACACTTTTCAGATCACCATGTAAAACAAATGTGATACTGGCCTTTCATCACCATGGAGCTTAAAAACCAAAGTCAGCTTGCGACAACTGTCTCGATAGTGGGATCAACTACTGCAACAGCAGAGGGGATAGTGATCTCCTTGAAAAATACCCCTGTTAATCTGAATACTTCTGTTTCTACTGCTTCCTTTCCGCTGTGGATTAGTAACGTGGTACTCCACGACTTCATACTAGCCTTGCAAAATTCAATAAGTCTAGGATGAAATCGATAGATCTCCAGGGTCTTCAAAATCCAATCGTGTGGTACAACTATCAAAGGCCTTTTGGTAGTCAATCCAAGCCATGCTCAAATTACGTTTGCGTTTCTTTACATCATTCAAGATGACTTTATTCAGTAGCAGATTTCCTTACACCCATAAGAGCCTTTACGACATCCTTTTTGTTCAGCTGGCATCAGATGATTCTTATCTAGATGTCTATACATTATTATTATTATTATTAATAATAATAATAATAACAACAACAACCCCACCTAGGGAGTACACGACCTTGTAGCTGGTGGTGGAGCTTGGGTACCCCCGTGACCCTGGCAGCTATGTCAGTGGTAACCTAATTACTGGTAGGGTCTCCCTTGCTGAATAGGCTAAAGGTGAGGGGTCAGACGAAGAAGTACTCCATTTTAAGGAGAGTGGGAAAAAATAAAGAGGGAAGGGACATGAATCTTGGACTTCCTGTTATCGGCCCATGGAGGGTACGGAGAGAAACTGGGTTGGCACACCAGGCCACTGACTAGAGTGGAGGCCCGAATCTTGCATTAGCCAGCGAAGGAGGCTGCCTTCAGCAGTCAGTGAAAATCCCGTAGGGTTTAGTAATGCCGACTGGCGAACGGTGGGACCCCTTGCTGGCCTTGCGTAATGATGTCCCGAGGCCACTGTGGGTCGCAGTAACGGAAGGCAGGAAATACCCACGGGTTCAGTGTGATCTGTGAACTTGAATTTCCTACCTGCGAATCTTCAGTTAAAACAATGAGCAAAATGGATAGATCAAGAAATGTAATGAATTTTAACGTGCCTCGTTCTACCAATGTCCCATACCTGCTCAGAAACCGAGCTAATGTCACTTTGTCGACACTTGGCCATCCCACAGATGTTAGCCCCAGGGACCCAGAGCCGGCAGTAGCTCGAAGCCATCGTCAGAGATGGACCTGAGATGAATTGAAGGAGGTGATGTGTGCTTTACTACGCAAAAGCAAAAAAATGGGGGCTCGGAAGTCGAAGTTTTCAAGGTATGGAGACAGCGGTATCCAGATATGAGACCTACCCATGACTGAAAGAAGCTTGCCAGTTAACGACGATACATACTCAACAGTGGAAAATTCACAGCAGAAAAACTTACTGACATTCAGAGAAATGCAGAGTTATGGACCTCGATCGAACTGCCCGTATGACGAACATGTATTACTCCAAAACGCTGATCCTGTTGAAGGTTCATCTCTTCCCTATGAAATAACCGTCAGTGTGAAAAATACATCTAGCAATGAATTACATGATGAGAACATGATGCAAAATCTCCTTCGACCAGAGATAGAAAGAGTTCATCAACTTTCATTCTGTCTTAACTGAAATGGTACAGACCCCAGATAGAGATCTAGATATTACTGGAATCAATCACATTGTGTATGCAACTGGATATCTGGTATCTCAGATAATTTTGGGGCCAGCCAAGAACACAGACGGCAGACACCAAAACTGATTAAACAGCCCTGTACCCCTATGGACGAAGAGAATTATGAAACGGATAGCCGACACTCAGCGAGAACTCTCACTCTTAGCTAAGGCATCTTCTAAATCAACGCACACGTCTACAGTTCAACGAAAAATATGCAATGTTGAACAAAAATACCAAATTGAAGATGACACAAGCAGGCTAATGGTAGTTGAGAAGCTAAAAGAAAATCCAAGCATGGGCTCAACGAATTAAACGTTACAAACGTAGAATAGATTTCCATGTGCAGAATAGGTTGTTTAAAACAGACGCGAAGAGATTCTATCGCCATCTAACTCAAAAACCGAATGGCAATGCCGTCACTCCTCCAAAGACGACGTCGAAGCATTTTGGGCAGGAATCTGGGAGGAAACGAGATCCTACAACAAAACGCATCTTGGCTCCAATCTGAAGTTGATACTACCGATTGAATCGTGGAAGCAGTGGAATGTGTTCACGAATTCTCGGAAGAGGACCTCTGCCAAGCAATTAAGAACATGGGAAACTGGAAATACCCCGGGATTGATAAGATCCACATTTATTGGATTAAGAAATTACCAGCTATACATTCTCATCTAGCAAAGGCTGTTAAAAAAAATTTAGAAAACACAGAAAGACAGACGCAGAATGACAGACACACTGAACTTCTGATGCTACTTAATGTGAAATGTGGGGACACAAAAAATGTTAAAGAATTCGTGGAGAGACAAACAACTCCACGGACAATATTTGAAACGAATTGACAGAGCACAGACCAATAAAGATCAATCATTTATGTGGCTTAAAAGGGGAAGAATGAAGCCAGAATCGGAAGCACTGGTAATAGCTGCCCAAGATCATGCCTTGAGAACACGACATTATGATAAAGCGGTTCTCAAAATTTCCCAAGATGATAAATGCCGCATTTGTCAGGAACACGTAGAAACTATCGATCATATTGTCTCAGCTTGTCCAAACCTAGCAAAGACCGAATACCTGAAAAGACACGACAAGTTGTGTAGCTACCCTCACTGGCAGATCTGTACCGCCCTCGAAGTTCCGAACACATGCCCCAAATGGTACGAACACTAACCGAAACCGGTGATTGTGTACGATATTGTACGACCAACAAATTCAAACTGATCGCACGATAGCAGCAAACAAACCGGATATAGTCATCCGGGATTTGGAGAGCAAATCGTGTTTACTTGTGGATGTTGCTGTACCTTGCGATCAAAACGTCGTTACCAAGGAGGCAGAGAAACGTCTTAAATACAAGAGTTTGGAAATCGAGATCAGCCGAATGTGGGGCGTAAAAGCACAGGTCGTACTGATAGTTATCGGTGCTCTGGGATTTGTTCCGCAAAATTTGTGTAAGAACTTGTCTAAACTCCCAGGTAATTCAAAAGACTGGGAAGTGCAAGAAATCGCTTTATTTGGAACAGCCCACATTTTGCGCAAAGTATTGTAGAGGCACCGACAGTCCCTAGATCTGCTCCTTAGGTAGCTGGTTGCAACCTGGAGTAGATTTTATATTCAGCCGACGCATACATCTTAAGTTGTGTTTTAGAGGAATAATAATAATAATAATAATAATAAGAATAATAATAATAACAATAATAATAATAATAACAATAATAATAATAATAACAAATTTTCAAATAAGGTCATGTTGAATTTTTTGAAAATATACGTATTTTTTGCATAATTTGGTGACAAACATAGTCGCCCGGTCAAAATTTACTGTGCTTCATGAATGTAAAATGAATGGTGTTGCCCGGCAGATCGATGATATGTAAGTTAGAATTTGTATATTACTCGATATTTCTGTTTGTTTCTTACTTTCGAACTTGTTTATAAGTTTTAAAATTAATCTTTTAGAAATGATTTAAAACCTATTTTAAATTGCATCCTTTAATTGAGTTAAATGTGAAATGGGATAGATGATTTCGCTTTGTTTAATAAGATGTGGGAATCAAAAGTAATGCATGTAAAAAACCTAGTAATTTTGATGAATATAAAAATATTATATTTAATTATTATATTTTTTTATCCATTTTCATTTTCTTGCTAGCAGTATCAACAACATGAATGACAAAATGTGTATCGCATATGGGTCATTCCATATTAAATCAACACAGTCATTTTACATCACCATCTCAGATTCAGATGAAATTTGACAAATAGGTAGTATGAATGAAGAATAAGAAACTACACATTTTGAGTAAAATATTTCTGCCCGTTTGTGAAATACAGCCATGTAAAAGTTTACAAAATTGGGTTCCCAAAAATTTTTAAAACTACTGCAATGTACCAACCTGCTGAACCAATGGCTCCAAGAGATGAGCAGACTGTTTTCCAACACAACGAACAGCAAAACGTAAGCATCGACAACATCGCTCCATTACTCTGATGTCACCCTGATATTTGTTGCATGCTTTGGAGAGAACGGGCCAAATCTATAAATTAAAAAAAAAAAAATTCAATTTATTTTTCCAAATCACAAAAAACCGAATCCAACAGATCCTTTCTGTAACTATTTTAGGGACACCACTAATCTGGCTTTTGGAATTGAAAGTTTTCCCTCAGTTTTTCCAGGTTTGAAAATAACCATACTCCAGGTTCTATTTCGACCAACACATTTTGTTCTGTTCATTCTTGACTGTACCATGTTATCTCCTTTCTCTCATGTCCAAGAACTAAAGCATTGTACATTGTATAAAAAAAGCTGTAAAGAAATTCCGGATTTTTTTTATTTTTCTAGAAAACACATGTTTCTGATACATACTCAGAGTCCACTTGAAATTTTTAAGAAAGTATTTTTTTCATCCAGAAAGTCAATCTCGAGATTGAGTCAAGCAAGTAGGAATGATTTTCTAAAAATGGATATTAAGCTACCAGCATGACACTGTCATGAGATGTCACGAATTTTGAGGATAACTTTATTATTAACTAATGTCCATTTGCCATTTTCAAAATTCTCAAAAGATTGCTAATTTTCTTTTGATTAATAACTCAGAAATACGGAAACATTGCAAGATTCCCATTTTCAATAAAACATTTGAATATTCGGAATCAATAAATATTTGTTTGAACATACCCGGCACCTTAATTTTCGGAATTTTATTCATAACCTAACCAATTCTCCAAAATAATTTTAAAAGACATTTAGTAAGAGTATTTAGAAACTTAATAGTTTTTGAATAAATTTAAATTAAGAGAGTTATTTGAAAAAATTATGTCATTTATACTTTGCAATGCATTTTATACGAAGAGAGAATATGGAATCATCTGATTTTGTAAAGGAGTTCACTACGTTTGATTTTTAAAGCATTAAAATGTTTAAATGTTTTTGAACTCCCAGATGAACTTTCGTACTATTAATTTAGGACTATCTAATGATTTACCACATGCCATTATCATGTTCTGAGTTGAATCACATGCTTTACTTCATGTGTGAATCTGTGCTAAAAGTTGGGGATAAATCTCTGAAAATATCCTCATTTTCAAACCAAATTTCCCTTTTTCCAAGCTTTTTCAAATTATCGTTCTTTTTGTCATTTTCTTTCTTTCCCCCAATTCCCCCAGTTTTCAAGGATTCGGTGGCCATTCTGTTTTTTTTTTTTTTTGTGGTATTAAGACTTCAAACATATTTGGTAGAATAATGAAAGTCACCCACAAAGAAAAACATTATTAAGGCATTTACAGTCCACATAATCTATTCACACAAAAGAGCAACAAATACTCATAGAACAAAAGGAAAAAGAAATGAAATCCTTCCTACCTCTGTTATTACTGGCTGACAAGGATGCACAGCGCCATTGTCAACTGGAGGTTTTGTATGTCTAAAAACTGCAGCTAAACGATCAAACCAAAGCACAGGATCAGAGTTGGTGCCTCTCTCTGTTTTAACATCATTCTGGAAAAATTAACAATATCAATATAAAATTCGATACATAATTGAAACTTTGCTGTGATAAAAAATTATGGGTAGAGTCATTTAACAATATTTCAACAGATGGTAATCGGAGCAAATATGGCAATTGTGCAATACACCCTCATGAAACACAAGTAACAAGAGAAGTATGTGTGTTCTCTTAAAACAAATTTTAAGCACGTTGCACCCTTTTTTTTGGCGTAATTTGGCGTCAAACATTGGCAACTTTTAATTTTAAACAATTATTTTTTCAGAAAGTATTCCAATGTTTTTCTTCAATTTTTTCGCTTTTGTAGCAAAGAAATGTAAAGAATGTGGTGATAGTCACATTTTCGTCCCATTCCCAGTATTCTCGAAAATTTAAAAAAAGTCGAAACGGGAAATTCTAATTTCTCGCGTTTCATTTGAAGCGATGTCCCTCCCATGGCAATGTAATTTGAGATGTTTGAAGGCAGTCATTACAATCTTGGAAAGAAAGATGTTTAATATTATTGTAAAATATGTTTAATATTATTCAAGCATAAAATTATTATAAATTGCGTCATCTGAGTTAAATGTGAAAATGAATGCATCATTGCCCTTTGCGTGGTGCGGCAAGGGAGTAATTCGTGTAGAAGCAAGTAGTTTTGGTGAATACAATTGTATTATATTTAATTATTATATTTTTCTAACCATTTGCATTTTATTGCTAGCGGTATCAAGAATGCTGATTTGCAAAATGTGCATGCCATACGAATCCAGCGGCCGTTGTTGCTTGTTGCAACCCGTTGTTGCAACGCCGCACTGACAACAGATGGCGATAGTGACGGCTGCCATTTGTTCACGTTAATATAACCTAATAATTTTATTTACCACTTAATACGCATCGCGCCTCATTGGTATATTTATACAGAACGTGAATACGTTATATTCAATGGCAGAAAGCTTTTCTCGTTTAAACGTTTGAATGAATATATAATGTATTTTCGCGCTTCGTTTGTTCAAGAATTTTTCAAGTTGTAGTTGAAGTGTAAGACAGAAATTGTCATACGAAAATGAGTACATGTGCCATATTCACAGGTAAAGTCGAGCTAATACTTTCGATTTCTAGACAATGACTTCCGACAGGTTTATCAGTAATGGGCAATAATAAATTTGTATACATTTGCGTGGATTTTCCTTATCCTGATAATAGCTTTGATGATCCTCGTCGACTCAGCAATGCATCAATAACCGCAGGAGCAATCCATTCTATAAATCTATTCTTCAGTTCCCATTCTGAGTTGCATCTAGTTTTTAGCCACAGTGTCTGCAAACCAAAACAACGAATTTAAGGAAACAATTACATTTCGCGTGTTTTTACGCGTATTCATCACTGAATGTAGCAAAAAATTTCAATAATAATTGTAATTACGGAAATAAAATTTATCATTCGCACAAGTAATCCTTAAAATAAATGAGAATCCAGGGCAATTAGTGACAACTATTTTCCAATTAACTCTTATTACTCCTGCCTATTAATGGTATTATTTCAGCCCCAAAAATGAAAATAAAACTATTACCGTCTAAAATGCCATCACATTGAAAATGAACATTAAATAAACAATAAATTAAAAAGAGTTGAGTATACCTCGGAACGGCACTTTGGAGCGGAATTGAGTAAAAATCGGAACGACACTTTCATGCGAATGAGCAAGACTGAATGAATACCGAAAGTTTTAAATAGAGGTGAAATTATTATTAATTATAAATATTATATAATAATTATGAACTCTTTCCCGCGGATCGCGTGGTAGAATGTACTTCGTATAAAGTATGTCTCCCGCCAAACGCGTACCTCTTCTTCAAACTATTTGAGCGCTCCCTGTTGCTCGTATCACGAACTTCTTATTACGGATCATTCCTTAACACTTTTTCCTTGAAATCACGCCATGAAGCAGACTTTTGTTTATTGAAATAGTTTTATTTCTTTTGTGGCACGAGCAGCAGTCTGGTTCATGTCGTGGATGTAAGTATGACGCACGAGAGATGTAATGAAAGCGATACTTTAGAGGATCTGAATAAGTCGTTTGTAGAAGAAAGTACTTATAGCGAGTTCGAAGTTTTTAGTTACAGTGCTTCTACTTGTAGTGAGGTTGTAAATGTAGAATATGAACATAGACGACGAAGTAGAGGACTGATATGCAGTTTCAGACAATGTGACCACTTCACGTGTTCATAAGACGTCCGTTTGGTTCAATAAATGTTGTGCATCCAAAACCTTTTATTTGTAATAAAAGGATATGATGATCATGATCTTCCAGTAGGTGCACTCGAATTAGAGTATTTTAAGCACTAGTTGACAGTGAAGTTTTGCCATTATTGCTGATGGCATAAATTTGTATGCAGCTGATAAAATTCAGGAAGAACTGAAATTAGAAACAGATTGGGAAAACAACATTAGAGGAAGTTAAAGCTTACTTAGGAATTATAATTTATACGGAATATTTGATCTGGCAGAAAAATATTTTTATAGTAAATTAATAACAATGCAACATTGTGAGGAATTGTATGACAGAGAGAAGGTATGATTTGCCTTACTAATCACACAAATCCTCAGGCAGAAGGAAAGTCAAGTGAGTCAGGTGAAGATTATTTACAAGAAGTGAGGCCAGTTCTAAAATGAATTTCAGCACATAGAAAAATCTTGGGCACAATCGTGAAAATCGAACTGTCAACAGCCACGTCAGTGGCCACGCCACGGGTCGAAACGGTGACGCTGGGAAGCTGCCTTATCAGGGGCGCTGCCCTCGCTCCCACGACACGCTGTCAGATGTGGCGGTTCCAAAAACTCTCGGATTTATTATTTTTGGGTAGCCCAGCTTTATAAACAACTTTTTCAATTGCAAAAATTGTTCATAATCGGACATTTTACGGCACAAATGATGACGTATACGGCGTTTACGGCACGAATTATTGCGCCATCACACGTTCAGCCAATCACAGCGAGAATATTGTGGGGAGGTAAAGGTAAACTGAAAAGCCAACCACCGTTTTCTCGCACAGGTGTCAAATACCCGAGAGGTCAAAGAAAATTAATTTATGGATGACCCCATACACTACTATTATGAAACGGAAAGAGGACCTCTCTCGAATTATCATATCCTTCAGTTTTCATACATTTCAACTTATTTTTAATTATTCAATAGATAAAAAAAAGTGAAAAACAAAAAAACGGAACAACTATTGCGCACAATTTTCGAGATGTTGAAATGACAACGCATGACAATACGAATTCTACGTGCGTAAAATAGAATACACGTCTTCTAACATCTAATAAAATGTACAGCAAATAATAATTTGGATCATAGTACATACACGATAATTTCTAAAAATTTTAGGTCATAGACATCCCCTCTCCATTATTTTTTTCCAGTTTAAAAATTAAATCAAATTATAACATATTCTATATCAATGCACATATCACGCGAACTGCTTTGATAATTAGTTTTATATATTTCGATTATTACTACACATTAATTCATGTATAACAGATTACGGCTAGTCGCAGAATGAGAAGGTGACTCATAGTGAGTTTCTGCGAACCACTATGCCAGTGCTTACCAAATCAATGCTCTTTGACGTCACATAATCTGCTCGCCTGCTCCGAACCGAGCCACGGAGCAAAGTGCCCGACGCGGCGGCGGGCGCACCATGTTCCAATGATGGAACGGAAAGGGGTGAAAAGGTTCGCGTGGAAAATACTTAATTACGTTTTTAAATGATAATTTTTATTTAGAATGTTTATGATTCATTAACAATATGAAAAATTATATAATAGAACATATATTGTTACATAACTCAAAGCAATATCCGACTCATAATCATCACCAGAACCAGTACACTTCACTCTTCTATTAGACACCATTTTTGGAAAAGTTTTAACATTTTAGGACAATATTTTATACAGTGGAATGTATCATGTAGATAAAATATAATGTTATATTTTATACAATAGTATATGTACTATAAAATATAATGAATCTAGTTCGTTCTGAAACAATAATCTATGTTAACAAGTAGGTACCCAGAAGGGGTCTCGTGAGAGAATTTGGATCACAGGCTTGATTATTTCTGAGATACAGTTTCGGTTGAGAATGTTGAAAATCCTCGTGATTTTCAGTATCTTTTCCATAATCTTCAAACTGCAAATTCCTTTACTCATTCCATGATTTCGGGATATCTGTCAATTCTCAGAGTTTATTTTTATCGCAGGTTTCTCTGTATCGCAAAGCTGCGTAATGCACCTGTAGGTTCCACATACTGCAATTCCTTCGAACACATTTCGCCATTGTTCCAGTATCTACAAACCTTCCTTCCAAAACCGAAAGAAAATTAACGGGTGTAGATGGTCTCCGACTCATCTTGTCTGAAACACCTGCAATGGCCCAATGCCAAGGTTTTCGTCACTGGCGACCGCCGTCTGTCGATACTTTCCTCTTCCCTTTGCTCGAACTGCTTCTCCGAGCGCCTTCTCACGCAGGGGAAGGCGGTTCTGACCGTCATTTATTCTGCATTACGGTTATTGAACCCGCGCAGGGTGACGTGCCGTCGTTTCTGCGCGCGTTGGACCTGCGAAGCGCAGTATCTTGCACGCACTTTCCTGAGAAGATTCATCGTGACTTTGCTGAAGATGCAACTTATTAAAGCCGTGTACGTTCGTAAAGTTGTTTATGACGCACACGATGATAAAGTGTTTCATCGAAAGAGGTAACTATAATTCGTGAGTTTCAAGAAAAATAGCTTATTCACTAATATTTAAATAAATTACCAAGTTTCCTTTATTGTTCCAAAAATTTCGCTGAAAGTGCAGAAATATGCAATAACCTTCAGATATGCGAAAATATTACAAAATAAATTTGGCAGGAAAGCTCCAAATGGACTGACTCGTAAAGAAATGTGATAATTTTCTAAGAAACCATTAGCAAAAAATATATGCATTTGCATACAAATTTGGGCTCTACTGATTACTAAAATACTTTAAAACACTGCTAGTTATTCCTCGGTTCCAACGGGCCTTATGGCCTTGTAACCCTCTGCAAATTTTATTTTTGATCAGATTTTGAACTTTGTATTGATCACGGTTTAAACTAAAATTGTTGTGAAATTTGTCATTATTAAATTCCTTAGAACAAATTATCCTTGTCTTTATCAAATTATCTCTTTCCTTCATGTAATCGCTTCTTTCTCCACTTCGCTCCAAAAGAACGGCGTGACATAACGTTTCTAACTCGAACTCGCTTTTGGAATCGGATTGAGAACTCAAATCACTGACATCGCGGAAGTGCTCGACATCTTCGTCAGCGCTCGTACCGGAGTGAACTGCGGCCCATCTTGTGAACGCCGCTGTGACTCTGCCGTGAAGAATTTAGCGAAAGTCACGCTGCGTAGCGTCGCGTCACGTCACGGACCCGAGTCTCATTTTGCGACTAGCTTAAAAGTGTTCGTCCGTGAATATAATTATATTACAACAAAAAAGTAACGATATAAACAAGAACACACAAATAACAATTTTCAATTTAGAATTCCTGAAAATCATTTAAATTTAGAGAAGTAGGGGAGACCTAACAGGAAGACCAAGTTAATACCAAAACAGAATGCATTTTAATCTGTCGAATTGGGAAAGCGATCATTTTTTATGTTCTCTTCAACTCAGCCTCTCTTACATTATATTTAATTTTCAATTAATAAAGTTAAATTATATTTATCATGTAACTATCAAATTGATGCATAGCTAAAAATAATGTGTAATGAAAATAAAATCTTGAAACTTGAAACAGACTATTTGGAATATTTATCTGTTTTAAAATATTTGTGATGTATTTGGGGCTTTTATGTCATAAAGTGAAATGAAAAAAATTCTAAACATTAGGTAGTCTATATTTCAGATTTCAAAATTTGAATTCACGCTTATAATATTTACTGTCTTTTAGTAAAATAAAATATCTACTCAATGTTATCGTGATGTAACTACAACTTTTTATTCACTAAATACCGACTGAATTCACTTTTCGGATTCGTTGAAAATAATTTCGTATAAAAATGTGTTTCAAAATTTTCATGAGATGAAAGTTATTAAAAAAATAATGTAGACGATGAAATTGATGTGAAAAAAATCAAGAAAAGTAGGCTTTATGAATAATTCAAATATCAATACCTAAATATTTAATTTTTACTTCAATGATAATACAAATTTTAAAAAAGAAAATAAACTCACCTTAAAACACAGTCAAAACCGTGTCAGATTAGCATTCCACATAAGTAATTCTTCGAACAATATTTTCGGAACACCTATCGTCACACGCCTGTTACAGAAGAGCGCTACGTTGCACAGTGATCCGCGGCGTCCGGATAGAACAATTTCAACCGACTCCTCAAATCACGTTGGGTGCCGTGAGCCGGCTTCCCTGCCTCGCTGGCGGCACATGAGCTGTCAACAGGACCGCTGCGTACGAGCGCAGTGGAGCCCTCGATCCTGCCGATTCCGAGAAGGTTGATAGGCGAGAACGTCTTCGTTTTCCATTCTAAATTCAAATGACAGACTGCGGCAAACACCGCGACGTGGCCTACTCCTTTTTATTTTACGTGTTCAAGAATAATTATCTTCTTTAAAGAAAAATGACAAAAAATCCCTGATTTCTAACAAAATTCCCGGACTTTTCCCGGTTTTGCAGAAAGTGGCCACCTATCTTAGGTACAAGTTTTATCCACTTTTTCGTTATCAGCGCTCGGCAACACGAGTTTTTTCTGTCCAAAAATCGCCATTTTTTGGCATTTTTTCATTCGATGTAAGATTTGTTGATTAAAAACGTTCGTTTGAAGAGTACAGTTCGTTTTGTGTAAAGTTGGCCGTAGTGGAAGAAATCCCCCTTCTCTCCAGGCTTCCGCCGTCGCGACAGGCGTTTCCCGGTCATTTCGTGAGCTACTTTGTGTGTTGTGAGAACAAGTGTGTGGCGGGTATTTTATTATTTAAGTGTTGTTGTTGCTGTTGCTGGCGGTAAAGGACGACGTAAGACTGACGGTTTTCTGCATGAGTGTTTTATTTTCCTGACAATGAATACAGTGCAAAATTTACTAAACATTCCTTTCGGTTCACAACCTATGAAGGATTTCTAAATACAATATATTTATTTATCACCACTGGTAGCAGCAATAACAACTAAGATCATGAAATTAATAGTGTAGGAGTAGATAGTTTTTTTTTTTTTTTTTTTTTTTTTTTTTTTTTTTTGTGTGTGTGTGTGTGTGTGTGTGTGTGTGTGTGTGTGTGTGTGTGTGTGTGTGTGTGTGTGTGTGTGTGTGTAGGGACTTGATGTTACAATTGAAAACAGCAGACTTCGCCACAGGAAATCTCATATTGGAGACATGGATCTTCTTACATTTCAAAGATGTGACACCAAGAGACACTACAAGACCACACAAAAGTATGGAATAGGTATGTATAAAGTTCGCCCAAATGTCCACTCCAGTGGCCAATCGCATTACTTCGTAAATTCAATTTCACCAAAAAAGGTAATTTTGTTATACAAAAAGAACAAAGTGATCTCTCTGCAAATCACACGCCACGGGTAAGTGTATCAAGTTGCTGTGTATGAGAAATGCTTTTATAACTTTCATTTAAAAAATAGATCGGATGATATCCCATGTGTTTGGTGTGTTTGCGCACCATGCATTTTTTTCTAAACTAAACATTATAAACAAAAAAATATTGCTATAAACATTCACAGTAGACTTATTTAATCATGTTTTCCCAATAACAATTTTTGTGACAAAAATGTTCTGGGCATTAATGGGTTAAGGGTGAAGACACTACAATCATTGATACAAGCCTAAGTAATTAATTGCGTGTTTTGTGCTCCAAGGAGGTCCAATGAAGTAGGATGATTATTTTGTGATCAAAATCGTTCTGTTAGATAGACAAACCTTCACTGCAGAAAATTAAAAAAAAAATCGTAGTGATGTGGAATTAATAACAAGTGAAAAGTGTTCTTTGACATTATGAATGAAATCTATAACTATAACGAAATCATTTATGAATTAATGATATGTTGTTCATTATTTTAATGTTTTAACACATGCCTATTTTCAAACAAATAAATAGCTAGACACTTTGTATTTACTGAAGACTATCCAACAAGCTTTTCAGAACTTGAATGAACAGAAGGTTGTATTTCTAGAGAAACTGGTCATTTAGCAGAACAATTCTGATTCAACATGGAACATATCACTGCAGACATTTTTGCGACATTTCATGTTCGATTTCATAGAGTCAAGTGAAGTATATTTAACACCTTAAATCAATAATATACTAAACATTCTTTTCTTATCTGTATTCCGGATTATTATGAAGTATTAACACCTTCATGTAGCAATGTGAATAAAGGAACATATTAAACTATCTTTGGGGCAATTTTCTTCAGAATGGTTGATATTACAAAAACTAATAGCTTTGCTTTAAATTGTGTCATCTTGAAACATCTATCCCGACTGTTTAACTTCCCCTTGAGATTAGTTTTATCAACCCCTTGATAATGGCACAGTCCCACATACGGGTCATCCCACATTAAATCAACAGTCATTTTACATCATCATCTCAGATTCAGATGAAATTTGACACATAGCTAGTATGAATGAAGAATAAGAAAACCACAAATTTTGAGTAAAATATTTCCACCCGTTCGTGAAATACAGCCATGTAAAATTTTACAAAATTGGATTCCAGAAAACATTTAAATTAATGTACTTCTCCAAATTAAGATAGCTGGAAAAGATGTCATTTTGCAGCTTTTGATATTTTTCAAAATGCTCCTCTTTTTTAAAAAAAATATTCTAAAACAATTCTTAGGTGTTTTTGAAGTGACCGTGTAAGTATAAAGTTGGGAGAAATTATGGGTTCATATGGTACAATCTTAACTTAATATTCACAATATTTACTTATGCTAGATTTCACCGATTTAAAACAGAGTTGTGCCGTAGACTATAATTTTACGTCTACGTGTGTTTTCTACATGTAGTCTACATGACTCTATTTATGCGTAGACTATGTAGACAATGTAATGTATGTAGACTATTTATTTTTTTCACATCAAATGACTCAAAAAAGTTTAAGGCATGAGAAGAAGGCAAATCCAGTCATGATTCTCATCCGCCCCATATATATTTTTGAAGAAAAACAATGTTAACTTGAAATTTTAAATACGTTTGTTCATAATGGCATTTGATGGCATCACAATGGCCTTTGGGTATGATCCAATCAGTATGTAGTATTTGTTTTGAATCAATTGAGTGTAATTATAAATAAATGGCTTTCGGGGTCGGAGCTTGGCCCTCGTAGTTTCGCCCCTGCCCCAGAAAAAAAGATAATTGCCGTTGTCTACATAGATTACCTTTGTCTACGCGTTGTTTACGCGTAGACGTAGACTATGGTTCTTTACGTGTAGACGCACATCACTGATTTAAAATGCATTTCATTTCAAATTATAAGCCTCAATATAAACAATTTATTAATTTAGTGGTTTTTTGTTAGTGAGTGTGTTGTGTTTTATCATTATTATTTTTATTATTATTATTGCTAAAATATTTTATTGTCAATTATTAATTTTAAATAACTTCACAATAGAAGATCTCTGACACCATTGACAAAAATTAAATTTATTTTGTGATCGAGCAAGCAGAAGGGATATTTTCCAGGTTTGATTTGAATCAATCCAACTTGAAAGAATGAGTCACTTTTTCGAAAACACAGTCACTGCCAGTAGCAGGCTAACATGCTGCATTTTGCACCCAGCTTGAACCATTTATATCAATTCAATTATAAAAATTCTGAAACAATCTGTATAGGTTTCCAAACAGATAATGCAAGTTGAAACATGAGACTGCAGTGATTTCAAATTAAAATCTGCATATATTAGCCATACAATAGCATTTCTGTTTAACATAAGCATTTCTGTTTCATATTAACCATACAATAGCATTTCTGTTTATGATTTACTTTATTTATAAACTAAGATGAAGTTACATTAGAACTCTAGTTTGTTTAAAGTTTTTAAAAGCTTCAGCAGTTCATAGTGTTTCTTCCACTTACAAATTGTAGACTCCCTGTTGTCACCGAATTAACTTTTCACAGGATAAAGTTCACTGGGAGCCATTTTTGGCAAATTTTGTATTTGTTACCCAAGATGAATATACAGAAACAGAACAATATTTGGAAAATCGTCCAAACATGTTTTTAACAATGCCAGACACTCAAAAACTTCATTTTTTATTCCCCTCCTTTTGAGTAATTCAAAACCAAGAGTGAAGATCTTCTCAGATTTAAATAAGTTAACTATACCAAGAGCATCTGAAGTTCGACTGCAATTGACAGAAGTTACTGGTTACATATCATTAATCTATGAAAATAACTGGTGGTTGGCATGTTCTGGCAAGAGCTGAAAGCAAGGATGATGTTAATATGTTGGTTTTTAACACCAGCTGGCCTAACAAATTCTTTCTTATATCCTAGAAAACAAGATATGCTATGGCTGCCGGTTAACTTTCTCCTGCGAAAAGTTAATTCGGTGACAACAGGGAGAGTCTACAATTTGTCAGTGGAAGAAACACTACTAACTGCTGAAGCTTTTAAAAACTGTAAACAAACTAGAGTTCTAATGTAACTTCAACTTAGTTTATAAATAAAGTAAGTCATAATCAGAAACACTATTATATGGCTTATTATGTACGCAGATTTTAATTTGAACTCACTGCAGTCTCATGTTTAAACTTGTACTATCTGTTTAGAAACATATACAGATTGTTTTAGAATTTTTGTAATTGAATTGATACAAGTTGTCCATGTTGGATGCAAGTGGCAACATGTTAGCTTGCCACTTGCCACTGGCAGCGAGTGTGTTTAAACAAGCAACTCATTCTTTCAAGTTTGAACATACAGCTTTGATTCAAATCTAACCTGGAAAATATCCTTCTGCTTGCCAGATCACAAAATAACTTTAATTTTTAGGTCAATTGTGTCAGAGATCTTCTGTTGTGAAGCTATTTTAAACTGATAAATTGACAATAAAATATGTTAGCAATAATAATAATAATAATAATAATAATAATGATAAAACACAACACACTCACTAACAAAAAAATACTAAATTAATAATTTGTTTATATTAAAACTTCTAATTTGAAATGAAATGCATTTTAAATCAGTGAAATCTAGCATAAGTAAATATTGTGCATTTTAAGTAAAGATTACCATATGAACCTATAATTTCTCCCAAATTTACACTTACATGGTCACTTCGAAAAAACATAAGAATTGTTTTAGCATTTTTTCAAAATTTTTGAAGAGGAGCATTTTGAAAAATCTCAAAATCAAAATTTTAAATTCTAATTCGAAAACCTTTTGAAACCTAACCCCTGTTGAGTTGCATATTATATAAAAGGCCATAATGAAAGCTGCAAAATGACACCTTTTCTAGCTCTCTATGTTAATCTGGAGAGGTTCTACATCAATTTAAAATTTTTCGGGAACCCAATTTTGTTAAATTATTACAAGGCTGTCTTTCACAAACAGGTGGAAATATTTTACTCAAAATTTGTAGTTTTCTTATTCATTCATACTACCTATGTGTCAAATTTCATCTGGATGGTGAGGAAAAAATTTAATTACAACTGTATGTGGAATGACCCATACTTGTGTAATAATGTGTGACTTAATGTGGAATGACCCATACTTGTGTAATAAGTTACAATTAATTTAACAAGCAGTTAATTTACATTACACTCTGACTCATGACAGTGTATAAAGTTTTGTGTGATAAAATTTTGATATGTTCAATAAATCACAGAGTTGCCGACATGCAATACATTAAAACATTGAAATTATACCTCTATTAAATGATTCAAAGGATTAACTTGAACCCAGCATATTTGTTTCATAGCTTGTTGAATCTGATCCCCTGGCATTCGTCCTAAAATTAATGAAACACCTGTAAGAAAAAAGTTTTATATATTATACCAATCTCCATGCAATACAAATACAACAAAACGTAGTTCAGAGAATGACAATGATGTAATCACAAACCTTTAAGTAGGCCAATTGCAGCTTCATTCGTAATACGAAATGTGTCAAGGGACTGAATTATCTGTAGAAGTCCATTGAAATGAACAGTCATATGATCCTGGCAAGCACTACAAATATTTTGTAGAGCTATTGCTGCAGCAGATGCCAATTGGGGTTGTTGCAAGCAATACAGTAAAAAGTTTAATACTGTTTCTGGAAGAAAAATATATATTTCAACACAAGTGCATCAGCCACTGAAAATGATTCACAAATCTTCTAGAATACAGAAACAACAAAAGAAAGGTTCCTGTGTCCTAAACTCTCAAAACAACTTTGAAAAACATATCTTTATAAATGTCATCATTTAAAATTTCATTAGATAATTTAGCCTAAAAATACGAGAATGAAAAGAAAGCTACTTGAAACCATTTCTATATTTCTTCTCAATTTGTATTTTAGAACAAATTAGCATCTTAAATTTTATTTCAAAACTGACTGACTTTTGTACCATGAAATCCATTATTTGACATTCCTCACATCATTGATGCAGTGCATTTTCATTGCAAAATAGGCAAGGCCATATCATAAATATAGAACAAGACTCATTCTTCTCTATTCTATAAGAACTACAAACCTGTAGAAAAGATATTAAATTATTGAAAGATATTTTATAAATTCTAATATATTAAAGAAATACAATAAAAAGAGATGAAAATTACCTATACGATAGGTTTCAATGCACATTACAGCAATCAAGATTATACACTTCTGTGAATGTGAATAACTTCGTTGCCAGTCTTATAATTTTGAAGGGCCCATTTCTTAGATTATGCAATCCCTTCACAATGTTAGATCACTGACATTAGTAAATTGTGTACTAAATGAAATTTATAAGGACATTTCAAATCTTCCTTTTTTTCCTTTTCTTTTCCTTTCTTTCGTTCTTTCCAGGATTCTGAGGTATAGACCTCAATTGTAAAGGTAACATATGTTTTAAATTTCCAAAAGAAAAATCACTTTTCCACCCACTGGAACCATTATTTAAATCTGTATATGTATCTTTCATAATGTCTCTCACAAAATTGTCTATAAGATCAAGTGCTGCAGCTAGAACTCATACTTCATTCAATTCAAAATTCATTCTTTTAGATATTATTACATATTTTATTAATTTCTAGAAATTTCATATTCTTCACATAAATGTGTAACTCCTTCAGAGTCAGAAAACAGATTTTTCTTCCAAAATAGTCAACGTGTGTGAAAACAACCCTGTGACACACTGAATAAAGAACAAAAGATCCACATCATTACCAAGCGACAGTGAAACTAACCTTGTGGTTGAAGAGCTTTAATATCACATTACTTACGATTTTATGTTAGAGGTTTTCAACCAAAAAAGTAGGCTATATTGTTTAAAATTGTTGTTTATTTAACAGTTGGTTTAAGTAGCGATTTATTCACGAAGGAGAATTATGACCCCAGCACAATAACGCAAAGGGCATAATTTTCCCGACTGAATAGAGCACACTTAGAACCCGTGACAAACATGTTTAAACCATATTTCTTTAATTTTACTTCCTCGCTTCCTACACACTTTCATAGTAAAGACAAAGTATTGCAATGCTGCTGCCGAAAGTGGCCCTTTCTCGTCAGAAAAACTCGTTTGAAGAGCACAGATCGCGACCTTAAAGTAAAAAGGTTCTATCTAACATTTTTTCCAAAAATGACTTTATGTTATATTTGTAATGGTATCGATGAGATTTACATAACCTCTAAGTTACATTGAACTACGAAGCTTAGTTTCTGAGATACAGATAAGGTAAAATGGTTCTATCTGCAAATCGTATGTTCAAGTTCGGGAAAAAAGGTTCTATCTGTTTCACCGCGCAAACCAATCTGTTTACATGTATGTGGACATTATATTGTTGGCTGGGCAAAGTGTCCAGGTATTGTAAGATCTTTTGAGAAGCAGATTTAATTGCAATTGTGTGTGAAAGTGAATTTGAAGAGGCTGTTTTTGTGCATTCTTGTTCTGAATACGATCCTAATGCGGCAAGCAGTACTGAAGAAGACGAGACACCGAGGCAAAACAGTGCTGTAAGCACTGTTTTTGTTAAAGCAAAACAGTTCTGCAAGAAGGTAAACATATTTTTATAAATATCGAACTATTTATTCTTTATCGGTTTTAATTGGTAACCATCCAGAATTTATAATAGTTCGGCAAAACTGGGCATTTGGATATTCCTTACGACGCCTGAGTGAATGTCTTGCTAAATCAACGAATTTATAGGTTATGCGACACAAACTATTTGTACTCCACTTCACATGTTGATATAATATTATAAAATTGGTAACTTGTAATTCCTGTTTACAACCCGGATTATTACGATTTTACTTCTTTTCTGTTAATACGTAAATGTATTGTTTACCCTTCGTTAGGAGCGCATGTATCTAGTAGACCAAATCCGTTTTAAGAACTCAATATCTCGCTGTCTTGTGGCTGTAAGTTTTCGCAATCTGGTGGCATCGTGTAATAAGGATTGGAAAAAAGTGCAAGGGTCAAAGAAACATCAAGCTGGCTTACATAGGCAAGGTCATCAAGCTTAACAATTTAACAAAACTACAAATTGTGGAAATTTTTGTCGTCACAACTGCGCTCTAAATGTCACTCCAGAAGAGCAAGAGAGATTATTTATTTCGTTTTACAAATTGGAAACTCATTCTGAAAAGGTCAGCTACATACTGAGGACATCAGACCCTTTCCAGAAAGAAAAGAAATTCAACAGAAATTATTCTAAACCTTCGAAAGAAGAATACATTCGTTTGCAAGTTTTATGTTTCAATAAAGAAATTATTGTGTGTAAGAAGTTCTACCTCAACACACATTCTATAAGCCGAAGATGATAAATAATGCACACAAAGATAAAATAACAGGAACACCAAAATTGGACGATCGAGGTAGCAAAACTAACGATAAAATACCAAAAGACGTGAAAGACAGAGTGAGGGCACACATTAAACCTTTCCCTAAAACAGAGAGTCACTATTGTAGACCTAGTACTTCTAAGGAGTGCCTCGCCTCCAACTTAAATATCACGAAAACGTACGACCTCTACAAGGAATGTTGTGTAAACGAAAGAAGTCAATTTGTAAAATTATCTATATATCGGAATATTTTTAATGAAGAATTTAATTTGGATTTCTTTCAGCCAGAAGCGGACAGATGCGAATTCAGAATTAATGAGTTGGAAAATAATATTTCTAATGATTTAAAAGTAAAATACACTGAAAACGTAGATAACAAGGAAAACAGGAGAAAGGAAAGATAGGAAGATCATAAAATCAAAGATGAACATAGAATTGTAGTGTCCTTTCATTTAGAAAATGTGATAGGAATTCCGAGAGCAAACAAGTATTTTCTTCTATAGGAGAAAATTAAATTTATTTAACATGACAGTTCATGTTTTTCCAACCAAAGACGTATATTGCGCAATTTGGACAGAAATTGACATAGGCCATTCTGGAAATGACATTGCAAATGCCGTTTCCCAAATTTTGGAAAAAGTAATTCAAAACTCACCTAAGGTAAAACATATTATAATGAGAAGCGACAGCTGTGTACCCCAAAACAAGAATCAGATGATGTATATGGCAATGAAGGACTTTCTAAAAACACACTCACAAATCGATGAGATAGTTATGAAATACTCTACTGCTGGTCACTTGTGTATTCAGGAAGTACACAATGTTCATTCCCAGATAGAGAAAGCACTGAGGGCTAGTGAATTCTGGTCACCGATTTCTTTCATGCGGATACATTTGGCAGTAAATACAAACAAGCCACTTCATATTATTCAGATGCAAACAATGCATTTTAAGGATTTCCATAAAAGTAGCAAACATCTTCATTTTAATAAATACCTTTCTCTCAAGTTTCGCAATTAAATTCACTCAAAGACTAGCTGAAGTAGAGTATAAAATTAAACATTCTGTTTCACAATTTTCAACCGTAAATGTGCGACCATACATTTCTACAAGATGGGTGGCGAAAAGTTCTTCCATCTATCCGCCTGTGCAAACGTACGTGGCGAAAGAGAAGTTTTTAAATAAGGAAAAGGTAGCCGATTTAGCATACATGTTGAAATGGAAGCCAATACTGTATCAAACCTACTTCATAGAATTGCTTAAAAAACAAAAATAATATTACTTTAATATGTAATATTAAATTACGCTAAGCGACATTTTACTTTAATATGTTTGTAATATATCATTTCAAATTGAAGTGTAATTCAATAATTTACAATAGGTTACTTTTTTCCACTTCTAGTTGGCTAAGTCTAAGTAATGAGATGAATTTAAAATTGAATACTCTAAATAAGATTTTTACTAAAATTTTTCTTTGAATTCTTTAAAATTTAATAAATGATACAGTTACATGTATATTTGCAATTTTTAAAGTAATATACCAGTCAAATTTTCCTACCAACAAAGATAGAACCTTTTTGCTCGAACTTGAAAATGCATATTAAGAGTAAAAAGGTTCTATCTGTAAAAATAGGGTCTTGGTTTCTACCAAAGTTACATTGCTTTTAGAATAATTATCAGTCTACAGTTTTGTGCTTGGATGTCAAGTACACTGACAAAGTTTCAATACATTTAATAAAATAGTTTTTGTTTTAGAGAGGGACAAAACTTTGAAATGCTCTCCTGTAAAATTTACTGCGGTGCAGATAGAACCTTTTTACTTTAGGGTCGCGAGATGCTGAAAATTGTAAACGTCTTGTTCCTGTACAAAGTGAATTACTTCCATTGACACGTGTGGTCAGAATCCACGTGCTCTATACTCCGGTTTTTCTTTCTTGGCGCACGGGGGTGTGCCAAAAAATGGAATATCTCACGGTATTTCGCGTCGTTCTCCGTTGCCTGGCCAGGAATCGCATGATCGCCAGCACTGCTCGATATAGTCGTGATCATGCGACTCCTAGCAGCACAACCGAGAACGACGCGAAATAGTGAGATATTTCATTTTATTGACACACCCCCGTGCGCCAAGAAAGAAAAACCGAAGTATAGGTTCCTTTTTTTATATAGAGAAATTGTTTGACGCCAAAATGTCGTCAGTCCATCTGGTCAGCACTAGCGCCTCTACCGTTCAGAAGATTTTCTACAAAATTAATATTCCTCGATATATCTAGCGAACTGCTCTGCGAATATGAAATGAATATTTTGATTTTAGGAATTAAGCCTTAACATTCTCAAATTCTGTCAAAAATGGCTCTATTTTTTGACTATCTGGCACAACCACTATAGCACAATCACATCAAAGCAAACGGAATATTTAGTACTCACTTATTACTAATTTATTACCAAAAATTAAATGTATTACTCTTGCCGTTAATGAAATAATAGTGGTTGTGCTGGCGTGACTGTCAAGCTAGCACAACCAAACTTTAAAAAATGGGCAAAATCTATTCAAACTAATAGAATATTTAGTACTCATTTATTACCCCAAAATTAAGTTAATTACTCTCAACGTTTATGAAATAAATTTGGTTAAATAAGGCATACATATGCGACCACGCACGACATTCGAGTATTAAATGAGTATGACTAAACCCTATTAGAAACACTTTCCACAACCAAACCAACACTTCCAAAACACACCCAACTAAAACCTGTAAGGTAATCAGAAACACTTTCAATACTAATTTTTGTATTACCCCAAAGAGAAACGTATTAATGTTATCATGTATGAAATATTGTTAAAAGCTGAATCATGGTCAACTACACCAGAAATTCAAATACGATTATCCAGATAACCAACTAGCACAATCAAACCAAACCAAACCAAAAACATAATTAAATATACATTATATACTAACTTATTACTCTAAACAGAAATTTATTACTCTTGCCGTTTACGAAATATAGTTAAACTCTATAGTTATGCAACCACGCACGACAATCGGGTATTAAATGATATAGTAGAAACGGGCACAAACTGAAACGTATTACATAATTAAATACATATTCAATACTAATTTATTATTTCAATGAGAAAGGTATTAATGTTGCCTTGTATGAAATAAATATTGGTCAAACTACATATTTGTACAATACCAGAACTTCAAATACGATTATAGAGAGACCCAACGAGCACATTCTAATCAAACCATGAAAATATTAAATATATATTATATAGTAATGTATTACTCTAATTAGAAATTTATTACACTTGCCGTTAATGAAAAATATATTGTTAAATATGCGTAGTTATGCAACCATGCACGACAATTGAGTATTAAATGAATATGAACGGACACCAACAACTTAAACCTATTAGATAATTAAATACACATTTAATACTAATTTATTATCCCAATGCGAATTTTATTAATGTTGCCGTGTATGAAATAAACTTGTTAAAAACTGAATTATAGTTATTCAACCATGCCAGAACATCAAATATGATTAAGAGTACGATTATCGATTTTTCGTGTATTGAATTATTTTATGAAGAGTATCGAAAGTCAAAAATTTAAAAACGGTACTGTTCAATACAATAAGGTATGCCGTATGGTTGATGCTGTTTAGGACATTTTAATTTTGAAGGATAGTTTTGCGTTTAAGAGTGTTTTTGTGTGTCGGCGGGGTGCGCCATGGGGGGGGGGGGTCACACATAAGTGGTTTAGTTCACTTTTCCAAAAAACGGTGCGAGAAAAAAATCATTGTTGGCGGGGTTTAATAGTATTTGATTCTTATTGTGGGAAAAGGACAATGCAATTTGCGGAGTAGTTTAGGATTTATTAGGATCTGTCCGTGTTTTTTCGATAGTCAGTGTCATGATTTATAATCATGACACCGCGGGTACACTACCCAGCGCCGCCGACCCACCCCCTCGGCGTGGCTTACTTCAATGCCTGTTTCGGCATGTGCGGTTTATTGCTGTTTTGTACCCTTCTTGGAATACCGCCACCCACAAGCGGCGGTCCCGTCGCGCGCCCCGTCTATTGTGTCAGTTGGTGCGGTCGCACGCTTCTTCAAAGCGCCCGCGCATTCACGCGCCTCGCGCGTCCCCGCCCCTTGTCTCGGGGGCCAAGACCCACAGCCACCCAAGGAACCCCCTCCATCATACTTCATCCCCTTCCGCCACGCCCCGCAGGGGTCGGCGGAGGGCAGCTGTCTATATATTTTTGTGAACCATCGCGCCCGCTTAAGGCTAAATGAACCGAAAAAAAAACTTGTAGGAAAATTCAATAGATCGCAGCATCAACAGGAATTTACTTTACCGACAACGTCTGAACAAATTGTCCGATTTTCGATCTGTAAACGGCATTTGACTCCTGTTTATAAAAGAATTTACGCTACGAAGCCCTTTTTCAAAAAAATGTGGGCTCATAGCGCGATGGCGATACGCTTCCAGAATCCAACGCCGTGTCAAACATGCAAATCGGAAAAATAGGAGCGACGGAAACTGAAATTTCGAAAAACACCGCCGGGACATCCACCCCTTGTGGGCCGCGCGGCGCGGCCAAGCCGGCCCGAGCAACGAGCCGGCGCGGCGACGGACGTTAAGGCCGAACTTTGGGGGCAGCAAGCCAGGCACCCCGTCACTTCGTTGATGCTTCCGTCACTTCGCATCTCAAGATATTTTCTCCTCACATATGAAACTAGTGATGCTGTAATAGGGGCAAACGGTCTCGTATCATCTTTAATAGTATAAAACTATTATCTTATTCACATATTCCATCTTCCTTCGAATATCATCATAAGAATGTCTGAGGTATCACTCAAAACACCGATACCGCTTTGGTACTGATTTCAAAAAAAAAATTGAACTAATTGCGTAAATATCACCCATTTTCCATCTCCTCACATCGTATTTTAGATATATTTTACTTCTAAGATCTTCCATTACCATTTCACTACCGGAAAGAACAAGCAGAGATAACGCAAGAGCTCTTTTATCCTACGACTCGATTTATCATTTCAAAACTGCGTTTGTCACCTTGATAGAATTCACCTGGTTAATCCTCTTTTCCAAGTAAAACAGCCGAATCGAATTTTTAAAACGTTTTCGTACTTTAGGACAAATTGCACATACTTTCTCGTAGTGAAGTACTCTAATTTCTTTGGTCTGGGCCAGTTTTACCATCTTGCCCCATCTTCTCACATCTTGCTGAAATCTATCGCCGCCCCAAATACATTTTTTGAACTTTTCTCATTTTTCACTTTTTTAATGGTAGATGCGAAATATTACTTTTAGGATATTAAAGAAGAGTAAAACTTCGTCCTATATAGGAATTTTCATTGATAAATTTGGAGCCGCTCTTAAGAAAATGGTGTTTAAGCGTTACTATAAATGCGAAAATGGAAGCTTCGGAATTTTCACAAGAATCTTTCGAGTTTTCGAATAACTTCATCTGGAGACATTTAAAGCACTTCTACTCACAAATGTAATAATGTATAAAATTTCTGGAAATGTGAATATTAATGGCGTGAGAGACACTTAAAAAATACATTTATTTATTTTTTGAAAAATCAAAAAAATACAGCCAAATTCATTTTATGTTAACTTAAAGAATGCAAATAGCATTCGTACGAAAAGTTTGAAGAAGCAATGTGAGAAAATGGCGTTTGAGCATTTGTGCAAATTCGGAAGTTTCAGTTCATTTTCACAGAAAACATCTGAGTTGTCGAGGAACCTTTAAGACATAATGTAAAGC
>JAHLJT010008446.1:151594888-151705567 GCA_031308135.1 Acheta domesticus
CCTAGGAAAAATCTAATGTTTCCGTGAATGCTGTACGTCCCAATAAATGTGAGAAAGCTATGTGATAAAGATAATTAAGATTTACATGCTCTAAAACACTAGTTGGTTGGAACGAAGTTTTATGAGGATATTTTTTCAATGGCCCACAACGGACGCAGAATGCGCTGTAGTTCAAGTGTGTGATGATGAATGGTCAATCCAGAACAAATATGAATCAATGACAATGATATTATACTCTTTAAAAAGTTCATTTTTTATTTTACTTTTGGTGTCCCAAATAAAATTATACTATTTCAAATGAAATGTACAACAGTGATGCGTTTGTTTCACGTTTGTTTCAGAAACCAAGTGCAAACTTTTTAATATTTTTTTACATTTGTCAATACAGAAAACAAAAAGTTTAATGTACATAAAACGGTTACACAAATAGCTAACTTTCATAGGAAAAAATTTCAATTTTCTAAAAAAAAAATAAGGTTGCTAGAAAGTTTCCTTTGATTTACCACAAATCTTGTTGCTTGACTTGTTTTTGAAATAACGATTCAAATACTCTAAACAGGGATAAGCACTGCTTTGAGAACTTAGTCTACAATAAGTTTTAACTGTTTTACATTGTGATAAAATGCCATAGGGGAAAAGTCTTTTCTTCTTTTTGTATTTACTCTGGGAAGTTCAGAAACAATATCGTATTTTGGCATAACACAATTATCCACGTCATTTAAAGTGGACCTCCTAATTCCATGTTCAGTAGTTTTCTCCTATTTAATTTTCCACTATTTACTTTTTCCCATTGCTTAGTGCATTTTAACTTCACCATATATTTGTAAACCTTAGATATCGGATTTTTTTGTCTGCCTGGCAAAGTTACAGTGCAAATATGCGACGACTAAAAAATGTTTCTATCAAAAGAAATAAATGTTTACAATTTATAAATCATATGCTTTAGAAATGTTGTATTAACTCAGAAATGTCAATTGTTTCAATGTAAGAATTTCTTCTCAAAGGATATAAATGTAGGGGCAAGACGGGCAGTATGACAATGTTTCCCTGAAAGTAGTATATGATATTAATACATTTCGTCTTGTCTATAATGAACAATTATTAAGTCAGGACATAGCATGCCTAGGACATGACATATTTACTTATCTATGTCGTTTATTTCAACTCAATTAATCCAAAATTAACGAAGTTTGATTTGATTTATTTGGTCGAAAACAGTGAGAACTGTATATGACATATGGGGGAGAAGATTATTTGCGCACGTTTTCTTAACTTCCACAACCCCTTCCCAACATTTTAACTATAAATACGATAGTTAAAAGATGAATAAAATATAAAAAATATATAATATTTTAAAAAGAGCGAGATTGGCAACATTTGAAAAATTAGATATTTATTTCCCTAGTTATAGCAAACATACTTGCAACGGTAAACGAAATGCAGATGCTATTTTTCTGCATTGCTAACAAAATAGTAACTCACCCTCAGCTCTACTTCTACCACTAAAAGCAAAAGGAGTGCTCAACAAAACGTGTGCATAGTGAAGCTACATTTACGTCCACAAGCAAACAAGGGCCATCTCAGCATTTTGCTCAATGGATCAGTAAAACTGGACAAAAACCTGATCGAGATGGGGGCCACTGACCCGGAAGCTGAAGTACATTACTTGTTACAGGCGTATTAAATCTTTTTTTTAAATGTATATAATACAAATGTAAACTAATTCATTATATAACATTGTTTTGTTAAATAAAAACATTTTTCTTTTTGCTGGTCAGTTTAGTCTCTGTCTGTATAGAAACAGTTATGCAGCAGAAAAGATTTTACATTAACTTAATTTTGTGTACCGACTTAAATTCTTTAATGTCACCTGGCAATGCGTCGTAAAGTACAGTGAAATTATTTTAGCGTGGCCGCTCAAGGTCAGGGTCCCGGAGCTGCCGGAAGAGTCCATCCCTTAAACTTATCGCTTTAGAGGGGAGAGCGTCCCTTTCCTGGACGTGTTGACATCCCTACTCCAGTTCAGTAAACATTGACCCTGACTATTCGTCTCCGCACAGTGTCAGTTTTCAATTCCATTTCCCTAACACAGTACAGCTATTTGTATGAAGTTCTGTATAAGTGATTATTATTTTGTTGTGATCATTGCAATGCGTCCTGTTCAGAGCCACTTGCATAAGGACGTCCTTCACAGTCAGACGCGTAAAGTCGTCGACAAAGTATGTTTATCAATAAATGAAGAAAGGCAAAAGAAGGTATTGAAAATCAAAGCAGTTCTTAAGGCAGTAATTGCTGCTTCGGATGTTTCAAAAATATCTATTTGCAGAATTTGTAAGGAAATTAATTCTATTCAATCGGGAGTTCATTTTCTACTCCTAATAAAGAGAAGAAAAGGACGTGGAATCTGCTCTCGACAGTTTGAATGAGAGTGTGATTTGCCGCACATTGATTTAATGCACCATATCAAGAATCGTTATTTTTACAGGTAACGACGCAAATGATAGTAAAGACAGTGACAGTGATACTACTTATGATAGTGAGGAAAGGAGTATCAGTGACAGTGGAAAACATGGATGATGAGGACAGAGCCAGACCATCCTGTGAATTTGGTGTTTCTCCATTACCAAGCGAAGTCACTACCTCAAATTAATTTCCAAGACAGCTAGCATGTGCGGAAGGTTAATGTTTTTGGTATGGACAGGCAAGCCAAGCGCGAACGAGCGCTGCCTTCTGGCTCTCTCCCCACCACTTTCAGCTTCCCCCTCTACTCGCGAATCCCAGCGGCCACCCTAGAAAAATTTAGCTGTAACATACATGTATTGTATGTGGGTTTCTTGTAGTAAGCTGTTGATACTGACACTTGATGAACGTGATTTTTACGACGTGTGTTGTAATTATAAATATCAGTATTGCATGAAAATATGTTCCCACCGTTAAGTCAGTTTTCACAAAGATTACAGATTCGTAAATAAATAGGCAAGGAAATGGTAAGATTCCAAGCTCAATGAAAAGGGGCTTGCAAGAATCACGTGGATAGCATTTTTTCATTATTTGAATAATTTTCCTTTGCAATCTAAAGGTCTGGATTCTAGAGGATGAGCTTCCCCAGAACATTATACCATACCTCAGGTGGGAATGTACATTTGCAAAAATCGCAACGAGCTGTATGAAGTCTGACAGAATTTGAAAGAATTCTGAAGGCGTAACATAATGAACTTAATTTAGTGTTTAATTCTGTTATATGTACATTCCATTTGAGGTTTGACTGAATTGAGAGACCTAGAAATTTTGTTACCCTAACATCAGCTAATTGCATAAGGTTCATTTTCAATGGAACATATGATTGTCAATTTGAGATGCAAAAATGCATTCAAACAGTTTTTCCTTCGTTAACTATTAATTTCTTAATACGAAACCAATTTGAAACTTCTGAAATCGTACTACTTATTGCTTCTTTTTTGCAAAGATCATTCGTGACATCGGCAAACAGAACCGTTGTTCCATTTTTAATAGACGAGGACATATCGTTTAGGTATAACAGAAGGAGGACAGGACCTGAGATCGAACCTTTCGAGACCTCATGCTCAATGGGCAAAGAATTGGAAAGATAAATAAACAATGTCCTTTCGTGCCGGTACGGTACTTCTACTCTTTGAGGCCGATGTTTAAGGTACGAAGTTGTCCAATCTAGGGCAATATCACGAATTCCATATGAAGGTAATTTTGAGAGCAAGATGTTATGGTCAATAACGTCAAAAGCTTTGGAAAGATCTAAAAATATTCCAATGGGTGCTTCATTTTGCTCCATTAATGAAGCAACATCTTTAACAAAAGAAGAAATGACAGTTTCCGTAGATTTTGATTTTCTAAATCCGTGTTGCAAATGGAAACTTTTCCATTTGTGTGTAGAATAGCCTTTCTAATATTTTTGAGAAAACTGACGAAAGAGAAATTGGCCGGTAATTTTGAATTTCATTTTTGTTCCCTTTTTTAAAAAGTGGCTTTATTTTTGCTGTTTTGAAAATATCTGGAAACATTCCTTTGCATAAAGAAGCATAAAGCATAAAGGCGCACAAGTTTTTAATAAACAATTCGGAAATTCATCTAAACCAGATGAATATTTATTTTTTAGTTCACAGACTATTTTGAGAATTTCGTTGGAAGACGTTTCGGGGAATAAAAAACGTATCGGAAATTGTTTGGGATGCTTATGATGTTGAATTATGTGATTTTAGACACTTCGTGAGATCAGCCGCAATTTTAGGAAAGTGTTGGTGAAAACATTCGCAACATTTTCCCGGATTACTTGCTTCTCTCTCATTATCCTTTAAAACAACATTCTGTACAAGGTATCGAGATGATGTGGTTGTACTTTTTACGATATCGCACACTGCTTTAGTTCTGTTACTAGCGTTCATAATATCCTGACTATTTTTCAATATTTTTGCCTGCACTATTACTTTTAATAAATTCTTTTGAATTCTCTTTGTGGAAACAGGATGATACGTTATGTTTAGAAACGAAGTAAAGCGCGCTTAAGTTTCGATTACGAGATTTGGTTGCATCACAATACACCATATATACACACATACCATGCGTATTTACGGACACTTTACGTTACAACTGTAACCCAATGCAACAAACGATTGTATATGTTTGTAAGAGAGGTGGCTAACCATGGTAACTCGGCCAGCAAATAAATTTAGAATGCAGACTGTGCTACTTAAATTTTTTGAAGTTGTAGCAATATTTCACCCATGGCAATGTTACCCGTCGTTACCTTACTCGATTTCTCTTGGCCTAGAAGAAACCCAAATTTAATATAGAAAATGATGTCCTATCTGGAAAATGAAATTGCAAATGACGACACTCCAACAATTTAGGAGCTTTATCTGTACTTCATTCATTTCTTTATGTTTCTTATTTCAAGACACTCTGCTGAAACTAGACAGCAAAGATCGCATGCGATATTCACATTATAATGGCAAACTTCACAGAACTCAGAACATGAAATTACTGAAGGAATGTTTTGGAATGAAAGTGATGTTTGCTATGCACAAAAAGTATTTGTCCACAAATTCAGTGCAGCAATTCAAAACAGAAACGCAAGTTCTCTAGTATTTAGGAAAGTGGTAAAACTTTGAAAATTAAGTATTCCAAACTTGAGTTGTTTCAATCTTATTAACCGTGAGGTATCAATAACTTCAGAAGCCACAGATATTTGGATGTTATCACCACGGTGAAATGAACTCGCACCTATTGATTTGATCGACCAAATCCACACATTGAAAAAGTCCATCTTCAACTTGCGGGCTCGTCATTTCTTGCAAAATGGAAACATGTTTCTTTCTGAGAAACGTACTGAAATAATTTCAATTTTGTGCATCAGTCCTAGTCTCCAATGGTAGTACAGAAAGAATTTTCAGCGAAATTAAATGTGTTTAGACCGACAAACCAAAAGGAGGTTCAGTCAGTTCGAAGCCAACTGTGCTTTTTTTACACTTTGCATATAAGTGTACTACTAAAATCAAAGAATTAATGAAAAAAGCAAAATAATGTAAATCTTGCTCAGTCAGCTAAGAAATATTGTTGAAAATAGTTAATCGATTAAGCTAAATAATAAAATGGTTTCAAATCAAGGAATGTTATCCGTAGGACACTAGCGAGCAAACACATTTTTTTCATACCTCCAGGATGAAAGTATGTAATACCAAAGTAAACGATCACATTGATTTTGAAAAGCATTATAAAAAGTTTTTGTCACGCAACGTTCAAAAGATATGAACATATTTAGTATTTGAAATAAAAGAAATCCTTTACTAATTTCCGCATTCACTCCGCTTATATTACTACAAAATTTTATGAGCGTGCTTCACATGAGGTAAGAACAAGTTAAAAAGGGAATACCTATATTCATGCAATAATTTACAGACCAAATGGTTTGTTGGAATTCTCCATAACATTTGTAGAGTGAATGACAATGATTTGGGTTCTTCATACAACCACACCCTAAGGTTGGTTGTACAGGTGACAAAATACCAGTGAGCAACTCATGGTTTAATACATACGTACATATAGTATACGTTATATAGTATAACATTCCTTCGGTGTCTTCCTACAACTACAATTATGAAGATTTAATTTGTTTCCTTAATGAAATGTGTTCATAAAAAACAGGTCTTCAAATAAGGTCATGTTCAATTTTTCAAAAACACAAGTATTTTTGCGAAAGTTTGTGTCAGACATAGAAAATTTCTTTCTTTTCTTAAAACCATTTTTTTGTTAAAAACTGCACAACGTTTTTTAATTAAATTGGGACTTGAGGTAGCATAAAGGAAACTTAAGAGTTTCGGCGGGTTTCATGTCCGTTAAAATGCCTGAGTTAGCAAACATTATTAAAAATTAAAAACTTTTCGGCGTCTTTCTAGAACTACGATTGCTCAGTTACTATTGTTTTTCTTAATGAAATATGCTCATCAAAAACACGTCTTCAAATAAGGTCATGTTGAATTTTTGGAAAATATGAGAAGTTTTTCTATAATTTCCTGACACATAATAGCCCGCTGCAATTTTACTGCGCTTCAGAAAGTTGGATGCGTCGTAAACTGAAATTTGCAATTTTGCATATTATTTCTTTATTCGTTTCTTACATTCGATCTCTTGTTATTCATTTTCAATAAATTATTGATTTTGAAATACTTAAGATAAAAATTAATAGCTCTCAGAATAGCGACAATGCAGTCTGCAACAATGGAATTCCGTTTCGCGCTCGGGAATTTCTGTGAATTACGTGACATTGTTGTGACCTGATAGAGCTGTTTGAAAACGAGTTATAATTATCAAATTTATCTTGATATCGGCATGAAAATATTTAGCTTTCGCACCAACTGCTGTACCATATGTAGTGAGTAGAGTATTTGTTGCATCGTTTGGGAATACTCTTCCCTAATCATGGTCCTATAAAATGCATTTCTATATTGTCCAGGGTATCAGTCTTCTTTTTCCAATACAGGTTTACAAAACTTTTGTACTCTATTTTTATGCAGTAGTAGAATTCACATAGTTTTCACTACACTGCGATGGAAACAGTGAGTTGTTCGCTTCTTGGTTGAATTGGACGTTTTCAAATGATAGCCAAGATGTTAGTAGCACAGAAAGTGCATTATTTCAATATTACGTTGGTGTTTCCAATAACGCGGGAAAGTATGTGCTGTTACAGCACCACTAGTTTTCCTTTGAAGTTTGGGTATAAATCTGCCACGAACAGTAACAGAAGTCCTCGGGTTGATTCGCACACTTAGGGTGTAAAATGCATGTTATCAAACCGTTTCAATTCTACACATCATTAGCCAAATTTCACTTTATAAAACTAGTGGTGCTACAGAACAGCACATACTTTCCGTATTCGTTTTCCACTTCCTTTGGTCTCCGATAGTTATTCGGATGTGCCACATACTCTTGCCAGCTGCAATCCATCGCCCGCCCAAAGCATATTTTTTGACATTTTCTTAATTTTTCGGTTTCCTACTAGTAGAATGGAACTATTATTTTAAGAATATTAAAAAACAGTAAAACCTCGTCCTAAATGGCAATTTTCTTTCAAAAACTTGGAGAAATTATTATGGTTTGTCCTGATCACAAACACGACAGCCGAAGTATAAAGAATGTAATCAAGTTTTGTAATTTCATATATATTCCTTTTTGTATTCATATTATTCCTTTGAAGTTTGAGTATAAATCTTCCACAAACGTAACAAGTTATGGGGTTAATTCGCACACTTTCGATGTGAAATGACGATTTGCACTTTATTGAACCGATTCAATTCTACAGTTCATATGGCGAATTTTACTTAATAAAAACAGAACTATAATGTACTAATGTATTTGAGACATACGCACAAAATATAGTAGCATATTATTTCCGAACATTGTTGTCGAGTTTCAAAATTTTTCCTCTATTATTTTTAATGTTATTGAAGAACATTAGTCGTGGAATATTTCACATTTTTTTCTTTTAATTTCGTTTCTATTAGTAGCAACGTAAAGTAAAATAAAGTATAGCACGTAGTAAAATAAAATTTGATAGTGCATGTTTTGTCCATTCTTACCCTGCCCCGTGCATATTTGGCTATTTGATATTGCATGTTTGCATGCATATTTTAGCATTTGATAGTGCATGAAAATCCTTTCTCTAATTTCTACAATATGTTTGTGAATACACTGCATACTTCATGCATGAATTCAATCCTATAAATGTATTTTTACTTTCAAGCGCTTTTTCATTTAAAGTTTTGAATAAAAAACTATTGCTTGAAACTATTTAATTTTCGCACCAAATGTTCTACGATTTCAAATGAGTTTCACAAAATATGATGACTGAGATGTGTTAATACGAAGAGAAATTGTGATATAAATAGTATTACATAACCGTTACTAATGGCGAGAAAGTAAGTGCTGTTTCAGCACCACTAGTTTAATTTGCTATCAAACCTCATGAACACAATTATAAGTCTTTCTTGGGTCAAATTTAATCTATTAAGCTAGTGCATTTTGCATTTACTTGCCTCTGCATTATTGAAACTGCGATCAAAATCGCGCGTATTAACCTCAAGCAAACAGGTAAGCCAAGCTAATTTTCCTGGACAACATGAACATCGTCAATCAGCTCACATGGAGCGACATACCACGAGCAGGACACTACGTCACAGGGTTTTCTACATGACATCAGTTGATGCACTGCGCCATCTCTTCCAGTCACTGACTTGTGACTTGACGAATGACTTTGCATGTTCAAGAAGAATTACCTCATGTTCAACGCCAAAAAGGCTTAAAACGTGGTTACGCAAGAAAAAAGGTAATTATTTTTTTCTTTACGAAAACGATTTTCAAATTCTTTCTTGAATTTTTTCTCCTCGGATTGAGCAATAGACACTTAAAAATGGCGCAGGTCACATTTTCGTTGAACTGATTTTGAATTGGATCTTTTTACTTAGGCGGAACTTTAAATAGAACCTCTACATTTTCAAAAAAAATCTCAAAAATGATTTCAAACTTAATTTTTTTTGCTCGATTGGAGCAAAGTTTGTCGATATGACATATATCACTAAATATATTCACTAAAGCGTCTGGACTTTCGAAAATTGTAGAAGTTCAACTGTTATGTGTTTTGGGCCCGGTGATAAACCCAACCAGTGCGGTAGTATAATGGATAAGAACTGATCGTATTACCTATGTATTCAAATTCAAATTTCAGCATGGGTATAATTTTGCGGGTTGAAGACACTCGCAGAGGCATGTGTCAAAAATGCGATCCCTAGGTAAATCAGTCGATTCAATTGTTTTGACTGTTTAATGCAATATTTAAACTATTTCCTGTGATGACATCTTATTGTATTAAAGCGCTAAATCTGCGTGATCTCTGCGAGGTTATGTTGTTTCGAAGTAAAGATTTGTCATCTTTACATGTTGATATTTTCACATCACTGTGTGTTTTCAAATGCTCTCCCAAAACTATCTTGCTACTTCGAAGCCTTAACAGTAACTAATAATATTAATAGTAATAATAATAATACCATGCCTAATACATGTAATCTTGCTTCGACATCGAAAAGGGCCGTTACTTGGCAAGAGCCCGTACGGTTACCTCAATCCTGAGATTTTATCCAGAGACAGAATTGTATGATGATGATAATAATAATAATAATAATAATAATAATAATAATGTATTTTCACTACTTGGTAAGTTTTAAGCACGTTAAATAAACATTTCAACTTAGGTAATTCAGTTCAGCTAGATTGTGGTTTAGTATTTGGTGTCTAAAAAAACCTAACTGTGAATGTACCAAATTTGAATGCAGACGTTAAACTATACATTTATATTTTGTCAACATCTTTAAGTTATCAACAAATAATGATTTTACAATATCTAACTTGAAAACGGGATTGACGGCTAAACTGATGCACGTTGTATTATTTTATTATTCACTAGAAAGTGTTACTGATATTCACACATACAAACAAAATAAAAACCATGCAAAAAATCGATTACAAGATCATGCAAAGACTACAATCCACATTCATGAACTTGCAAATACGCTTGAAAACTGACTATAACTTACGGTAAAATATTTTTTGCTACAGCCTGCATGACAAATAAAGCAGCTTCACTCGAATGCCATGTTACATTTGTTTGTTGTAAACTTAAGAACATTTGTCTGAAACAGTTGGATGAGCCAACTATAAAGACAACGTCCTTTATAAGCTCTGAAACTTTTACTCGAAAATCTGCAAAGTCCTCCCCATCTTCTAACAAGCCTTCCTAAAAGTAAAAAAAAAGTCAATACCTCACACAATATAATTTTGTTACACAAGTTTTTTATGCAAACTTACATGATCTGGTTCCATTTCACAATGTCTACAAAGAGACTCAATCAAACGTTCAACATAAGGCTTAAACATTGAAATTAAAGGTTCACTATTCTTCTGATACAATTCCTCAGATAGTCGATACCACAAATTAAATGTTATTTCAGCAACCTGAAAGGACAAAAAATTATAGAAACTCAAAAAATAAAGTCACATTGTATCATTAAAACTTAACAAAGATGAACAATGGATTGCGCCTAGCATGAAGAATTTAGGAGGATCAACGATATGTCGGAATACGTGTTGAGTAATATCCACAAACCGACGGGCAAAGGTCGCCAAGTCTTCCGAATAGATTTTTCAGTACTTGGAACGGCAACATTATACAATCTTGGATAGGAATTGACATATCCATGTTTCACTTCAACTGTATTTATGTCTACCAGACAGTAATTGCCAATCAAATCATTCACGCACGAGCCTGTGACAACGATTATCATTATCATGATTAAAGTTGGAGCGCGCTTCAAAACCAAACGTCATTGGTAGCTGTGTATCTTAAGATTACAATATTGTGTATACACTGTGACTGCTCAGCGGATTAAAAAAATAAGTAAAATGCGTAAAACACAACAATGTAACATTATGATTAGGAATACTTCATTATAACAGGTTACATTATAACTTGCATTTCCAATTGGAAGTAAAAACGTTTGCAGAGAGAAACACGCTTGCTCTTTTGGAAACGCCGCAAGGCGATGCCTTCTGCGTGTCTCGCAGCTTAGAACAATACACGTGAATGCGTCCACGATATTATCTATGGACAAGTGAGCAGCAGCAAGAACAAATTGCGTTTAAGGAAGAAATAGTTGACTCAAAAACAATGAACGAATTAAAGAGAGCTCTTAAAAATATTAAAAAGAGAAACGCGCCTTGGCCAGACATCAACAATGAGCTGAAGTGCGTCTGAAAGGATTGTTGCTAGAGCAGTTGGACTCTCACAGTATTGGCTGGGTTTATAGTCACTTCCCAGAAGAATGGAGGACTTTTTTTCCGTTTATTAAACAATGTTATTGATTGTCTGTTCTTATTTCTAAGACTTTTCTTTTTTTCGGTTTAGTCGAAGGTTAGTGTGCATTTTGTGTTTGCAGTTCGCACACATTTCGCGTTTTACTGCTATGTGTAAGTGACTGGTGTAGGTTCGCGTCGGACCTTAGTCAGTAGCCAAATCGTCTTTTGTATTTAGTTGTTTGTGACTTTGTTATGTTATAGTGTTTTGCACTATACCCTCAAAATGTCCGAGGGGAGTGCTTGTCTTCTTTGCCCTACAGTGGGAACATGTCGACTTAATTGTTTCAACGTCGCCGGTGTTTCGATGGTTTGAAAGGCTTGATAGGTTTCGTTAAAAAATAGCCGTCTCAAGCATTGAGTGAAGGACTCGATGTCAAGTTACTTTCTGAGTACTTTCAACCTTTTCCGAAACTGAGGGCGCACAATCAGACGCAGAACTTTATTCTATATTAGCTCAAGTGTATCCTTCTCCTTCTGTGCTGTAGTGCACCACGTCGCCGCGACATAGGTGGCCACAGGCCGGCAACACATTTTAGAGAGTGTCAGCCGACGTTCCAAGGGGAGTGTGGTTTCCCTCATGAGAGGTAAGAGACGACCTCTTTGCTGAAGTTTTGATAGAATTCGCCCAACATGTAAATGCCAGCTCATCCTTCGATCAAAAGTGAGGCCTAGGTAAGTTGCCTTAGGCCCCCAACTTCAGATTTTTGTGTGCCAAGTGTAATTTGTTTTGGAGGTGTGAATCGTTTAGTGTGTTTGCGGCGAGTGTAACATATTGCCTGCGACTTTTCCGCTAAAAAGTCAAATGGTTTTGTTCCGTCCACTTCAGCGTCAGGTTCACTTGTTTTTGGAGTATTTTGAGTTTGTGGTTTAGGTTTATTCCTCTTGCAAAGACGGCTATGTCATCAGTAGGGAGCGGATTTTTATGCCCTAAAAATCTTGAAACATGCTTTTAAAAATATACATTAATGACCTAAAAATTCTGAAATATGCACTTTAAAATGCAATTAAAATTAACAATTTTCATTTTTTGTATAAATCTTCCTTGATAAAATTCAGGAGAAACATGCTTGGAATGAAAATATATATTTTTGAGCAAACATAATATAACCTAACTTACTTCTCGGGAGAAATAATTGAAGTAAACACGCACCTTAGTGAAGTACATACATTGTAGGTCTTTCACTTTTTCTGCGTGGTTTAAAAAAATTGATATCAAGAAATATCCCACACTTGCACAAGAATTTTATCATCTATAGAAAAGAAAAAGAAACAAAGAAAATTGTGACAAGCTTTTCTAATCAATGAACGCTCACAAATACATTCTATGAAAACGAAACATTTTCTCTATTTTAACGAAATATGCAACATATGCTCCAACGAATATGCCCCAACAGGAAAAAATCGATCAGATATGCACTAACAATTTAATGTACACAGCGTCCAATTCAAATTAAATGTCAAGAAATTATTCTTAGCTAAGCCCTGAAGCAATGAAGAAAAATATGAAATCCGCTCCCTAGTGTAGCGTCATAGGCTGGACTTCCTGCTCAGAGAGAAAGGCTTGCGAAGTAATGGGCATGAGGGACCTTAAAGTAGCCTCCCCCGAACAAAGGCCACCCTCTGGAGGTGAGAAGAGGGGTTGTGGCGGGTTTGCGTGGTGTCGTGCGCAAGGCCGGGTGGCGGCGGCTAGGCAGGTCCAGAGCAGGCGTGGGAAAGAGAAATGACATAGGTCATGTGACTCGGCACTATATAAGGCGGTGTCGCGAGGCTTCGTGAGGGAACAAAGAGTAGGAGGCTCCCTCGCGGTAATCCGCAAAACTTTATCCGCCCAGGCTGGCGCGGAGTGCTCTATGCACGAGTGGGTTCGATGTGTTCGAACACGGCGAAGTGGTACACCACAGCTAGGCGCGTGTAGAGAGAGAGGGGGGGGCTGCAGTGAGTAGCTCTAACAAACGCCTTAGAGTGATTATGTAAATGTGTGTAAATAAATTTGTAGATACGCACTCGTGTCTGTTATTTGGTGGCGTAGATCCCTACCCACGACGTTACATTAGTCATCAGCATAAAGGAAAAGCAGTATTCGAGGTATATGTGGAACGTCATTAACATACAGCGAGAACAGTAACGAAGAGAGGACAGAGCCCTGAGGGACTCCGGCCGCAATCGTCCGCTTTGAGGATCTCGCTTTTCCCACATTTACCACGAATGTGCGATTTGTCAGGAAAGACTTATCCATATCCGTTATGTCTTGTGGAAGGCAGCGCTGAAATTTGGTGATAAGTTGTGTGGCACTTTGTCAAAGGCTTGCACCATGACGAGGTAAATGACAGGTACATCCTGTGTAAGTAACATATCAGCGGAAATCTGCTGAGCCATGCAAAGTGCTTGTGAAAAGAAGCGGAATGGCCCGGTCTGAAGGCAAACTGTTCATCTCGGATGAGGTTCCGCGAGAGAACAGTTGGCTGGATCCGCGCGAGTAGGAGCCTTTCAAATAGGAGCCTTTCAATGGGACAGTCGGTCCCCGGTCGTCGGAGCAGTCGGACGTGCACTAGCGGAGCTCCTGGTTTAGACAATGGGTTGCTACCTGCAGGAGTATCGGGCTCGCATCGGGGCGTGGGCCGCGCGCTTTTCCTCGTGCGCAGCGCCGGCCCCTTCGGCATCGCTTCGCGGGGACGGGGCAGCTGCTGGAGCAGCAGCGTTGTGTGCGACCACGATAGTGGTACTACTGCTAATTGGAGGTGTCGAACCAAACCCAGGACCTGCAGACGAAGTAAATGCAATCCGTATCTTGTGCAGTGGCTGTAACAGTAACTTAAAATCCGGCAAGCAGTGTGAACTCTGTGGGCTCTGGTATCATGCGAGTTGTGGAAAAAATGGAGACATGGACAACGGAAAATGGTTTTGCAGTAAGTGCAAAGAAAACAGACTACGTCTACTGGAAGAAAAACTGGAAGCTGCTCTTCTTCAAATCCAGGAACTGCGGGAGTTAAACGCAGCTCTGGAGGAAAAACTTCGAGCTGTTTCAGTAGGAGACGCCGCGCAGCCAATTGTAGAGGCGCCAGTTGCGAGAAAACCCATTCTCGTTATTGGCGACTCGATAGTAAGGCATGTAGGCAAGAACGACGACCACATGGATGTTGTGTGCCTCCCGGGAATTCGAACCGAGCAGCTCCGGAGGTATGTGGAGAATAGGGACCTCGGAACGCCAGATACCGTAATTTTACATGTCGGTACAAACGATTTGAGGAGGAAAAATCTTGACTTTGTCATGGGGGATATGTGTGACCTCGTGATGAAAGCACAAGAGAAGTTTCCGAAAGCAAAAATATACATTAGTGGTATTCTCAGGCGTCGTGGCATTCCATGGAGACGGGTCGGTGTAGTGAACCGAATGTTCGAGTGGGTGGCGCAGACAAGGAATGTGTTTTTTTGTGGACCCAAATTCGTGGTTGCAGGACGGCGATTTTGGTCGTGACGGCTTGCATCTAAATCGCTCGGGGTCCACAAAGCTAGGCGGTCTGTTCTCGCGCGTAGGTGGACCGAAACTTCCCGCGATAGGCTCGTGAGACAGCACGGCGGTGTCGGCAAGGGATGTCGAATCCCTTATGATGGTCTGTGCGGGGATGTCGGCGACGGACGGCAACGCAGTGAGGGACGGCGACGTAGTGGCGACATATAGTGACGCGGAGACGGCGGCGAGGGACGGCGACGCGGTGGCGGCAGCGAGGGACGGCGACGCGGTAACGGCGGCGAGGGACGGCGACGCAGCGGCAACGTGCAGTGATGCGGCGATGGCAGCGAGGGACGGCGGCGCGGTGACGGCGGCGAGGGACGGCGACGCAGCGGCAACGTGCAGTGATGCAGCGATGGCAGCGAGGGACGGCGGCATTAGATTAATGAATTATGCAGAAGGTGAGTCTCTGGTTATTTTGCAGGTTAATTGCAGGAGTATTTACAATAAAACTGTTCAATTCTGGAACACGGTAGAATCTTATAATGTAGATGTCGTGATAGGTACGGAGTCATGGCTCAATGCGGAAATATTAAACGCTGAAATCTTCAGACAAAATTTTTTAACATTCAGACGTGATAGAGTAGATCGCATTGGTGGGGGAGTTTTTATATGTATAAAAGATAACTTTGAAGCAACAGAGGCATGGGTGGACGACAAATTTGAAATCATAGGTGTAGACATCCGAGATAAAAATTCGAATAATCAATGGGAAATTATAGGCGCGTATAGATCACAGCAAGATGGACATGAACCATTGGCAAGACTTGCAGAGAGAACACGCGTAACCAAGAAAACCGGAAAAAACGTCATTTTGGGGGGAGATCTAAATTTACCGCACGCTACCTGGGAGGGGGATGTGGGGGCTGAAGGCGCCACCCAAGGTCTCGTTAACGAGCTAGTTTGGGAGAACGGCTTAACACAGGTTGTGACCAAACCGACCCGTGATAATGCTTTACTGGACGTTTTCCTTATTAGACCGGTGGACAAACTTCTTGCCTGTGAAGTAATTCCTGGAATTAGCGACCACAAAGGAGTCCTTCTAAAAATGTGCAGAGAGGGTAAGCGAAATGATCTTGTAAAAGAAAGACAATTTTTTCAGTTCTCTAGAACAAACGTCACAAACATGCAATTATATTTGAAAAACAATTATCTAACTTGGGCTTCTAGCGGAAGTACAGTAGAACAGATATGGACAAATTTTAAGAACATTATTTCAGAATGCTTAGCAAAATTCGTGCCTACCAGGAAACTACGGTACCACTCGGATCCCTTGTACTACAACAAAGAAGTGAGGCGATTGAAAAGGCATGTTAGGAAAGCGTATAGTAAACGTAATTCAAATAAGGAACAGAAAAATAAATTTCTACAATTATCTAAAGACTTATTAGCTTTAAAATTACAGAGCCAAGAAAATTACCTTAAATCAATTCTAAACGACCGATTGACCTGTTGGCAAAATTTCTTCAAGTATGTGAGACATAAGAAAGGGAGCAAAGAAAGTATTCCAGCGATCTGCGGAGCAGACGGTTCGTTAATTACAGATGACAGTGTAAAGGCGGACTGTTTAAACAGACATTACGCTTCTGTTTTCAAGCCGAAGGATCAAACCCCAGTAAGTAAAACAACACCCGTAATAGAAACCTTTCGAGTTGATGCAGGAATTATTAGAAAAAGAATCGCAAAAATTAGGAGAAATAAATCTGTAGGTCCTGATGGAATACCAGGAGAAATACTAAAACTGGGAGGGGAAGCCATGATTCCGTACCTTGCGCGGTTAATGGACGTAACTATAAATAATAAAATGATTCCTCAAAATTGGAAGGAGGCAATTGTAGTACCGATTCACAAGGGAGGAGACAGAAGGGTTGTTAACAACTACAGACCTATTAGTTTGACATCAGTTGTATGTAAGCAGATGGAACACGTAATTGCAGAGTATATTAGAAAAGTTTGGAACAAAACTGATTGGCTATTTCAAAATCAACACGGTTTTCGTCCTGGGTATTCGTGCGACAGCCAGACTATTGCTTTATGTCAGGACATAGCAGATTCACTAGACAAAGGGAGCAGGGTCGATGCAATAATATTAGATTTTTCTAAGGCATTCGATCTTGTTCCACACGGTCTCTTAATTGCCAAATTGTCAGAAACGGGACTAGATAATCGAATAATCTTGTGGATAAAAGAATTTCTTTCGGGGCGCACTCAAACAGTCAGGATAGGCGATAAATATTCATCAAAAGTCGATGTAACTTCTGGGGTCCCCCAGGGGAGTGTGCTAGGGCCACTACTATTTTTAGCGTTCATTAATGACATTGCAACTGGAATAAAATCGGAAGTTAGACTTTTCGCCGATGATTGTATAATATATAGGAGTATTGGCTCATCTTCGGATGAAAATGTTTTACAGAACGATCTAAACTGTTTATGGAACTGGGCGTGCAAAAATAAGATGGAGTTAAATCCGGAAAAGAGTAAATTCATTTGTTTTACCAAGTGTCGTTCAAATGTACACTCCAATTATGAATTAGGAACCAACGTTATACCACGTGTAAAAAGCTGTAAGTATTTGGGTTTGGTCCTGAGAAGCGACTTGGATTGGCCGGATCATATTAACAATACGGTAAAAAAGTCCTGGAGAGCACTTCACTTTGTAATGCGTATCCTAAAAAATAGTAGTCCAAATGCCCGATCCCTAGCATATACTACACTTGTTCGTCCTATTTTAGAATACGGATCAGCATGCTGGGACCCGTACAGGAAAGGGCAAATTGAGGCGTTAGATAAAATTCAAAAACGGGCCGGTAAGTTTTCAAATCATGGGCGCATTGTTGATGAACGAGAAAAATGGGAGTCCTTATCTAAGAGAAGAGAACGGGCGCGTTTATGCGTAATGTACAAGACTTACAGAGGAGACACAGCATGGGCAGATATCGGTAAGAGATTGCATAAACCAGATTACAAAAGCAGAGGTGACCATCCGTGGAAAATACGATGTAGAAAGCAAAGAACTGATGTAGGTAAGTTCTCCTTTGTGAATCGCACTATAGTAGATTGGAACAAACTACCTGCAAAAGCACTGGAGGCTCTTCCTTCTAATGTAGGCAAATTTAAAAACATACTAAATTCTATTTAGATCACTATCAATACTGAGACAATTACCTTTATTATTATTATTATTATTATTATTATTATTATTATTATTATTATTATTATTACTGATATAAATATCAACATTATTAACACTGCTTTTAGCTTTGGTATAATTCTTAATTTATTATTATTATTGTATATAGTTTTTGTTATTTTTATTATTATTACATATTAGCGTTATACAGTGAAGTGAAGTGTAGTGTAGTGAAAGGGAAGGGAGTGTAGTGTAGTGAAGGGGAGTGCAGTGTAGTGTAGTGAAGTGAAGTGTTAGTGAAACTAGTAGTCAATTTAGAGATAACTAGAAATTAATTAGAACTAGGATATCCTCTAATTCTAATGGTAACTATAATTGTTAATGGTTTTTATTGTTCTAATTCTAATTGTCATGTTTGCCACCGAGCATTAGCTCAAAGCGAACTAATAAATCTATCTATCTATCTATCTAATACTTTTCCCATAAGAGGAAGAAGACTGATTGTCCTGTGGCTCGCGGCAAGTGTGAGATCTTGACCGGGTTTCGGAAGCATGGAAATGCTAGAGTATTTCTAGTTTTCTGTAAAGTACCGCTGTGTAATGCAGCTATTATAGATATGCATATGCTCTGTACTTACGACCGGTAGGACCTCCTTCAGAATGGGAGAACATATTCAGTCAGGGCCCGGCGCTTTGCGGGTACCAAGCATTTACTTGTAGTCGAAACTTCTTCGACTGTACAAGGTGTAAGTGTATTGGCGCTGTCTTCCGTTTCCTCATGTGCCGTCTGAGTAGTGTTAACTCTCTTCAAGCATGTCGGCAAAGAATTCTGCTTTCGCTTGATCAGAAAAGAGTTATGTTAGTTTACCTTCCGAGTTGTCGTGGCCACGTATGGCGGTTGCGGTTTTGAGCACTGACCTGAGCGCTTTTTGGAGTTTGAAAAGGCCGGTGCGAGAGTGATCGGAACCTTTCTCTCTCATCAGCTTTTCCCACTCCGCTGCTTGGTGGTTTGCAAGCGCCGTTTTCAGGTGTTTTTCGCAATCCCGCAGTTGCGTTCTAAGCGCAGGGCACCTACACTGCGGCCAAAGTCCCCTAGCTTTGCGTTTTTCACGCAGAAGCTATTCGACATCTGGAGGAAATGTACGTGAGCCGTCTTCGGGCGGATGCCAGAAAACAGGCGGCGCCTTTCTGTGCTCTGTTTTTATACGTTTTGTGAGTGTGTGTATGCTCGTATCCGTAGATTGTGGCGAATCTATTGTCTGCGAGGTTTGTGTGTAGTGATGCAAGTTTGTTGCAAAACTCATCCGAATCAGTGGGTTGTAGGACCCATAGCCTAGGACCGCAGAAGGCGCGGATGCAACCAACTGCGAAGATAATAGGGATGTGGTCAGAGAGGGAAAAATGAATGGGCTTGGGAGTAGTGACTTGAATACTTTGATGCCCCTGTGAGTGCCCCTTATATAAACCAGTGGTGCTGAAACAGTACGTACATTCTTGCTTGTAACTCCAAGCAAAATTGCGCGAAAAGGACGTGATATTACGCGAATGTGAACGACGCGCGATACGTATTTTAGCCGTAAATAAAACCATTAGTTTATACTAATGCCAAAGAAAAGGCAAAAGTCATTATGGCCTTCTGTTATCAGTGCGGCGCGGCGTTACAACAATAGGTTACAAGCAACAATGATCGCTAATTCGAATGCGATACACATATTGCTAATTAGCATTGTCAATACCGCTAGCATGAAAATAAAAATAAATCAAAATATAATATATTTTTATGTACACCAAAATTACTCGGTTTTTACATGCATTACTTTTTATTCCCATATCTTGTTAAGCCAAGCAAAATTATTTATTCCTTTTCACATTTAACTCAATTAAAGGACGCAATAATTTCTTAAAATTTCTTAAAAATTTTTTAAATAATTTCTAAAAGATTATCTTTAAAACTCATAACAAAAGCTCGAAGAAGAAACAAACAAAGAAATATGAAATAATATACAAAATCTCATTTACGATGCAGCTAACTGCTTACCAGCACTATTCATTTTACGTTCAGAAGAGCAGTAAATTGGAAGCGGTCGACTATATTTGTCATCAAATTACTCAAAATATACTCATATTTTCGTAAAATTAAACATTACCTTATTTCAAGATGTTTTTGATGAACACATTTCATTAAGAACTAGTGGTGCTACAGAATGGCACAGACATTCCCGTATTGGTTTTCTATTTCCTTGGGTCTGGCTAGCTATTCGGAATTGCCACATACTTGCCAGTGGCCATCTATCGCCGCCCAAACTACGTACTTTTGACATTTTCTTAATTTTTCGGTTTCCTAATGGTAGAACGGGAATATTCATTTGAGAATATTAAAGAACACAAAAACCTAGTCCTAAATGGCAATTTTCTTTTAAAACTGTTGTGGCACTTTAAAGAAAATGGCGTTTTAGCGTTACTAAAAATGCGCAATTTGAAGCTCATTTTCACAGAAGATTTTTGAGTTTTCAAAATACTTCATTTGAAGTTATTTGAAGCACTTACACTCACAAATATAATAATGTTTACAAATTGCTGGTAATGTGCATATTAAACATGTGAGAGATCTTTGAAAAAAAATTACATTTGTGTAATTATTAAAAAAAAAAAAAATACCTCAAAATGAACTTTGCATCATATTAAAGAGTGCAATTAGCACTATCCGATCGTATCAAAGTCATCTAGTACAAATGGTGAAAAGTATGTATGATGATACTAATATCGCAGTAAAATACAATGGGTATGTTTCTAGAAAGAGAATAATAAATAAAGGTGTAAGGCAGGGTGACAGTCTTTCGCCAACACTCTTTAACATATATCTGGGATATATAATTAAAAGGTGGAAGAACATGGTCCCCTCAGGAATTCACCTGGGCAAAAATACATTTTTAAATACGCTTTTATATGCTGACGACCAGGTAATCGTGCAGGAAAACGAAGATAATTTGCAAATATCTATTCACCAACTGGAGCAAATTTTAAAGGAGTACAATCTAATAGTATCAGTTAATAAAACCAAAGTAATGGCTTTTAAAGGAAAAGAATCGATAAGGATAAAGATTGTGCTTCAAAATATAGTTTTAGAACAAGTGACACGCCTTAACTACCTAGGGTGCGAAATTACATATAGAAGAGATAGGGATATTACCAGCAAGATCCATACGTTTGAAGCAATATGTGGAACCATAAATAGAACATTTAAAAAGAAAGCACGAAAAGAAACCCTGTTAAAATTGTATGATATAATGGCCCTCCCAGTTTTACTCTATGTATGTGAAACTCGGGTTCAAAAACAAGAAGATTGTAGGAGGATTGAATCAGCAGAAATGAGATTTCTGAGAAACGTAAAGGGCTGTACATTAAGAGAACAAATAAAAAGTGAAAAAATAAGAGAAGAATTAGGGCGGAAAGAAACAGTACATGACAAAATTAAGTAAAGACAGCAATGGGTGACACTTATTGGAAATATGCCGCAAGACAGACTTCCTGTGCAAACTGCAGGGAAAGAGAAACATTGGAAGGCCAAGAATGAGATGGAAAGAGGCTGGAACAGGCAATATGCCTAATCCATAAAGGATGATGATGAGAAAAATCTCTATCTTCAATTTTGTAGTTCCAGAAAGACGCCGAAAAAATGTTAAACTTTTGCAATTTTCGAAAATTCAGTTAGCCGTGGAAATCGGACCTACGCCACCTTAATAAGTGTATTTTACTCTATTCTTACAAGAAATGTAAAGAAAAAATTTGGAGCCGTTTGCGAAAAAAAATTGAAAATGTCCGGGGGGATTCATGTAAAGTACTCCCAAATTTTACCGAATCTTTTTCAAAATCTCAAGACTTTGACTAGAACCAGATTGCCCGGGGAATATCCATTTTGGAAAAAATCGTACGTATGGTTTAGGCGCTAGCAGTGTTCACAGACGGACAGCCAGACGGACGTTTTCCTTTCAATTGGTTTTTCGGTATCAAGGACCTAGAAAATAGGGTTTCTGGCTACACCACGTATTAGGAGATTTTTTTTCTTAATTTAGCAACTGGTTTTATCCACTTTTTCGTTATCACGACCCCGCAATGAACTTTTTTCCACCGAAAATTGGCTATTTTTTCGCGCAGAATTACATAACTTTCCCTATACTACGTATATCACTCCGTGTATACATACGTATACGGTAAAATAAAAAAAAAGGGGGCACTGAAAAGGAACAGATCAAAAATCTCTTGTAAGTATGCGGGCGCCAGGTTCCTGCCCCTCAGTCTTTCCTCAGTGGTTCCTGCCCCTCTGTTCGATCAGTCTTCGATACAAGTTCCGAAGAACAATACAAAGAATGACCGTCTACGTGATTAGGGTTTCAAGAAATATTAGTAACTCATATGTTCACTCAGTCCCCAGAAGGGATGGGTGACAGCGAATTCTACTACTGCTTTTCCGAGTGTCACCTAAATGAATTTTACTGTTGTCCCTTTGAGTCCTAGGGATGGGGTGCCCTCCTGATCTTGCTCGTGAAAAAAACAGACCGCTTGTCAAGGGACTTGACGAAAATTTTCTCAACATCAGTCGCAATACGCACTTTATGAAGACAAGAGTGCTAGTGTTCGTTCTGTGAATCGTGTGTACACTGTGCAACATGAGTAGGGATCACCGTATGAGATAAGACATGTTTCAATCCATTTAATCTTTTTGATCATGATTTTTAGAAAAGAAAATCTCCAAGACGCGTAAATCACGATTTGCTGGTTAATTTAAAGGAGTCATTATATTGGCGAATCTGCGATTCATTTCGGAAGAAAGGGAATCGGCTTCCAAAACGGCCTTTTGTTACAGACAGCGTCGAGTTCAGTGGCTCCTGTGGCCTTAACGAAAGTAGGGGAACGTCCAGTGAATGTAGTGAAAAAAAAATGGAAATAAAAGAAATGACAATTTAAGCTCTTCGGATAGTTCAAGTGTCTGCGAAATGAATAAAGAGAAGATAAACAAAAGTTTAATTGCAATAGAAAAAAACCGCCAAGAAATGAAAATTGGAACAAAAATGGTATCCCCTTGAGAAATTTCAGAAAGTACAAAGTGCCAACAGATACATTTTTTCACATTCAAGATCCTTCGACGTCCATCAAAAAATCAGAGGAAGATACTATTTAGAAACATCGATTCCTTTCACTCAACAAATAAAATGACGTTGAAAATTTAAATTTTGACAATTTTTGAAAGTTGGACATACAATAAAATTAAACGATATTTTGCAGTAACCGAACGTATCATAAAGGTGTCTATAAATTTGGCTGAAGAAAATGGAATTTTGTCCAGATCTGAAGTAAATTCGGTAAGGCATTAAAACTGTGCATTGTGACGAAAGTTCTGGAATTCTATGGTAAGCGAGTACTTGTATTTAAATGAGTTGTGAGGGATCAGAAAATTTCAATATGTCAGTCAAAACATGAGTTAAGAATGTGTGAATGGAAATGTATTTATAATTTATAAATATATTAATATTATTTATATATATTAATATTATTTATATATTAATATCGTAATATATTAATATTATATATATTAATATACATAAATATTATTATTTATAAATTTAATCGTGAAGTCTCACCACCTCAAGAAGTACTTAAATTACTGCTTCAGCCAAAGAAACCTATGGCCAGTAACGCAGGAAACGCGTCTATTGCAGCAATCTACTACACACTGGTTCGTAAAATATTAATATCTTTTAAAGTTACTGAGATCCCACTTTGATTTTTTCTGGAGTTATCATCAATACTCTAGTGGGTTTAAAAATATTTTAAAAATTTTTTAGCTAATCGAGTTTACAAAAATATTCAATTTTCAAAATTTATTTTTTAAATTGAAAATTCAGAAGGATAAACATTTTGCAAAATCTTAAAATTTAAACATGTTTTCAAGTTTCGAATGGAACTTGAACGGAATTTCTATAATTAGTGTATTCAAATATATGATATTTTTGTCTGTGATGCGCGTCATTTTTAGGAAATTTCATTATGCAATATTTCCGAAAATAATAAAGTTAGAAAAAAATAAAAATACACGTGTTAATTTATTTGAGCTATAGAAAAAAATTGAAAATAATTAAAAATAAGGTCAAATTTTGGTCTTTTCTGTGATTTGACGTTGAATAGCTCATATCCGTTAGTCCCTTTTTAGTTTCAAGGGCACAGTAACACGCATTCTTAATAATTCTACCGAAGTCAGTTGTAAGGATATCGTAAATCTATTTTTAAGAAAAGTGAAAAATAAAAAAACTCACATACTGTGCACGTGACATTGTTATACTATATGTTTTCACACTTTATTAGACCCCATTGTTGTGAAAATTTTGTGCACGTTTTCATAATTCTGTGATCTCTATCCTAAATCATATTCTAGTCGAATTTTGAATACAGAAAAGTGTGTTTTTTTTTTCAAGTTTTGCTGACAAAAAATTCGCTCCTATATAATAAAATATATTTTCAAAGGTAAATTAGCTATAAATTCCTGCCCTGAACCCTCACGTTCTTCATGAAAGAATAATACTTTTTGCCGCGATAATATGGAGAACGATAATTTGAATAACTATATTTCCCACTGAAATTCAGAAGACGAGCACAAATAATGAAGTTACATTGATGTCCAGAAGCAAAACAAGGGACCATCTCAGCATTTGCTCAAGGATCAGGGAAACTGGACGAAAACCCTGATCAAGATGGGGGCCATCAACCCAGAAACTGTGGTACAATACTTGTTACAGGTTCTTTAGAATTATACAGTCCAAATGATAAATAATTACATTAACTATCATTGTTAAAATTAATGCTACTTTCCTTTTTGATGCTAGGTATAGTCTCGAATTGTATAGAAACAGTTATGCAGCAGAAAAGATTTTACTTGGGACTTAAACTTTTCTATCGAATTTAATCGTTTAATGTCTTCTGGTAAAGTGTTGTAGAGTAATGTACATGAATTGTATGTGAATTTTTTGTAGTGAGCTGTTGATACTGCCACCTGGTGAATATGATTACTACGTCGTGTGTTATAGACATCGGCGTTTGCTGAAAATATATTCCCGCCCTTGAGTAAGTCATTTTTGACAAAAACTACTGATTCGTAAATCAGGAGACAAGGTAAAATTCCTAGATTAATAAAGAGAGACTTACAACAATCACGTGGGTTGGATTTGCTTATTATTCGTATAATTCATTTTTGTAATCTGAAAGTCTGTGAGCTATAAGATGTGTTTCCCCAGAATATTATGCCATATCTCAGGCGGGAATGAACATTGGCAAAATATACACAACGAGCTGTATGAAGGCTGACGGAATTTGAAAGAATTCTGAACGCGTAGCATAATGAACTTAATTTTGTGTTCAATTCATTTAAGTGGGCATTCCATTTGAGGTTTGACTGAATTGATAGACCTAAAAATTTTGTTACTTTAACATCAGTCAATGGCACACCGTTCATTTTCAATGGAGTACAGAATTTTTTATTTGATATGGAAAACTGCATTGAAACAGTTTTCTTTTCATTTACTATTAATTTATTACGGAAGCAATTTGAAACATCTGATATTGTACTATTTATGGTTTCTTTACTGCAAAGAATATTTGTATCATCCGCAAAGAGAACTGTTCTTCCGTTTCGGATCGCTAAGCGCATGTCATTTACGTATAATAGGAAGAGAATAGGGCCTAAAATCGATCCTTGCGGGACTCCACGTGCAATTGGCAAAGAACCGGAAAGATGTGTACATAAATGTCTACTCTCTGGGATCGTTGTCTCAATTTCTACTCTCTGAGATCGTTGTTTAAGGTACGAATATAGCCAATCTAGAGCAATACCACGGATTCCATATGAAGGTAATTTTGAAAGTAAAATGTTATGATCAATGCCGTCAAAAGCTTTTGAAAGATCTAAAAATATTCCAATAGTTGCTTCGTTTTGATCCAATGATGAGGCAACATCTTTAAGAAAAGAAAAAATGGCTGTTTCCGTAGATTTTGATTTCCGGAATCCATGTTGGCAATTTGAAAACGCGTCGTGTTTATTGAGAAAGGTTTCCATTCGCACATAAAAAGTCTCTCTAATATTATTGAAAAAACTAATAAAAGAGAAATTGGCCGATAATTTTGAATTCCATTTTTGTTGTCTTTTTTGAAGAGCGGCTTAATCTTAGCTGTTTCAAAAATATCTGGAAAAATTCCGGTGCATAAGGATGCATTAAATATATGAGTTAACGGGTGTATAATGGCTGGCGCACAAGTCTTTAACAAACAATCCGGGAATTCATCTAAACCGGCCGAATATTTATTTTTTAATTTACCGATTATTTTGAGAATTTCATAGGAAGAGGTTTCGGAAACGAACATTGTGTCTAAGATTTTTAGGGAAACGTCAGATGTTGAATTTTGTGGCTGAAAACCTTTAGTGAGATCGACAGCAATTCTCGAAAAGTACTGGTTAAAGAGACTAGCCACTGTTGCCGGTTCGTTCAGATCTCTATCGTTATCTTTTAAAACCACATTCTCTACAAGGCTTCTAGTTGGTTTGGTCGCATTTTTTACTATTTCCCACATTGATTTTGTTTTGTTATTTGAGTTAAAAATATCCTGATCGTGTTTCATGATTTTAGCCTGCCTTATCACTTTTCTTAACAATGATTTGTATTTTTTAAAGTAGAGGAGGAAATCTTGAGATACGTTATGATGCATAGAAATGAAAGAAAGAAGTCGTTTGTTTTTACATGATGTTCTTATCCCTTGTGTTATCCAAGAATTGCTTTTCCGTGAAATATTTAAGTCCTAAGTACACTTTTTTTAAGTTTGCAAATAAATCAATGATGATGTAAGATTACATACTAGAAAAAATATATGTGATATATGAAACACTAGAGTATACAGAAAAAATATTCCGGTCAATTTTTGTCCAGAAACTGCAACATTACAAACAGAAACGTCAAAATGGGTCCGAGGTACACCACCTTCCTCAACTCCGATTCTCTGACAATTTGAGAAATGAGATTCAATATCTTTTCAGATGTTTAAGATTCACTGAATTACATTGCGATATTTTCACATTTAATGTTTAGTTTTTGATAAATGTTTCATGTCAAAATATCCATCCATATTCCAAGTAACCTCCTTAACTGACAATAAAAAACATGACCAACAATAAAGTCACTTTAACGTGACTACCTGTTAGTCATTTGTGTGAATCATACTACGGATTGAATTGTCTTGCTTTTTTCTCGCCAGCACGATGTACGACCGTACTCACCACGGAAGTAGGTCGACCATTCTTCAAAATTTGTCTTTTTGCTAGATCGTTAAGACGAGAAAATGGCGTACCCAGTAGTTCATTCACTGTAAATATCAGATTTAAATATAAAAAATCAAGTAACACTAAACATCCGCAGCACACCAATTAAAAAAAACTTCCTAAATAATAAACACTTTCTCCGCTTGTTAACTCGTCAACAAACCAGTAAGCACACAGCTTTGCGTCTTGCTTGTGAGTGGAAACCGGTCTTCCGTGCGGGCAGGCAGAAAGCGAATTCGCTGGCCTACGCTCAACGCGCAAGCGCCAAGTACGGTCCCTGTTCTACGCTCCCTATGGGGCCTTTTCTCATAATCCGGTGCGAAACAAGGCAGAGTCCGGGCGTGCCTACCCTGAGAGGTGAATGTCTCTGCAGGAAGAGACGAGACAGATCGCATAGTGCACGGGCTTTTAGAAAACTGTTTGAAATGGAAATATGGCGCGTGTCACGATAATGAAATGTTCATTACACATTTTCAGGTGAGGTACTTACAGCATATTGAAATTACCGCTACGAATATGAATTGTCTTAAACTAGCACATATTCATCAGTAGAGAGCGGATTTCTATGATTTTGCGTATTTTTCTTCAGTGCTTCAGGACATAGCTAAGTGAAATTTCTTTGCATTTGGTTAGAACTGGATGCTATGAAGATTAATATGTTAGCGCATACTTGTGCATATTTGGCCGATTTTTCATGTTGGTGCATATTCGTGTAATTATAAGCGCATATTTTGCATATTTCGTTAAAATAGAGACTGATCTCCCGAAAATTTCATCTTTTCATAGAATCTTTTTATTTGTGAGCGTTCATTACTTCGAAAGAGCTTGTCACAGTTTGCATTTGTTTTTCTTCTTTTCTATAGATGATAAAATACTTATTCAAATATAGGTTCTTGATATATTTTTAAACCAGGCGGAAGAAATGCAATAAGACGTACTAGGTGAATTCGATTATTTCTCCCGCGAAGTACGGAGGATTATACGAGGGTTGTACCAAAAGGTTCCCAATGAGCTACAGCCTCGAGGGAAGGTGCTAGACTAAATCCAACAACAGTACCGTGCGAAGTGGTTCCCCCACTTTTGAGCTCGCCCGTCCGCGATTCGCTACGTCGCTCAGTGTTCGCGTGGCAGCCGTCAGAGATGGAAGTGATGATCGCCGCTCCCGCCAAGTACGAGGTTCGAGCAGTAATCCTGTTTCTCTACGCAAGGTAGTTACCGCAATCCAGAATCGCCGGAGAGGACGACTGACGGAGGAAGCAGTGCTTCTTCACGACAACCCTCGACCCCACGTCGCTCGTCCAACACAGGAGCTTTTGAAGAAATTTGGGTGGATCGTTATGTCCCATTCCCCGTACAGACCGGACTTAGCCCCCAGCGATTATCACCTCTTCCCCAAGCTAAAGGAACACTTAGGTGGCGAACGCTTCAAGAGCAATGATGAAGTCCGAGCAGAGATCACACGCTTCCTCAACGGATTGGCGGGAGACTTCTTCGACTTATAAATACAAAAGCTGGAGCACCGTCTTCAAAAGTGTGTCGGAAAAAAATGGAGACTACGTTGAAAAATAAACAACAGCGTAAGCTTTTCAACGATGTATAAATTAATAACAATAAATAATGTTTTCTATTTGTAAAAAGTATGGGAACCTTACTTTTGGTACAACCCTCGTATTATGTTTACACAAATGTGTATCTTTTCATTCCACGCATTCTTCTCCTGAATTTTATTTAGAAAGTTTTGTACGGGAAGTGAAATATTGTTAATTTTAATTGTATATTAAAGTGCATATTTAAGAATTTTTCGTTCATAAAATCATATATTTTTAAAGGCATATTTCAATATTTTTTAGGTCATAAAAATTATCTTCCTATTCATCGGGGTAGACAGTGTCCACTCGTCAACTCAAGGAGCTGCCACTGCAAAACATACAGCATAATTTTAAATAAGACGATAACAAATATTCCAGAGAGCAAAATGAATATAGGAAAGGTAGGTTTTGAATGGATTGCATCATCACAGTCTCTCAGATTGTGGAAAAACGTTGACAATATGTTCCCATGTTAATGGCGTTTGTAACTTTAGAAAAGGCAATCGACACAGTTAATCGAACAAAATTATGGAAGCTATTGTTGAGAACGGGGTTTTCTCAACATTTAGTGATAAGTCAGTCATATAAGACTAGAGTGAATACAGGAAATGAGTCAAGTAATATACACATACTAGTAAATCTACGGTAAGACAGGGGCGCCCTATATAAGTCACTCTTTTACTTTCTCGTATACGCAGTACAAAGAAGGTTAAGTAATGCTGCGCAGAACATGTGTCGATTTTTTTCATAATCTGCGAAAATTGCAAAAGTTTAATTTTTTGTACCCCTTTATACATTATTGAAAATAGATTTTCTTGTGAATGAAATTTGTTCAGCATCAGGCTTTCATTAAAAAATATTACAATTAAAAAATATGTGAACAAGATATTCTCAAAAACGGCTGCGTTATAAAAACGGTTGCGTCGGCTGCTATTAAATTTTACATAATGTAGAAGGGCATTCCACGGAAAAGTCCTTGGGGAGGGGGGGGACTCGCAGGAGAAAACCATGCGAAAAATGACACTGGCCGAAGTGAAGACGCGTTAAAATCACTTCCTCACGCCTAACAGCACATGATGAAGGCCAGGGACACACAATTCTTAACTGCCCCTAATTTGAAAGCAGCACTGTGCCACTGCCATGCACTGAGAATGGAGCGTTTTAGACATGCCTTTAAATCAGCTGATAGGACAGAGGGAATGCCAATGGGAACTTCCCAGACGCTAATTTAGCAGCAAGGTCCGGTAACTCATTGTCAGTAATTCTCACACAACCCAGGTTCCAATACAGAACTAGAACTAGAAGAGCTTTGAGAATTGCGTACATCTTAACAGGGAAAAAACAGCTCAGAGAGAAAATTCGAAATGATTTGATGAACATTATACAATGAAAAGTGCATGCCACTGCATCACTGGAATATAAACCATCAATTTTAATATGAGTATATGGCCAGGAAATGCTGCCCTCATATCGTGAAACTTGATCGGGCATAGACGGGGACGAGTAGTATGTTTCCGATGGGTGGAGTCTGAAGTGAACACTTGGACAAAGGAGTTTCTAAGGGGAAGAGCGGTTCCCTGGGAGTTTCAAAGGCGCTAGAAGGCAGGCAATAGATTTAAAAATCAAATACGAGGAGGCTGGGGTAGCGATGTGTAGAAGACCATGGCAGGAGAACCAATGAGATACGGTATCGAGGCTGGATTATATTTTGGTGGGATGGATCGACCCAAACTTTAGCAGCGTAACACCCGAATAGGTTTTCCTTCTTCATTTAGGTACTGTCGGAATCCAGAACTGAGCGAATGAGAACTCTACGAAACGATATATGCTGTCAGCTCCTCGTGAGGCAGTGGTGGCTCATGGTTATTCGCACGTTCGCATGTGCACAACCAAATTAAATCTGTGCATTTTCTCTTAAACATCTCTTAACAAGAGGGGAATACATGAGCCATTCCACGTCAAATCGCATAAGAGTTGACACGACATTTTTTAAAATGTACGATATTTTTTTTCTTAAGTCTGGACATCAAAAAAAGAGACACGTATTTTTTTATTTGCATGAAAATTGATTATTTGTGTAGTTATGGCTACATTAAATTTTGGAATTTACAGGTACTTCACAAAATAAGATCAATTATCTCTCCGAATGTACTAAATATAAAAATTTCTGGTTTGTGTCATTTAATGCTTTGAAATGTGTATTTTATTCCTCTGTAAAAAAAATTTTTCAAAAAATATTTTTTTCATTTAAAAAAATGTATTTAAAAAAAATAAATTAAAATGTCTATATAAACTCGATGAGATAAAAATTTGAAAAAAATATAGGCGTGTTCCTTGTTCAATTTTCTATCAAATACAACAAGAAAAAAATGGGCACTCCACACATACAGTTTTAAGAAAATTAATTGTAAGTATGAGGGCGCGCTCTGCCTACCCATGCACTAACGAATTGTGTTCGGCCAGTCTTTGATGCAAGTGCTGAAGAACTAAAAAAAGAATGACCGTCTGCCTGATAAGGGTTTCAAGAGTTAGTAGTATTTCCGATGTTCACTCTGCCCCAGAATGTATGACATTGTGTCATACATATTTTTGTGGGTAACATCGTCGGTGACTTGTGGGTCACCTATGTTCTTATGGCGAAACGAATTGAAATACGAGCCATTCCACGTCAAATCTCACTCGAATTGACACGACTATTTAAAAAAAATAAATGACACGAATATATGGCATTCATTCTGGACATCAAAAAAAGAGGCACATGTTTCTTTATTTACCTGAAAATTGTTTATTTGTGTAGTTTTGCCTTTATTAAATTTTGAAATTTACGCGTACTTTGTGAAATATGATTAATTGACGCTCTGAATATACTTAACATAAAAATTACTGGTTTGTTTCGTTTAATTTTTTTATATGTGTATTTTATTCAGCTGTAAATTACTTTCTCAAAAAATAAATATTTCATTAAAAAATTGTAATTATTTCTAAAAAACGAAAATGTCTTTATGAACTTTCTCAGATTAAAATTAGAAAAAATAAGCATATTTCTTGTTCAATTTTCTACAAAACATAACAAGAAAAAAGTGGGCACTCAACACGTATAGATAAAAAAATCAATTGTAATTATGGTATTCGGGCGAGTGGTTCCTGCCCCTGCACTAACGAATTGTGTTCGATCAGTCTTGGATACTAATGTCGAAGAACAATAAAAAGAATGGCCCTCTACCTGATTTGGGTTTCAACAAACATTAGTAAATTTATGTTCACTCTGTCCCCAGAAGGGATGGGTGACAGCAAAACGAATGTTTTTCCTCGTGTCAGCGAAACGAATTTTACTGCGAGTCCCTTTGCGTCCTAGGGACGGGGTGCCCTCCTGACCTTGCTCGTGAAGTACAATCGACCACTTGTCAAGGGACATAGTAAACTTTTCTCAACATTAGTCGCAATACGCAATACTTATGAAGACAAGAGAGCTAGTATTTGTTTTGTGAATCGTGTGTACACTGTGAAACATGAGTGGCGATCAGCGTGTGAGATAGATGTTTCAATCCATTTAAACTTTCTGATCACGATTTTTAAAAAAGAAAATCTCCAAGACGCGTAAACCACGATTTGCTGGTGAATTTACAGGAGTCATTAGATTGGCAAATTTGTGATTCATTTCGGAAGAAAGGGAATCGGCTTCCATAACGGCCTATTCTTAATGAAGATATCGAGATCAGTGGCTACCGTGGCATTAACGAAAGTAGCGGAACGTCCATTGAAAAAAGTGGAAATCAAGGAAGTGACAATTTAAGTTCTTCAGATAGTTCGTCAAGTGTCTGCGAAATGAATAAAAAGAAGATAAACATGAGCTTAATTGCAATAGGAGAAACCCCCGCCACGAAAAGAAAATTGGAACAAAATGGCATCCCCATGAGAAATTTTAAAAAGTACAAAGTGCCAATACAGATAAATTTTTTTCACGTTGAAGATCCTTCGACGTCCATCGAAAAATCAGACAAAGTAGTATTTAGTAACTTATCGATTACTTTCACTCAACAGATGACATGACGTTGAAAATTTAAATTTTGACAATTTTTGAAAGTTGGACATACAATAAAATTAAACGACTTTTGGCAGCAACCGAACGCATGATAAAAGTGTCTAAAACGTTGCCTGAAGAAAATGGAATTTTGTCCAGAACTGAAGTAAATTCGGCAGAGCATTAAAACTGCATTGTGACGAAAGTTCAGGAATTCTATGGTACGCGAGTACTTGTATTTAAAGTGAGTTGTTAGGGACCAGAAATTTTCAAAATGTCAGTCAAAACCTGAATCAAGAATCCGTCATTTAATTATTTATAAGTTTATAAATTATCTTAAATATATTAATATTATTTATATGTATTACACATAAATATTATTATTTATAAATTCAATCATGAGGTTTCACCACCTCAAGAAGTACTTAAATTACTGCTTCATCCAAAGAAAACCGACGACCAGTAACGCAAAAAACGTGTCTATTGCAGCAATCTATTACACACTGGTTCGTAAAATATTAATATCTTTTAAAGTTACTGAGATCCCACTTTGATTTTTTCTGGACATATTATCAATACTCTAGTGCGTTTATAAATATTTTTTAAAATTTTTTAGCTCATCGAGTTTACAAAAATATTCAATTTTCAAGATTTCAGTTTTTTTAAAAAAAATTGAAAATTCAAAAAATTAAACATTTTGCAAAACCTTAAAAATTAAACAAGTTTCGAATGGAATTTGAACGGAATTTCTATAATTGGTATATTCAAATGTATGATATTTTTAAGTTAGTGATGCGCGTCATTTTTAGCAAATTTCATCATACAATATTTCCGAAAATAATAAAGTTAGAAAAAAATAAAAATACACGTGTTCACTTATTTGATCCATATAATAGCGTTTTCCATTCGTTGCACTGAAACCCACCCTAGTGCAGGGCAAATACGTCATCGCTCCGCAACAGTGCTGCCCCACACGCATGAAGGGCAGCCGTGGGGCAGCCACGAATGAATCGGATTCCGGAACTGAGTCAGTGCGTGTACGCTACGCAATGGGATTATAGACAGCTGTTCTTGGTCTGACACACTGACATAACTCGAAAAATAAGAATTTTGGAATTGTGATCGTTGTTATAATTTTTATAATAATTATTATTTTTAACACATCTTGTACGAAGTCTTTTGGTAATTGTTTACTCCTTAATTCATAAAGTATTAACGTGTGATTCTTTATTTAAAAACTACCGAAAACTTCAAAAGTTCATTTCTCGAGATTTGCCAGTGATTGATTTCTAACACAATACACTACATTTCGAACCGAAAGGCTTCTGTAGAATTATTTGGTTATTGAAAACTATTAAAATATTAATATGAGCATTTCCGCTTGCGCATGCAAGAAACTCTTCTTGGCACATTCTATATTTTAATGATTTTGTAAGGGTATGGGTTGGATTACTGAATAGCACTGAATTTGTTAACATGCAGTAATTCACGGTTGAATTTTACGAAAATACAAACTGATTTTCTGAACTTCGAGTAAGTCACAAAGCATTTCTCGTAAAAAATGGTATACTCCATCATTCAAAGTGTCCCTGTGTGACAGAAGATCCTCAACTGCCTTTACAATTTCACCACGAATGCAAATCAACATTCATAACTTCCGTACCTAACCTCAAAATCGCCCAGTGCAATGGGCTGCACCGTCGAGCTCGTCAGTGCAGGTTAGGGCGCCCCGAGTGCACCCTGGTTCCGTGTCATTGTGCGAATGGAACATGGGCTTCTCTGCACTGGTGCACCCTAGCGGCCTAATGGAACACGAAAGCTGCCCTGAGTGTGCACTGGGTGCGCACCAGTGCGGCGAATGGAAAACGCTATAACAAATAGAAAAAATTAGAAAATAAATAAAAATATGGAGGTCAAATTTTGGTCTTTGACGATTTGACGTGGAATGGCTCACATGTCCTCTCAGAGTTTCCGCCACATGGCATTTCAAAACGCGTGCCGTTCGGAAGCTACGATTGACAGTCTGCAGACAACGCGCTTCGTGAAAGCCAGCTGGAGCGTACTCGAGAAATGCGAACAAGGGAAGGGCGTCGTAGGTTGCCGCGGGTCTGGGAGGGAAAGATAAGGAAAAACGGTGGCTTATGGACGGATGCAGCACTCGACCAACGATGCATTACTGCGCAGACGCAGTGGCGATCTCTGCCAGCACAAGTTTCTGAGAGAAGACATTGAACGAATAATGTGTATCTCTCCAATTAAATGAGCTACCATCCCTAACAAAATAGCGGGTTTTCGCTACCATGCGAAACTGGAACGCAGTGCTTTGCAGTTTTGAATTCATAAGTATTGTGTTAATGCACACATGTGTGTGTGTATATATATATATATACACACACATAAGTGCTAAACTCTGGCACCGTGAAACCAATCTCCACGAAAGTTGGCACTTATACATGTTTTTTCACCGAGGTTTATGTGCTAATAAATCTGTTAACACCACTACATGGCGACGTAGAACAAAACTAAATATTTATGTCAAATGCAACTCGCAACACATTCGGCAAGATGGGAGGAGAAAGGGGAAGTGAAGGGTAGAACGTCTGACGGGTTTTCCTAGTTGGTTATAAGGGAAGTTTCGCAGGAAGCGAGTTCGAGTTGAGATCACACTAACCCGTGTTATCCGTTACTGCGACCCACAGTGGTCTAGGGACATCCCCCTCGCAGGGCTCAGCGTGGGGTCCCTCCAATCGCCGGTCGACATTACTAAATCCTACGGGATTTTTATTGCCTGCTGAAGGCAGCCACCTTCGCTGGCTAATGCAAGGTTCGGGCTCCACTGGGTGTGCCAACCCAGTTTCTCTCCTGTACCCTCCACGGGCCGATAACAGGAAGTCCAAAGGTTCATGACCCTTCCCTCTCTACTTACTTCCCAGTCACCTCTGGAGTACTTAGTCTGACCCTTCATCTTCAACCTACCAGTACTTAGGCTACCACAGACATAGCTCTCAGGCTCATGGGGGTACTCAAGTTACACCAACTACAAGGTCGTGTACTCCCTAAGGTGGACTTATTATTCCTCTATATCACGACTACAGATGTTATGAGTCGGCTGAATATTAAATCTACACCAGGTTGTGACCAGCTAAGGCGCAGATCTATGGACTGTCAGTGCCCTTACAATACTTTGCGCAAAATGTGGACTGTTCCAAAAAAAGCAATTTCAAGCATTCCCAGTTTCTTGAATGACCTGCGCGATTAGACAAGCTCTTACACAAATTTTGCGAAACAAATTCCAGAGCTCAGATGACTATCAGGACGACTTGTTCTTTTACGCCCCACATTCGACTAATCTCAATTTCCAAACTCTTGTATTTACGGCGTTTCTCTTCTTCTTTTCCAGTATTCTGGTTTGTTTTATTTTCAAATATCGTGTCTTTTCAAATATTCCGTTTGTGCTAGAACTGCACAAGCTGAGACGATATTATCAATGATTTCTACTTGTTCCTGGCAAATGCGGCATTTATCTTGGGGAAACTTTGAGGATCGTTTTATCTTACTGTCATGTTCTCAACGCCTGATCTTCAGCAGCTATTAGAACTGCTTCCGATTCTGGCTTCATAATCCCCTATTAAGCCACATGAATGATCTTTATTAATCTGCAACTTGTCAATTCTTTTTAGATACTGTCCTTGAAGTGGTTTGTCTCTCCATGATTTATTTAACATTTTTTGTCTCACATTTCATGTTAAAAAGCATCAGAAGTTCAGTGTTTGTGTTATTCTGCGTGTCTTGCATAGCTTTCTTTGCAACACTAACAATGCCTGTTTCCCATTCTTCGGTCAGATTTCATGACCTGCCTCATTAGAGGGTCATCTTGATGGCTAACTCCATTCTTTCTCATCCCGACTATTGCATTGTGCCAGGAGCCTCCAATTTGACTAAAGGCTCTTCCTCCTTCCTTACGAGACACAATGTCGTCTATGTACATCAGCTCGAGGGCGGGCGACATGATGCATTGTTAAAAGTTTTCTGGTTTTTCGATCCATGATACGAATTTCTTGCTCAGTCCAGCCGACTAGTCAGAAACTGTACTCAACTACAAGCACCTTCAAGCTACCAATTGCACATATTTTATTCCTGGAGTTCAGATCGGACTGCAGGACAAGTCTCATTCTTCTGTAATACTGCCTGCGAATTCTCTCTTTCATTGTGTCGTTCGAGATCTTACATTCATCAATGCCCAGATATTTGTACGTTTTACCTGGCTCAAGATCTTGAATCACAGTGTCCATATCAACGTCAATGCTCTCGGACATCACTTTCTCTCTTTAAATTGATTTTTGCACACTTGTCAAGACCAAACTCATTACCGTCATTCACGACAGTCAGCATTTGGAAGAGAATAGCTTCATTCTTCGCAAACACTGTAAGATCATCCAATAAAAAAACATGGTACTGTAACGTTTGGGGTGGTGAATTAAAATCACAGATTTATTTTAACAAAGGTGTTTATTTATGTTTCTTAACATTACACTAAAAATACTTGATTTATTTACAGATTCTTCACTTAGTTATTGCTTTCTACACGACACAGTTCTCTTGATTATTTATTTTGACTGTTCACTTCTCTTGCACTGTCGCACAGTCCGATGCACTGACCACAGTCGACTGCGCTGCCCACAGTTCACGGCGCTGCCCACAGTTCACGGCGCTGACCACAATCCACTGCACTGCTGATCACCGACTGCACCTCTGTTCACCGCGACGCACACACTTTTCACAGCTCGGCTTCCACTTCAGACAAGACTAGACCAGACTGACTACCGACCGTCGACGCCGGCGCATTTATACCTGGCTGGCGCCCGCCTGGACCCTTCGGGAACTCGCGTCACACTTCCTGGCGTCCCGCGAATACCCTGGAATCGTCTAGTTTGGGGGCGGGGCCGGATGATGCAATACGCGCAGCGGATTCCAGTAGATGATTCGTTACATTACTGATATTTCATCACCATGGAACTTGTAAGCAAAGTCAACTTGCGACAATTGTCTAGATAGTGGGATCAAACTAATGCAAACAGCAGAGGTGTTAGAGAACCTCGTTGAAAAATTCCCGTTAATCTTAATACTTCTTGTTTCTACTGCTTCCTCTCCGCCATATATTAGTAAACCGGTTCTCTACGACTTCACACTAGCCTTACAAAACTCAATAAGTTGAAATCAATAGATCTTCAGGATCTTCAAAATCCAACGTATGGTACTCTGTCATAGGCCTTCTGGTAGCCAATCCAAGTCATGCTTAAATTACCTTTCGTTTCTTTACATCATTCAAGGTGACTTTATTTAGTAGCAAGATTTCCTTACAGTGGTAGGAACCTTCACGACATCATTATCATCATTATTATTATTATTATTATTACACCCTACATTCGGCTGATATCGATTTCCAAACTCTTGTATTTAAGACGTTTTTCATCATTATTGTCATCACTGTTGTTGTTATTATTATTATTATTATTATTATTCGCGTATGAGCCACAACTGACAGCGCAACACGTTTCTCTCTTCCGAGGACCAGTCGTATTCTATCCTGGAGAGATCAACGTGTGGAATTATGGGAATCAGCCTTTTGGCTGTATTCCTTGGTTAAGACAAGGTTGTTAACCTTCAATGATCAATTATGAGGTGATAGGATGTTGTTGGTGTTGGTATTATTATTATTATTATTATTATTATTATTATTATTGAAGGTGATGATCAGGGGTGAAAGGACTGGATGATGGTGGGAGGTGTTAGGTGGGGTAGTGGGAGGTGAGTGGTTTTTGTGGGCTTTTGGAACCATCCCAGCATTCGCCTTATGACCAAGGGAAACCACGAATACCCCCGTCATGATGGTCAGCCCGGGAATTGAACCCGGACCTTCCATGTGCAAATCCATGACGCTACGCACTGAGCCACTTCGCTCGGTTATTATTATTATTATTATTATTATTATTATTATTATTATTATTTTGCCTTCTCCCGTTGCTACGGAGTCGGCGCTAATGGATGCGGGCTTTTTTTATTAATTTTCCGCCACTCCATTTTCACACAAATTTGGCGATGATTTTACGGCCGGATGGTCTTCCTGACGCCAACGTCAGGTGACACGACACCAGCTAGACAGGTAGGTCGAACCCAGTCTCTGTCAGGAGAATATCAGACCGGCTGCCCCGACAGTCAGTTCTCCGCGGTCTCTCCCACCAACATTAAGCGAATCCAGGAGCAGCACCCCAACAAGCGGGCCACAGGGCGCGCGATCCTTCCCTCCTCTTACCTGGCATATACTAGTATTTGTCCGAGATAATCTTGGAACAGTTAAATCAATTATGTGGGATTTTCTCTTGGAGTTAGAGTATTTTGTGGGACACAACTTGGGCTATAGAAATCTCCACTTTAATTCCGATTTTAATGACCTTTTGTTCACGTCTCACGAGAAGCTGCCTACATGAAATTTCGAAAAAAACGCTCCACCACCCTTCTCGACCTCTTAAAATGTAAACGAGCCTTCTTTCAGTTTTCGTTTCTTACTAAACACTTTTTTATTCATCCAAATAACACAATTAGGCTTTGACTAATTTCCGGTCAAAATTGCCATTGGAAGTTTGTATCCTGTACACAATGCCTAAGTATACAGTTGCGATGGTGGTAGCAACGGTGACCGTAAGGAACATAATAGGGCTTGGCGGTTGGCCACTGCAATAATCCTGTTGGCACTGTCAACGATGTTTTTGATATCGCTGCCGCCTGACGTTAAGGGACCTGCGGTCCCGAGATCCAGGGGACCAAACGCTACACATCGTCATCATGCGAGTTGGCGTGGCTAGAACGGCTCCGTAGTTGCATCGCAAGAGACCGTTTTGCATTAACGATAAAAGGGACACGCACTAAAAAGACAATCTTTTTTCTACAGGAATTGAGTTGTTGGAACCACATTTCAATACAGTTAATTTCATAAATTTTCGCAATGACGTTAAAGAAACACTGAATATTTCCATGATAAACTGGTAATTCTGATGAAAAATCGTTTCTCCGCGTTTTTAGGTTTAGAATAAATGGCGAAACTAGCGAGTTTTTTATTCAGTTTATCAAATTATTCGAAATCAATTTTTTTTAGGTCTGATCCCTCCAAATCTGACAAAGGAATGATCGAAAACAGAAGACTTGTTTTTTAATAACCACAGGCGCTACAGGCTACAAGGAGAATAAATTTGAAAATTTCAAAATGTTACGAATCGATTTAACTTTAAACCAGCAACTAAGACACGGAGTTATAAAACGTCTTTAAATAAACTTAAAACAGATTCAGAGTTTGTAGCTACAAAATTTTATATGCCAATACAATTTTCAAATTAAAAATTTTTAATGGACCATAGTGTCCTGGAATGCATTATCTTCCCAACATATATTAAGTTTTAGTACACATCTCTGGTAATAAGTTTGTTTGGAGAAGCTCTCTCGCAACCCAAAGAAATTCCAGGAACCTTGACTTTTTCACAGCCATCGGTAAGACACCGTTTTATTGGAAGGAAACGTCGTCCTTGTTTTCTAATGTTAAATTGTGAAATAATTTTATCCAATGTAATGTACACGAATGACAAATATTTTCTGCTCAATGCTGACGAATCCCAACAAACAAATGTGCATCAAAGCTCATAATACATTTGGTTTTAGAACACGCCAGAGTTTCATTGAACTCACAAGCCTCAAAACTGATCTATTTATTATTTATACGAAAAACTTCATATCTTCTTAAATTATATAAAAGACATGTGCACTTTGCTCAAGTTAACAACTGCTTACAGCAATATTATTGACAAAATTGAAAAGATTTGAAGGATGGATGGACGGACGGATGGACGGATTAATTTTAGATCAGATGGTGATAATGATTAGTATACCCTATTTAAGGGCGCTTGAACAGCTCAAGTCATTGAAACACGTGTCAATTTGTATTAAGAAAATAGATCCACTGTGACAGTGGTCAGTAATCATAATTTATATTAATTACAATATAAAATGAAAAAATATAGTAGTCTGACTAATTGTAAAATAAAATGTCTTACAAAAGAAAGTGTTATATGAATAAAACAAAATCTGTTTTTAAAAGCCATGTTTAAAATCATCCTCCTCCTCCTCCTCTCTGAGATTAGAATAAAAAATCCATTTTCTCGAAAAAAGTTAGATTGCGGGAAGAGAATTCACGGTTACTCGGCATCTCCTCCAGAGTGTCGACAAGATGATGCCTTCCAACCTCACATTATCGCAGTGCACATGAGGATGCTCTACGGTATGTTCTTCATTTCTCACAAAATGATGGTGGGTCACTGCGGAGATGTCAGTCCGAAAAGTGGTGGCGATGGATACGAAGGCGAGTGTGAATAACCTCCTCGCGCCTAGAATTAACGAAGACCGGATTTTATGGAGTTTTTGATCCTCGTGAGTTTGACATAACAGGTCTTCACTCTATTTGCCATGCACTCAGAATGCAACGTTAGATAAAAAGCATGGTGTCAAGCACAGGTACTACCATAGGGATGTTTATTTTTATTTTTTACAGTCCCTTATTACTAGAGACAGGATTTTTATGTAATTACATATTTCCTGTCTTTCTAATTACCGTTCTCAAATTTGTAATCTTGGCGAATCGTCGCAGTCCTAGCACAATTTGTTTCGTTACACATTTTTACATATTTGTACTATATTACATATTTTGGTATTTTGACAAAATATTTTTTATTCTATCGATTTTCTTCAATTTTAGTGCCTATTTTTTATGAAAAGAATTATTTTTAAAAAGAATCAGCTCTTTTTCTTTATATTAATACTCCGTACTGTCTACTCCAGGTACCCTACGTGAAGACGCGAGATGTTCATACAGTCCGGCACGCCTGCTGCAGTTATCTCAGTGGCGGGAAATGTGTGTCAGGGACTGAGATCATTTTTACCTTCAGGTGTGAAAAGTATCATTGGAGCCGCGGTTCATGACCTTTAACCTTAACTTCGAAGAAACACTGACGATCGCTGACATGTTAAGACAACAATGAGAGTGCTTCACGCTGCAGTGATTGTTTGCTGGTCGTATATATCGCCAATTCCTATGATGTCTTCTAATGCATTAAGTGTGGCTGCAAAACTACGGTCCTGTACCTATAGATGAAGCTTTTACTACTGTAGGAAATTTCTATGGTGCAAAGTGTGCATCAACTCGTGCTCTTCAAATTATTTTAAAGACGTTTGTATTGTTTTTAATATTTGTTGCGGAAAAATTTTATCAATGTAATTTCGTATTATGTAAATGTGTGATTGGTGAATTTTAAGATTACATATTATTTCTGATTTTACATATTTATTACATATTCTTACTGTTTTCATTACATATTTATGTACATATTTTGATGTTTCATACTACATATTTTTCCGGTATCTACTTATTGCATATGAGAAAATGTAAAGAAAAAATTCTGAGCGGTTTTTGAGAGAAAAAATGGCCACATTTCGCGCAAAATTACACGGAAACTACTCATATTTTCGAAAAATTGAATAAAAACTTAAAGATTCGCCTTTAAGGAACAGATTTCATTGAAAAAAATATCTTTATCTTCAATATTATAGTTGTAGGAAGAGGCCCCAAAAAAATTGAACTTTTCCAATTTTCAAAAAATCTGTGATTTCAACATGAGATCACCACCATTCTCTTATACGTTTTTTACCCTATTCAAAAGAGAAGTTTCATCAATTTGGCGCAGTTTTGAGAAAACTTTGAAAATGTTTTTGAGGTTTCATGTGAAGTGCCCTCAAAAATCAAAATATCCGTTTGAAACAGTCATGAGTTCATTCAGATCGATTGGGGAATACCAATATTGAAGAAAATCGGCTGAACGGTTCAGGTGCTTGAGTTGACCACAGACGGACAGACGGACGTTTTGCCGACAATCGATTTTTCGGTATCAAGAACCAACAAAACATGGATCCTGGCTACAACACGAGTTCGAGGTTTCTTTTCTTAATTTTGCAACAGGATTTATCCACTTTTTCGTTACCAGAGCCCAGATATACATGAGTTTTTTGGAGAAAATTAGCAGTTTTCCGGCGCACGATTACATAACTTTCTCTCCTTACGAAGAATTTCGTAAGGCGAAAAAATAAAAATGATCGCTTTTTGTTACCATTCAAATTGTTGACATGAAATACCAACGCGTTTGTTGAGCACAATTCTAGATTACTCTCGCTGAGAGTTTGTAACCTGTTCACAATGCGAGGCGCGTGCCAAACCATTCTGAAGGCCACTATACTCATTTTCACGTCCTGAAGGCACAATGGGCTCTTATGGACAATGTTATTCTTACGGAAGAATCTCGTGCACTGTTCCCAAATCGTGTTGTTGCAAAAGTAAGAAGAAAAAACATAGTCTTATCAGAAAATGACGAAGAACACGATGGTAATCATGAAAAATGTGTCTTTCATTTGCTTTTTAAATAAAATAATAAAAACCCTGAATTTCTGCGGAACTGACTTTTTAAACACGTTTTTATTCACACCATAAAAACATATCCAAAAATTTGTTGGAATTATTTTGGAATAAATCTATACAATATTTCAGTTACTTCAGCTGGTGGAGATGCTTTCATTTTATCAATATATTAAAATGGGTTTCTTTAATAAAATGAATTGTCAATGAAAATATGTGGATTTGTGCTTTGAAATATATCGTCGCTGGGAAACTTCGTTCTTGAAGCCCAATTAAAAACTTCCAGCGACAAAGTTTTGGGTAAAATGATGAATTGCATTACTTCTGTCTATTTGACATTTGTTTTGAAGTTGAGCCGCGCGCGATGTGAGACGACGACGGGAGGCTCGGCCGAAAGACAAGGCAGAGATGCGGGATGTCACCCGTAGGGTTGAAAGGAAGTGTTTGTTTATATATCAGCGGAAGGGACCTTCTGAACCAGCACTTGCATGATCACCAGAAGCCCTTTCGAGAATTTCATATTGCTGAATATTCTGGTCAGTCGATTTTTGCTGGTAAATGCGAGTGAAATGGTGGACGTGCAGTGGTAAAGAAAAGTAGGTATGTAATTTAGTGAATCATGTAGTGAATTAATTTTAAGAGATCTAAATAGATCGCAGAAAAAAGGGAGAAATAATTAAGTGGTATGGAATGAATTTTGCAAAGCAATAGGCATAAACAGGCATTCCTTCTTTAAATTGAAAAGGAAAATGAGAATGAAGAAATACCGACCCCGAGAAAAATAAAGTTAACTGGACTGAAGTATAAAATCAGTTGGAAAATTAAATTCGACGATTTTGTACATATGGAACGTCTCAATTTCCTTCGTATCTATTTTTAAATGTTTCTGCAACAATTGAGTGTATAATGAAAAATGTTAATGCTAAATATTTACAAAATTTCAAATATTCTACATTTTATCGCTTATTGACACAAATGGGATTTGAATGTGAAAAGCAAGAAAAGACAGAAACGATAGAAGGAAATGATACAATAATGTGCCGACATTCATAATAACGAGAAATGCGACAGTTTAGAAGTGAGAAAAGGAACATGATGTACTACGATGAAAGATGGATAAATGTTACAGTATTTCGTTTATTGCGTAAACTAATTAATCAATATTTGACGGTAGAATCAAGAATTTACGATTTTTTTAAATTTTATAATAATACATATAAAGGGACCCTTTATATGAGATATTTACGCTAATAAAAATATTACGATCATACTAAAATAATAATAATAATAATTATAATAATAATAATATGCGTGCGAATAAACAATGTTTTCAGAAGATGCATATACTGAGAAAGGTAGCTGTGATTTTGACCATTCTGGAGCGAGCGGGCAAGTCAACGTGTCGCGTCGGCAACAACGCGCGGATTCTCCATAAACCCCACTGTGCCTTCACAACGTGAAAAGCAGTATAGACTGCACTCTGTCTTCCCTCCCCCACAAGCGCCCCTCCCCCCGCGTTCACTCCGGTCAGCTCGGAGCCCAGCGGAGAGCCACCACTCCACACCACTTGTGAGCACTCACGTTCTTCTGGGTCAGTTGGGCAGGCCTGCTGCAGATTAGCATGCATACGACGGCCACAAGTTCCTGGCGAAGTTGCTATTTTGTTCCTTAACACTATAAAAAGCGGAAAGGTTGAGGATATTACTGTTAACTAGCTGATTGTAGCGTCGCCGCCGCTTTACACAGTTTAAAAATATAAAGTCTGCTATGCAAGTTCTAAATAAAAAGAAACTTTAAACGTACAGGTGTCTTGTCCTTGCATCCTTGAGCGTAGTACGTAAAAATAAACTATTAAGAGTTAAAATGAAATACAAAAAATGTGTGGTCACAACTTTTGATGGCTGTTCTTTGGGGTTACAGCCACTACCTACCCTAAAAATGGTGTTGGAGAACCAACTACGAACGCTCCCAGAAGAGTTGTTCCAAAGAGTACGTACCTTCTTCGATTGTATTATCAGAAGTCTTATTAAAGAAAATTTCTGTAAAAGCTGCTATTCTAGAATTCCATTATCATAATTTACCCTCAGGGTGTCCACACTGACAACTAACCCTTCCGAGTGACACGAGCCCTGCTCCTCATATTATAAACAGCCCAGTCCAGTCCAGTCCTATGTTGTCGCGGCAGCTTGCCTGCCCCTTGGGTGGGGCTCTTCAAGCGTGGGGTCTTCGATGTTGTGGGTCTTCCACGGCATGACGACCCCTCTTCCCCATACGGGGACGGAGATCGGGGGTCAGGGTGTTGGGATATGACGGGTTATTTTATTAAGGGTGCCTGGGCGACGGGGGAAAGAAAGGAAGGATGAGGGAGGCGGGAGGGATGGGTTAGATGGGGAAGGAGTGGGGAGGGAAAGAGGTTGGGGAGAGGATAAGGGAAATTGTTGGGTAGTTTTCGTCCTTGTTCATAATTATCATCAGCAGCGTAGTTTTAAGTCTCGTGATTTGTTAGTTGTCTTCGTAAGTCTTGTCGAAGTTAATGTCTGTCAGAGCGCCCTCTGGCTCAGGTGATAGGAGGTGGCAGTTGTAGGATGTCTAGTGGATGCTGTTTTGTTCTATGGCGTGGTGGGTTTCGGAGGATATGGTGGTGTGGGATGATGAGTTTGCGGAAGAGAGGGTTATGGATGAATTTTCGGATTTGGTTGGTTGCTGAATTGTGGAGGTAGGTGAGGATATGCGGGATGTTGTGTTGGCGTCGGAGGTGGTTGAAGGAGGTGAGTGGGGGAGGGCGGAAGATGTATCGGAGGACGTGGTTTTCGGTGCGGGCGTGGGCGATACAAAACGGACGTGGTTTTCGGTGCGTCCGGGCGATACAAAATTAGCGATCTTCTGCCGGGCACTGGGGCACGTCATTCGCGCGGCCTCCGCTAGATCGCCGGGTTAAAAAAAATACGTTTTTGGAAATTTATTGGAATTTTCTGAACGGATCTATAAACAAATCATCAGTTCCCACCAGGAGACCTGGACTCGTCGAATGACACTTCATTTCCCCAAATTAGTGGATGGGAAGTGGTCTAATCGTGAGATACGGACGGCCATATCACATTACTCAAATACTACGTGACGATTCAGTTATCTTTCTACACCAGGACGAAACGTCACAGTGATATCTAGAGTTGCTTGCCTTTCGAAGATGTTAATTTGTTTCTTACAATAACAAATGATTTTCATTAAGGGGTGTGAATCGCAGCTTGAAATCTAGTCGGGAATCGCGTCACGGTTCAGAAGAAACCACCAATGTTGCGAAACAAGTGCAAATGCTGGAACATTTTGTATGCCGAGTGGTTGGAGTGCATTCGAGCTAAAAACTTCCGATATTGGGTAATTTAGGTTTAATTAAAAAATGTACTGACGACAAAAATATACTAATCTATTTGCAACCAAAAGCATGCAGGATGTCTGCTTCTCTTATTCTCTTCGCCTCCATTAAGTGGCCATTTTTCTTCAGAAACATCAGTGACCGCTTACGGCAGGTTTTTTCAATGTTCAAAAGTTAATTACATAGCGAATTCCAAAGCGAAAACAATAACAACGGGGAGTTAAAAGAAGTTGTTCCCAAAACATACAAGCAAGATAATATTAAACTTTAAACATATTATGACTATTTATGAATATGAAATTTATAACTCCCTTCACTCAACAAATCAGATTCAGTAAGATTGAAGTTTGCAACATGACGTGTTTTTAATATTTCAAACATTAATGTCTACAAGCAAATTCATGTGTGTTGTATGACATGCATTCAGAAATAAATTTAAAAATGTAATTTTGTTGAAAAACGTTTAGGAGACCCTAAGATAGATCAATCTTATTAGTTCAATGATTTTAGATCTCTAGTTTATTCATGAAGAATATAAAAGTGAATTCTGTAGAAAATAGCTCTATTCGTGAATATTCAATAAAATAAGAAATTAGATAATTATACCCCAAAGGTGATTACAATTACAAAATTTCTAAGCCATTTTAGGTGGGCTGACAACACGTTTGTTCAAGGTATCTGAATCTTTGAAGGTTTATTTATGATTGTACACACAGAAAGCGAAGAGTGATAAGATATTGGATGACATGCATCACTTTACACAAAAATTATAAAAGATATTACTTCTATTTTACCTCATAATCATGATGACCGACACATGTCAGTACAAGATTTAATATTTTAATAGCATAATGTGCTTCATTTGCTGTACTTCCATTCACTATCTTCTCCAAGAAGGATTCAGCCAACTCCGTGAAAATACGACAATAGTTCATTGACCTGACAGAAAAGAAATATCCACATTATTAAGGAGGAAAAACACCTTGCAGAAGTAAGACTTCATTTTCATACTGTTGGCCAAGCATCATGAAATGAATGAAAAGTAAAAATGTATAGAAAAAATGTTGAAAGCAATACTTATTCACGAGGATAAGGGAAACAGGGAGGAAAGTGGTATTCATATTCCTAAATTGATGAATCTTCGAAATCAAATCCAATCACAGAAAATGCATTATCACTATGCTCGCAAAAATAATAGCATGGAGGAAGGTTATAGGCCTGGAAATATTTGAAGGGAATGTTGTTATAACGTTGGCTTTTTTTTTGAGAATGTTTTCTTAACTTGTTTGGAAACAATTTATTTCAATATAATCATTCCACTGAATTTAAGAGTATTTTTCCTCTTAGGTTAAAAACAAATATTTAAATCGTTCTAACCACTACCATGATACTATCTTAAGGGTGCAAATATGGTCGCGACTTTCGGCACGATTGTCAAACGTTCTGAAGGTAGGGGTGGGGTGGAGAAGGGAGGGGAAGGGAAGGCCAGGGAAGGGTAGAGCAGGGCAGAGAAGGACAGGGAAGTGCAGGGCTGGGAAGGGTAGGGTAGGGTAGGGTAGGGTAGGGTAGGGTAGGGTAGGGTAGGGTAGGGTAGGGTAGGGTAGGGTAGGGTAGGGTAGGGTAGGGTAGGGTAGGGTAGGGTAGGGTAGGGTAGGGTAGGGTAGGGCAGGGCAGGGCAGGGCAGGGCAGGGCAGGGCAGGGCAGGGCAGGGCAGGGCAGGATAGGAAGGGAAGAGAAGGGATGGACAGGAAAGGGAAGGGCAGGGAAGGGCTTGGCAAGGAAGGGCAGGGCAGGGCAGGGCAGGGCAAGTGTCGGGACGGAAAAAAATGTGGTAATTAACAAGGTTAAAATATGTTGAGCACTTTTATTTGGCATGCTTCAATGTGATCAATAGATTAATATTTCCTTTCACAATAAAATTGGGTTTGTGTATCGCTGTTGGACAGGAAGTGTCTTCATTCTTCCTCCAGGTGTTTTATTTTCAACGTTTTCATTCATTTTTACGTGAAGTATCTCGCAGTGCCCCTAGAAAATCACAGTTCACTCGCGTGAAGATGAAAAAATTAATCCAATGAAGGGGGCTTTGTACCAACAATGGACAGGGGAACTCCCGTCTTTCACATCTAATGGAACTGTATTAATGTGCCATATCAGCAACCAACATTAAATATAAACCAAGGCTGATAAATTTTAAATCACTGACAAACCGTAAATATTAATTTTACTTTTTTCATTACACAGAATAGAGAACGTATTGTAATGCTGCAGGAAAAAAAGGCGAATTTTCAACAGAATCCGTAAATTTATATGTGGATATATCATGTTCCTATATTTAGTAAAATACTTTCTCTAACACATTGTGTGGTCAGAATCAACGATTTGAGTCAGCGATACCAAAAAATCTATTGACGTCAAAATGTCTGTCCGTCAACAATGCAAGCACCTAAACCGGTAGGCAAAATTGATATTTCCCAATCGATCTGCCAGATGTCGCGAGCCCTTTATTTGAGTAATTCAGAAAAGAGTGTCTACAAACACGAAAAATGGGGCACGTCGTAACTACAAAATTGCCGCCATTTGTAAACCTGATACAATAAACAAATATTAAATATGTTTTTGAACAGCCAAAACGTAAGGAAATATTTGTACAAAGTATGCATTGTTCTTCGAGATGGTCCGGCGACCAGTTCTGGACCACTTGAAATGGACTTGTCCCTAGTGTTGGGAGTACAGAGGAGAGGGTGAGATATGCACGTGGCGTAGGTAAAGGGAAGTTGCACTTGAATCAGTCAATCGATAGTGAGATCATAGTGTCTATTCTTGAAGAGTATGAATCCGCTAACGTGAAGAATATTGTTTGTACATCTTCTTGCGTTTCTTATACTCAACGATGTCAAGGAAGTCTGTAATTCACCAAATCTTTTCTACTGTGTGTGTAGCAAGTTTACCACTAAGACTCGAAGACATCCCATTTCTCCAATTGCAAAGAACGTATGAGTTGTATTTTAAATCAAAGGTAAGGGTTGGTCACCATACAATTTTGCTCATGTTGCACCCGCTATTTAAAGAGGCTGGTTGCATGGAACCCACCCATCTATGCCGTTTGCCATATAACAGTTCTGGAGGGAACCTAGAGACCACATCACAGATTAGTACTTGTGTTTAACACAAGTAACAGTAATCTCAATTAAATCAAAACGCACACTTTCTTATCCAAAAGTGGAATCTGCAATGCGCCCAGTTCCGCATTCTGGTTCTCTCCCAGTTCCAAAACCACTAACGGAATGAACAATAAAAGATGAAATAGACGATGGTAGTGACACACCAAATCACGAAGATCTTCATCAAGTGACACACCAAATCACGCCTTCTGCAGCTTGCCTACAACCACAGCCAATGTCGCAAGTAGAACTGAACGATCTTGTAAGAGATCTAAATCTTTTAAAGAGGCAAGCAGAATTCCTTGGGTCTCGTCTTCAAGAAAAGAACCTGTTACAATCAAACACTAGAGTTACATTCCAAGAAAGACCGCTCGAGCTTTCTTCTTTTTACTTTCCCGTATACAGTAATCCCTCGACATTCGCGGATTCGCTATTCGCGAGTTCCGAACATTCGCGATTAGAGAAATGCTACCGGTTTTAACATTCGCGAGTGAGTCTTTTGGTCGTACATTCTCTTTCAAAGCGAGCACATTTCATTTCCTTTATCATCATCATCTGGGAAACGAACTCGGCAGACCTCGGAGCTCGCAGTATAAATTTCTTCAAAAATTACAGAGATGAAATGTCAATTCACATTTATAGAATAGCAGAATTATAAAATAATTAAATTCAGTTGCGTCAAATTGGAACTAAGGAATTTGGCCAAATGAACAGAAAAGCCCATTCAGGATCTGTGCAACTCTCATTATAATAAGCTCATTGTAGATTAGCTTCGGGAAATCATCAGTGAAGAAAACCTCATCGACGATAATGAAGTAACGGAAGCGAAACTGCGTCCTGGAGAAACTTCAATGTCAAAACTGTTGATGGCGTTCTAAAATCAACAAGCTCTGGTGGAACTGGCATTCGAATGTGATCCAAACATGGAAATAACTTCGAAATTTAAGAGAGAATACAAGCAAGAACTCTTTCATATTTGGATATTAGAACAGCGAGAAAGATGATAAAACAAAAAATGAGCAAATCCTATATCCAATCATTTACAACTTCGAAATACGTTTCAAACATTATTTTATTTCATTTTGGAGTGTTAATTATGAATTCCGTTTGTAGTAGCTTTCCGTTCAGCTAAAGGGAACCTACGAGAACATGAGACTACTCCTGAAGTATTCTGGCTATTCGAATCACAGAGAATCTGTGATCTTAAAGTTCTGGGACTTATTTGAGGAATACAGACTAGTTACACAAAATATTGCTGTTTCTAGTGTCACTGGGATAGTAGGGTAAGGACAAAACATTGCAAAGTCAAAGTTGGTCCTTGCAATAAGTCAATCTTGATGAAAAATAAGTGTTGCATGAATATCTCGTTGATAAAGACAGTCTTCTGTTACCACCACTCCATCCGGAATTGGGATTAATGAAGAATTTTGTGAAATCAATGGACAAACATGACCAGGGCCTGCCCGGTGGCCGAGATCGCTAATGCGGTAGTGTCGAAGCGATCTCCGACAGGAAGGGTCTTGGCTTCGGGCCCCGCCTCGGGCATGGTTGTAAGTATTCCTCCTTTTACCCCCTAATATCACCAAATCGTTTAATCCTCATAGATACCATAACGTTAAAATCCAATAGTGGTCGCTAATAACCTAGAAGTTGATGCAACCTCAACTAGTTAAAACACACACAAAAGTTACACACACAAAAGATGACCAGGGTTTTCAATTTTTACGATCTAATTTTCCTGCAATTAGTACTGGAAAAATTAAAGAAGGAATTGTCATTGGGCCTCAGATCCATGACTTGATAAAACATATTGCCTTTGATCAGTTGCTGACAGATATTGAGAAGGCAGCTTGGCTGACATTGAAAGATGTATGCAACAATGTCTTGGGAAATGTAATGTCCGAGAATTACAGGGAACTGACGGAACACCTGCTGAACTGCTCCAAAGCTATGGGGTGCAAATGTCTCTGAAATTATATTTCCTTCCTTCCCATTTGGATTTCATCCCACCTAATCTTGGAGAGGTAAGTGACGAACATAGCGATTTCACCAAGATGTCGCTGAGATTGAAAGACAATATAAGGGAAATGGTCATCAAAACTTATGGCGGATTACAGCTACAAGAAGTTTCACCTCCACTCATAAAAGGGGTTTCCAGGAAAAGTTTCTAACTTGTATGTACATTTCAAGCTTCTTTTTTTTCATCTTTATAGTACTGTTTTCATTTTATGTTTTGTAATACAAACAATTATAGAAAAAATTTAAAATAAATAATTTTTGTAATAGAAATAATTTTTGTTACATGGTCTGTAGATTAATGCACTACAGATTTCTCCTGTATTGTTATTCAGTGGAATATGTGGCTTATCTTTTCCAGAAAAAATGGTACGTGATGGAACATTTTTGAGTTCATTTTCACAAACAGCATACGTGATTTAATAAAGAACACGTACTCTCGCGACAAGACACAAAGTTCAAATTTGTTGCACTGTGTAATTTATGCGTGTTCAATTTTCTACTGTAGGAAATCAATTCATTTTTAAATAATACAATTAGATGTATAGAAATAACAAATTCATCATGACTTTAGTTGTTTTTTGTAGTTATGAATTTTTATTACTCTACAGTTCTACATTTAATTCTTAGTTTTACCTACGGGTCATTCCATATTAAATCAACACAGTCATTTTACATCACCATCTCAGATTCAAATGAAAATTGACACATAGGTAGTATGAATGGAGAATAAGGAAAACTACAAATTTTGAGTAAAATATTTCCACCCGTTTCTGAAATACAGCCATGTAAAATTTTGCAAAATTGGCTTCCCGAAAATGTTTAAATCGATGTAGAACCTCACCAAATTAAGATAGAGAGCTGGAACAGGTGTCATTTTGCAGCTTTCTTTACGGCCTTTTATATGATATACAACTCAATAGGGATTGCGTTCAAAAAAGTTTTCAAATTTTAATTTAAAATTTTGATTTTGAGTTTTTTCAAAATGCTCATCTTCAAAAAAATTGAAAAAATTCTATAATAATCCTCGTATATTTCTAAACAGATGGTGCAAGTTTAAAAATGGGACTGCAATGGGTTCATATGGTAATCATTATTTAAAATGCACAATATTTACTTACTCTAGATTTTACTGATTTAAAATGCATTTTATTTCAAATTATAAGACCTAATATATACAAATTATTATTTAGTGTTTTTTGTTGGTGAGTGTGTTGTGTTTTATTGTTGTTATTATTATTATTATTATTATTATTATTATTATTATTATTATTGTTAGACCGCGGAACTTCATGCAATTGCAAATGTTTTGACTGTGCATATCGAAAGGAAATGTATATAACTTTATCTATCACCAAAAATAAAACAAATCTACCCTATTTTTATTTTGCATGTGTGAAATTTTTTAGTTTAAATGCGTATTTTATTGTATGCGGTATATTTTAGTGCATGTATTCCAGGTTTTTGTGGAGAAGAGGATCGAGGTCAGATCTTTTCGGGTATTTCTCTTTCAACTTAGAAGTGGCTTTCTTCTGACAACGCGGCTAGGGAAATTGAACTTCCTCAGTACCCTTCGCACGGTTTCGGGATTTAGTTTCTTGCCAATTCCAATTTATAACTGTGGAATAACTTTTGGTGCATTAATACGAGGGTCCCTCTTTATTATTTTCACAACAAGATTCTCTTCTGGATCAGAAAGTCTTCGGACGTTCTCCTCCGGGTTGCAATTCAATCGCCTATTCATTGATGGGCCATGAGATTGTCACTCACTGTGCTTTATTCATTAATGGCATTTTGCAAAATTTGGGCATCATTAACCCTTTGCATGATGGTAAATAACCAGCTGACGCTGCTCAAAGTTGGTGTTCATTTCTCAACGATTCATTTCGCTTAAATGTTTAGGTTCCCACGTATCTGGTTCATCAACTAAAAGGTGACCATGGTTTGTTTTATTTTGGTGATAGGTTAAGTTATATTTCCTTTCGATATGCACAGTCAGTAAAATATGCAATTGCATGACATTCCGCGGTATAATAATAATAATATTAAGAAGAAGAAGAAAATTCATAACAATAAAACACAAACACACTCGCCAATAAAAACACTAAATTCATAATTTGTATATATTAGGTCTTATAATTTGAAATAAAATGCATTTTAAATCAGTAAAATCTAGAGTAAGTAAATATTGTGCATTTTAAATAAAGATAACTATATGAACCCATTGCAGTCCCATTTTTAAACTTGCACCATCTGTTTGGATATATACACGGATTATTACAGAATTTTTTCAATTTTTTGATGATGAGCATTTTGAAAAAACTCAAAATCAAAATTTTAAATTCAAATTTGAAAATCTTTTTGAACGCAATCCCTATTGAGTTGTATATCATATAAAAGGCCATAAAGAAAGCTCCAAAATGACACCTGTTCCAGCTCTCTATCTTAATTTGGTGAGGTTCTACATTAATTTAAAATTTTCGGGAAGCCAATTTTGCAAAATTTTACATGGCTGTATTTCAGAAACGGGTGGAAATATTTTACTCAAAATTTGTAGTTTCTTATTCTCCATGCATACTACCTATGTGTCAAATTTCATCTGAATCCAAAACGGTGAGGTAAAATTTTAATTAAAACTGTGTTGATTTAATATATAATGACCCCTACATGTCTTCATTTAACAATAGAAAATATGAACGAAATAAGACATTTTCAAACACATTATCAAAATGACATGTACTTAAAGATGTATTTTCTTAAATTTATAATATGAATAATTTATATCGGTGTACCATGACTCCTTTTCGGAAATTGTAATTATATCTTTTTTTGATTGAATAGGGTTTAGAGGGCGCTTCAACTACTGTGGTCTTTTACGCCCATGTCAAAGTATTTTTTTAAAATAGTGGAGCTACAGAAGCTCATACTTTCCCGCGTTATTAGAAACAGTTACGTAGTATTGAAATATTGCACTCTCTGCGCTACAAACATCTTAACTATTATTTGGACACGTCCAATTCAACCAAGAAGCGAACCACTCATTGTATCCATCGCAGTGTTGTCAGAACTAAGTGAATTCTCCAACTGCATAAAAATATAATACAAAAGTTTTGTAAATTTGTATTGGAAAAGAAGCTTGACACCCCGGACAATATAGAAATGCATTTCATAGGGCCATGATTAGAGAAGAGTATTCTAAAACCATGCAAAAATACTCTACTCACTATAATGGTACAGCATTTGGTGCGAAAACTAAATATTTCCCTGCAAATATCAACATAAATTTGACAATTATAACTCCTTTTCATACATCTACATCGTCACAACAATGACACTAATTCACAGAAATTCCCGAGCGCGAAACGGAATTCCATTGTTGCATTCCCTGTATTGCTCATACTCCGGTATAGAGAGAGCAATTTATTTCAAATATTTCAAAATAAATAATTTATAAAAGTTTAATGTGTAAATGTATAACAAACGTCGAATGTAAGAAACGAACAAAGAAAGAATATACTAAATTGCAATTTCTAATTCACGACGGATCCAGCTGTCTGAAGCGCAGTAAATTTGCAGCGGGCTATTATGTTTGTCACGAAATTATTTTCAAAAAATTAAGCATGCCCTTACTTGAAGACACAGTTTTGATAAGTATATTTCATTGAGAAAAAATTGTATTTTCACATTGGTAGAAGACGCCAAAATCCAGAGCGGACTATTATGTTTCTCCGGAAATTATAAAAAAACTACTCATATTTTCAAAAAATTCAACATGACTTTTTTTGAAGATCTGTTTTGACGAGAATAGTTCATTAAGAAAACCAATTGTATCTTCACAATAGTAGTTGTAGTATGACGGCGAATTTCTTTAATTTCTTAAAATTTTTGCAAAATCAGGTATTTCAACGAACATGAAACCTGCACCTTTCTCTTAAGTTTCCTTTATGCTACCTCACATCCCAATTTAATCAAAAAACGTTGTGCGGTTTTTAAGAAAAAAGTTTAAAGAAAATAAAAAATTGCCAATGTTTGACACAAATTTTCGCAAATATTTCTTGTATTTTCGAAAAATTGAATATCTTCTTATTTGAAGACCTGCTTTTTATGAAGACATTCATTAAAAAAATTGTATCTTCATAATTGTAGTTGTAGGAAGATGCCGAAAAAAATTGAATTTCTTTTTAATTTTCTAAAAATCAGTTTTCAACCAACATGAGACATACGCTTTCTCTTAAATAACCTTCAGACTATCCAACAAAAGTATTTAGTCAAAATTGTTGGCGCTATTTCTTTGAAACTTTGAAAATGTCCCAGCTGCTCCATATAAAGTACCCCTAAATTAAATATCGGTTTCACTTTCAAAGGGCGATGAGATCAGTCAGATCGATCGGGAGTATCAATTTTGGAGCTCGGCTGAACGGTTTAGTCGCTAGCATTCTTCACAGACCAACAGACGTTTGGCTTTCAATTGGATTTTCGGTATCAAGGACCCACAAAACAGGGATTGTGTCTACGCCGCATGTTAGGAGATATCTTTCTTAATTTAGCAACTGGATTTATCCACTTTTTCGTTACCAGGGCCCAGTAATAGAGTTCCTTGCCAAAAATCCGCCGTTTTTTCGCGCAGCACTACATAACACGGATAGTTTCATGAAAGCCTTAACATCGGACAAAGGTACAGAAGGAATGTCGGTACGAGTTTTACGAGTTGTTGATTTCGCCGCCTGGTCAGGCAGTTCATTCCCTGTGATACTCACGTGGCCTGGGACCCAACTAAGTACCAGGTCATAGCGGCGGGACAGAAGACGATGAATCAGGCTTTGAGCAGATAACGTCAGGTAGTCTGACGAAGGACGGGAGACAACTTGAAGAGAGCTGAGAGAATCAGAACAGATAACTACTCGCCGCAACGTCGCTGACTCGATGTATTTTAGGGCCTTGAGAATGGCATACATTTCGGCAGTGAATATACTGCACTGAGAGTGATGCCGAATTGATTTGGTGGCCCTGATACAATAAAAAACAACACGCCACCACGTCACATAACGAACCATCCGTGTATAAGAATAAATGATACGGATACGCTTCTCTCATACCCTGAAACTGCTTCTGGTAAACCAGAGGACTAGAAGTTTGTTTGGATAGATTGAAGAGTCTGAGGTTAATATTGGGAAGGAGGAGTTTCCAAGGGGGAATCCGGTCACTTGTCGGTTTCACAGAAGTGAGAAGATCGACATTTAGTTCCCGCAGAAGTTTTTGCAATCGAATACCTGAGGTATGGGGTAACGATGTTCGAAGAATATACGAGGACTCATAATTTGGGTGGGTGATTATTCGACAAGGATGGTTAAAGAATCCTGACACTTTAGCACCGTAAGACGCTAATAAAATATCTCGCCTTCTGCTCCGAGATGGTTCTCCATCTCGTTCTCCAGCTTCGGCCAAAAGGCATTCAATGCAACTCCTGCGGTCGGTGCTTGTACTAATCCTTATATCGGTATTATGAATGGTATTTAGAAGCCGGATGGTTGGAGACGCTAACCCGTGGACAAAGCATCCATAATTAAATAGAGCGGATAAGGGTTCTATACAAACACAAGAGAGACAGGGTCTGCTCCCCAAGAGCTTCGTGTAAGGGTGCGGAGGAAGTTCAGAAGTGACACACATCGGCTTATAAATTTCCGTAATACATCCGTATGCGATTTTGCCAAGTTAGGTTATCTAAAGTAAGCCCACGGAAAGTTGTAGACCCCACAAAAGGAAGACGATCGCTCCCAAGAAAAAGATCGGGGTGGTTATGGAGATGATGAATCCTGCAGAAGTGCATGCCGTTGGTTTTTGAGGTGGAGAACTTCAATCTTGTTGCATCGCACCAATCCTGCAATTTATTGAGGACAAGTTGTAATTGCCTATCACTTGCATACTCTTGGAAGAGCAAAAATGGCAGTCGTCAACGTACAGCGCTGCTTTCACCGGCTCTCGGATTATCAATGCTTTACTATTGTTAGCGATAGCAAACAGTGACACACAGAATTGATCCCTGAGGGACCCCGTTTTCTAGCTGGTGATTGGCGGATTTCCTGTCACCAAGGCGGACGGGAAGTATCTTGAAATTGATTAAGGTTTAGAGGGCGCTTCAACTGCCAAAGTCATTGGCGCCTAAGTCGAAGTATTTTAAAAAGGGAACAAGTTCAGTATGTGTTACAGATGGAACATACCCCTTGATTAAGAGCATATACATAAAAAGAGACTTGAATTCCGTATCGAGTATTCAAGTAGTATGACAAAAAGAATATAAAACAAACACGTAAAATTCATAGTAAAACTAAAAATTGGCTGTAAAGGGGCCAAAAATAAAACAACAAAACACAAAACACTATTCTTATCTCTCAAATAAGATTATATATTCCGCTTTCCCTCAAGAAGAAAAAACGTTTTGAGCGCGCAGGATCGTCATCCTCGAGCACCTCCCTTAGCGAGTTGCCCAAGCCATGTCTTAGTCGGTTGCCAACATATTTCCTACAGTTCAAGAGGGCGTGTTCCACAGAAAGAACCGTCCCGCATGTGTCACATACGGGAGGAGTTTCTCCTCGAAGGAGGAAACCGTGAGAAAAATGGCAGTGTCCGATTCGAAGACGGGTTAAAATGACTTCCTCACGCCTAGAGGAGCGAGATGAGGAACGCCAGGGAATTACAGAATTCTTTATCCCACTTAGTTTAAAAGTGGTATTGTGCAACTCTGTTTGCCACGCTCTAAACAACGATTGTTTCAAGAAGATCGACATTAAGTCCCCGCAAAAGATTTCGCAATCGAATGCCTGGGAGCTGGGGTAGCGATGTTCAAAGAATATAAGAAGATTCATATTTTGGGCGAGTGATTATTCGGCGACAAGAATGATTAAAGAGTCCTGACACTTTAGCACAATAAGACGCTAATAGAATATCTCGCCTTATTTTTAAGGATGGCTCTCCAGCGTCAGCTAGAATGCACTCGATTCGGCTGGTGCGACACGCGCCTGTTGAGAGGCGAATACCAGCGTGGTGTATGCTGTTGATTGGTCGAAGGGTGAAAGGAGCTGCAGAACCATACACTTCACTACCGTAATCCAATGCTGAGCGAATGAGTGCTCTATATAACCGCAATAGGGTAATGCGGTCTGCTCCCCATGAAGTGCCACTAAGCATTCGGCGAAGATTGACGAGCGAGACGCATCTGGTTTGCAATGTGCGGATTTGAGGGCGCCACGTGAGGGACTTGTCAAAAGTCAGCCCCAGAAACCTGGCAGAGTCAGTGAATGGAAGCTGATTTCCTCCCAAGTACAGAAATTGGATCGCTTTGCAAGTGGTATATTCTGCAGAAGTGCACTCCAGTAGATTAAGTAGGTGAGAACTTAAAACCTGTCGACATGCTCCATTCATGCAGCTTGTTGGGCACCAGTTGGAGTTGCCTCTGGATCACACTTATGCTGCTGGACGAACAAAAAATGGCAAAATCATCTACAAACAGCGATGCATTCACAGGTTCCCTCACGACCGACGCAATACTATTTAGGGCTATGGCAAACAGAGTGACACTTAGCACCGAGCCTTGGGGGACGCCGTTTTCAACGGGGTGACTGTTAGACAGTTTGTCACCAATGCGAACTCCGAAAGAACTGTTGGATAGGGAATTTTGGAGGAATAAGGGGAGCTTCCCCCTGAGTTCCCACGAGTGAAAGGTTCGCAGAATGCCATACCTCCAAGTAGTGTCATAGGCCTTTTCTATATCGAATAGTACGGCCACAAGGTGTTGTCTCAGAACGAACGAGGTTGTAATTTCCGTTGCCACAAAGCGACGAGATGGTCCAGGGTTGACGGGTGTTTCCTGAAACCGCACTGAATTGGTGTGAGTAGGTTTCTGCACTCCAGGTCCAGACCAAGCGCTGGTTTACCATCCGTTCCAGCACTTTGCAAACGCAACTGGTGAGAGCAATAGGTCGGTAGCTCGATGACAGCGACCGATCCTTCCGTCCTTCAGAGCGGGGATAACTATGGCTTCTCGCATAGAGCAGGGATGGTGTGCTCTCCCAGATGCGCTTATAAAGGCGGAGGAGAAATTGCATCGCCACATCAGGAAGATGTTGTATCATTAGGTTGTGTATTTCATCAGGACCTGGGGTAGTTCTTTTTGCCAATGCGAGAGCAGACCGCAATTCCGATATAGAGAAGGGGTGTTGTAATCCTCAGACGCTCTGCAGAAGAATCCAATGGACGGCTCTCCATCCTTTCTTTGATCAAAAGAAAGTCAGGAGCGTAGTTCGCCGAACTTGACATGTTTTCATAGTGCGCGGCGAGTTCCTCTACAATCATATCTGGAGATGTGATCAATTTCTCCGTTTTTTCAAGAGACCTGGTACAGTATTTGGTGAAGAGTGGCCTTTTATCTCACGAATTTTTCTCCATACCAGGCGTGGTGGCGTGTGAACAATTGAGAGACCGAGACGTACGCTCTCCACGATGCATTTTGCTCTCTAAGGATAGTTCTAGCCTTCGCCCTGCATCTTCTATACTCGATTAAGTTATACACGGTTTGGATAATGTCTGAGTCGTGCCAGTGCCTTTTTTCGAGCACTGACTGCTCTCGAGCAGTTCACACTCCACCACGGAACGAAAGGGTGTCGGGGTTTACCACTTGACTTCGGAATTGCGATGGAAGCAGCAGCGAGTACAGCGCTATTAAAATGTTCAGTCAACAAGAGTTTTAATTCGTCCCGTCGGAGAGAAAATCCGTTCAGATTCCAGGATAATGAGAGCGTTATTTAAGAAGTTAAGAGGATTTCTATTTCTTTTTTCCGCCTCTGCCGACCCGAAGGAGTCGAGTGTCCACCCCGGCTGAAGTATCTTCCGAGGCAGACTCATCATGACAACTGCTGGACAAGCTGATAGAGTCACTCAGAGAGAGTCTCGGGAGTCGGCGTAGGTGGTCGGAGTTTGGAGGATCTATCGTTTTTCTTAGTCCCAGGCCAGCAGGCCGTGTGACATCAGACCTTCTTGCGCGGCTGAGAAGTGGATTCTTGTTCTGTCTTCGTCTGTGTTGCCTTCTTGGGTGGTGTTTTGTATTTTGTGGGAATTATTTCCCCACCTTGCAGAGGCGATGTCTCCTCACGTTTCGCTACTGGTGGAGTAGCAGGGGAGGACTGAATACTCGACGCTTTCACCGTGTTCGCCAGAGTGCTAGAGAAAGAACGCCTGAGATCCACAGGGTTCTTCACCAGGTATCGGCGTTTCGCTTCCGGAAAAGATACCTTCTCCGTCACCCTAATCCTTTGAATCTCCCTCTCTCTCAGATATGTGGGGCACTTGTTAGAGTTAGCCGCATGGTTCTCCTTCACAGTTTACACAACGGACTGGGGATGAACAAGGGTTCGGATCATGCGCGGATTTACCGCACTTTGCGCAAGCAGGGCTTACGGCCATGAACCTTTGTTGGGTATGACCGAACGTCTGACACTTTAAAGCAGCGCAGGGGGGTTCGGCACATACTGCCGCACGCGAAGGTACCACAGCTTTCTCTGGGAGAGAAGGGAGATTAAACGTCAGGATCAAGGTGGGAGTAGGGATCTCTTTTCCATTCTCCTTCCTCCTGATCCTGTACACCTCCGTTACACCGTAGCTCTTAAAAAAGGAAAGTTCATCCTCGTTTTCAAACGCAAAGTCTTCATGGTTGCCCACTCCCTTACATAGGTTAAGGGGGTAAGATGAGTGGTCACTTCCACTTGGAGGCCAGGCAATCTGCTGAGTTTTAAAAATCTTGTCTATTTGTTCGTCGGTGCGGCGCTTCAAAGAGAATGGTACCATTTCTCATTCGCACGACCGCTTGGAGCTTTCCAAAACCCCTCAATTGCTCGCGCAAGGCGGGACCGCACTAACACTTTTAAAAGTTTTCTCAGTTTCCAGAGCAAGACATCAAGAGAAACCGAGGCTTTCATTGGTTATCTTCTTCCCGGAGGAAGAAGCTATTTAGATCAACTGTTCTGTCACATCTCCTCTTCCTTGCGGAAGAGGACAGGGGGGATTGTTGAGTATCAATGAGATGGACATAATTCATCTTACTCCCCACCCACCATGGAGTCCAACAAGGGGACACACCCACTGGGGTGCCAGGGCTGACACGGAGATATAGTAGGGGAATGTCAACAGCGCTGCACCGCCGTGGATCCATCTGCTCACCCTGGAGTTAGTGCAAGACCTAGTCCGAGCCGATTGATCGGGAGTGGGTTAGCTCCCGACCGCCCGTCTAGAAGAGTCCGAGGCCAAAGCGAGTGTATTGACAACTACAAGGAATGTTCCCCAAAAATACGTAAACGTACCCCTTAGCGCAAGCCAAGAAACGTAGCACCAGGACTAGTTGGGAAACAAACAGGTCTCTTAACGGCCAGGACACACATTCCCTCCGACACGGGTCGCCATGCACGGCAAAAACATGGGTGGGCGTTCAGCATACAGAGAAGGCCAGTGTGAAAGAAAAAGGAGTGAAAAGAATATACGTGACATGAAATGAAAAGCAAGACGATGAAAAAATGGAGAAAGGAACACTTGAGAGCCTTCTCTGCATCCCCCCGTCACGACGTGGACCAACCCACCTCGACGGGTACCTTAAAATCAAGGTTTCTAAAATAAGAGGGAACAGAACCCGAAGACCCCAATAATGTATTGTGCGAAGAATGCCGTACCTCCAGGTAGTATCTTACGGTTTCTCTACATCGAAGAAAATTGCTACCAGGTGTTGACGTAGCACGAAAGCAGTGATGTGTGGTAAGGGAGACAAGGTGGTCATTGGTTGACCTGTTCTTCCTGGTTTTTGTCCAGTTTCCCTGATCCATTGAGCAAATGCTGAGATGGTCCCTTGTTTTGCTTCTGGACGTAAATGTAGCTTCACTGTGCGCACGTTTTGTTGAGCACTCCTTTTGCTTGTAGTTCATTTACAGTTGAAATTGATTTTCTATAACTCGGGCAAAAACATTTTTCAAATATCTTTATTTTTCTAAAATAATTATTTTCTAAATTAATTTTTTCGTTTTCGTTTTTTTTTTATTTTTTATTTTTTTTTAATAAAATTCTGGCCCTCAAGAAAATGTGCGCAGATAAATTTCTTTCCCCACACGTCATATACAGTTTTTACTGTTTTTTGACTAAATAAATAAATAAATAAATAAATAAACCACATTGGATGGGTATAAGTAGGTTTCTCTGTTCCAGGAGACAGACCAGACGCGTCTTCACCATTCGCTCTAGAAGCGTGCAAAATTCTGAGCGAGATTGGGCGGTAGGTTGACGGTTTTGTCCTGTCCTTTCCTTCTTTGGGAATTGGAATAATAATCGCTTCGCGCCAGGTCCTAGGAAAGGTATGTTCCATCTACATCTTGTTGAAGATACGGAGTGTAGGTGTTTCAACATTTGCTGGTGTATCTGGTCTGGTCCTGAAACAATCTTTCCCACGGGCGAGGGCACAGGAAAATTCGTCCATGGAGAAAGGGACGTTATAATCTTCCTCCAGGCAAGTTGAAAAGTCCAATCTGCACTTCTCCATTTTACTCTTCGTTTTCAAGAAGGTAGGGGAGTAGTGTAAGGAACTGGCGGTATTTTCATAGTGACAGGCCTCAACTACTTCTGGAGAAGTAATGAGATTTCCATTAATCAGGAGTCCTGGGACGGACAGTGGAGAAAATCTTCCTTCGACCTGTCGGATGCTTCGCCATACTATTTTAGGGGGGAATAGCAAGAAAGAAAAGAATTATAGGCTCTCCAGGAGCCGGTCTTACTTTTCCGTATTATTAATCTAGCTCTGGCCCGATTTCTTTTGTAATCCATCAGGTTTGCGGTGGTGGGGAACCTACTGAGCCTCGCCAGTACCCGCTTTCGTTCACGCACCGCGATTGCACAGTCAGCATTTCACCAAGGCACGTGGACGTGCAGCGGCCGACACGTAGACGTCGGGATTGCAATAATGGCTGCGCGAAGGTCCGTCGGTGAATTGGACCACCAAGGCATCGATGTTATTTGAACAATTATATGGCATTATATATTTTCCGCTTAATATATCCCAGTCAGCTCGATGGATTAGCCAGCGAGATGGGTGGGTAACGTCTAAATTAGGAAATATCAAAGTGGACCAGAGTAGGAAAATGGTCACTCCCATCGACAAGTCTACTCTACGTTGGTAGATAGGGATGGACTAGAGAGTGCCAGATTGACGAGGAAGGTTTCGAAGCCATGGAGAAATAATAATTCCAGAATTAGCCTTTTCCATCCCAAATTTTGGGTAATTAACAAAAAAATTAATGTTCACATTTATCGCTTCTAAATACCCTCAACAACACACAATGAGTTTCTTTAGTTATTTTTGTCACATAGTTGACATTTTTTAGTGGATCCATATGGACCCAGTGGGAAGATGGGGTAGAATATGTTTATATATACACATGTAATAACTCACATATATATGTGTATATGCATGTATAATGCATATATGTGTATATGCATGTATAAATGCATATATGTGTATATGAATATATAAACGTAGATGTGTATATGGATATAAACATGTGTAAATGTATACATAAACATACATGTATATCTGTATACATGTGTGTATATATGTATATGTATAAACATAATATAACTATACACATGTAATTGTACACAGGTAATATAAGAAATTTTCAAGTTGTAATTTCCCGCACATAACTTCATTTTGTAAAGAAATTACTCTTTCTTCCCACTGGGTCCATAAGGAACCCGAAACTAATAACGTCACCGCATAATTCATTTCAACATTACTTTACAGTCCAATTTATATTATCCTTATTACATGTTATTTATATTTTTGTAAGACTCCAATAAAAAATATTTTCCCTCGAAATAATTATTATTTTCATATGAAACACAGCTGATATAATGGTGGCAGGCACTCAGTTATTTACAATGCTGTAGGATGTCACGTGTTCCAACAATCAAGTCTAAGTTGCCATTTACTGACTATACACACACAACGTCATGGTGCCACATTGAAATACTGGGCGATCGCGGATGCCGAGTAAATACAAAAAATTAGTAATGGGCCCAATTGGCCCCATTGTGCTGGAAAGGGTTAAGAAGAAGTTCTGCTGGTCAATATTATTTTTGAGAATAGAACCTCTCGGGCAAGTCCTAGTGCCCACGCGGGATTGTGGGCATTAAAGTCCCCCACAATAAGAAAAGGGGCTGGCAACAGCGAAAACACATCAAGTTCCTCTGAGACACGACTTGGCCAGGAGGAACGTACATATTGCGCATATAGATGCTAAAACCGCGAAGAGATAGGATGATGAGGAAGAAAGGTTCCTGAAGGCAGGCTTTAGGTGGTTTATGAGGAGAAATTATCAATCTTCATTCTTCTGGGTGCGAAAGCCGTTTAAGCCATGAGAGCCATTATAAGGAATTATTCCTTTGGTTGCTTTGTTTTCTCTCTCACCTTCCGAAAGATTGCAGAGGAACTCTCGTGGTTTTCCTCGTCAACAGCAGAGTCATCCTGACTGCTACTGAATGTGGTCGCCTGTGTCGGGTGGATTTCCCGTTTTTTGCGACAGGTGACCAAGATCTACAGGAGCTAGAGGATCGTGCGATGTGAGTCGGAAGCAGTAAGAGGTGGACGGGACTTTAATGACGTATTTTTCTTCGGAGGCGATAACTGCTAGGGATCAATTTCCATAAGGGCCTCAGTGGAAGGCATCGATGGCTGGTGGAGTTTTGGGGGAGATTTTTTTAACTTCGTGGGAATTATCACCATCCCACCTTGAAAACAAGCCGTATCTTCGGGGAATATACGGCGACACCTGACAACTAAAATGAGACACAGCAGGGGTAGGCTGAGTTTGGTAACTTGCTGTTACCCCCGCGGACTTAGATTTTAGGGCACTGGAGAAGGATCGTGACAGGTCTACTGGGTTTCTGGTTTTGATCTACGTTTGGCCTCAGGGAAGGAAACCTTTTCGGTCACTCTTATCTATTGGATCTCTTTCCTGGAGAGAGGTGGGGCACTGGTTGTAGTTGGCTGGATGTTTGCCTTCAAAATTGACAGTGCGGTGGTGTGTTGCACGGTTGTGGATCGTGCACTGATAATGCGCACTTCTCGCAAACTGGGCTTACCGAAATACGTTGCTGGGTATGCCCAAACCTTTGACACTTGAAACCGCGCAAAGGGTTTGGTATATAGTCGCACACAGAAATACGGTTGTAAAATCCACTAACGATTCTTTCCGGGAGGAGTGGACGGCCAAACTTGAGGATCAGCGTCGAAGTAGGGATCACTTTTCCCTGCTCCTTCCTTCTGATCCTGTATACTTCAGTCACGCCATGGCTCTTGGAAAAAAGTAGAGAGATCTTCCTCACTTTCCGAAGCAAAGTCCTCGTGATTTACCACGCCTTTGCACAGGTTCAAGGTAGGATGGACCGTGACTACTACCTGGAGGCCGACAATCTGCTTGGAATTCTGAATTTTTCCGATTCTAATCAACAGTTTTTTTCTGGATATCTCTTCCTTGCGAAAGATGGCGGGGGAAAATCTTTAGTCTCCATACATGGACATCAGATTCATCCCCATGGTCCCACCCACCACGATGCCCAACAAGAGGACACTCCATCGAAGTGCCACGTTTGTCACGGAGATAGAGTGAAGGATGTCACAGGACTGCACCGCCGTTGATCCTCCGCTCACCCTGGAATTCAGTACAAGACCTAGTCCGATTGATTGGGAGTGGGTTAGCTCCCGACCGCCCGTCAAGAAGAGTCTGAGGCCAAAGCGAGTGTCTTGAAACCTACAAGGAATGTTCCCCAAAATATATAAACAACGTATCCCTTAGTGCAAGGCAGAAAGTAGCACAGGAGTAGTTGGGAAATAAACAGATCCCTCAATTGCCAGGACACACAATCCTTCCGACAAGTTACCATACACGGCAAACATATGGGTGAGCGTTCAGCATGCAGAGAAGGCCAGTGAGGAAGAAAATGGAGTGAAAATCATATACGTGACATGAAATGAGAAGCAAGAAGAGGAAAATGGAGAAAGGAACACTTGAGGGCCTTCTCTGCATCCCCGTCACGACGTGGAACAACCCACCTCGACTGGTAATTATATCTTAATTGTATGACTTCCGAAAATGTAAACATCGCTCATTGTGACTTTTCACAAATCATTCAGCAAAAGGTATTATCAATCTGTTAATAAATTAATTTTCGAGTGTTTTATCATTTTTTCAACTCATAGAATACAAAAAAAGAAAGAAAAATCGCACGCGAAGAAGAGGCTGTTCAAACCAATTTTGGTTCACAATTTTTGCCGCCGTAGGCACTTGCTTCCTGTGCATATGCGTAAATCTGGCCCTGGCTGGAAAGCTTTGTAGGCTCCACATAAAGCTCCTTTACAGTAGTCATTTTGACCGCTGATAGAGAATGTAGAATGTGTGGAGGAGTTACCTCTACTTAGTCCCTCTATTCATAAGAATTGGGGTCTTGGAACTCCTCTTGGATCATCTCTGACCTCATTTTTTCCAGTCCTTCTGTAGGTTAGTAAAGTGGAAGGCCTTTAGCTGGCATATTTTAAATTTCATTCGTATTATCTTTAAATATTCATATTTTTTTATCATAAATATTTTCGATCTCACAGTCTATGTTCCATGAGGGAGTAACGGTTGACAGTTTTTATGTTGCTAGTGTTGTGCCTAATGTATCAGCACAGCACTTCTTTTTTGATCTTGCTTAACTGTGTTAATGTACAGTGTTAATCACAAATATATGATTACCTTTGAGTAATGTATGTTGTGAACGGTTCGTGTTTCCTTATCACTACCTCGCTAACAGGTTATGGGCCCAGATTCGCGAAACTCGAAAAAATGAGCGACTTTCTTTGTGAACAAGAACATGTGCGTAAGTTCTAGAGACTAAATTGCCATCATGTACGCCGGCAATGCGACGAGTATCGATATCTTGGGAAAAGACAATTACGATACATAATTGCAAATCCAATCAATTCTCACAAAAACGATTTGTATGTATATGTAAGTGGTAGCGCATTCAAACCTGAACCTGGTGAAGATAACGCGAGCGCGGCCAACGTTCAAGAATTGATACGCAACGACTCAAAGGCGTGATCTGACATAATCTTGTCGATTTGACAGCGCGAACTGAAACTGGTGAAGAACTCCACAACTTTCCGAGACATGTGGCTAAGCTCGAAGAAACATTTCAATCCAAAGGACCAAGAAATGCGACGCTGCTTAAGTCCCACGCTGCACAAAATGGCAGAAGACGTGCGTGTTCACCTGGAAGCCTTTTTTGGTTCGGTCGACAAATTAAGTGGTATGGATCAATCCCGATTTATTGGCGATTTTACTGTTATAGTCTGCCTACTAATTTCGAAAACTTTCGTTGTGCGATTGAATCGCGAGACGAATTGCCAACACCAGAAGCACTTCGAATTAAAATTCTGGAGGAAAGAGACTCGCGAAAAAGGGTTACACGAAGCACACCGCCGGGTGCGACGTTTGTAAAGAAAAATGACAGTTCCAGAATACAGAACAAAAGTGATAAACAAAATGATGATTCCGTAACGTTTCTTTGTTATAAATGTAAACAACCCGGCCATAAGGTTAACGAGTGTCCGAAAAATAAGAGGAAACCCGCGAAAGAAAGTGCAAGTTCCGCCGAAAATTTAGGTTTTCACGTGTCATCTCAGAAGAGGCTGGAGACCGAACGTGGTGCTTAGACAGCGGAGCAACGAGTCACTTCTGCAACGAATCAATTTAGCGAGATCGAAACAAATCCAGATATATTAAAACTAGCTAATAATGTGACGTCCATTGCGAGAGAAAAGTACAGTTGCGCGTGCGGGAAAGGACACACACTAAATGACGCACTCCATGTACCGGACATGAGACAGAATCTTCTGACGAGTAAAATCAGAGATCGCAGCGACGAAGTTCTTTTACGGAAGAATGAAACATTGATACAAGACTCGAACAAGGATGTATTGGAAGCCACCAGAATCAACAATCTGCACTATATTCAAGAATGAACGCAAGATCGCTTTATCTGTTGATAAGAAGAACCAAGTCTCCTCTACATCTTCAGCATCGACGCCTAGGGCATGCAAACGTGCGACATATCCAGGATACAGACAGAACAGAACTGACAGATTTCACTGAAAACTTCACGTGCGACGTATGTGTGCAAAGAAACATGACCAGGACGCCTTTTCTCAGTAAAACAGAACAACAACAGACGAAGTCCCTGAATTTAATACACACGGACGTCTGTGGGCCAATGCGAACGGAATCTATCGTAGGGGCGAAGTACTTTGTCGTATTCACCGATGACAGCATTCCATGGTGCAATGTTAAAAATTCTTGAAGTCTAAGGACGAAGTTTTCAAGGTATTTACGCATTGTGTATCACGCATCGAAACTGAGAAAGGTACGACCATAAAATGTTTACAGGCTGACAATGTGCGTGAGTATTTGAGAACAGAATTCGACGATTTTCTTAAGAAAAATGTATTTTGAGAAGACTCATGTTTCCTTAAATTCCTGACCCAAATGGAGTCGCAGAACGGAGGGATCTTACGCTTTTGGACATTGCGTCGCCAGATGCCTAATGAAGGACGCAAAACTACCTGATCATTTTTTGGCAGAGACAGTTAATACCGCGAATAACCTTCACAATCGTCTACCGACGAAGAGTTTAAATGGCAAGACAACGTTTGAGACGTGGATCGGCGAAGCTCCAGATGTCTCCAATGTCAAGGTATTCGGCAGCAAGGTTTATTACTTAGAAGCCCTAGGAAAGGAAAATTCGACTGCCGCGGACAAGAGGGAACATTTCTGGGATATGCTGAGGAATCCAAGGCGTAACGTGTTTGGTCTTCGGAGAGGCAAGTGTTCATAACTTGTGACGTAAAATGTTACGAAGACATCCGATCGGACGAAGAAACTACCATTGAAGTGGATCCAGTGAGGATCGACGCACGCCAAATCCAAAGGAGTCTCGGCAGTTCCTCTCCCCCTCTAATCAAATCAGATAACCCAAGTTTTGTTAATTTTCCCAATGATTTTTACGTTGATTTGTCAATTAAAACTTAATAACCGAGACAACTTTGACATTAAATCCTCCTATTTGAACTTTAGTGGTTACTAATAAGGTTTTGAAAACATCGATGGTTCTGTGTCGATGTTTCATTAACATTGATGTTTTAATTTTAAGTATTGTTGTTTAAAAACAACGATATTTTGTTGAAGATGGCAGCAACTCGTCGTGGCAAGGACTACAAATCGTTGGAAGTCCTCTGCAGAAATATTTAGCGATGCTGCCTCTATAGTCGTCCATAATTGTGAAAGTATCGGTGGAGGATTTTGTGCACGAACTGACCTCTCGAGAATGTTCCATGAGTGTTCGATGGGACTCATGTAGGATGATCTGAGTGGCCAAATAATAATTCGCTGACTGGCCCAGAATGTTCTTCAAACAAATGGTGAACAATTGTGGCCCGGTGACATGGCGCATTGTCATCCATAAAAAATTCATCTTTGTTGGGGAACCAATCCATAAATGGCTGCAAATGTTCACGACGTAGCTGAACATTTATATCGCCAGTCAACGAACGGTTCATTTGGTCCAGAGGACATAGTTCATTCAATGCAAAAACAGCCCACACTATTGTGGATCCAGCTTCCACAGTGCTTTATTTACAACTTGCATCCTTGGCCTCGTGGCGTCTGCGCCACTCTAACACTACTATCAGCTCTTACCAACCGAAATCGGAGCACATCTGAGGAAGCTACGGGTTTCCACTTGTTTAGGGTCCAATCGACATCGTCACGAGCCCAGGAGAGGCGCTGCAGGCGATGGCATGCTGTTAGCAAAGGCACCCGAGCCGATCTTTTGTTGCCAGAGCCCATTAAAGCCAAATTTCGCCGCACTGTCCTTGCGAATACGTTTGTCGTACTTCCCACATTGATTTTTGTGGTTATTTCACACAGTGTTGCTTGTCCATTAGCACTGACAACCCTACGCAAACGCCGCTGCTCGCGGTCATTACGTGAAAACCGCCGGCCACTGCTTTGGTGAGAGGTTACGCCTGAAATTAGGTATTTTAGGCACACTCTTGACACAAGTGAGTACAAGTGAAAGCTTTGCCAATTTTTTATACCTTTGGTACTCGATACAACTGTCAACTGTATATCTTCATATTGCTATCCCATGTCTTCTGTCACCTCAGAGTATACAACTAAAACAGTGATCTCTTAATTAATACAATGAATGTGACAGGTACATCCTGACATCAACGTCTTTCACAACTCGTTAAACTCCTATTGTGAAAGGGTGCATCAAATGCGTGCATTGCATTTCGTTGATTATGTTGTTGGCGTTTTTTCTTTATTATTTTGCTGTTAAAGTGGCGCCAAGCCAAATTTAAAAAAAATCGGCGTCTTCCTACAATTACAATTATGAAGATGCATTTTTTCTCAGTGAAATGTGTTCACCAAAAACTGATCTTCAAATAACGTCAAGTGGAATTCTTGGAAACTATGAGTATGTTTTGTGTAATTTGGCGTCAAAGTAAGTCGCCCGCTCCGAAAATTCTGCGCTTCGTGAACGTAATTTTAGAAGTGATTTTTAGGCAGTTTAATGCTACGTAAGTTAGAAGTGTATATTATTTCATATCTTTGTTCGTTTCTTACATTCGAGCTTTATACGTTTACAAATTAATCTTTTAGAAATTATTTAAAACCTAATTGAAATATATGAAATAAAAATTGCTAGCCATAAGGGTGTATCAGATTGGAACGCAACAACGACATTCCGCGTCACGACTCGCGAATTCCTGTGAATTGTGTCTCATTGTGTAATGATTTAGCTGTATGAAAAGCAGTTATAATATTGTCAAATTTGTGTTGAAATTTGCTAGAAAACATTTAGTTTTTGCATCAAATTTTCCATTTGTAATGAGTTTTACAAAAAATGGCGACTGAGACGTGTTAATTCGGAGAGAAATTAAGGTAAATAGTATTACTAAAGGTGAGAAAGTACGTGCTGTTTTCTTTTCACTTTTGAACAATGCCCTATCAACTAATCTCATTTTTTAACTTTTCGCGTCATTTTTAAAGCACTTTTCGCTGATTTCATCGATTTTAATATCATTTGAATGATACTTATCTTAAATAATATTTACGAGATGCATTAAATGTTCTCCACAGAATTACTGAGTACCCTATTCGATTTCTTCACTCAGAAATTGTAATGTCAGCCTTTGTGAGTATGTAACCTAAGGTTCCTGAGACTCCCTATCAGCGCCATTGATGGTTTGGCCAATTTCGGGATAACTGAAGACAGATTTCCCGGGAGAGAACAGACCAAACCAAAAGTTTGCAAGCTCAGTTCGCATGAACGAAACGAAGAAGTCTCAGAACGTTTCCAACAGCTTCCGTTGTTCACCTGAACTGGTTTTGATTACATTTTAAGTATAATTAAAATTAAATTATTTTTCATATCCTTTTGATCCATTTCTGTTCCGAGGATTTTTCTCATGATCCGTAGTTGATGGGACACCTGCATATATTTCATCAATGTCAAGCATACATTTCGCGAAACTACTAGTTTTTGCAAACAAATGTACATGACCGTTATTAATGAGCTGATTTCTTAGAACATATTTTAAGACAAAAATCTCTACCTACCATTTTGTGGTTTCCAAATGTTACGTTTTTGCAATTTTCGAAAATATGGAGAGTTCAACGAAAACAAAACTTGCGCCACTCTTTTAAGCATCCCTTCTATTCGTGAAAAAAAAGGGAAAAAATTTAGAAGAGATTTTGAGAAAATATTTTTTTTAGAAACCATAAATTTCAGGCGAAAAACGCGAAAACTACTAGTTTTTCCAAAAATTTGAACATGACCTTTTTAAAGTTACCTTCTTGCAATTTTCGAAAAAGCGGAGAGATGGCGGAAAATGGGACTAACATTTTTTATTGTCCCTTATTACATAGAAGAAGAAAATTTAAAGAAAAATTGGGATCGCTTTTTGAGTAAAAATGGTTAAAAATGTTTTAATTGCCTTTATTTCGTGCAACACGAAAACCATTCACATTTTCGAAAAATTGAATATGACCTTATTTCAATACGTCTTTCAGGAACAGAATTCATTAAGGGAAAAATCTCTATCTTCACTATTTAAATTGAAGATGCTGAAAAAATTTTTAATTTTTGCAATTTTCCAAAAATCAGGAATTTTAACGAAGATGAGACGTGCATCATTCTCTTAAGCATCGATTATGCTAACCGACAACAAAATTTAATCAGAACTAGTGGTGCTACAGAATGGCACAGACTTTCCCATATTAATTTTCTATTTCCTTTGGTCTCGGCTAGCTACCCGGACTTGCCACATTCTCTTGTCAGCTGCCATCTATCGCCACCCAAAGTACATTTTTTGGCATTTTATTGATTTTTAGGTTTCCTATGTAATTGTGATCTAATTTTTAATCTACTTTATACAAGTTGGCGTAAGGTTTTGGTTAATATCTTGTAACCATCTTTAGACCTCTGGTTTAAAACAATAATGTATATTTTTCAAAAAGGGATTATATTTCCTATATCACCAAAACTTAACAATCAAGAAGATTACCACCTACATAATCAGCATTTCAAGAATTTATTGCATTTCCTTTTTCACCTTAACCATTTCCACAACTTTATTTAATGTTTGATATATCTTGTACTTGGTTGCTTTAAAATTGTGATAAATGTTATCCCCCACTTCATTTTTTGTGGGTTTGTAGTTCCATTTGTAACAAAAAAAATATAAATGTATTTTCTCATACATTTCATGAGCACTTCTTTCTCCGATGATGAAAATTTCCCAATCCTCTCTCTTTTTCCCCATTATGAAAAATCAATAAAATAACCTCGTTGCACCAAAGTACAAAGCAAAACAAAACCAAAACAAACAAGGTTGGTTATGGTCACTGGCTGGTTCGTCAGGGTCAAGCATTGCCACCCAACTCTTTGATGCATTTAAGTTACACTTTACGAAGCATTGGACAGGGTGGTGAAACGACGAGCAAAAAAGCACGACTTAAAACAAGTCTTAAAATTTCGTAAGACTTTACTAAGCCGTACTTAAAAAGTATTTGGTGAAACCGGCCCTAACTACACAACCCATCAAAGGAAGTAATTTACTAAACAGATTGTCCCATTTAAAATTGGCTTTGGAAATATCTCGGCAAATGCAGCATTTATGGCTTGGGAAAATTTGAGAACCATTTTATTGTAATGTTGTGTTCTCAAAGCTTGATCTGGGGCAGCTATTAAAACTGCTTCCAATTCTGGCTTCATTCTTCCCCTTTTAAGCCACATAAATGATTCATTGTTATTGATCTACACCTTGTCCATTCTTTTTAAATATTGTCCATGGAATGGTTTGTCTCTCCTTTTTTTAACATTGTGTCTCACATTTCATTTTAATTAGCATCAGAATTTCAGTGTCTTGTGTTATTCTGCTTGTCTTGCATAGTCTGCTTTGCAATGCTTCTTGCTACACTTACAATGCCTGTTTCCCATTCTTTGGTCAGAATTAATGACCTGCCTCATTAGAGGATCATCTTGATGGATGACAACAAACTTTTCCATTCTGACTATTGCATTGTGCCAGGAATCTTGTATTTGTCTGAGGCCTCTTCCTCCTTCATGTGACAAAGTCTATGTACATCAGCATGAGGACGGGCGCCATGATGCATTTTAAGCAATTTTCGGGCTTTCAATCAATGCTTCAAATTTCTTGCTCAGTCCAGTCCATTCATCCGGAACTGTATTCCGCTACAGGCACCGCCATACTACCTATACTACCTATTGCAAATATTTTATTCCTGGAGTCCAGAGCGGACTGTAATACACGTCTCACTCTTCTGTAATACTACCTGAGAATTCTCTCTTTCATTGTGTCGTTAGAGATGTTCTCACATTCAATGCCCAGGTATTTGTAAGTTTTACCTGGCTCAAGATCTTGAATCACAGTTGTGTATAAACTTCAATGTTCTCTGACGTCATTTTACCTCTCTAAATTTTGTACACTTGTCAAGACCAAATATCATGCAAATTTCATGCTCTTCATTATCTATCACTTTCATACCATCCACAATTATAATCGTGAAACCTTGTTATAATAGATATCTTGCGATCATTGTGATACTTCTGTAAAATGGACATAAGAATCTTTGAAGGCATCCTTTGATATAAATTTGATGACCACATCTATTTGTATCCATCCTTTGATTACCATATCTTACTGCTTGTAAATTGTCAGCAGAACCTGAAGAGGTGGACATATGTGAACGAAGCATTGTAATGAACAATAAAATTCAAACACCTGGACTTTGGTTTTCCTGCTCTTGTTCAAAGACTGGGCCCCCTATCAACATTTCTCACCTTTTTATTTATATTATTTACATAAATCTATAGAATATATATAAATTTTTATACATATTATTACTTCAAGATATTGATACACATACTGTGAAGTGGTGCTCTGTGCAGCAATACTATAAAGTATCCAAAGAATGAGGATTTTTCTTCAATAAATTTCTTTTGTTTTGAAGTTATTTGAAGTGAGGTGAAGTGGACTGGAGTAGAGTAGAGAAATGTGTTAAAGAATACATTGAAGGTCAATATTTAGAATTACAACGTCAAATTTTAATCAAGATCATAATGTTTGCCACTGAGCATTAGCTGAAAGCACACCCTCTTCCCAATAGAAAATTATTAGCCTGAGCAAATGTATGTATAACCAAATTTCTGGCTCTCAACTTTAAGTTTACCTTAGAAAACAATATCAAAGTGGATACACTAATAAAGGTATAACAAATATAAAACAGTAGTAGTAGTAGAAATAACAGTAAAAAAAAACAAAAAAACTGTATTATTATTTCCAACAGTTGCTAACCTTGTATTTTATTATTTCAGGATGATAAACAGCAAGTAAAGTTCACTTACTTTTCCTGATCTTCATGGGCAACTGACAAATGAAAACTTTCTTCCAGAGCCATAACACCAGTAAAAAGTTGAAGTTCCAAAGATTGCTGGTTATTATTATCTTCCAAACACTGAAGAAGTGCACATAAGCAATCAGTAGCAGCTTCGTGGACACCAGGTGTACTCTGCAATTAAGATACAGATTTCTTTCATGAAATATTATACTTTAATCCAAAGTTTCCAAACTTAAGTTTAATCCTAATACAGGTATGTTTGCTCTTATCACATTGACTGTAAAAATAAGATTAACTTGTAACTGTTACTAGTCAAATGTAAAACAATTTAATTACTTGACGATGCCTCACAATTAAAACTTTCTGTGAGTTTACTGTAGTTTTCATTCCCTTAACACTGATGATACCATTTTTAAATAAGTAAAATAAATACAAAGTAAACACTGAGAATTTCCATGATGTTTACAATATTGGAAGGGCAGATCACAACCATGATTTTCGAACCAAATGTAAGATAAACATTTATTTGTAATTTTATATTGAAGAAATGTGCACACCTTACTGCAAATAAACTGGGTAGAAATGTAAATCTCTATGCTTAAAGGCACATAAATGGTAAGGTCATACAAGGTACTTCAATATGTCATACAAGGAAAGTACTTATTAAAAGTATTAATTTGAATATTTTTTGGGAAAGAAAAAGAAAATTTAATAAATGCAAACAAAAATGTTAGAGGTCAAATTAATATAAGTAGGATTTTAATGCAATGAAATTTGTAATGATACACATTATTAACCCACTAGTTCCCACACAGAAATAATTATCAAATTAAGTTTTGTTTATACTTTTCATTTCAATTTAGTATTAGAAAACACATAAAAGTTGTTTTTAAAATTTTATTTTTATCAGAAATATGAAAAATCTAATGTTGCGTTTGCACAACTTTGGGAACATACGAGAAGTATTAAAATTACAACTCATTCTCATTCCATCTTAGTTTGTTGGACAAAAAAATTATCTAATGAACAAATTCTTTCTTGAATATTATTTTGAAAGAAATATAACTCATAAATACCATAAAAATATAAAACATTTAAAATATATATGATAAAATGATTTTTCCTGAAATTTTCCAAATCAATTTACATTGATTGGAACATTGCATTTTGAAGAATAATAAATTGTTTGTGACTTGCAGAGCCCACATCTCCCGATATTTTTATTATTATCTTTTTAATTTTTTGGTTTGTACCATCAAATTTGACTGCATCAGGCCATGCTTGATGGTCTTTTTTATATCTGGTAATACTGGAATTTGTAGGTTGTTGTTAGGGGCTTCAATAGATGTTTATATGAATGTGAGAACTGCTCACAACTCTGAATTCTTTTAAATTTTCAGGCATTCCCAAAATAAAGTCATTACCATCAACTTATCAATAGATAATCTATGCGCAAAAATTCTAAATTGTTTAAACTTTTTATTCAAATGATAAAAACAGCCCCAGTTTGGCAAATTTGTCCTTTTTAACTAATTTACCATTACCCGAGACTATGTGGAAACTTTTTTATTACTTGAAACCAGTTTCTAGACATGTTTTTTCTTACCATCCTTTATCTTTATCTAAGCTCCAATACATTTTAGTTTGAAGTAGAGTATTTTATCATGTCAAAATAGAATTTCGAGAGACTGCCGCAATTCTGTATACGTCATATTGAAATAGAGATCATTTTTATCACTTCATACTTCACAGAAAAATTTACAATCTGCGTACGTAAATATTTAGTAATAAAAAGTTCAACGATTTCTGTTCAGCTCCATGTTACCATACGCGTTTTGCAAATGCTCTAACTTCATGTTTTATATCCGATGGCACCCGATTTGTGATATCCGAGGTGTTTCTTGTCCATTCGGGATGCACTTCACTCTAGTTGTAAGTCTCTGCTCCTTATTTACAAGTTCAAGAAACAGTTTCAGCTTTACTTCAGTATGTTTTACTTTGTGCCTCAAATCTTCCAACTATGACAGATTTATAAAATTGTGCACATAAATGCAATATGACTAATCGGATTCGTACAACGTTATCAGCTTAGTTCATAGAAGAACTGTGGACGATAATGATGAATTCGAGCCGGGAGAAGTGAAGACTTGCACAAACCGCCATTCGCCCGAAAAGCAATGTCTCGCGCGAGGTGCTCCAGTGTTTTCCCAAAGATGCGTTCGCGCAACATTACGTGTAACATAAAGTAAGCACAAAAAGAAAATTTTAATGGAATATTTTCATGTCAGGTTGTTTTAGATACGTCAATATGTCATACAAGGAAAGTACTTATTAAAAGTATTAATTTGAATATTTTTTGGGAAAGAATAAAAAAATACACCTAAAAAGTGGTGACGCGCCACATATTTAAAAAATCTGCAATTCTTTTTTCAATGATAGCTTGTTAATACAATATTTTTGTTACATCCAAAACTTCATATTGTTCGAACATGTTTAAAACAATACGATATTTAAGTTAATTGGAGAACACGAGATCGAAAAAAATGTTGCGTTTATGCATCATTGGGACTTAATGGGTTAATGAAATTCAAAATAAAATTATTGAGCATTGCATTAAATGATTTCTGAAATTCAGTAAATCACAGCACATATTAACTAGTTTTTCATTGTTCCAAGAGACACTGTGAGAGTGGCACTTGTCTGTGAGACACCGAGTTAGTGAATTGTAACCTTCCAATTGCCTTTTAACTGTACATCTGCAATATCAATGAGAACAACGATCAAATTGGAATTAACAAACTGTTTGTAGAGTGTAAAACTTTATTAATTTTTGTAATAATATAAATTGTTAAATCATGAAATATCCTAAACTTATTTTACACATCATCTGTCTTGGTCGGATGAAACTTTAACATCCTGTCTATAACCTGTAAAAGGAAAAACAATCTCATCATGGCTATGAAAATGAGGCAAAAGCAATCTAAAGTTTGCAATTTGATACCCTAATTTTGAGACTTAAATTTTTAATCCAGTTAATAGCCTCCTTTTTATTGGAATTGTTTTTCTTGAAACATCTGTCTGTCCGTGAACAAACCTGACAACTGTACAAAGGAATATAATCAAAATGGACATCTCTTGACCAATCTGGGTGATGTTGGGCCCTTCAAATTTGAAACTGACCTTTTAATTTTTGGGAGTACTTCACATAAAGCCCCCTAATGCACTTTACAAAATTTTTAAACAACTGCTTCAAATTTTCAAGTGGCACAGATCCAATTTTCATGAAAACCAATGAATTTTTGAAAACTACAAACTTTTAAAATTTTTTCAGAGTTCTCGCACAATTACATTATTAAAAAAAGAGATTTTTTAAATGAAACTCATTCTTCAAAATCAGAACTTAAATAATCTCATGCAATGTTTTTTTAAAATACAAGTAGTTTTTGTGTAATTTTAAGTGAAATTGTAACAATTAAAAAAATTCAAATATTATCTCAAAAAAGGCTCTGTTTTTTCTTAATAATTTTTCCTTGAAGAGAGAGGTTTGCTTAACAATGTCATAGGTCCCAATTTGCATTTAAAAAACTGGAATTTCAAAAACTGCAAAGGGTTTTTTTTATCCCTCTTATTGAAGATACAAATTACACTGGTCTACTAAATAAAAAATCCTTTTCTTCACTTACAAAACAAAACACACAGTTTCTGGAAGCTAGTTTGTTCCTGAATCTGAATTAAGTTTGGTCAACAATTCAAAAATAGTTTTGTAAACAGTTACATCTTCCTACGAATTACATGTACCTGGGAAAAGGACACCAGGTACATATAACATGGTACCTCCCATCAAAGGGGCACGGTCCGAGCCAGGACAAGCTCCCAACTGGTCTCCTGGCACATGTGGTAGTGTGCATGTAAGTGCATTTAAGTAAGGGGCGAGGATAGGACAGGGAAGATAGCTCATTGTTCATAGCCCATTTGTTAGGATACTGCTCCGGCATTCACCTGGACCTGATAGGAGAAACCATGGAAAACTACCAATTAGAGTAGCCAGCCACTAGAATTCTCCAGACAGCGACTGAATTCGACATAGCTATTTAGTGTTGAAATTCCTCCCACCATCGGGACTCAAACCTAGGTCCACTACAGTGACCTAAGTCCAGAGGCACTGCAGTGACCTAAGCTGATAAGTCACCTTTTCCAGTGCAAAGTAAGAAAATTTTGAGTGTAGTAAGATGTATGTCTTATTTCAAAATCATTTTCAATTGAAATTAATTGAATTCTGATAAGAAGGTAGAATCATTATCATTTCTTACATAAATACAAGAACCTCAATAAGCAGGCCCCTATTTCATTCCCTCACTCCATGAAACGATCCTGCAAAATAAAATCTAGGAATTTGGAGTGAGTTTAGTTTGCGTTAAGAGCTAACCAATGTCCCATAAAGCTAAAAACATCTATTTGTCTTAGATTGCACTGTAATGCTCCCTCAATAAATTTCATTATATTTGAAAGAGTGTGAACATTATGATGCATTATTTGAATCTTTTGCATGTACTTTACCATGGATGTTTACCTGCTGCTTATGACTGTAGCTGCTATTTATTTTTCTCATTTTTACCTTGAGTGCATGGTCAATGCAAGTTTCATGTCGCAGCAGTGACGGGGCAAGGTAGGTGGGGTGACAGATATATGGAATGAATAATGGGAGAGGTAGGTTCATGGGAAAAGTTTGGTCCAAAGGAGTCCTAGAGGATGAAAGAGGGTTAGGAGATGGAAGTGGGGATGTGTCTTGGGCAGAACACTGCTGAGGCTGCAAAAGGATGTGTTTTGCAAGCTTGCTACCAAGTGCAAGTTCTCTGACATGGTTAAGGTGAAAACCATGCTGGGTAAGTGTTTTTTCTGAAAGAAAGTTTGGCTCAAATAGTTTTAACATTTGCACCTCTCAGATACAGTTTCAAGTAGTTGTTTGCGTGTCTAATTTCTTTGCACAGTGTTGATTTGTTTAACCAGAAGGGCAGAGTCGAGACAATATTGCTTGTTTTCGGCAGCACACTGAAGTTTGTCAACACATTGGTCAGCTGTAAGTGACCTCATAAATTAATTTCATTCTGCCCTCCTATGATGATGACTGTATCCCAATTGATGAGAGTTTTTATGTGGTGACAGAAATGAGATGGGAGAGTCCCACTGAGCAGGGAAGAGATTTTATATAATTTTATATTGTCTTATAATTATATTTCTCATAAGAAACAGGTCCCTTTAAAATTGTTAGACACTGTTAGATTACTGTGGAATAACATACACTTCAAGTTCAATGATTCTTGTTACAAACAAAAATGGGACACCCACAGGTGGGCCCATAAGTTGCCGCTTTTCTGAATTATGTATGTGGCAGTCATCTTGTGTCGGTCATCTTAAGTCAAAATGAGGTTAGATGTTATGCTAAATATGTGGATGACACAATCCTAATTTTTGATGAGGCAAAAATTGAATATATTTCTCATCAATTCAATAACGATCACCAAAATTTGAAGTTTACTTTGAAAAGAGAGAAAGAGATAAGAATTAATTTTCTTGATATTTCGATTTTGAGAATTGAGAATACAATCTGTACAAATTGATACACCATACCAATTTTGTCTGGATGTTCTTAAATTATAATCCATGCCATCCAAAATATATGAAAGTGACTGTAGTGTCCAATGTCCTGTGTAGTCCAATTTGATTGACAGACCCATAAAATTAGCTGATTGCTAGTTCCACAATGACAATTTAAATGACGTTTTTTCCTTTTGGTAAACAATGACTATCCTTTAAAATTTCTAGAGAGATATGTCAACAACAGGTTAAAGAAACTAAGCAAAGCACAACGAGGAGGTAATGACACCAAGCAGCAAACAGAAAATGTGTAAGAAGGGGAAAGGAAATTTCTACCATTATATTCCAAAACAAAATAGCAAAATAAAAAGACGTTAAGGCATGAAAAAAGTATTGAACTTCACAACACTGAAATAAAAAAGAATGCTCTTATGAAACACGAGAAAGATCAAACATAGACAGACGAGTATTGTGGTCTACTCCCTGTATTATAAAGACTAATTTGAAATATGTGGGACAAACCAAGAGAACCTGAAAGATAGAATTAATGAGCATAAAAGATACATTTTAGAAGAACCAAATAGGTAAAACTCTATTTCCAAGCACAGGTTTAGATCTAAACCATCATATAGGATTCAATGACACACAGATTCCAGCAGTAGAGAGAATGTACAATGGAAATACAATGAACAATGGAATGTACACTGAAAATAATAATGGAAACATTGCAGATTAAAATTGAGCAGACCATGAATTCAATGACATAATTCAACTCATGTACAGATAAGTATGAAAATATAATTAAAGAACTGAAAGAGAAACAAAATCAGAATCAAAAACAGGTTTCATTGTAAAATAAGACTTCCCCTTTCCCTGGCCCACCCACAGCTCAAAACCACTTCCAACTTAGTTCCCAAACATGTGAGTGTCAGTTAGAAAAAAAAAGTGACAAACAGGTGAGCTTTTTTAAGAATCTACTATCGAAATTGCTTTCTAAAGGGGATAGCAAAATAAGATATGCAAAATTGCCCCCTGGGGATAACAATTTTTTGTGTTGAAAATCGTAATTGAAGTGTTAGAAAAACAAGCTTTTCGCTGGATTAAAGTCAATTTACCCGGAGTACTTCCTACAAATGAATAAAATGTGCTTTTGAGCTTCTTATATAAGTTTTAATTTTGTTTAACCACATTATGCCTATGAATATTGAATTTAATTATCCTTGCGACTTTCTATAGATGATATAGATGTGTAGAGAATTTTTTCGGGTGTTTATGTCCGATTTTGACTGTTACAATCAAGAAAAAAGAAGGAAAACGTAGAAAAAAAATATTTTATTCCTTCGTTTTTAAGAATATCTCGTGTTCTGGTACAGATAATAAAAATGGCTAAATACAATTTGTAGCGCTATAAATTCTCTAGTTTCCCAAAATTTCAAAATTTTATCTTATAATTTGCATGCGACAACTCAATTTGAATAAAACAGAAATGTGATAATTTCTTATTGGTATTTAAAATTAGATTTTCTTTTATTAGTTTTCACAGCTTTTCAATTTCGTTTTCATTTTATGTTCATAAAAAGGTAAATAATGAGAATAAAAATTGTAAGAATTATATTATAAATAGTAGAAATCACCCAGCTATTGGTAACACGCAAGCACGAAAATGGCACCCAGCCGAACTTTCACTGTGACGTTGACATTGATTCGACGATTCCATTAATTCCAGTGATTACAGTTCATTAAATTTAACCCTTTGGCTGCTATGAGCGTGCCTCACCTCCGATGAGATCCGTGTCCCGTGTTCTATGAACGTGTTTGCGCGTTCGGGACTCCATGTTTCCAGTGCTATAAACGTTCTTTCTGGTGCTTCCTTTCTTTCATCAAGATCGCGTATTATGCTTCTGCGAGTGCGATATCTGGGGTCGTCCTAAGGTTCTAAGACTTTATTTGATTGCAAATAGATGGGGCTACGATATACATATTCTCGGGAAAGGTCAGTAGTGACACATTACATAGTACAATTTTACTAACATTGCCTCTCAAGCCTCTATGGCCACAGTGGAATATCACATGGCATGTCGCAGCATGAATTTTCGTTTAGTGAATATATGTATATTTTATACCTCGCAACAGGGACAAAAATAATGATTACCAAATTTTTCGAATAATTTCTAAAAGTCTAATTTCCCTGATCCATTGAGTCAGTTTCCCTGATCCATATAGAAAATGCTGAGATGGCCCCTTGTTTTGCTTCTGGACGTAATGTAGCTTCACTGTGCGCACGTTTTGTTGAGCACTCCTTTTGCTTGTAGTTCATTTACAGTTGAAATTGATTTTCTATAACTCGGGAAAAAACATTTTTCAAATATCTTTATTTTTCTAAAATAATTTTTTCGTTCTTTTTAATAAAATTTTGGCCCTCAAGAAAATGTGCGCAGATAAATTTCTTTCCCCACACGTCATATACAGTTTTTACTGTTTTTTGACAAAATAAATAAATAAATATATAAATAATTTGCAAACACAAGTTCTAGTAAATAAAACATCTGTATCTCATCACTGTCACCATTTCTTAGTTCACCAACAATGTACTTTTTAATTATTCCTTGCCGCATTATAAAAAAATACCTACGTTTGACACAAAATTTTGCAAAAAATACTCTTGTTTTTGAAAAATTGAACGTGACCTTGTTTTAAGATCTGTTTTTCATGAACATATTGAATTAAGAGAAAAATATATCTTCATAATCGTAGTTGTAGAAAGACGCCGAAAATATTTTGATTTTTTTCAATTATCGAAAATTCAGAGTTGCCATCCAACCAAAGACCTGCGCCATTCCCTGAAATCACCTTCAGACTATGCAACAACAAAATTGTTGGCGCCATTTATTTTAAATTTTGAAATTATCCCAGGAGCTTCTTGTAAAGTACCCCAAAATTAAAATATCGGTTTCAAATTCTAAGGACCACGAGATCAATCAGATCGATCGGGGAGTACGAATTTCGGAGAAAATCGGCTGAACGTATAGAGGCTTGAGAGGCAATGTTAGTAAAATTGTACTATGTAATGTGTCACTACTGACCTTTCCCGAGAATATATATATATATATATATATATATATATATATATATATATATATATATATATATATATATATCGTAGCCCCATCTATTTGCAATCAAATAAAGTCTTAGAACCTTAGGACGACCCCAGATATCGCACTCGCAGAAGCATAATACGCGATCTTGATGAAAGAAAGGAAGCACCAGAAAGAACGTTTATAGCACTGGAAACATGGAGTCCCGAACGCGCAAACACGTTCATAGAACACGGGACACGGATCTCATCGGAGGTGAGGCACGCTCATAGCAGCCAAAGGGTTAAATTTAATGAACTATAATCACTGGAATTAATGGAATCGTCGAATCAATGTCAACGTCACAGTGAAAGTTCGGCTGGGTGCCATTTTCGTGCTTGCGTGTTACCAATAGCTGGGGTGATTTCTACTATTTATAATATAATTCTTACAATTTTTATTCTCATTATTTACCTTTTTATGAACATAAAATGAAAACGAAATTGAAAAGCTGTGAAAACTAATAAAAGAAAATCTAATTTTAAATACCAATAAGAAATTATCACATTTCTGTTTTATTCAAATTGAGTTGTCGCATGCAAATTATAAGATAAAATTTTGAAATTTTGGGAAACTAGAGAATTTATAGCGCTACAAATTGTATTTAGCCATTTTTATTATCTGTACCAGAACACGAGATATTCTTAAAAACGAAGGAATAAAATATTTTTTTTCTACGTTTTCCTTCTTTTTTTCTTGATTGTAACAGTCAAAATCGGACATAAACACCCGAAAAAATTCTCTACACATCTATATCATCTATAGAAAGTCGCAAGGATAATTAAATTCAATATTCATAGGCATAATGTGGTTAAACAAAATTAAAACTTATATAAGAAGCTCAAAAGCACATTTTATTCATTTGTAGGAAGTACTCCGGGTAAATTGACTTTAATCCAGCGAAAAGCTTGTTTTTTAACACTTCAATTACGATTTTCAACACAAAAAATTGTTATCCCCAGGGGCAATTTTGCATATCTTATTCCACTACCCCTCTTCAAAAATATTATTAAATTTTTTTTTGAAAACTTGTAGGCAATTTTAAACAATAGATAAACTTCCCTGGCGAGTCACTACGAACTAGCAAAAAGAGATATCTTCTGTTGGACCTTAAAATGTGTAATTTGAAAAAACAGTAAGTTTGTGTTAATATGTTAATTATCTAGAACTCAAGTTGGGTTAATGTTATACATTTAAGAATTAAGATGAATTGTATTATTTCATTAAACCTGAAGATGGGGGGTGCAAAAGCTCTCAAAACATTGTTGAAGACTGAAAAACATAGACGTAGTAAGATTAAATTGAATTGTTATGGAATAAAATGACTGGAAAAAATGTCTGCCGTCTAACAATTTTAAAGGAACCTGATTCTTAAGGGAAGAGATATGTTGCCCATGGTTATCTGATAAAATTAGTACCTTTATGGTGGGCTCAGTGGGAATGTCATTGTTTACTGGTGGGCCAAATTGTGCAGCTCAATGTAAATTTGTTTCTTTGCATTTGCTAGCCTGTTTGTGTTGGTTTGTGGATGGACATACTGATGAAGGGGATGAGGTAGTGAGAATTGTGAAAGCAAGGAAACTCATAGTCATAATCTAATACAAAAAATACACTTTTGGGTGAACCTAATATCTTTTAAATTATGAATGTTAAATTTTTGAAGTTTAGTTATGTATTTGTTTTAAAAAAATAACAGATATGAAATTCTAATTAGTATTTAAATGTGATTGATTAATTTTGAAAAGAATTTAATATGTTCAACGTAATACATCTACGCTGCAAAATAATAAATATTATTAGATGTATATAATTATCACCTCCCTCTCACCTTTTTTTTGGGTCACAATGATGCTCGGAAATACGTTCCCCAACAGTACAGAAATCCAAGTGGGGACCATGATACTGAGTAAGAAGTGTATTTTAATAATTAAGTTGTTCAAAGAACCCAGGTCTCCTCATCTACGCCCAGTTGCGCTAATAACTAACCTACTAGCTATTATTAGATGACTATACTTTACCTATCGAAAGGCAACTTTTAATATTAATTAATAGTTTGGTAGTCAATCAATGTATTAAGAATCGAGAAAGTTTATGTTGTGGTAGTTCATTTCAGGTCCTCGATTGGTCCTTAATTGGTGTTCAAAACATGAAAGGAGAAAAAACCTATGATGACCGTATGTGCCTTAATATATTTATTAACCTAGAAAAGATGTTCAAATACACTGCCTCTATTGAATTGAATTGAACTGAAATGAACTGAATTGAATTGAAATGAATTGAATTGATGCCTTATTTTACATGGCAAGACTCAGGCCAAGAGGCCTCCTCTTCTGTGTGATCACATTTGTGTTCTATCACCTGATAGCAGGTTTTTCCCTCCAATAACATGCAGTCACTTTTCTCAGGTTTTCTGGTATAAATATCAAGGGTCAATTCATCTGAAATTAAGTGTTTATGCTTTAATATGACTTAAGGCACTTGGACTAGCCACATTAAATGATATAATTTGCTCAATATTTATAAAAGATCACCTATTAAATAATAATTTTAAACAATAGATGTGATTATCAAATATGTCTGGAACATAAGACCATTATCAAGACATGTAAAACTCTTTTACTTAAAAAGAACTTCTAGAATTACTGATCTTTGTTTCTATCTTCAGAGATTGTCATCACTTCTAAAATGGATCAAATCAGTGGCATGTGAAATTTATTTCGAGGAAAGTAATTACATTTCCGATGGAAGATTTTTAATTTTGCACATGGATGTGACGACAAATTGATAATTTAAACCACTTGTAAAGACAATACTGGTAATTGTAATAACTTGTAATTAAAACTCTCTTTTCAGTAACTCTAAAATCCTCTTGATGACGTGAGAGTTTCTACACTGTCACCTTCAACAATATTTTCAAACAAATTCATAAGAGGTTCTCGATACTCACACAGTTTGAACTAATCTACTATTGTAATTCCATCTGATGGGAGCTGCTTTTGGAAGTCTTTTTTAAACTAATTTTCTAGTGCATGGCAACATTTAAGAGACTGCGAGAAAAATGTTGATAAACCAGTTAAAGTTTTGAAAAATATTTTACATTCATTAATTTTGGAAACTGACTGAGATAATACCAGATTTAATTTATGAGCAAAACAGTGCATTAGGGTATGCCTGTTTCACTTTAACCTGTAGCCCATTTAAATGACCAGCCATCACTGCACCACCATCATAACTTTGTGCAATAAGTTTTGATTCACATTTTAAATCTTCAACAATATCTTTTACAATTCTATATAAAGCTTCAGCTGTTCTGTCTGAAGAGACGTCTTGGAATGCTCGGAATCTCTCTTCAACATTTCCTTCTGCATTTAAATAACCCACTATGTTAGACCAGGGCTGTCCGACTAAGAAGGGCTTATGGGCCACATATCAAATTCAAGTTAAGCCGAGGGCCACACCATAATTTAAAGATGTTTTTTACCCTAACTACTGAGATAATACTAAAACAAATATATATTAGATACAACTTTTATTCAACATACTTAATGATTAATGTACATACAACGAGGAAATTAATACATCATTAAATAAAAATAAGATGACTTGTGCAAATGTATTGTATTTGGTTCGTATAGTAAAATTTTTCAAAGCAGTCACAGGCCGCCCAAAGAGGTTCGGTGGGCCGCATGCGGCCCACAGGACGTCAGTTGAAAAGCCCTGCTTTAGACAATTGGCTTAGATTTCCAACATCTTTACTCTCATCTAATAATGGCAACGAAATTACTATTATTTAGTTCTTGTTTAATGTTTCGGAAATAAACATTTACAACTGCAGATATTATGTCATTTTGAATCAATTTTGAAGTACCAACAAATACAGTTGAATTCTCAAGATGATGCTGCACCAAAAGTGGATCATGTTTTGCTTTTAGGTGTACCAAATCTTTAAAGATCCCTTTACTCTGTGGAGTTAAATGACTCATCATGTCCTCGAAAACTGAGTTCATATTGAATTAAAAGTTTTTAACTTCAAATGCTGGTCAAATGATTTTTACAACTTGAAAATCTTTTCACTACATTGTGTAAATTATTTAAAGTTTCAACGAAACCTTGACAGATTTGCAGCACAAGAAAATAAGAACTGGAAGAAAAAATAAATTAATACCACTGAACCAATAACCATATGCAAAGCTCACCACATGTGCACTGAGTGTCACACTGTAAGCAACTGGCCGATTGCTTCCAAAGGCAACCTCAACAAAATTCGCCCAAGTGCAGCCACCACATGCGCCAGTGTATCTGCTGAAACTTGAAATAATTTACACAATGTAGTGAAAAGATTTTCAAGTTGTAAAAATCATTTGACCAGCATTTGAAGTTAAAGATCATAGCATTCCCTACAGGACGCTGGATGCAGTCAGGTTAGTGCTTTTAAAGAGCTTTAGAGGTGATCTCTACCTCATCTATTGGTGACAATAATCATTATGTGCTAATTTTGGAAAGATAAGATTGTTGGGCCCAATTTAAACTGTTTTTACTTGGAATACAAGTAAATGATTCTAAATTACTAGTCAAGTAGTATTTAAAGGAAACGATAGGGGAAGCAATACTTCCCTTGCTTCCATGGAATAAATGCCCCTGGATCAAATTTGTATTAACTTCGCATACAGCCGAACAGTGTGTTAACTAAGTAATTAAATGTTGGATACAATCTATTCTTTCATAAAAATAATTGACAATTAAATAAAACATTGAAACTAAGTTCAATAATTCTTATTACTTCCTTTCCAAAATCTGACACAGATGTAAATACACAAAGTACTCGAAAAAAATTCATAAAAGAAGATTCCACACGGTAAATTTTTAACACTAAATTTAATGTTACTACATCTCACTAACCTTGTCGGACAATTGGTTAGCTTACTGGCCTCTGAACCCCCAGTACATGAATTTGATCCCAGCTGAGGTGTGAGTATTTTCAAAGAGCGGAAAATCTACAGTACCCATATCATGCTTGTGGCATGTAAAAGAACCCTGGCAGGTGCTCAGCAAAATTAAATCCCTCCAGTAATTTCTTATTCTAATATGATCTCACATTCTCACAACCTCATAGGTCGGATATAGTTAACTGAAACAGACATCTAGCAGAAAAAGTGAGAGTCAAAATCCAAGTGCTTCACGGGGATGCCCATGGGGTGTACCTGCACAAAAAAGGTTCCCTAGACCCACATTGGGGATTGGCTTTAAAGGAAGCCTGAATACACAGATGCAGAACTATGGTCAAAATGGCCATGTCCCTTCAAAATAATCCACAATGAATAAGTCAAAATTTGGCCAAAATAAATTACGTAACCAATGTAAAAGCATATAGATATTTTCTAAATAGAGTATAAATGACTGACCAATGCGTTGACTTGAAACTGAGTCACTGGGATGCGTCTTCTCTATCCAACTTCACATTTGGCAACCCAAAACAGTTAAGTCTATGAAACCAAATCTGTCTGTGTGGTTCCAGGAAAATAAACTCATCATAAACACCAGTAAAACTGTCTCCCTAAACTTTCGGAATCCACTCTCTAAAGAAAAGCCTCCAACACAATTAATGATAAAAAATATGCCTGTAAAAATTGCCAAAAAAAAAACAAAAACACTTTCCTTGGATTGACTATTCAAGACAATCTAAAATGGAAATCACATCACAGATCTAAACAACAAGCTTACCAAGTCATGTTATGCCATCTACATTCTTAAGTCAAATTCTAACTTGGATATGCTGCGAACAGTGTACTGTGCAAATGTACACTAGTATCTACAATATGGAATCATGTTCTGGGGAAATTCTCCAGAAAGTATTCACACTTTAATCATCCAAAACGAATATCGAGAACAATGACAAACACAAATACGAGTCCTGCAAACCACTTTTCAAAAATTACAAATCCTACCACTACCACGCATGTACATTTTTGAAATATTAATCTTCACTAAGAAGGCACTTTTGGAAAACAAGGATTCTGTTACTCTAAACGGAGAAGTTCATAACTATGATACTAGACAAAAAAAAAAAAATCTGCATGTCCCATACAGAGGCACTTCACTCTCTCAAAAAGTACCCCTTTTAGAAAGCATTACACTATACAACAAACTCCCCTAGTGACTTAAAAGCTTAAACTCAGTACACACATTCAAAAATAAATTGAAAGCTTTCCTGTTAAACTACACATTCTACAGTACAAAAGTATATGTACATCATAAGCACGTATCCACATACTCATTTTTACATACCCTGATGCGTCTTTGAAATCCACAAACTGATTGTTGAATGTAAGGGATGGACCCAACCCAGGCATCAGCTCATAAGAAATTTTTTTTTTTCCCCCTTCTCTCTTTCTTTCTTTTTTTTTCCTTTCTTTTTTTTATTAGTATTGTTTTTCAATTTAATCTTCTTACACTCATGATTTATAAATTAACATTGTATTGTAGTGTATTTAGTACGAAAATTGAATTTAAATTCTGTATTGTATTTAATACTTAGAATATCTATAGTGTACATTGTATTATTATGTACATATTCTAACTTGTCATACATAGCTTATGCTGAATTTATGTGACAAATAAATATATTATTATTATATTATTATTATTATTGTTGTTGTTGTTGTTGTTGTTGTTGTTGTTGTTGTAGTTGTTGTCGTTATTAGTACTGCACAGCAGTCCTTCGAAAGGGCCAAGGCCTACCAGCAGCATCCAGGCCTTGTGACCATAGATTAAGGGGTATTATGTGTGGTAGAGCACATAGAAATCCCGTATGCTGGTCTTCTCAACCTGGGAAGTGAGCTTTTCTCATTGTACACAGCAACAGATACTGGGATATCTATGAAACCAAATATGCACAGTTAATTCAATTTGAGAACAAGTGTCCAAAAAAAATCGAAAAATTATTCACAATCAGTGAAATGTGGTGAAGTCAAGTTAATAATTTTTGTCAAATTGTTGCATTGCATACTTATCAAAAGAAAGTTAATTCCTCGCATTGGAAATGTAGAATAACTACTTATACATAACTAAACCATGAAATCTTAATAATTATGAAAGAAGAATTCATAATTATGCTTGGCCAATACTGACCATTTCTCAAGGGGCTTCAAGCCCAGAAGAATTATATGATGTTTAGTTACACAATTGTCTTTACATTTTATGGATTCATTACTGCCTAAATTGGACCAATGAAAAATGTCTGGCAGGAGGCTTGTTACTACTCTCATGTATAGTTTGCACAAAGAGAATCGAGAAAATTCTATTTATCTGTTTACATGCAATGTTTTTCGTGAGTAGAGCTTGCATTTAAACTACCTAAGCAAGATACATGACACAGATGCAATATCTTTGATGTCAAAATCAAAGTAGCTACAAAAAGAGAAAGAATTGTATTGTTTACTTATACACACATCAGGGTGTGGTGATACACTTATGAGAAAAAGAATCTTCTGCACAGCAAGATTAAACAAAGCATCCTCTTGAGTCAACTTACAACAATGCCTGCCAACACTGTATCTAGCATCTGTGACCTTCAAGTGGCAATTTAACAGCATATGATGTAGTAACAGGCCAGGCCACTGGCTATAAGTATGAGGAAACCATAACACAAGGACCTAATGGCATTGCCTCCTGTCTGTACCATTTTCTATTAAATCTGCATGATGAAATACAGAAGTTACACAGCACTCAGCTACATGTTGACCTAAAAATTATTTGATTGCAGAGGTTTCTCCACATAATTAGTGAAAAGCAATTTTGAAACACTTTACCACAAAATTTTAGCAAGTGATTACAGATATGTGGAGTGCACCATGGACCATTCTTTGATAAAAAGAGCCAATAACAACAAAAAAAGCAACCAGCTAAATGATTGGATTCAGTTGGTGAGAAATTCCAAGCATAAAAACCCTTTTCACATGACTGCTATGAATAGAGATAGTTTTTATAATTTTATCTTAGGAAGCAAAAAAAAAATGGACAATATGTAATTAAAGGAAGGACAGACAATTTGTGGAATACAATACAATGACTGCTATATGAAATGGGAGGGGGACAATTTCTTTTGAACATTTGTTAAATTAAACAGAGGTGAATTTCAAATTAATTTCACTCGTTAAAGACACTCCAGAATGTGTCCTTCACAAATATCTCAAATAATCTATTAATACCAATCAAGGAAAAGAAATATATAATTACTCTGTTGCCATTGATTGATGATTTTTTCCTTTCATCAATCCTCTGGGTACTATGAAATTTTGAAGGATGGGGATATGCTGAATATGCACTGATGCCTGATCAGTATAATCAGAGTAACAAAACATATAATCATAAATTACAACATCAATCTTCTTTCATATCAACCATTCATCCTTACGAGTTATGATGTACCGAAAGCTCAAGAAATTATAACTATGCACTCACAATGATACTCGAATGTGCAAGAAAATAATCTCTGCAACACAGACTGTAACTAGTAGTGCTACAGAATAGGACAGACTTTCCCGTATTAGTTTTCTATTCATTTCTATGCATTTTCGTTATTTAGTCTCTATATTTCAGGATCCTAAAATAGGTTACCAAACAATTTCTTTGCACTGTTTTAAAGTTCTCTTAGGTTAAGTTCTCTTACAGGAGCAGGCGACTAATTTAGATGCCCAATTACTCCACAAATACGTATATTTTGGAAAAATTCAACATGACCTTATTTGAAGATCTATTTTTGATGAGCATATTTCATTAAGAAAAACAATTGTATCTTCACAATTGTAGTTGTAGGAAGAGGCTTGATTTTTATTGTTGTTGTTGTTGTTGTTGGAAAATTAGGCTTTTCAATGAACATGAAACTTGCACCATCATCTTTAAGTTTCCTTTATGCTATCTAAGATCCCAATTTAATCAAAAAATGTTTGTGCAGTTTTTAAGAAAAAAAATGGTTAAAGGAAAATAAAAATTGCCTTCGTCTGACCAAATTTTGCAAAAACTCATGTTTTCGAAAATTGAACATGACCTTATTGAAGATCTGTTTTTATCAACACAATTTATTAAGAAAAAAATTGTTGTTTTAGAAAGACGCCGAAAAACTTTTGAATTGTTTTCAATTTTCGAAAAAATCAGTTTTCAACCATCATGGGACCAGCGTCATTCTCTTAAACCCCTTCAGGCAATCCAAAATAAATTTAAGTCGAAATTATTGGAAAGATTGTTTTGAAAATTTTGAAAATGCCCCAGGGGCTTCATGTAAAATACCCCCCCAAAATTAAAATATCGGCTTCCAAATTCAAGAGGCTACGACATCAGTCAAATAGGGACTATCAGTTTTGGAGAAAATCGGCTGAAACGGTTTAGTCGCTAGCGTTGTTCACAGACGGGCAGACGTTTTGCTGTCAATCGATTTTTCGGTATCAAGGAGCCATAAAACGTGGATTCTGGCCGCACCACGTGTTAGAAGATTTTTTTTTATTCAGAAACTGGATTTATCCACTTTTTCGTTACCCGGGCCCTGTAATAAAGAGTTTTTCTGTCGAAAATCAGCCGTCTTTTCGCGCTGCATTACATAACTTTCCCTATACTACGTATATACGTACGTATACGGCAAAATAAAAATATTTTAGACCCTTTTTTTTTAATCGGCATTTTGTAACCAATGCACTACAAAGAAGATTAGAAACTTGGCTATTACTCAAAAGTGGGAGTATTTTCGATTATTGAAAATCATGATATTTTTGAGAGAATTGGTGAACAAAATTATAATTTTTAAGGCACTTATGTCCAATTTCTAGAGTGATGATTATGGATTCTATATACAGAAAATGTATGGAGGTCAATGAAGCACTCAATTCTCTCAGACGTAAGCATTGGTAGTCTTCAAGAAGTTTTTAGAGGTGTATTAATACGATACAGTGAATTAAAGGGTTGCTGGTATTATGTTTGTATACTGTTAAATATGTTTCTATTGTGTGTACATATTGTTCTCTATTATATTGTATTATATTATTGTGCTGTATTACATAAAAATAACTTGTCCCGTGTCAAATGTTACAACCAATTAGATGAAATAAATGATCTACTCTTAAAAGAGGTCAATGAAAGAAAAAGGTTGCGAATCCCTGACCTACACATTGTTTCATTCTATTCATCTTTACTTTTCAGATACTTTTATTTCTGAATTATTTTGGTGTGATTCTCTTAAATAAATCTGCAAAACTTACGTACTTTCCACTTTCTTTTCATTTCTAAACTTCCAGAATTGACAATAACAATAATAAAAAAGGATTACAATTTTTTTCTAAATAAGTTTTTTGTGTGCATGATTGAAGACAGTAATCACATTGGCTTTGTAATGGTACAATTGAGATTAATTTTACCCAATTTCATTGATTTATTATAAATTCCGAATTTAACACAACAGTGCAAACTGAAATGTAGGAAAATTTGACTTAATAATTTATTCACTGTGCATATGGATAATTAGGTATACATTTAATAAAAAGGGCATCTGAAAAATACTAATTGAGAAAATATTACCTCAATAAAAAAAATGGCATTAAAACCCTCTTGAAAACACAAAAAACAACAACATTGTTTTACAAGAAAATGCCTTTCACACAACACAAAAAATTCACATTTCAAATTCACATTAACTGAATGCATGGCAAAATAAAACAACCATTCCAGTACTCACCTGATGATTTGCCAAAACATTGAATGCATGAGCAATAACTATATTTTCAGAAACATCAGCTAACGTGATTGCTTGAATAGATATCCAAGAGGTAAAACATCGTAAGATTTTTATATGAATCTGGGTGTTATCTCCACTATTTGATAAACAACTTTTCTGCAAAAAAGGAAATACAAAATTTAAAGTTCATAAGATTTTTTTTTGTACAACACTACAGTAATGACATACTTACCAGAAACTGTATCACTGTCCCTGATGCCATTCCCAATGAGAGAATAATTTCATTTCGTCTATTTGCACCTAATCGTAAAGATCTAGAATTTACTTCTTCTGGTAGTACTGTCAGTATTTCCAAAAGTGGACCTAAATGTTTTCCTCCAAATTGATTGATAAGATCTAATACTGGTGATTGCCATGATGACATTTGCAATGCTAAATCTGCTAGAGCCAAACACAACTGAAATCAGAACATGTAATTATGAAAATGTTAAAGATCACAATAATTCTTAAAATTTTCTTTTATTTTATAGCAAAAAGCCCAAATATTATATCCTCACTTCATCTAAATCTACAATGTTGTTTATTTCACTCTTCCGCTGGCTTTAAAAAAAATGTATATCATTTAAAAATTTATACATTTTTTATTTTAAAAAAAACATCTGCAGGCTATATAAATAACTTAGAATTCATAGTTAATGGTTCAAACTTCAGTGCTGACATGTAAAAACAATTGCAACATAGTTTTCTTCTATTCACAATTTCTGTGAAATCACATTCATTTAATTTAAAGAAAAGGTTACACCAACTATTTACAGAATAAAAATCTGACATAAAGAACACAAGTGAAAGCAACTTCAATTAACTTACACAAATTACTAAATTTTCTTTTCTTTCACATGCAACAAACCACACATTGCCACAAAAAAGAAATGAGTATCCTACACTGCAGAAAACACATCAAACTTGAGAACATTTTATAAAATAATTATTTTTCACTTTACTTCTGTACCTGTGTCACAATTACAGTGTTTGTAGCATCATTTACTTGTCCTATATGTTCTACAAGAGAGTCTCGTAAAGATATGTGAGCTTCCTGGGGTAATTCAAGGAATGAATACTGTATTTTACTACGCATTGTCTGTGCAGCAAAGTAACATGATTCCAAATCTCTCTTCTCACGAAGCATTTCATCAGCAACTTTCCACGAGTATACCTGAAAGTATAATATTATTAATTTAAAAAGTTTGATGTAGTGTCTTCTGGAGTATCAGAAGACTGTAAGTTGATTTTTTTTCTACAGACAAACAAGTTCAATACTGACGAATATTAATTTCATTATAAAAAAAATTAACCAAAAACTCACAGATCGTTGTAATGCTTGTAACCAGTAAGAAGCTTTTTCTTTTCGGAAGTGTCCGGGTTATGGTAGAGGGTAAACACCGCTTGATACACTGTATCTAAACACGGAGGTGTATCCATTTTAAATATTTGAGAAGAAATTAACCATTCAGAATTTCCTTTAATAAAAATCCACTTTACTGAACAGTACGTCGCATCACATCGCACGACATATAATAGTACAATTAACACATTCTTTACTCTTCGTCGTTCTTCATACGGTATACAGTTTACAATTTGCGGGTGTTCGTGTTCAATTGTCAACGAATGCTCGAGGTTTTCAATATGGCCGTCAAGAGAACCTGTTGGTTTTCTTGGATTTGTAGGTTATAACAATATAATTCTGTGTAAGAACGTGTACTTGATTGTTTCGCCTACCAATGGATGTCAATGGCCTGCCAATTATAGGACCGGGTGTGGATTATACCCAGGTACTTGCAATTGAAATGCTATAATGTGCTTTATGGTTAATAATGTATAGGTTAATGTCACATGTAATTGTCAAGCGACACAATTTCCTGTAATTTCTGAAAGAACTGTAATTTATGCGCATTTAATTACTGAAATGAGCGGTTTTTACTTTGTCATATTTAAATAACACTTGAATACATGTTTCACGAGTAGGGAAACAGGTTCACTCAATTCTTTTGTAATATTAACATGTCATTCCAACAGTTTATGGCAAAACATTTAACCCAGCTAAATATGATAGTCGTAATAAGTAATAACAAATAAAATTCATTGGTGATTGCTAGTATTTACTTGTCCCTCGAGAAGTGAATAATAGTCTTAAACCATCTTCCTTACATTTTTGTATTTTATTATAATAATCGTATATCATAGTCCACCTGTACATAAAATGCATGTAAACTCGTTGTATATAATCGGTATTAAATCATACAAATTTATGCAATAAAAATCTGTAAGAAAAATATCGCCACTTCAAAAAGTGATCTATAGATTTATATGAATTTATATTTATCTATAGATATGAAAGACAACTCCGAAACGAAGGCAGTTTGTACGAGTCATTAAAATGATATTAAACATTTGAAAACAATTCACAAGATTAAGTGCCAAGTAAAATCCTGCTGCATAACAGTTTTTTCACAATTGAAGACTACGCTGAAAAATAATATTTTTTTTTTAACAATGATATATAATATATTAGCATTGGACTATACAATTTAAAAAAGACTAAATATGCCTGTAAGAAGTAATGTACTCCAGTTTCTGGGTCAGTGACTCCCCATGTTGTTCAGGTTCTTTGTCCAGTTTCCCTTTCCGTTAAGAGAATGCTGTGGTGGTGGCCCCTTGTTTTGAACATAGACATAGTTATGTTGAGCACACTTTTTGCTAGTTGTGGTAGGAGTGGAGCCAGTGGTTTGGGTTGCTATTTTATTAGCAGTACTAAAATCTCAAATCTGTAATTTGTTTTCCAATGCAAATAAGATTTCTATTACTTTCGAGCGAAAATGTCTAGTTTTCATAGGTTTCTAATCTCTCATTGTTTGTACTGCTATTCAGCATATCACTATGTGTAGGAAAAGGATAGGAAAAAAATTCTGTAGCTCTAGAAAAGTGCACATATTATACTTCTCCTCCATACATCACATGAAGTTTTGACTATTGTTTGATGAAAATGAATGATAAAAATCATAAAGCAAGCCCTCATTTGGAAAAAAGTGCTGTAATATTTGAAGAGTGCAAACCTGCTTACTATGTATTTTTGTCATGTATTACATTTACAACTCTCAGAGCTTGTACTTGTCTACAATTGTATCTTGTTGCAAGGAATTATCAGATGAAATTGTTTCTTCCCAAATTCAGGATATAATGATAATATATTATAGGAAATGGCATACAATGTACAATTATTAATAATAGATAATAATATTAATATTTTCTATAACAAGTAATTGTTATATCGTATTCTTCGCGTTATAAGTAATAGTTATATCGTTATCGCATATTCTTGCAGAGATTTTTGTCTCAAGCCTCCAGAGCAAGATCTTCATACTTAGCAATTTTCTCAGTCTCTGTTTTCTTTACATTGTTTGTCAATGGTACGGCAATATCAACAAGCATAGCTTCTTTCTTATTCCTGTCTATCAAAACTATATCTGGTCTATTGAAAGCCATAGTTTTATCTGTAAATATGGGTTTGTCCCAATAAATGATGGTATTATTTGCTTCCATTATAGGTGCTGAGTTGTATTTATAATATGGTGGAATTCCACTATTTAACATTCCATGCTTGAGAGCCAATTGTTGATGGACAATCTTAGCTAGTTTGTTGTGTCTGCCCAAGTAAACGCTGTCGGCAAGTGCAGTACAGCCGGCCATTATATGTTCTGTTGTTTCACCACTGGTGCCGCATTTCCTGCATTTGTCAACAATGGGCATGCTCATGCAATGTTTTTCATAGTTCCTAGTTCGGCATACTCTATCTTGGATTGCCATTATAAATCCCTCCGTTTCTGGGTGTAAATAGCCGTCTGATAGCCATTGCAGCGAGGATGGTGTTTCAACATGAAGTTCATGAATAGCTTTGGGAAATTTGCCGTGCGTTGCCATTCTTCTAGATCTCTTTGAATCGTCTCTTTTGGTGTTGATTCTGCTGCAGTTGCCATTGATCCTGGGCGGGATGCACTCAAGTTAAGTGGGGTATAACCATCATCTGCTTCTACAGCCATTTTGATTAATTCATCTTCACACGTCATTAATTATTATTATTATTATTATTATTATTATTATTATTATTATTATTATTATTATCCGAATTTTTCACTCTCTGCACTATGTGCAGGAACATTCACCTGACCATTGCTGGTCTAGGCTCGGTCGGTCTCGCTGAGACAAAACACGAACGAATGTTACTCTTGACATTTCAATCAATCGTGTCCCAATCAGTCGTACATCCCAGGAATTCTCTTACTATTCTGCAGCTATCCAGTATTACTGCTTTTTGCATTTGTTCCACGCATGAGAATGGTAATTCCAACACTTGAATTGCATGCATTGTGTGTTTTGGTACTAATCCTGTGGTGGACATTATTATCGGTAGTATGCCGATATTCTCAAGTTTCCATTGGTGGCGAAGCTCGTGAGTCAACGGTACATATTTCTGAATTTTCAAGCTATGAACAGATTCTAGATTATTATTGTTGATGACTGCAAAATCGATGATCATGGCTGTTTTCTTGAGCTTGTTCAGAACTATTATATCTGGCCTATTGTTCGAAATTGTGGTATCTGTAATAATGCTTCTGTCCCAGTACAGCTTCCATTCTTCATTTTCCAAGACTGTAGAAGGATGATATTTGTAATATGGGACATCACAGGACCCAAGTCCGTATTTTCTTACTAGTCGTCCGTGAATTATTTTCCCCATATTATCGTGTCTAACTTTATAGGCAGTGGGAGCCAACACACTACAACCAGCAAGGATGTGCTGGATGTTTTCATGCTGTGCACCGCATCTTCTACATTCATCACTTACTATGGAGGGGTTTCTTATAACATATCGTAAGTAATTTCTTGTTGCGATAACCTGGTCTTGGATGGCTATCATAACGCCTTCTGCCTCTGGGTACAGTAAACCACGTGTCAACCACCTGTTAGAAACTCTAAAATCAATGTTCTGGCCTGATAGTTCATTGGGATGTCTACCATGTAGCTCTTTTCGACACCAATTTTGCATCAGGCTTTCATGACTAGTGTGCTCTGGTTGAAACTGAGTACTTACAAGATCTAAGGGGGTGAAACTGAAATCAGCCTCTACGATAGCCTTATGCATTGCCGATGTTTCTGCCCTCTCAAGAAAGTACTTTCTCATAAGAGAGATTTGATTGGCATTACTGTTAGTTATATTAGTAATGCCTCGACCTCCTTTTTCACGAGGTAGATTGATCCTCTCAACAGCAGATTTAGAATGATGATATCGATATTGAGTCATTTGGGTTCTTACATATCTATTCATTGCTTCAAGATCTGTTTGACTCCATTTTATTAAGCCCATTGAGTAGACGATCACAGGAATAGCGTATATATTTATTGCAGTGGCAAGATTTCGCGAATTCAAAGATGTTTTGAGAACCTTTGTGAGTCGGTCCTTGAATTCTGCGGTTATACGTTTCTTCACTTCCGAGTGGGCTATTGTTCGAGACTGCTCTAGACCAAGATACTTATACACTTCATCATGGTCTAACGATTTAATAAGTTCGCTTCTTTGCGTCTCGTATTCCAGACCCCTCGTCAATTTGCCACGTACCACGTTAACCGTTCTACACTTATCTACACCAAAACACATTCCGATGTCTTCAGAGAAAGTTTCTGTGATATTTAGGAGCTGCTTCAACGAACTGGCTGTTGATGCATACAGCTTTATATCATCCATATAAGCCAGATGGGAAAGTCTGTACGAGGAGTGCCGACTCTTTATCTCGTAGCCATACTTACTGCTGTTGAGGATAGTGGATAGCGGGTTCAAAGCCAAGCAAAACCAAAGTGGGCTCAAAGAATCTCCTTGGATGATTCCTCAGTTGATGTCAATTTTATTTGTAATAATATTCATTTCCTTGGTTTTTAATACTATTTCTGTCTTCCACTTAGTTGTTAGGGTTGCACAGAAATCTATCAACTTGGGATGGATTTTATATATTTTTAGCACGTCTATAAGCCAGTCATGTGGGACCGAATCATAAGCTTTCTGATAATCTATATACGCTGCAAATAGATTTCTTTGTTTATTACTTGCTTGTTTCAAGACTACTGAGTCAATAATAAGTTGTTCTTTACATCCTAGCGAGCCTTTCTTACATCCTTTTTGTTGTTCTGCTAGGATACTGTTACCATTACAGTGATCTTCCAGGATCTTAGACACACATGATGTTAAGAGTTTGTAAAACGTGTTCAAACAGGTTATAGGCCTATATCTTGCCGGATTACTACTCCTGGAGCCCTTCGGTATGAGATACGTCACACCTGTGGTCAAATGATGAGGAATGCTTCGAGGTTCTTCAATAAAAGCATTTATACATTCAACGAATTTGCTATGCAAGGCTGATAAATTCTTCAGCCAGAAATTATGAATTTTATCGTTTCCAGGACTCTTCCAATTCTTTAGTTTGGCAAGAATAGGTTTTACTGTCTCAATTATTATTATTATTATTATTATTATTATTATTATTATTATTATTATTATTATTATTACTATTATTATTATTACTATTATTATTTTTCCATTACATCACGACTGAAGATGTTATGAGTCGGCTGAATATACAATCTACCAGTGGCGTAGCGTCAGGGGACGCTGAGATGCTGAGCATCCCCGTATATAAGAACCTTAAATACTGTATTGATAATCTTACAAGTGGTCTGTTGAGCGAAACACGTTTTGTATTAATTTTAAATTGATTTCCTATGATTGAATTCGGCGGGCTGTTGAAGCTGGCCTCTGATTGGTTGGAAGCTAAAATACTTCAGCGTCTGCCGCCAGATTGCGACGAGCAATGACGCATGCGCAGATGGCGAGGTCCCCCTCTCCCCTCTTCACCCCTGGCCCTGAGAAACCCGACTGCTTTACGCTAGCGTCTACTGCGGAAAGAAGCTCGTTTGTGCACGAGAGCGCAGCACACTTCAGGCGTTCAGTAAATTATCTTTCTCTCTCTCACTCGGGAGTCCCCGCTTGGTCATGGGTACAAACTGTAGAAATAGTGCCTGACTACTATTTCTTAATTAATATCCAAGAAATTGTATTATCTCTTAAATAGATTACATATTATTTAAGTCTGCAATGTATAAATTAACAAATGGTCTTATTGTCATTCGCGTATAAGAATTAAAGCTGAGCCATTGTATAATTTGCTTTCAAGACATCGGCAGCCCTGACTGCTGTGAGGATTTTGTGGGAAGCGCCTACACCGTCGTAAGCAATCGAGATCGTGGAAGTAGTCCCAGTGTATCTGCCTTGTGTTGCGTTCGACTGTTAGACGAAGTAGTTGATAGTGACATTTTGTGTGTTATTGTTGAGCATCCCCAAACGTGTGAGTCACGCTACGCCACTGCAATCTACTCCAGGTTGCAACCAGCTACCTAAGGAGCAGATCCGGTGACTATCAGTGACTCTACAATACTTTACGCAGAATGTGGGCTGTTCCAAATAAAGCTATTTCTTGCACTTTCCAGTCTTTTGAATTACCAGGGAGTTTAGACAGGTTCTTACTCAAATTTTGCGGAACAAATCCCAGAGTTCCGATAACTATCGGGACGACCTGTGCTTTTACGCCCCACATTCGGCTGATCTCGATTTCCAAACTCTTGTATTTAAGACGTTTCTCTGCCTCCTTGGTAACGACGTTTTGATCGCAAGGTACAGCAACATCGATAAGTAAACACGATTTTTTCGCCAAATCCCGGATCACTATACACTCCGGTTTGTTTGCCGCTATCGTGCGATCAGTTTGAATTTGTTGGTCGTACAATATCGTACACAATCCAACAGACGTCACCGGTTTTGGTGAGTGTTCGTACCACTTGGGGCATGTGTTGGAACTTCGAGGGCGGTACAGATCTGCCAGTGGAGGTAGCTACACACCCTATCATGTCTTTTCAGGTATTCGGTCTTTGCTAGGATTGGACAAGCTGAGACAATATGATCAATGGTTTCTACTTGCTCCTGGCAAATGCGGCATTTATCATCTTGGGAAATTTTGAGAACCGCTTTATCATAATGTCGTGTTCTCAACGCCTGATCTTGGGCAGCTATTACAAGTGCTTCCGATTCTGGCTTCATTCTTCCCCTTTTAAGCCACATAAATGATTGATCTTTATTGATCTGCACCTTGTCCATTCTTTTTAGGTATTGTCCGTGGAGTGGTTTGTCTCTCCACGATTTCTTTAACATTTTTGTGTCTCACACTTCATGTTTAACAGCATCAGAAGTTCAGTGTCTGTGTTATTCGACGTGTCTTGCCTAGTTTTCTTCGCAATGCTTCTTGCTACACTAACAATGCCTCTGTTTCCCATTCTTCGGTCAGATTTCATGACCTGCCTCATTAGAGGGTCATCTTGATGGCTGACTACATACTTCCCCAACCAGACTATTGCGTTGTGCCAGGAGGCCTCAGTTTGTCTGAGGCCTCTTCCTCCTTCCTTACGTGACACATAAAGTCTATGTATATCAGCTCGAGGGTGGGAAACATGATGCATTGTTAGCAGTTTTCTGGTTTTTCGATCTATGGTGCGAATTTCTTGCTCAGTCCAGTCCACTAGTCCAAAACTGTATTCCGCTACAGGTACCGCCAAACTACCTATTGCAGATATTTTATTCCTGGAATTCAGAGCGGACTGCAGGACCAGTCTCACTCTCCTATAATACTCCCTACGAATTCTCTCTTTCATTCTGTCGTTCGAGATGGTTTCACATTCTTCAATGCCCAGATATTTGTAAGTTTTACTTGGCTCAAGATCTTGAATCACAGTGTGCGTATCAATTTCAATGTTCTCAGACGTTGTGAGTTTCCCTCTTTTTAAATTGATTTTTGCACACTTGTCAAGACCAAACTTCATGCAGATGTCATTGCTAAAGTCATTCACGACAGACAGCATTTGGGAGAGAATCGTTTCATTCTTAGCAAACATTATTATTATTATTATTATTATTATTATTATTATTATTATTATTATGTTTTTGTTGTTATTATTATTCCACTGCATCACGACTAAAGATATGAGTCGGCTCAAAATATAATCTACTCCAAGTTCCAACCAGCTACCTAAGGAGCAGATCTAGGGACTGTCGGCGCCTCTACAATACTTTGCGCAAAATGTGAGCTGTTCCCAATAAAGCAATTTCCAGTCTTTTGATTTACCTGGGAGTTTAAACAAGTTCTTACACAAATTTTGCGGAACAAATCCCAGAGCTCCGATAACTGTCGGGACGACCTGTGCTTTTACACCCCACATTCGGCTGATCTTAATTTCCAAACTCTTGTATTTAAGACGTTTCTCAGCCTCCTTGATTACGATGTTTTGATCGCAAGGTACAGCGACATCGACAAGTATGCACTATTTTTTCTCCAAATCCCGGATAACTATATTCGGTTTGTTTGCCGCTATTGTGCGATCAGTTTGGATTTGTTGGTCATACAATATTGTACACAATCCAACAGACAGCGGTTTTGGTGAGTGTTCGTATCTCTTGGGACATGCGTTTCGAACTTCAAGGGCTGTACAGATCTGCCAGTAGAGGTAGCTATCGTGCGATTTTTGTAACTTTACCCCTCAAGGCCTGTCTTCACGATGGAATGTCACGTTTTTTTGTTTTTTTTGTTTTTTTTTTCCTTCCTTTCCTTTGTCTTTCTCACTCGTGCCGCTAGATATCGGATGATCGCAACCGTACCAAGCAGTGCTTGCGATCATGCGACATGTAGCGGCAGGACCAAGAAAGACGCGAAATGCCGTGTGATATTCCATTGTGGCCATAGGGGCTTGAGGGGCAAAGTTCTAATAATCGCACTATACATACCCTGTCGTGTGTTTTCAAGTACTCGGTCTTTGATAAGATTGGACAAGCTGTGACAATATGATCAACGGTTTCTACGTGTTCCTGGCAAATGCGGCATTTATCATCTTGGGGAAGTTTGAGAACCGCTCTATTATAATGTGTTCTCAAAGCCTGATCTTGGGCAGCTATTACAAGTGCTTCTGATTCTGGCTTCATTCTTCCCCTTTTGCGCTACACAAATGATTGATCTGCACCTTGTCCATTGGTTTCAAATATTGCCCGTGGAGTGGTTTGTCTTTCCACGATTTCTTTAACATTTTTTGTGTCTCACATTTCATGTTAAGTAGCATCAGAAGTTAAGTGTCTCTGTCATTCTGCGTGTCTTGCATAGTCTTGGTCGCAATACTTCTTGCTACACTTACAATGCCTCGGTTTCCCATTCTTCGGTCAGATTTCATGACGTGCCCTAGTGGGCCTTCTTCACCACTATACTTTATCATATTTTTACCACACGTGGTCATATTTTTAAAGATGTTTTGCCCTTTCTGCTTTTTAATTAATTTATGATGTTCAGATAAATAAGTGTAACTGATATGAACTAATACAGTCTGTCTCTTTTGATGAAAATGAGTCATTACATCACCTGCTCAGAGACGTGCAGAGTCTGCAAGTAAATGTGAATGAAAGGGCCAGAGACAGACAGGGACAGGGTGAGGGAAGGAGAGACGGTGATAAACGGTGATAAGAGGGGAAAGGGGGAGACGAAGGGCAGAACTACGTCTGCCGGGTTTTCGTAGTATTAACAAAATTCTCTTAAAAATCATCACAAAGTTGAGATGACTGTTATCTTCTGTGTATATTATATTTAATAAACAGAACCTCCCATTTCTTGAAAAAATATATTAAACTTAATATAAAATAACATTTATGAATATCAAAATATTTACCATAGTTAATTTCCAAAAGAGGAATTTATTCCTTATCTTGCTTAGGTTCATTAATCGACATTAATATTTAACTCATTTCTTGACTTCATTTATTTTAATCCACCACAAGTTCATTTCTTCATTGCTTATCAATCTTGCATTTATAAAGGCAGCTATTACTATTGCATCTGTGGCCTACATTTTAACTCCATACCTAATGATTTTGATTGCTAATTTTTTTAACTCCAGCTTATTATTTTTCCACCCAAGAACTTTTCATGCATGTGATTGTGCAGTCTCTTCTAAATTAACTTTATCCGTTTCTTCCAGTTATTGAGTAACTTCATTCCCGTGACATGCTTTATTATCAGTCTTTGAAAGAAATTATTCCCGTGAAAGTTGAGATTTCTTTTTTACTTTCTCGCCTTACGAATACTTCGTAAGAAGAAGAGAGAGTTATGTAATCGTGCGCCAGAAAACGGTGAATTTTCTCCTGAAAACCTCTTAGAAACGTCGACCGTCTTTCCGTTTGTGGTCAACGCTAGCGCCTAAACCGTTCAGCCGATTTTCTTCAAAATTGATATTCCCCAATCATTTTTACTGATCTCAGGGTTTCTGGAATTTGAAACCGATATTTAATTTTTGGGGCTACTTTACATGAAGACTGTAGGAGATTTTCAACGTTAAAAGAAAATGGAGCCAAATTTTTTGATTAAATTTGTTGTTGAATAGTGCGAAGGACGTTTAAGGGAATGATGTAGGTATCATTTTCGTTGATATCCCCAATTTTTCAAAAATTGCAAAATACTATTTAAAAACTGCAAAATTGATGATAGAGATTTTTGCCCCAGACAAAGTCGGATGTAAAAAATTAGCCCTTTAAATGAGGTTCTGTGCATTTTTTTTTGGAAAAACGAATCGTTTTTGCGTAATTGCGCTTCAAATTTACAAAAAAAATGTTTCTCAAAAACCGATCCAATTGTTTTCGTTAAATTTTCTTCACCTATGCAATGAGGGGCGATAAAATATATGGTTTTAGTCCTACTTCTGGGAAATAATTATATTTTTTCTGAAATTGCAGAAAAATATTTTTAAAACTACAAAATTGTAGATAGCGATTTTATCTTAGACAAAGTCTCTTGTACAAAATTAGCTCTTTAAAAACAGTTGTTTAGAATTTTCTGAAAAAAACGAGTCGTTTTTGCGTAATCTTCGCTTCAATTTACAAAAACAAATTCTCAAAATCCGCTCCAATTTCTTTTCTTTAAATTTTCTCCACGTGTGTATTAAGGGGCGGTAAATAAATAAGTAAAATCGTGGTGCTATAGAATGGCACAGACTTTCTCGCAGTAGTTATTTTTCTGATGTCGTTTGTCGGACATAGAATTTGGAGTAAGCCCTTCTCCGCTGCCTTTCTTTTTTCGCCCCAAATTCATGTTTTTCGCATGTTGACAATTACCGGCTTCCTAATGATAGAGCTGATGCAAATACGTTTTGACTTTTCACACCGCAACTCGCTCCAATGGCCACGCTGGGCTAAGGCACTTTGGGTGTGCGCGTTACATTTCGAAAAATGTCAGGTTCGAATCCCAGTCATGGATTTTAATTTGATGAATGTGTAATTGCAGAAAAAAACTATTGAAGAGCGTAGAAACTTTATTGACAATCATTTCTAGTTCTACTCACTAATAGAATCTATGCAGATAAATATACTGGACTTGCCTGTTTTCCCAAATTGCATCTTTTAAACATTTTTCAACCCGATTATTCGATTTCTGAAATGTGTGTCGTGTCATATATCAATCGTTGCTTTCCGTGCATCAGTATGAACCGATTTAAGTAAAATTATGAATTTTTCAACATTACATTGAAATACAATTTAATCAGAACACATGCGATCAACTGACATACCCCTAACGGTTCCGAAATTATTATTACTGTCTCTCCTTACGAATAGTTCATAAGAAGAGAAAGTTATTTAATCGTGCGCCGGAAAACGGGGAATTTACGTTTTGACTAATATATAAGTACTCAGTCCGCATTTCCCTCCAATGGTAAAACCCGTCGAGGTGGGTTGGTCCACGTCCTGACGGGGGGATGCAGAGAAGGCTCTCAAGTGTTCCTTTCTTCATTTTTTCATCGTCTTGCTTTTCATTTCATGTCACGTAAATTCTTTTCACTCCTTTTTCTTCCTCACTGGCCTTCTCTGTATGCTGAACGCCCACCCATGTGTTTGCCGTGCATGGCGACCCGTGTCGGAGGGAATGTGTGTCCTGGCCGTTAAGAGACCTGTTTGTTTCCCAACTAGTCCTGGTGCTACGTTTCTTGGCTTGCGCTAAGGGGTACGTTTACGTATTTTTGGGGAACATTCCTTGTAGTTGTCAATACACTCGCTTTGGCCTCGGACTCTTCTAGACGGGCGGTCGGGAGCTAACCCACTCCCGATCAATCGGCTCGGACTAGGTCTTGCACTAAACTCCAGGGTGAGCAGATGGATCCACGGCGGTGCAGCGCTGCGACATTCCCCTACTATATCTCCGTGTCAGCCCTGGCACCCCAGTGGGGTGTCCCCTTGTTGGACTCCATGGTGGGTGGGGAGCACGGAGACGAATCTGCTTCAATCGTATGGAGCCCAAAACAAACCCCTTGCCCTCTCCGCAAGGAAGAGGCGATGTGAGACGGTAGACTTGAATAGCTTCTTCCTTCGGGAGGGGAACAAACCAAAGAAACCTCGGTTTCTTGTAATGTCGTGTGTTGAAGTTGAAAAATCCTTCAAAAGTGTTAGTGCGGTCAGCCTTGCGCGAGCCATTGAAGACTGTTTTGGAAAGCTGCAAGCGGTCGTGCGACAGAGGAATGGTACCATTCTTTTCGAAGCGCGCACCGACGAGCAGATTGACAAGATCCAAAAAACCAAGCAGATTGCCGGCCTCCAAGTGGAAGTGACCACTCACCCTACCTTTAACCTATGTAAGGGAGTGGTCAATCACGAAGACTTTGCGCTTGAAAGTGAGGACGAACTTCTCTCCTTTTTAAGAGCCATGGCGTTACGGAGGTATATAGGATCAGGAGGAAGGAGAATGGGAAAGAGATCCCCACTCCCACCTTGATCCTGACTTTTAATCTCCCTTCTCTCCCAGAGAAAATTAGCTGTGGATATTATAACCTTCGTGTGCGGCAGTATGTGCCGAACCCCCTGCGCTGCTTCCAGTGTCAGAGTTTCGGTCATACACAACAAAGGTGCATGGCCGTAAGCCCTGCTTGCGCAAAGTGCGGTAAATCCACGCATGAGCCGCGCAGGAAGGCTGATGTCACACGGCCTGCTGGCCTGGACAAGAAAAATGATAGATCCTCCAAATCCGACCACCTACCCCGACTCCTGAAACTCGCTCTGAGTGATCTCTCAGCCTGTCGAGCAGTGGTCAGGATGAGTCTGCCTCGGAGGAAACTTCAGCCGGGGTGGACCCAGTGGCGTAGCGTGACTCACACGTTTGGGGATGCTGAACAATAACACACAAAATGTCACTATCAACTACTTCATCTAACAGGCGAACGCAACACAAGGCAGATACTGGGACTACTTCCACGATCTCGATTGCTTACGACGGTGTAGGCGCTTCCCACAAAATCCTCACAACAGTCAGGGCTGCCGATGTCTTGAAAGCAAATTATACAATGGCTCAGCTTTAATTCTTATACGCGAATGGCAATAAGACCATTTGTTAATTTATACATTGCAGACTTAAATAATATGTAATCTATTTAAGAGATAATACAATTTCTTGGATATTAATTAAGAAATAGTAGTCAGGCACTATTTCTACAGTTTGTACCCATGACCAAGCGGGGACTCCCGAGTGAGAGAGAGAAAGATAATTTACTGAACGCCTGAAGTGTGCTGCGCTCTCGTGCACAAACGAGCTTCTTTCCGCAGCAGACGCTAGCGTAATACAGTCGGGTTTCTCTGGGCCAGGGGTGAAGAGGGAGAGGGGGACCTCGCCATCTGCGCATGCGTCATTGCTCGTCGCAATCTGGCGGCAGACGCTGAAGTATTTAGCTTCCAACCAATCAGAGGCCAGCTTCAACAGCCGCCGAATTCAATCATTAGAAATCAATTTTAAATTAATACAAAACGTGTTTCGCTCAACAGACCACTTGTAAGATTATCAATACAGTATTTAAGGTTCTTATATACGGGGATGCTCAGCATCTCAGCGTCCCCTGACGCTACGCCACTGGCGTG
>JAHLJT010008446.1:151705667-151843870 GCA_031308135.1 Acheta domesticus
AATTAAGATAGAGAGCTGAACAGTGTCATTTTTCAGCTTTCTTTATGGCCTTTTATATGATACAACTCAATAGGGGTTGCGTTCAAAAGGTTTTTCAAATTTGAATTTAAAATTTTGATTTTGAGTTTTTTCAAAATGCTCATCTTCAAAAAATTGAAAAATTCTATAATAATCCTTGTATATATCCAAACAGATGGTGCAAGTTTTAAAAATGGGACTGCAATGGGTTCATATGGTAATCTTTATTTAAAATGCACAATATTTACTTAGTCTAGATTTTACTGATTTAAAATGCATTTTATTTCAAATTATAAGACCTAATATATACAAATTATTATTTTGTGTTTTTTGTTGGTGAGTGTGTTGTGTTTTTATTGTTATTATTATTATTATTTATTATTATTATTATTAGACCGCGGAACTTCATGCAATTGCCAAATGTTTTTGACTGTGGCATATCGAAAGGAAATGTATATAACTTTATCTATCACCAAAAATAAAACAAATCTACCTTATTTTTATTTTGCATTTGTGCAATTTTTTAGTTTAAATGCGTATTTAATGTATGCGGTATATTTTAGTGCATGTATTCCAGGTTTTTGTGGAGAAGAGGATCGAAGTCAGATATTTTCGGGTATTTCTCTTTCAACTTAGAAGTGGCTTTCTTCTGACAACGGCGGCTAGGAAATTGAACTTCTTAGTACCCTTCGCACGGTTTCGGGATTTAGTTTCTTGCCAATTCCAATTTATAACTGTGGAGTAACTTTTGGTGCATTAATACGAGGGTCCTTCTTTATTATTTTCACAACAAGATTCTCTTCTGGATCAGAAAGTCTTCGGACGTTTCTCCTCCGGGTTGCAGTTCAATCGCCTATTCATTGATGGACCATGAGATTGTCACTCACTGTTGCTTTTTTCATTAATGGCATTTGCAAAATTTTGGGCATCATTAACCCTTTGCATGATGGTAAATAACCAGCTGACGCTGCTCAAAGTTTGTGTTCATTCCTCAACGATTCATTTCGCTTAAAATGTTCCCACGTATCTGGTTCATCAACTGAAAGGTGGCCAAGGTTTGTTTTATTTTGAGATAGGTAAAGTTATATACATTTCCTTTCGATAGGCAGTCAGTAAAAATATGCAATTGCATGACATTCCGCTCTATAATAATAATAATAAGAAGAAGAAGAAGAAGAAGAAGAAGAAAATTCATAACAATAAAGCACAACACACTCAGCAACAAAAAACACCAAAATAATAATTTGTATATATTAGGTCTTATAATTTGAAATAAAATGCATTTTAAATCAGTAAAATCTAGAGTAAGTAATATTGTGCATTTTAAATAAAGATTACCATATGAACCCATTGCAGTCCCATTTTTAAACTTGCACCATCTGTTTTGAATATATACAAGGATTATTATAGAATTTTTTCAATTTTTTTGAAGCTGTGCATTTTTAAAAAACTCAAAATCAAAATTTTAAATTCAAATTTGAAAACCTTTTTGAACGCAACCCCTATTGAGTTGTATATCTTATAAAAGGCCATAAAGAAAGCTGAAAAATAACACCTGTTCCAGCTCTCTATCTTAATTTGGTGAGGTTCTACATCAATTTAAAAATTTTCGGGAAGCCACTTTTGCAAAATTTACATGGCTGTATTTCAGAAACGGGTGGAAATATTTTACTCAAAATTTGTAGTTTTCTTATTCTCCATGCATACTACTTATGTGTCAAATTTCATCTGAATCTAAAATGGTGAGGTAAAATTTTAATTAAAACTGTTGATTTAATATGGAATGACCCTCAATCAATAGTTTTCCTCTTCTGAAAGATGTTTCGTGTTTGATCCCAACTGCTGTGTATCTTATGAGTAGTGTCTCGTGAATTCAAAATTGGATATTTGAACTGACGAGTGTAACATATTGCCTGAGACTCTTCCCCTGAAAAAGTCTAGCGGTTTTATTCCGCCCACTTCTGCGTCAGGTTCATCTGTTGTTGTAGACTTTAGAGTTTGTGATCTAGATTCATTCCTCTTGCTAGGACAGCTATATCGTCAGCATAGTGGAATAGTCTTATTCGTGGTCGATGTGGTATATCATTGACATATTGCGAGAACAGCACAGGAGATAGAACGGAGCCCTGAAGGACCCCGACTTCTATTCTCCGCTTAGAGGAGCTCGCTCTTCCCACATGTACCATAAATGTGCGGTTTTGTGAGAAAAGACTTAACCATATCAGTTATGTCTTGTGGAAGGCAGCGCCGAAGTTTTGTGGTGAGTCTGTTGTGTGGTACTTTGTCAAATGCTCGCACCATATCAAGATAAATGACAGATCCATCCTGTGTAACTTATCAGCGGAAATCTGAGCCATACAAAGTGCTTGTAAAGAAGCAGGAATGGCCCGGTCTGAAGGCAAACTTCATGAGATTCCACGAGAGCACAGTGGGCTGGATTCGCGCGAGTAGAAGCCTTTCAAATACTTTTCCCATAACAGGAAGAAGACTGATTTGCCTGTGGCTCGCAGCGAGTATGAGATCTTTACAGGGTTTCGGAAGCATGGAAATACTTGTGTGTTTCCAAATTTTTCGAAAAGTACCGCTGTGCAATACGCATAAGCTCCGTGCTTATGACCGGTAGGGCCTCCCATAGAATGGGAGGACCTATTCGGTCAGGACGCGGCGCTATGCGGCTACGCAAGCGTTTAATTGTGATCGAAATTTCTTCGATTGATTGAATAGAACTTTAATATAATAATAATAATAATAATAATAATAATAATAATAATAATAATAATTAAAAGAAGAAAATAACGAACGTCATTTTATTCTATTGAAATTCTTTCAATATAAGTAAATCGTGTTACTGGGCAAAACGTATAGGACTGCTGTTACTCTTACCAGAACTTTTAAATGCTAGTGTAACCGCAGTAAGTATTAAAAACGTTAGTATTTAATAGCTTTTTATTTATAATGACCTGAGGAATTCAAAAAAATTGCATTAGACTATTAGTAATTTAGGGCAACTTGAGAACAAACAGGAAAATTTGGTGAAATTTTAAAATCTCGTAGCTGTTACTATTTTCTTGAGAAAAGTAATTTAAAGAGGCAATGTGAGGAGAATTTTACGTTCTTTAAAATTGTGCGTAACTATTTTGCGCTAAGATCAACCGTTAAAAGATTATTATGCAAAAACAAAAAAAGCCGGATTTTTTTCGTTTTTTTCTTTACCAAAACTTGTCCCGAAATATTTCGAGGTGGAAAACTTAGGGTTTTCCTACTAATAGTATAAACAAAATAAAAAATTCTACCTCACCTTTTATAAATTAAAGGAAATATTCTACCTCACCTTTTGCAAGTCAAAATGATTATCGACTGCATTTCTTGGCGCGAGGAGATTATTGACACGCCTTCGGATTGGTCACTGCCAGGGGCGTAGCGTCCATAGACGCGCTGGAAGCGCCGCTTCCCTTACGAATTTCCATCACAAATTTTTACATTTTAAATGTATTAGTATCCGCTTATCAACTCGATGAAATGTTGGAATATCTATAGTTTCTACTTTGCCGGGCTTTCATGGTCTCTAGTTTTTCACGCACTTCTTCGTATTTCCCTCGCCCTGAAGATTGTCAGGGGAGGCTATTATAGTTCGAATAGGGCGGGCGGCGCGTGAAATATTGTGTACCCTGTGCGAGGCTACGAGAAGCGCAGCCCTCAGGAGACCTCCGTGGTTCAGATGGAATAGTGAGTTTGCTTGTTAAGGACTGTGATTGAAACGTGACTACTGAACTGTGAATAAAGCGTGAACCGAGCATCAAGGCACGTGTAAGTATCAGCGTTCATAGACAACTCCTTTTTTTAAAAATTTTGGAGATTCCTTCGTAACTGTTCGAACGTGTTCCTTGCGTAGGTTATTGTAGGCAGACGGACGCGCTACGGGCCCCCGCTTCCAGAGCATTATGGAAGGGGCTGCGGCTGCAACCCGTGCCGGAAATTCGAACGGTGATGGAGCATCGCCGTCTTTATGTGGATGTGCAATTGAACATTTAAAACAAAATACATTTTCAAGCCTTTCTTTTGAGGAAAAATCAAAAATTATTGCGACTGGAAAACCTACACCAGAACTACATATTGAGTGTCATTCGAAAGGGAAGAAGAATTTCATACTACATTTTCGTGCACAAATCTACGAGAATGTTCCGTGAATAAGTAGGTGCAGAAACACAAATAAATTATTCTGTTGGCCATGTTTATTGTTTTCTAAAGAGAAATCCGTGTGGACGCAAGGAGGATTTGATGATCTTCACAATATTCACAAAGCACAGGCTCGCCATGAAACTTCAGTTTCTCACATCCTATCCCTAAAAAATTTCAAACTGTTTGGAAAACAAAGAATTGAATGCAGTCTCAGTGAGCAGTTTCGGTTGTCTGTACAACGTCACAACGTAGAAGTTTCAAAGAACAGAGATATGTTGACTCATATAATCAGAGTTGTTTGTCTTTTAGGAAAACTAGGATTGGCGTTTCGCGGACACAATGAAATTGTCGAGTCTCATAATCGAGGCAATTACATTGAAATTCTTAAATTTTTGGGTAATTATAATACTGAACTTTTAGCTGTTATTGAAAGCAACAATGTGTTTCGTGGAACATCTCCTGACGTCCAGAATGATATTATTGCGGAAGTTATGCACAGAGAAATTGAAAAGGAGATTTCTGAGGCTCAATTTGTGGCATTAATATTTGATGAAACGACTGATGTGACCATGAAATCGCAACTCACAAGCGTGTTGCGGTATGTTTCAAAGAATGGCGTTCAAGAAAGATTCTTGCATTTCACTGACTGCAGCAAAGACAGAGCCGCATCTGGATTATTAGAACATGCAAAAGGAGTTATTAGCACGTTCAAGTGCGACACAAAAATAATAGCGCAAACGTATGACGGCGCAGCAGTTATGGCAGGAGAACATGCTGGACTTCAGGCCAAATTAAAGATGATTTGTAAAGAAACAATATTTGTGCATTGTTATGGTCACAAATTAAATTTAGTCTTAGGGCAATCTGCTAGCTGTATTAAAGAAGTGCGAACATTTTTCGCCTCTTTATCAGGATTAGGGGCATCCTTTTCTAAATCTACTAGGCGGATAGAAGCTTTAGACACTGTAGTGAAAAAGCGATTGCCATCAGCTGCACCAACACGTTGGAATTTCACCAGCAGGCTTGTACTGACTGTGAAAAATCATACGAGTGATCTGCAGGAATTATTTGCTTCAGTAACAGAAAATTCAAGTGACTAGGACGCTGAAACTCTGTGCTCTGCTCGTGGCTATTTTAATCTTTTGAAAGACTTTGACTTTCATTTTTTCTTAACTTTGTTTTCATGTATTTTTCCTCATTCTGACTCATTATTTAAAATTTTACAAAATAAGTCCAATGATATTATGTACTGCATGAAAAAAATTGAAGATTTTGGGATATATCCGAAGCAGTTTCAAGACACTTTTGAATGCTTTTGGGAAGGTTGCAACAGAGAAAGAAGCGAATTTCAGTGCATCAAGCGAGCCAGAGTAGAAAATACAGAGAATGAAAAGAATGTGTACAAGAGATTGTTTATAGAAGTTATAGACAACTTATTATGTCATGTATCTGATAGATTTTCTGATACTTCTAAACTGAAATTACTAAGCCTTCTTAACCCAGATCTCTGTTTACGTTATCAGTCGTCATTCCCCAGTGAAGCTTTCAATTGTCTAATGGATGCTTATGGAAGGCATTTTGACTCTGCGCGATTGAAAAGTGAGCTCACGGCCATTTATTTTGATAATGAGTTCCACAAGAGTGTCAGTAAATTAAATGATTATATCAAGCACCATGAACTCGCAGATGTCTTTCCCCAAACATACATACTGACCGCTTTGATTCTCACTATACTTGCTACAAGTGTGTCGGCGGAGAGGTCATTTTCTGCTCTCCGGAGAATAAAAAACTATCTTCGAAATTCACAAAGCGATGAAAGACTTTCTCGTTTGTCCTTACTGAATATCGAGAGTCAGCTTTTAGATTCGATGATGACAAAGCCGTCGTTTTTTAATGATGTCATTGATGTATATGCCCGTAAACCAAGAAGAATTGCACTTAATTTTAAAATGTAATTGTTAAAAATAAAAGTTAATACATTATAATATCACTTTGATTTTTCCTTATGAAACCTTCCAATATGACTCCTTTAAATTTAGAAACGTGAAAAAAGGTATATAAAGGAGCAAAATGCTCCTGCGTCATTATTTAGGGATATTTTGTAGAGTCGATTAAATTTGAGATTTATACAGTATGCTTGGACTTTCCCATCTAATATAAAGACGTTGAGGGAAAGTGTATCAAGTAATAAGGAATAGTAAAGCACGTACTCTTTAGTGAGAAAATTAGCATTGAGGTTTCCAGATTGTCCTGTTAGTAGGACTGCCTGCAGTGTGATGGCTATGTACCGGTCGAATTTTACTAGCGCGACACATAAGGGAAGATCTATGTTTATTTGATAAACATGTTTTTACCAAAATAGATCATTCTAGATTCCGGATGAAACATCTCTCCAGAATGTAATTTCGTTCTATTCTCTTGATAGAGAAATATTTCTGTGTATTTCTTGTTTCGCTTATCGACGAGTAAAACTAACTAAAACATTTCCAAGTACTGGAAGAGAGATATTTACTTTCTGATAACAATACTGAGAATAAAAATACTTTTATCAAGAAATGTCCCATGAAAAGTTCCATTAACAAGGTACTTTTAATTAAATAGTTCCTCGAACCATCCGTAAACGACGTAAGTTGAATACAGAATATGCCGCTTCCCCTCTTAAAAAATCCACGCTACGCCCCTGGTCACTGCCATTTCTCCCACGGATATCTTCTCCGCGGTGACCCACCCCCTACTTGCGATAATTGCGAGACGGATCTTACCGTGGAGCATACTCTCCTGCACTGTTCTAATGTAAAAGATGGCCGCCGAAGGCATCACCTTGCTAGCTCGCTAGCAGAGATGATTGGAAATGAATCTTCTCTCAGCAAGCTTTTTACGAGAGATTCACACTTACAGTTTTATCTGAAAGAAGTGGACCCTTTTTATAATTAAACACGTTCATTTTCAGTTTTACGTACATTTTATTTTGCATTAAAAAATGTTTTACCTTGGCACTCTCACAGTGCGTTTTTAAAATAATTTGCAACGGGCGTCAATGACCTTGGCTGTTGAAGCACCCTTAAACCTAAATCATCATCCAAAGCTTTCAATATATGTGGATAGGGTATACTAGGATACATTGGTGCAATATCAAATGGAACTATATCATGAAATGGTGGTACTACTAAGATTTCAAAATATTAGTTAATTCAAACCTGGTCTTATTACGTAACTCGCAATATTTTTCAAGACTGGTTATAATCAATTTAATAATTATTTACACAATTTATATTGGAGATTTCATTAATTAACTTCTCATTCCTCCTTCATTTTATTATATCCTGTAAAGGCCGATATACACGGTACAGTTTTCATGTAGATTCTCATACAGTTTCTGTATAGAAACGTCAAGATCTCAATCTGAACGTATAAAAGCCAAAAAGTAGCGCATACACAGTCTATACGCTTTCTGCATGAATCGCCATAAGCCGCCGCCAGGGAGGCTAGCGGGAAATAATTAAATTGGGCCGTCCGAGTACTTTCAGTGATGGTATTTCTGTGCGTGCGTTTTGGCTGTGATCTTGATTTAGTATTAATTAACCATGAGGGACACAAAGGATAAAAATTGGAAGGCAGGGGTAAGGAAAGAAGTAGTTTATCACAATATATCACTTCATACAATCGCACCTTGACACACCTAACCACAAAATCGACATGGCCGATTACTGTTAGTGAACGATTCTGCCGCTAGAGGCGCTGGAGTCAAACTGTATGCTTTCTACACGAAACATTTTCTCATAATTTCATAATTTTCTCATGTAGAAAGCGTGAAGTCTGGACTACATGAAGAATATACACGATAACTATACTGCGATTTTTGTAGGAAGAGCTCTCAAGATAACTCAAATCCCATCTTCGCGATGGAATATGTCACGGCATTTCGTATCATTCACAGTCGTTCCGCTAGATTTCGCACAATCGCGACCGTATGAAGCAGTGCTTGCGATCATGCGACTTCTACCGGCAAGACCGAGAAAAGACGCGAAATGCCGTGACATATTCCATCGCGAAGATGGGATTTGAGTTATCTTGAGAGCTCTTCCTACAAAAATCGCAGTATATACCGTGTATATCGGCCTTAAGGACTTTGAGGAAAGTTGTAGATTACTCTTATTTAAGGGAAGATACTTATTCACATCCAACAAAATCGTCTTCACCTTGAGAATGTAATCTGATTTGTCAATGTTGACAATTCCCCTACATTTGTCTGCACTAACAAAGGATTTTGAGCTATTTTCTTATGAAATTTTTCTTTTTATCTAGATAGGGTAACGTGATTTTCTCCCTTTGGGTGAGACACAACAGGCAGCGTAAAAACTATTGGCTATAATATTGAAAAAGGATTCTCCTTAATATCAGAGGCTACCACTGTCCTCTGAAAATGTATATTGCATAGACAATTACATTTGGTTTCGTTTTTAACTCAGTTTCCTGAAGTTCTGCAAATAGTATATAGTGCGAATTTTATAACTTTGCCTCTCAAGGCCCGTCTTCACGGAAAATGTCACGGTATTTCGCGTCTTTCTCAGTCGTGACTATGTAAAAATGGCTATGTAAAAATCTCACTATAGTACTGTTAAGCGATGCTGCATGGGTTCAAACTAACCGCTGTATCTCAAAAACTATTTCTCCTATGAAGACAAAACTTCGCAAACTTACCTTTGAGATATGTAGAACTCGACTTACAAAATTTCATCAAAGTCGAGATTCTCGTGCGGATCACTTCTTCAAAATTAGACCACCTGACGAGGAATGGCTCATTTGTCTCAATTTCATTGCTAGTGTCGCTTTTCAGTTTCTGAATCTTGGATGAGTTTGAATTGAATGTATCTCCACCGGCAGAAATCAGAGGCGAATGAATCGGATGAACGAGGTGGCCATGATCTATGTTCCAGTTGATTGCTGGCCACCACGCATACCCGCACCCTCAAGGGACAGGTGGTTGCCAGAGTGTAGGCGGTTTGCGTTCTTTGACCCGACTCCAGCCGGAAACAACCGAAAATGCTTTGAACTGCCCTACGCTATGGATTGAACTCGCGTGTTCTAAAATACTATGTCAAACAATGAGAAACAATTAAGGTAAATTATTATTTCAGCCTCACTTGTATACTAAATAGTTCTTGGGGAACCGATTACTCTTAAGCACTTGCCTACGTTATTTTCTGAAAGCTCAAAAATGGTCTACTTCACGTCCATAAATATGTAAATGAGTCACTGTGAATGACAATGGAAGGGTAAACAGAATTCCACGAAATCCTCGTCCGAATCAATCCTCTTGCAATCAAATTCCGTACGATATTTCCGTGAAGTTGCCGTCGCTCCGTCCTTCTGTTCGGTGTTGGGTGAGAGATTTCGGTGCGTAGTCGATTTGCATATTCGTTAATCAGGGAATATTCGTGTTTCGGGGAATTCGGGAAAGTATTTGCGTTTTGGTGTAACAAATTCAAATTCCGCCGTTTTCCTACGCACGATTACATAAATTTCTCTTCTTACAAAATTCCTTCGAAAGGCGAGAAAGTAAAAATTAGTAATGAAAATATGATAATTCTTCAAAATTACTTGTTTTAGGAAGTTTCAGGCAATAAAATATCAAAATAGCATCAACCCCTCTTTTAGGACTTTTAGGCACTATTAGATGCTCTTAGTAGATCTATTTTTTTTCATGATTCGTAAACATATGCAATTATTTTCCACAACCTCCTAAAGCAAATAAATAGGCATTTGTCCTTAAATCCGAGGTCTACTCATGACTAAAAATGAAAACATTTAGATTTTGTCTGTCTTTTTCGGGACAAAACACGCAATCTAAACTCTTTGGTTGGCTCCTCAAAATATTCGAATGTTCATATGTCGTTTATAATGCAAAGTTTCTTAAGGTTAACGTATTGAATTTTTTCTAAGAATATTCATCATAGAAATACTGAAATTTAAAACAAAACACCCGCGGTACATTGTACAGGAATTTTAGCAGTGGAGGGCAGTGATTAAAACAGTATAACACTCGCTATAGTTAACTACTTTACGACAGTCAACGAACGTGTACATCGCACTGCCCTTGCGGATTTACTGAATTCGCTGCTTGTCCCTATTGTGTGCACGGTTGCCCGCTTGTCCGTCAGTTGGTATCATCAGTCTGTCGGATTGGGTGGCTTCCTACACTTAAGCTTTACTCATCCTTCACCTTGTTTCTACCTCCTCGCGGTATTTGGAAATGATTGTGTAAATTATTTGATTCTTTGTTTTTATATGAAAAGAAATTTGAATACTTTAATCGGTAACTTTTATTTCCAGGTGGGGGCAATTCATCAAAAGAGAACGTTAGCATTTATTAACCATTTTATTTCGAACACTGTTTCTTTCCTTAATAAATTTGCTCGTTCTTGTGAGCAAAGATTGGAGAAATTTGATGCCCGCATTAAGAAGATAGACGCATCGTTGAGTGTTTTGGAAACGAAGGTGAGTACTGTACTTCATTACAGCGCCGGCTTGTCATCCTTCCTCTGGAAAGTGAAATTCAATTGTACTGCCCTTTCTTCTTGAAAAAGGAAACATACCTTCTAATTATTTTTAAGATGCTATTAAAGCAAAATCGCCTTGCTGCTTTTGTAATTTAAAAAGCTCGCACGTACTGACGCTATATAAAGGCTGTTATGATTTAAATAAAAAATAAATGTGATTTAAATCAAATAATTTTTTTAAAAAAATCAATGATTTAAATCTATATTTATTATTTGTTTTATTTGAAAATGTATTTGCATTTTAAATATTTGTAAAATAAAAATTACTCAGATAAGAAGACTTACATCAATTACAAAGTTGATGTATATATTATATTTCTTATAAACTTGTTCACATAAGTGAACGTATTTGAGAAAATAAAATACAATATAATATACAATAAAATGAATAAACTTATGAAATGAAGAACAATAAACAATTTGTAGTAGAGTTATGTACTAATAAACTTAGATGGTTGATTAGTTTTTATCTAGCATTTAATTGTCTGTAGTTAAAATTTAATTTAGCAGCAATACTCCACTAACACACACCAAGCTAGTTCGAGAAAAACACGTTTCAATCTTCAACAGTGTCCATAATATTCTAGAGTTGTATTTAAATGTTTGCAAAACCACTTAAGTACATCTTGATAAGTATTAATAAAATAGGAATTTTATTAATACTTATTTAAAGAACAACATATTGTTAAAACTAATGAAAACAGTAGTCAATCTTACTAGTGTTAATAATATTAACTTATTTCTTTATGTGTACGTTGATGAAATTCCATTTCAGGTGAGCAGCGTAATTCCCACTGGCCTTTAAAGGATTAATGTAAAAGTGCGCAAATAACAACCAGTTTATTCCATATTTTTTATAACAGGACTACTATTAAGTAAAATTTAATACTAAGTAAAAGAACTTCAAATTAAATATTAAGTTTTACGATTAATTCAATTGTTTTTAACAATAAGTGCTTTTGATTAGGGCTATATTGCACAAAAAATAGTAAAATTTCTTTGAATGAAGAATGCCTTATTTCTAAATCATGCCAACAGAAAACTTAATTTTACGCAAGCGAGCAAGAAATAACTTTTAACGGATGCTGTAAAACAGGGATTAATGATATTCAAACAAAACTTACACCCAAATAGTTTCGTCTGAATTATTTTCTTAGTATCTTCTGAGTATCATTAATCCCTGATTTACTTCAGTTCAAAGTTTTTTTTTCTCTCCTGCAAATTAAGTTTTAATGACTTATCAGCTTATTAACTGGGATCAAAAAGGACGAGGGATCATCTATGGGGATAACAGTGGCGTAGCGTCAGGGGACGCTGAGATGCTGAGCATCCCCGTATATAAGAACCTTAAATACTGTATTGATAATCTTACAAGTGGTCTGTTGAGCGAAACACGTTTTGTATTAATTTAAAATTGATTTCCTATGATTGAATTCGGCGGGCTGTTGAAGCTGGCCTCTGATTGCTTGGAAGCTAAAATACTTCAGCGTCTGCCGCCAGATTGCGACGAGCAATGACGCATGCGCAGATGGCGAGGTTCCCCTCTTCACCCCTGGCCCAGAGAAACCCGACTGCTTTACGCTAGCGTCTACTGCGGAAAGAAGCTCGTTTGTGCACGAGAGCGCAGCACACTTCAGGCGTTCAGTAAATTATCTTTCTCTCTCTCACTCGGGAGTCCCCGCTTGGTCATGGGTACAAACTGTAGAAATAGTGCCTGACTACTATTTCTTAATTAATATCCAAGAAATTGTATTATCTCTTAAATAGATTACATATTATTTAAGTCTGCAATGTATAAATTAACAAATGGTCTTATTGCCATTCGCGTATAAGAATTAAAGCTGAGTCATTGTATAATTTGCTTTCAAGGACATCGGCAGCCCTGACTGCTGTGAGGATTTTGTGGGAAGCGTCTACACCGTCGACCGTCGTAAGCAATCGAGATCGTGGAAGTAGTCCCAGTGTATCTGCCTTGTGTTGCGTTCGCCTGTTAGACGAAGTAGTTGATAGTGACATTTTGTGTGTTATTGTTGAGCATCCCCAAACGTGTGAGTCACGCTACGCCACTGGGGGATAACCACCTTGAGGAAATCATATGTACATGGAATCAGTATTTAATCTTTTGACAACAATGAATCAGGTTTCTTAATACCGTAATTGCCATTGCAGTTACACATTATTATCAATTTCCTTCAACAGATTATTAATAATCATTCATTATTACTGTTCATAACATTTCAGTATTTCCCTTTAAATTTTCCTGATGCTCTTTTTGCATTAATGTGGTAATCACAGTTGTGAAGTGTTTCACTTTTAAGATACTATTTTTTCTTTAAACAAAGCGTACAAAAGCCAATTATAATTTTCTTTATCCATTAATAATACCTTTTTACAGCAACAAGAAAATAATACGCATACTGATATAAAACCTGTAACGGGATCTATTATTCTCTATTCTGGGAAAAAAGGATCCCTGGTTATTCAGGGTTGCAAGAAAATTTACTGCTGATGGGAACGGACTACTAGTAGATTTATGATCAACAGAAAAACACAGTGAAAATATAGTAAACTAAAAATATAATCACTTAAAGAAACAAGAAACACAATTACAGAATGCAGCACTAATAAAAAGAAATACACATATATACATCCACAAAAAAAAATTGTTATGAACACTTTGTAATTGAATGTCCTGAGCGTTCCACAGGATATACATTCATAACTATATGACAGATTGTGACACAACAGTATTATACTTGTGTGCAAATAAAACAAAAGAACTTTAAATTTACTATATTGTCGTCAAATGAAAGAAACTTCCCTTTCTACAGTATTTGCCTGGTTACCTCACAGTCCACTGTTACAAAATCCGAAAATAGGAGAGAGAAAAACAACTCAATTTCGTCTTCAACTTATCACTTTTATACTGATTTTATTAATGAAATGTAAGGAACTTCAGATTCTTTTCTTTTCTGATTCGAAGCTTATGATCGAATTAAATAAATTCTAGTGTCTGCCTACAATATGAAACAATCCAATATGTAACCTAGCTCGTCGCGGATTTTGCTGGGAGTAGGCAACACGTATTTTATACAAAATTACTGACAATATTCTTTCGACTTTCCTGGGTTTCCTGGCAGAGTGACCTTGTGTCCAGCCGGTGGGTCGCGGCGTCTGCTCACGTTGTACTCCGCACAGGCTGCTGGCTCGGTTTAATTCGACCTTCACCCACGGTCACGTCTCCAAGAATTCCTCCTTACGAATTCTGCTCCTCAGTCGCAGGATCGGCGTTTACCAAAAAAAAAAAAAAAAAAAAAAAAAAAAAAAAAAAAAAAAAAAAAAGCTGAAAAGTTGTAAAGCGTGTTAATCTTTACCCTTACGTACTATTCATACTTGTCGCACGTTGTTGGAGAGCGGGCGGGAAGCGCACATTGTCTCATTTTTTTACTCCGTAATGCTGGAACTGAAACAATTTTGTCTTGACTAATACGAAAGTGTAGAGGCCTTGTTCCCCTGAATGGCTGAGGTTGTTAAATGCCATGTTCGGATGCAGCACTTGGAACCAAAGGATCGCCGTTTCGAGTCTCATACGAGGATTTTAATTTGGTGAATGTGATGTCGTAGAAAACTATTAAGGATTCGCGAAACTTTATTGAAAATCGTTTGAAAATACAATCAATACATATCAGTAAATCGTTTGTCAAATTAAATAAATTCGTTGAGTTTCTGTGCATCTGTGTGAACCGATTTAAGTAAACTGATGAATCTATCGATATGAAATTTAAAAACAATATCTACACTACCGATGGGACCGACTTTAGATATCCTTAACGGCTGACCGAGAGAGCTGGTTCAGGGCATCAACTAATGTCATTGTAGTGCCACTGACCCGGAGATCCTAGGTTTGTGTCCCGATGATGACAATATTTTCGACACAAGCCAGATAGCTAGGTCGAGATCAGTCGCTGTGTGGAGGAGAATTCTAGCGGCCGGTTGCTTTGATCGGTAGCTTTCCGTGGTTTCTCTGATGAACGCCAACCAAATGCCGGGACAGTACCCTACTAACTGGCCACGAATCTTTTCTTTGCATTCCTTGTTATATCCTACCCTTTTCCTATCCACTATAACCTTTGCCCTTACCTCAAGACTGGTGGCGGTGCTCGGCTGCCGTCGGTAGTAAAAACGCACCTGCGTGGTCATATGTACAAATCCGGCAAGGGTTCAGCAGGCATGCCGGGTTTCAATCAGTCAATCAATAATAGTGTCTCAATTTTTTTTTTTTTACTTTTTTTAAAAATTTTGTGCTTTGTCACGGTGAAATCAGAGAGCTGAGAAATTAGTATGTGGCTTGCTTCAGTATTTTTAAATAGTGTGAAACACACTACAAATCTTATCAGTTAAAACTAAAAAGCATCACTGAAAAAACGGGGGAAAAACGAAAAATTTGTTCCAGGAAATGAGTGGCCATCCTTAAAAGAAGTAAGTCTCCTAGTTGGATATGCCAACATGATAATGACCTACAAAAATCAGCAGGCCAAGTGAAGGGTTATCTGAGAAAATATTGAAATTTTGTATTTGTCCAGTCAAAGACCCGACTTCATTTATAAACATGATGCATCTTCCTTTTGCTGAGTTTTTGCTCTCCAACTTTCTTAAATGTACTTTATCTTTCAAATTGCTAAAGAACCTACTGATCTTTGTGTTTCTTCATACAGCTCAGCTCAATATCAGCTCTAGAAAGTACTCCAGCTAGATGTGAAACGAAAAAGCGCAGAGCTGTCAGAACTGCACCAGATGTGCAGCACGAAAGTACCAAACGAAGTACCACCCGAGACCAAGGTTCAAGATCCACGTTTAGTAAGGTTCTTCAGGATGGTTCAAGTGGAGTACCCGTTGATGCTGTGCGAATGAAAAATGAAAGCTGAAGGTTTAGACCCATCTTTCCTTGAGTAAGTATTGTCACACACAATATCAAAAGAAAATAATTTACTTAAAATGTTCAAACGGTCCAGATGACAAGAAGGAACAAGATTCGTACCTCCAGGAAGGTAAAGTGCTCTACTTAATTTTATATGTAGGTTATGAATACCACAATAAAACGTCACAGTTTATACTTTCCTGTATACGTACGTATACAGTGATATACGTAATATAGGGAAAGTTATGTAATGCGCGAAAAATGGCCAATTTTCGGCGGAAAAAAATTCATTGCCGGGCCGTGAAAGCGAAAAAGTGGATAAAACCAGTTGCTAAATGAAGAAAACAAAACCCTCTAATACGTGGTGTAGCCCAGAAACCCTGTTTTCTAGGTCCTTGATAACGAAAAACCAATTGAAAGGAAACGTCCGTCTGGCTGTCCATCTGTCGGTCCGTCTGTGAACACTGCTAGCGCTAAACCATACGTACGATTTCTTCCAAAATGGATATTCCCCGGTCGATCTGGTTCTAGTCGAAGCTTGGAGATTTTGAAAAAGATTCTTCAAAATTTGGGGGTATTTTATATTAAGACCCCCGGGGATTTTCAAAATTTCTCAAAAACGGCTCCAAATTTTTTCCTTTAAATTTCTTGTATGAAATAGAGTAAAATACACTTATTAAGGTGGCATAGGTCCAATTTTCACGGATAATTCTGAATTTTCGAAAATTGTGAAGCTTGAATTTTTTTCGGCGTCTTTCTCCAACTACAAAATTGAAGATAGAGATTTTTTCTTCAAATAAAATTTGTTCTGCATCATAAAGGTCATGTAAATGTTTTTTCAAAATTTTAGTAGTTTTCATGCAATATTGCGTGCAATATGGGAAATTTAAAAAAATTACAAAAACAGATTTTCTCAAAAATGGCTCCAATTTTTTTCTTTAAACTTGAGGTAGGGATAGTGGTAAATGTACTCTATCAGATGACATAAAAGCCATATTGCTCTATAGGTTGTTTTTTCAAAAATTACAGAAATGTAAATTTTTTCACATGTTTCTCACGTCGATAATATTTACATTAGTGGCGATTTTTTCACATTATTATATTTACGAGTACATGTGCTTTAAATAATGTCAAGTAAAGTTTCTCGAAAACACAACTGTTTTTCTGTGAAAAGTAGCTCAAAATTTCGCATTTTCAGAAACGCTCAACACCTTTTCTCATATATGGCTGCAAATTTTTTCTTGAAACTTTTGTAACGGATAGTGCTACATAATTGTAATTTTTTTTGTAACGGATACATAATTGTAATTTTTTGAAAGATCTCTCACATCTTTAATATGCACATTACCAGCAATTTGTAAACATGAATATATTTTGAGAGTAGGTGCTTGAAATAACTTCAATAAAGTATTTGAAAACTCAAAAATTTGTTTGAGCTCAATATTTCGCATTTTTAGTTAGCGCTGAAACGCCATTTTTCTCTTAACGGCACATAATTTTTAAATGAAAAGCTATTTAGGACTATTTTTTATGTTCTTTAATATCGTAAAAATTATATTTTTGTTCTACCAAAAGGAAAAACTAAAAAAATTAAGAAAAATTACAAAAAATGTACTTTTGGCCGTGAATAGATGGTAGCTGGCAAGAAAGAGTATGTGGCAATTCCAAATAGATAGCAAAGACCATGGAAATAGAAAACTAATACGGGAAGTATGTGAAATCTGTAGCCCCACTAGTTTTCAATTTGTTGCGTCTAAATTGACGCCCGCAAAAGTGTCTCCAAGCCCCCCTAAGCTGCTTTACCACCTGCAAGAAAATGGCGAGCAATATTATTTCGCAAGAAAAGTTGCCATGTAAACATTGCGGCAATAAATATTCTGATATTGGCAATACTTGTTGACTAGATATTCGGTCGTAATGTAAACTCGTGTGTTCCGCCCTCGGAAAAGATTTACCTGGCTGTGCTGGGACTAGAATTTGGATTGAAGGTTATATTGGTGGAAGAAGCCGTGAAGACACGGTCTCTTTGCGCAGGAAGTACGGTTAAGGTAGTACATTGAGTATTATTTTGTATTGTAATACGCGGTTTTTGTTTGTTGTTGTTCTGTTTTTTTTCGAAAAAGTGGGTGTGTGAAAAATGTTTAATCCCAGTAAAGAAGTTAGTAATTAAATATTCTAAACCTCTATGGTTGATTATCGAATGGTTCAACTTTTGGCCAGCTGAAGATACCGGCTCTGATTATAATTTTTTACATTAAAAATTATTTAGGTTATAATCTAATTAAATAAAATTTTAATTAATCTACAATATATCAACTGTAGGTAACACTATGTTTAAACTTACAGAATTAATAATTTAACTTTTATGGAAAATAAAATACTTGCTCCCAGGAATCGATTGTCCACGAAAAACATTTTGTTTTGATAAAATATGAGACTTCTGTAACGAAATTGCACTAGCTCCCTTTCCTTCCTTCGTAAAATCCAGTCACACGTCCTATAATCGTCGGCGTTTCTTTATCTCTTCATTTAACCAAAAGTACGACCGCAACCGCATCTCCTGCCTTCTTAGTGTCGACCGCACTCACATTCTCCTGCCTTCTACCTCTATACTAGCCATGTCGAATGTGTTTTGAGGTATAACCTCAAAGTTCACGCGCCATTTTCCTCGAGACGTCACAACACGGCAACAGAAGGTTCTGATATAAAACGTCGGCAATTTCTTGCGGAAGATCTTGCTCGATCTGTCGGGACAATATATTGCTCCTCATTTCTCTTGCTAGTAGTGTAAAGATGACCGCCAAGAAGCCGGAAGATTATATCGGGAGACGTATTGCTAATGTAAAGGCAGCATTAGAGGGAGTGAGCGCATTGCGCAGGGGAGTAATCCTATGTTAATAAGTGTGTTTCAAGAGTAATCCTCCAAGAATACTGTCGTAGTATGTTCCACGTTCTCGTGGAAGTCAGTGTCAAGAGGACCCAGGTAGCATCTCTGAGCGTACGCGCCTCTATTACCAGCTCTCGTCACTACCAAGCGGCCAGAATTGGATGGAATAAGGAAGGGTAGGAGTTTAGGACACCACAGTATGAATTTTTAAACAAATCGTATAGTTATACTGATCGCTACATTATTTGCTATTTAATGCAAATACATTTAAATTGCATCTAAGGATATGTGATCAATACTTTCGTGATTGACATGTTTTTTTTACTTTCTCGCCGTACGAATACTTCGTAAGAAGAGAAAGTATGTAATCGTGCGCCGGAAAAATGGCTAATTTTCGCTAGAAACAAACTCGTATAGCTGGGGTCTGGTGAGGGAAAAAGTGGATAAAACCTGTTGCTAAATTTAGGGGGGAAAAAACCTTATACCTCGCGTGGTTGTAGTCAAAATCCCATGTTTGGGTTTGTTTCTTGATACTGCAAAATCGATTGAGGCAAAACGGTTCCGTCTGTGGTCAACGCTTGGCGCCTAAACCGTTCAGCCGATCGATTTTCTTCAAAATTGAATTCCCTAATCGTTATTACTGACGCAAGGCTACCTGGAATTTGAAAACCGATATTTTAATTTTGGGGTACTTTACATGAAGACCTTAGAGATTTCAAAAGTTTTAAAAAGAAATGTGCAGTCCAAATTTTTTGATTCAACTTTTGTTTTGAATAGTGCAACGACGTTTAAGGGAAAGATGTGGGTACATTTTCATTGATATCACATTTTTCGAAAAATTTGAAAAAAAAAGTATTTCAAAACTCAAAATTGAAGATAGAGATTTTTGTCTCAGACAAAGTCGGTTATACAAAATTAGCATTTAAAATAAGGTCATGTTCAATTTTTGAGAAAAACGAATAGTTTTTGCGAAAATCGCGCTTCAAATTTACAAAAAATTCTCAAAGACAGCTCCAAAGTTTTTTCTTTACATTTTCGTCACTTATATAATGTCGGACAATAAAAAATATGGCCTTAGTCCTACCTCCAGGATTTACTTGTTTTTTGAAATTTGCAAAGAATATATTTTAAAAGTACAAAATTGTAGATAGCGATTTGTACCTCAGACAAAGTCTCTTGTACAAAATTAGCTCTTTAAAAAAGGTTATTTAGAATTTTCCGAAAAAACGAGTCGTTTTTGCGTTATTTTCACTTCAAATATACAAAATAAAGTTTTCTCAGAAACCGCTCCAATGTTTTTCTTTAAATTTTCTCCACATGTTTAATAAAAGACGGTAAAAAATAAACTAGTGGTGCTATAGGATGGCACTACTTTCGCGCAGTAGTCATTTTTCTCATCTCGATCGTCGGAAATAGGATTTGGGTAAGCCCTTCACCGCTGCCTTCTTTGTCGCCCAAAGACCTTTGTTTTTCGCATGTTGACAATTACCGGCTTCCTAATGATAGAGCTGATACAATTACGTTTTGACATATATATATATAAGTACTCAATCCACAACTCCCTTCAATGGCCAGGTTGGTCAAGGCATGTTGGGACTGAGCGCTTTACTTCGAAAGGTGCCAAGTTCGAATCCCAGACAGGAATTTTAATTGATGAATGTGTTGTTGCAGAAAAAAACTATCGACGACTGTAGAAACATATTGCAAATATTTGAAGTACTTCTACTCACGAATAGAATCAATGCAGATTAATATACAGGACTTGTCTGTGTTATCCCAAATTGCATCTTTTAAACATTTTTATAACTCTGTTTTTCGATTTCTTAAACGTATGTCATATTAAATTAATCGTGTTGTGTGCATCTGTATGAGCCGATTTAAGTAAAATATAAGTATTTCAACATAAATTGAAATACAATTTAACCAGAACCCATGCGATCAACTTACATATTCCTAACGATTCCGAAATTATTATTACTTTCTCGCCTTACGAATACTTCGTAAGAAAAGTAATGTGCGCCGGAAAACGATCATTCCAGCGCCATGCGCTTGTGTGGGGTATTGGTATCAGCGCCAGCACGTTAACTGAGGAACTGTGTTCGGGTATCGGAATGGAAAAATAACTTGCTCATTGAAAACACTTTTTCTTTTTTATGTAGGTGTATGTTATTGCGGGGCATTTTACATAATTCAAAAATATATGTGCTTTTGTAGCAGTCCGTGTTGAATTTGTCCTGTTGAATATGAATGGGAAAGGAAAAATGTATCTACGGTGGAATTTTTTTATACTTTGTCCTGAATTATTTGTTGTTATAGTTTACACGGACAATCGAACATTTACGTTTTTAATGCCTTTGCCCGAGTTCGGTCCGTGCGCGCTTATGTGGCGTTGTGGCATGAATGTTAGCATGTTAAATCTGTGGATTTGAGATCGCGTCTCGGAGCGGAAAAATATTTGCTGGTTTATGTAGTAGTGTAGTATTGCAGAGCATTTAGGGAGAATGCGAGAAAGTATGTGCTTTGGAAACACCACTAGTTTGACCTGTATTCGAAGACTGTCCATCTTTATTCTCGCGTCTGGGAGTCGCGCGCAGTCAGATCTTAGTAGATGATTGGAAAACAATTCACGTGCACCCTCATGTTTTCTACTGCGCAGCAGTCACCGAAAGTAGTTATTTTATCCTCTCGCCTTATCTCAAGTGTACAAAAATCCAATTGTTGGGATGGCAGACTGAGGCAATGGGTGTGTGGAACCCATACCGCGCGTGAAGGTCGTGTCTGGTTTACATGTGTCTCAAATTCATTAATACATTACAGTTCTGTGGGTTTTATAAAGTGAAATCCGCCACACGATCTATTGAATTGAATCGGATCGATAAAATACAAAATCATTTCACATCGACAGTGTGGGAACCAACCCTCTAACATCTGTTGGATGCCATCCCACAGGTGCATTTGTATGCACAAAGGGGGTGATGATAAAGGCAATGTTCCTATGTAGTACAAGTGAGAGTGGGGTAGTAGCCCTAGCTGAGAATCCATTTTTCTGTTTGTTGATTTAAACCCACCTTCAAGGAAAAAATACATGAAATTACAAAAATTGTTAATATTTCATACTTTGGCTGTCGTGATTATTATCATGACAAACCATGAGGACATCCTCACCAGTGTTGTGTCACCTGTAGAATGAACCTTTTTCTTGTGTTTGTATGGAAGACTCAGATCATTGCCATTCGCTGCACCAATGATGTGGAGAATTCCAACATACCATTTTAATGACTGTTACTTCTGCGTGTCAAAAATATCTGGCCTATCTAGAAAAAGTAAGCACGCCAGATGGAGTATCCAGATACTCCTTCTGCCATGCGATCTGCATCACAATGACGAATTACCCCCGGAAACGTGACCGATACATTATGATGAAAACTGTGATGAAACTGAAGCTGTATTTTTTCCCAAAACACCATCCTACTCTTCAAAATATCCATACTACTAGCAGGAATGTCTTAACACTGGTCTGTACAAAGTAGAGCAGAAATGCCTAAATGATTTGGCTCGGGACCTGAATTTGCCCCAAAATATATTTGAACTGCTAGGCGCCAGATTACAACGATGGAAACTACTTGCTGCGGGACAAGCGAGTTTAGAAACAGACACAAGACACCCAATATTTTCTTATTGAGGGTGGTTCGTTTCTGTGCAGATATTAGAGGGTCGATGAGTGAATTGTGTGTCCCTGTAATCCTAATGAATGGCGATTGTTTATAGATTCTTCAAAATCGAGTTTCAAAGCAATGTTGGTTCATGTTACGCCTAGTGGCGCAGACGGTTGTGGCAGCCGTCGTCTGCGCCGAGGAGGCTGCAGGTTCGAGTCCTGCGTAGGCATTTCCCTTCACCCCTCGTCATCATCCTATCACCTCATAAGTAACATTTCAAGGCGTAACAACCTTGTCGTAGCGAGGGATATAGCTTAAAAACTGATCCTAAAAATTACATATCTTAATCGTGTAGTGTGGTCAGGAATGGCCGATGCACCAATAATAATAATAATAATAATAATAATAATAATAATAATAATATACACGACAGGGTATGTAGTTACATCCACTGGCAGATCTGTACCGCCCGCGAAGTTCGAAACATATGCCCCAACTGGTACGAACACTCACCGTAACCGGTGACATCTGTTCGCACGATAGCATCATACAAATCGGATATTTCTATCCGAGATTTGGAGAAAAAATCGTTTCTACTTGAAGTTGCTGTGCCTTGTGATCAAAACGTAACCATGTAGGCAGAGAACGAAGAGGCACGTCTTAAATACAAGAGTTTGAAAATCGAGAACAGCCGAATGTGAGGCGTAAAAGCACAGCTCGTCCCGATAGTTATCGGAGCTCTGGGATTTGTGCCGCAAAATTTGTTTAGGAACTTGGCTTAACTGCCAGGTCATTCAAAAGACTGGAAAGTGCAAAAAATTGCTTAATTTGGAACAGCTCACATTTTGCGCAAAGTATTGTAGACAGTCCCTAGATCTGCTCCTTAGGTAGCTGGTGAAACCTGGAGTTGATTTTCTATTCAACCGACTGATAACTTATTTAGTCGTGATGTAGAAGGAAAAATAATATTTTTTATCAAATACCACTTTACTTTTCCTATATTTCAAACTACTGTTTACCAATATTTCAAAATCAAAAACGTGTCGCCGATAAAAGAAGTGAAATTTGCAAAAACATCTGAAAATGTAATATTTTTCTTGTTTTCCCGTGGAAAAAAGATGTTCGTTTGTATACAAATTTCTCGAATCTGAAATGCGTTTTCACAAACAATGTGTGAAGCTTCTTCCTCTTATCCTTATATTTTTTAAATTTCTTGTGTTAGGGCGCCATCTCCAGGTGAGTGTAAACTTCCATAATCTCCTTAATTTGCTTTTGAAGCCACGGCACACCGTAAAGGCTGCCGCTCAAATTGCTCTCCCAGACCCTCTATCAACGCCTTACATAGGCCAAGGCCGCCACCATCGCTGTGGGGCCGTGAACGAGCCCACCACGAGCGAGCACAGGATGCTCAAGGACACGGTGCTGGAGGCTGGATACTCGAGCGAGTACGAGCGAGCAAATGGCACGCCGTGCAGATTCTTCAGTGAACTCTCGGTTATAGCCGCCTTAAGTCATTGGTTCCGTTTCACTTACATTACATACAAGCATAAGAAGATTCGGCTATAGTGAACCTGAGCCTCTGCTATAGTGAACGTAAGAAATACATCGTCCTGGAAATTAATTCCCTCCGTGAAAAGAACTTACTGCCTCAATGCCGCAAATTCCAACAGTAGACAACTTGAAAAAGTATTGTCGGCAAAGGGTCATAATCGAAGAAGTCTCCCCTTGGGTGAAGGTAGCGGACCCGGAATGGGGACCTTACTGATGACCTTATGCCACTCAGTTTCACTGTGAAAACGAAGGCCGTGTCCTGCGCGGGCTACAACTGACGGCGGCGACACGCGATAGCTTACTTCAGTCTCAAGCTTGGTGTTACTTGATAGTCCGTGGGACAAAGCGCGTTGAGTTCTACGAAGGCGAAGAGAAGAACGCGACTGCCGCAGCCTGACGATATCCGTCATGCCGCATGGAAAAGCAATCGGTTTTCCGGCTTTTCCACGAAGTCAGGGAGTAGTGAAATGGAAACTTTTATTGCATGATCCTCCTGAATGGTAATGGGGGGTAAGGGATAATCAACCACAATAAGTGTACAGTATTTATTTATAAACCAAAAGTCAACTTTCGGGATCAAATTTGGGCATGATGTGATATAAATAAATATTATATACTTATTGTGGTTGATTATCCCTTACCTCCCATTACCATTATGGATTACCACAAGATATCTGCTACCACCACGGAATTTACGGAACTTGTCCTGAATATTCATTTCTTGTTACCTTACAGATTATTGCAAAATAAAATTAGTAACAGATGAAAAAAGTTAAAAGTCGAAAGAAATTAGGCAAATTAGTTTTATTTTAGGTTTTAAAAGTAAAATAGGCACGCATGTTTTAATAGGCTCCTTTAGGCACTATAAAATTGACGGGTTTTAGTTCGAATAATCCTAAAATGTATATATAAAACTTAATTTAGTGTAAAGTACCCAGGAAAAAATAGGTTTTTACCTAAATATCCGCGATCTAGTTATATTACAATCATGATCATTACACCGCAGACCTGCTTCGGTTTACTCTGATCGTTTGAATATTTTTTTTTATTTTGTTCATGACTTTATTTCAAAATCTGCTTTTAAAGAACAGAGTTCATTAAGGAAAAATCTCGGTCTTTAATATTTTAGTGGTAGGAAAAATGTTCAGTTTTTGCAATTTTTGAAAAATCAGGGATTTCAACGAAAATAAGATCTGCGCCATTACCTTAAGCTGCCTTTACGCTATCCGACAAAATTTAATAAAAAAATTGAGACCCATGTTTTACAAATTTTGAAAATGTCTCAGTGGCTTCTGTAAAGTACTCCGCAAAATTAAAATATCGATTTCAAATTCAATGAGCTCCGACATCAACCAGATTGATTGGGGAATAATTTTGGAGAAAAGCGACTGAATGGTTTAGCCGCTAGCGTTGACGGACGGATGGACAGACAGACAGACAGACAGACAAAGATGGACTGTCGTTTTGCCGTCAATCGATGTTTTTTGTATAAAAGACTCACAAAACATGGATTCTGGCTATACCATTGTTAGAGTTTTTTGTGTTTAGGTACGGGATCTATACTGCTCAAGCGATAGCGAGAAAGTAAAGTTAAACATTTCAAAAAGTTAAGATTTCAAAACTACAATGTTAATGATAAAAATGTTTATCTTAACAAAATTGGTCTAAAATATCGGCTCTTTAAAAAGGTTATGTATATTTTGTAACGAGCCGTTTTCCCGTCATTTCTGCTTGAAATTAATTCAATCCATAAAAAATTTGCTCAAAAATCGCTTCAATTTTTTTTTCATTTGTTCGACTCATAAATCAAGGGAGGCTTGAAAGAACGACGCGAGTCTAATTTTCGTTGAACTCTCTGAATTTTCGAAAATTGTGAATTTAGAAAAAAGGCGACAAAGTCTATTTTCTTTTGTAGTACCACTAGTTTTCGCCTTGTTGTGCATTGAAATGTGAGCGACTAATGTTTGGCTGCTGGCCTGGCTAATTTTCTCGTGCGAGCGCGTGCGTACGTTTTTGGATTGTGTGAGGGGGAAAAGAGTTTTTGGAACACCGAAAAAACTTGTACTACAAGATACGGCCACGAAAAGAAAACTAGTGGTGCTTCCAACGCACATAATTTCTCGCACTGCTTCTATATGATCCTAAATGCTATTCCACTACTTCATAAACCAGCAAGTTTTTCTACCAGCAAACTTTTTCCGTTTCGAGATCCGAAATGCGATCCTCACAGTTAAAGAACTGGCACCTATACCACTACGCCACACTAGCACCGTATGAGTCTAAGAGCCATAAAAAGAATCGAACCGAACTATAAAATGATAAATGCAAGACAAAGAAACAATTGATACGATGGTACATACGCTTTACAAATCCAAGAAGAGATGTGGAAAATTGTTAAAAGTTAAAAATTCGAAAACATTTATACAGGCACTTCCAGTTCATTTATCGTAATTATCAATATTTGTTATTCAAATGGCTTCACATGGTTTTCAATAAAATTTCTAGAATTCTCAATTATTTCCTGTGACAACAGAATTTTGACAAATAATATTCCCCGACAGGACTCGAACCGGCGAAGCTTCCCTCGGAAGAGCTGTCAATACTCGCTGATTAACGACTGCGACCACAATGGCAATACATGACATTTACAGTTATATACTAGCAATAAGTCTGTGGTGGTTTCATTTCTCGCATTAGCAAGCCGAAATATCCAGAGAATGTAAAAAACATATCCTTTGCGCGCTCAAAGAAGGTATCTGGGAAGTTTATCATTCATAACAGAAAAACTAAGTTCAATTTAGAGATTAGAAAACTAACTTCTGTGAGAAAGTCTGTGCCATTCTATAGCCCCACTAGTTTTTCTGAATTTAGCAACGGATTTTATCCACTTTTTCGTTACCAGACCCCAGCTATAAGAGTATTTCTGGCGAAAATTCTCCATTTTCCGGCGGAAGCTTACATAACTTTCTCTTCTTACGAAGTATTCGTAAGGCGAGAAAGTAAATGTCAAACAGCGAAAAACAATCAAGTAAACAAAAACAAGTAACATGTAAGTTATTTTCCGAAAAAAAAGGTTATTTGGATTATGATTCGAAAAATTTGGGAACAAATAGCGATATCCGTTTTAAAAATGAAACAAATGGAACTTTGTTATTAAAAGAATATTATTATCTTCACTAACAATTTTAGCTTTTCTAACACATGGAAAAAATAAATGAGCCTTACGATTGAAAAAAATAAAAAAGCCAACAAAGTTAATAATTCACTTAATTTTTGGTTTTTATTAACACTAATGGAATGGTATTTTCATTTATTAATAAATATTTCGCGAAATCGTTAACGAACGAAAGTTCGTTTGTCGGTTTATATGGATGGTGTGAGCGACATTAATTTTCATTGAAAATACCGGTATAACCTTTGTGTTATGTACGTCGTTTAAAAGCATTTTACCGGTATATAAGAATAAAAGTATTTGTAAGTGGTTTGAACAAGAACTGCTCTCTTATTGGCATTTTCAATATCTCTTCAGCCCCTGAAGAAATTTACTTGTAGAAATTTTAGTATAAATTTATTTCAAATAGCTTCTTATTGTGATTTTCTTATGTTGCAGTGATCCAGACGCTGTAGCCCGTGTTTCGGATGAAACGTCAGATTCTGAATCCAGTTTCAGTGAATAAAATAGGTTGCGAAATGTTGAAATATAGCGAAATAATGCCTTAAAGAGAACATGCAAATTCAGGCAATATGCGATTGAACTCGTTTCCTTTCTTGTGGGATAAAAAATACGATACCAGAATGTTTTATTATTTTTTAACACACTTCGGTGTGCAATACAGGAACATCTGCACGACGTTCTAAATTGAAAAAAAAATCAATTATAACCAACAAATGTAATTGAACGCTAATGTTATACCCCAACGCAAAATTTCCTAAGATGCGTTTCAAGTTTACCACCCATGATTTTATTCAATTAGATACATAAATACACTATTGGGAAGCGCATCCTTCGCTTAAAATCAAATCTTGCAAGGGGGTTTGCAAGTCGATTTTGGTGAAATTAATGTGCTATATCGAAGATTACATTGATAATCATTTCGTAATACCAAAAGGAATTTTTAATTAGCTATGGTGAGTGAAATTGTATAAAAGAGGAGACTTTAGTATAATTCACAACATTGAAGATTCTGAGATATTAGCTGTCAGATTTTATTTGCAAGCAAAAGGAATGAAACACGCATTCTGCCAACCATTTTTTGTTACTATCGTTAAAGGCAGTCGATCACATCAACTCACTTCTCATCTAGCTTTGCATACGAGGAGCAAACTAAAACGTTTTCTTTTGTTAATAACGGGCGGACCAAGAGAAAAATTTAGAAGGGGAAATTAAAAATGTTTTGGTCGAATGTGTCATTACAGATTTTGTAAAATCTCGCAGCCTTCACTCAGATCATGCTGCGATGTAATTTTATTCGTTTTAATGACTATACCAAAATATTTTTGCTTCGAAGTTTCGTGACAAGTTAAAATTAATAGTTACCGAAAAATTTTAGGGAGGTAAATTACCTTCATTTTCCTCCTCGTGGATCCACGCCTGTAAATACGTATGTTACTGTTTCAAGCGCAAAAGGTGTGGTATATTTACCAATTTGTCTGTGATAGTTCGCTTGTGTAATGAATGCATCTGTGTATAATGAATGCATCTATTACTCCACATTACTTATTCTAGACCATTTTGTGTTCTGCTTTATGATTTCTCCAATCTATTGTGGAAGAGGCGTCCACAATGTGGAATCTTGTGAGGAAAATGAATAAATTGTAACTTTGGATTTTATGTTAGAGAAAATCTTAAGCATAAGAAGTCGGTCTTTTATTGTTTACATCAAATCTTGAGTTTGAAATGTTTTTGCTTATGCGTCAATGCATTTCTGTCTTTCTGGAATTTAATATGGAATGTGATTGTGTACACAAGATAAGTAATTTGTAAATAAAAGAATCGCATGTATTTTCTTGGAATAATCAGTGAAAATAAATATTTTCGCCTCTTCCATCTCCTAGTTGTCATCCTGATGTGTATGTGTATGTTTTTATTATTTTAGAATTATTGTACCTCCTGCAATCGGCAACACTGCTTGTAGAAAGGGAAGCTCCCAAATGAACTACCGGTTGACCTCAGCTCAGAGCATTGCCGTCGTCTCAGTAGTGGCTGTCAACGCGAGGTCCTGGGGTTCGAGTTCCGAGGTCCTAGCTAATAGCTAGGTGGTACTCAGCAGTCTGGAGAAGAATTCTAGGAGCTGGATGTTTTGATCGGTAGTTTTCCGTGTTTTCTCCGATCAATATCAGACGAATGCTGGAGCCGTACCCTAACAAACGGACCACGGACCGCGCGCGATATTTCCTTCCTCTACCTTTCCCTATCTTCCCCATTTTCTCACACATAGTTTCATCCACAACACTACCACATGTCAGGAGCATAATCCTTATCCAGGTGGGGCTTCTTCGTACTCCACGCACGAAAAACCGAAGTAGCCCTTAGGCCCATCTCGGACTAGTGCATTACATATAGGTCCCTGCTCCGAAGTCACTAATAACTGAAAATATTCATATTTTACGTGAGTTCCCATTGCCCCCTCGAAAGCGGATACGGTGCTATCTCGCAACGAGGACGCTGTAATAGTTTCAGAAATGAATTTAGAACTTTCGACCGTGCCCGTCCCGACACCGTTGGTCAGCTAGGACTGAACCAAAATTTTATTGGGCCATGAAGCCGCGGTTGCTATGACGCTCGGACACGTAGCTACTGAAACAAGACTTAACAAGGCTACACTAGATGCTAAGCTTCACTGGAAAGAAAGCATTTCAACTTGTATAGGAACATGGGTTACATCTCAAACTAATGTAGACCAAGAGCTCGCTAAGGTGGAAAAATGAGCTCAAAAGAAATTTTGAATCCCTAGACATGTTGCATGAGACATGCCAAGTTAGTGAAGATTTTGGGCGGCTCCTCTGTACCCACCGCCATCAATCCTAAATGGCCCTGTACACGTGATGACAAACGCGCTAGGAAACGCTACTATAATGCCAGAGAGCAGGACCTTTTCAAGCCTGATCCAGGGCTATTTGCAAAGTGTATTAGTACGGGCATTGACAGTAGTCGTGTCGATCAACAGCCACTTAACCAATTACAGCCCATTGTATGATGTCATACGCTAATTTCTGGTCAAAATTTGCTTCTTTTGCCATACTTAGTGAATTTTATTTCTTCAAAAGATGTAGACATCCTAAACGAAACATAAGCAAGTTTTTTTTATTCTTGAATGCCAGATGTCGCTTTAGCCGTGATCGCTAAAGCATTGTATACTCCTGGCCAGGGTGTTCACGTGACTTGTGTCGATTCGAATCATCTAAAACCGTGCGTAGCTGCTATACGCCTGTAGTTAAACCGGAGGAAGCGCTCTTGTAGCAATTATTTAGCTACACAAATGGTTAGCACTAAAGTTGCAAAAACATGCTGCTGGAGGGCTCCAACAGCTCCTGTGCGCGCACGAACGTGACAACAATGGGCGAGCGCTATGCGCACAAAATTAATTTGGGCGATAATGGGTTAACAGGGATGATCAGTACAAATCTAATTGGGGTAATATGTCCCCGCATTCGAATTAAGCGATGACAATTAGTAGTAGAGTGGGTAGTGGAGAAGTGCAGATGGCATAATCTGCCTGCCCGAGAGGACTGGGCTTGTTGCGGCTCGGCCAACATGTTCCTAGGGTAGCACTGAACCTAAGTTTGCGATTAGAAAAATCTGAAGGTCCTATTTGCAGATGACTACGCTCCTGCCTGACATTCTACCGACGGACATTAAAGACCGCCAGAGCTTCTCTACGGGCACTGTACTCAAAGGCTCATAAGGACAAATGCGCCGTTGACGAGGTAGCCACCTCAGAGAAGCCTGTACCTCAAGAGAGCTGTAAACAATCCGATTGGGAATGCCTTTTTGAGAGATTATAGTCTTCTGAAACCCTGTCTGTTTATCACGGCACTCCAATCGATATCGAATATCGCTGCCAATAAATTTACCCTAAGAAGGGGGAATCCCAGAGAGGATGTATACAATATGAATATGATGAAGTGCGCAATACAGGGATAGAAACCATGAACAACATCCTGAGTAAATGCTTTTTACTAAACCATAAATAAAAAATCGTCATGACGAGATAAAGGACTTCAGAGAGGGGAAGATGTTCCTAAAGTGGGACACCATAGTGACAACTGAAACCTTTTTCTCCGTTGCCGAAAGGGTTACACTTAAGTCAGTTCTGGTAATAAAAACCCGGGAAGGGGTTCACTTGGTCGACGTGGTTATCCGCCATGAAGATGGGTCTTGCGTTCTGAAAACTGGGAAGAAAAATATTATATACCAACCAGTTATTCTCCTGGCAGCACAACTTTATGGAGTGGCCAATGCCAGAATCCTCCCAGCCGTGGTTGCCACCTCTAGGCCTATGCCAGGATCCACAGTCAATGCCCCTCATACGCTGGGGACCATGCCTTTATTTATTTTACTTAAAAACTGTGTGATGTGCTACCGGGAGAAATGACTGTCTCGAGGGGATCCACTGGCTATATCGTTAATTTATGTCAGAAGTTCTATCAAGCTCTTCACCAATTTGTAAATTACGTTGGAGCAATTTAGCATCGATATTAGGAAGTGCAGAGAAGGAACCTCTTAGACCTCTGCTGAAGTGCAGGGAATGCATGGATCCAAATGGCTAGGAATCACGTAGTTACTACGTCTTTAAATAAAAAGTAGTATATATTTAATGAGGCATATAGAAAATTGTGCAGTCACATTCCATGTTTTGTGGAGTCCTGACGTGGGATTGATGGCAAAATGTCTCCGTCCATCCGAATCTAGTGTCTGCGAGTGCTTTACATGAAGCGTCAACATTTTCTCAAAAATGTGTAAAATATTTTGGATTAAACTTTATCATCGGATAGCGTAAAAACCGCTTATGAGAATGCTGCAGATCCCATTTTCGAAATCCCTGATTTTTTAAGATAGCAAAAGTTCAATTTTTTTCGGCATCTCCTTCAACTAGGATATTAAAGATAGTGAGTTTTTGTCGTAATGAAATCTGTTTTAAAAGGCAAATCTTGAAATAAGGCCATGTACATTTGTTCGAAAATATTAGTTTTTGCATGAAATATAGACATTTTTCAAACAATTATTTTCCTAAAAAATGGTGGCAAATGCCACAAACGCGTTCTTTGAAATGCTGTTTGTGGAAGATACCTTGGTTCTTCTGCCTAAAAATATAAAATTAGAAACTAGAGAAACCATCACTTCCATTTTATTAAACGCAAGAAAGAGGGCTACTGAATAAGTTGAAAACATAATCATACAGGAAATAGTTTTATTTTGATTCTATATACTGGTTTATGTTTACAGTGTACCTAACTTCCTCATGTAGTACTCCTGCTTTTCAATAGATCCCTCTGGTAAAACAAAGAAATTACTTAATGCCTCACGCATTTCTGTGGCTTCAAGTGTAACATTACGTGCCCCAAGTCTTAGATGTGGAGGCAAAGTTTGAAGTGCACCACCTCCTGGCAACATTCCTCCTCCAATCACCCTCCTGAATGAGTCCTTCACATTCTCTGTCAGTATAGGATACTGGGCAATAAGATTTTTGCACAGCATGCTTGACTTTAAATAATTGTGCAAGCACACTGTTGCCTTCACAATGTTGTCCACGTTTGCAAGCTTAGTATTTATTACACGATGAAATATACAGGAATGCAATATAGTGTTCATACAGGAACGCCATGTACTTCATGAGTGGCCATGCCACTTTCTTTCCAGATCCAGCATCGCTCCTTGCACCAGTCTCAGCCATCTTTTCTCGGGAATACCTCTCACGGAGAGATTTTGAATCTTGTCTGGCAAGTTATGACTAAAAAACGAATATATATATATATATATATATATATATATATATATATATATATATTAGTTGAAAATATTTCTAAGAATCTCATGATTCCAGTCACTAAATTATTGCTTGTTACTACTAGTGTGATTCATGCCCCTTATAGGAAATACTTTCAACTCTGAAAAGTAACTTAGGGGAGAGTGCGATTTTGGTTAGGGAGATTTCTTTCAATTGCGTTCTCATTCACTTAACAATTTCAAGGAATGATGCAAATCATACCACCAGACTCAGATTAGCAATAATTTAACAGGACTGTATTTTAAACTTATTTTCTTCCATAATTTTATTGTAATAATAATTGCATATAAACAATTGAATATTTTAATGTATGTAATTGACACAAAATAACAATTTTTATTTTAGGTTACATTCTTTAAAATTATTTTTATGGAAAAATGGCTTCGTTTCTCAGAAGAGTACTTTACTGAAGAATTTTGCAACGGACTGATTCGAGCTTTATGCAATTCATATTTGTAAATATTTGAGATACAGCATTATCAAATAAAACCCAAAATATATTCCAACTATTCATGTTGTAAATATCACACTGATTACAAACATTTATGTTGCAAATATATATATATATATATATATATATATATATATATATATATATAACTATGTACTTAACATCACTATTCAGACTTGATGCTGGGTCATTCCATCCAAAATTTTAGGATTTGAAGGGTGGGTTCTTGAATGTTTTTCATATTTCAGTATTTGATTAACATAGTAATAGATAGTTACATGGCAAATTTTAAGACTCCTAGCTTGAAAGATTGGCTACAACAATGAGAAAAATAGTCAAGTATCGCACTTGCAAGACTTTCGAAAATAATTCATAATAAATAGTTTTACTCGTAACAGAACAAACAAAGAACCAATTTAAAGTTAGTATGTACACGTTGAAATGGAGGTAAATTAATGGAAATTATTGTCAATTATATTCGCAAAAATAGATGTAAAATAACAACAAATATTAATAATTAAAAATGCAATGTTTTGAATAAAATGAATTTTTTTCCACATAAAGATCATCTAATGATTTATTTATGGTTCAAATTTGATCGCGGAGCTACTTCAAGTTTTTATGTTATAAATTAATTAATACCGGACTTGTTTGTCTTTAAGGGTCATAATCGCACGCACTCTAGCTGCTCTGTCCAACATTAGACCTGAGTGTGATGGGCGCTTTGGGATCACTGAAGGTCGGGTACAAGGGGGACCTTCAGGAAGGGCTGATGAGGCGTATAGCAATGTCTTTGTCCATGACACTTTCGTCACTCTCTGGATGTTGTCGTGCGATTTCGTTGCGTTAGGGAGCTTGCTTCGGTCGAACGCTGGCCATTGGGCAAGTAAGTCGTATTCATTGTGATTCAACTGTGTATTGGATAGAAAAAAATTGTACGTTAAAAGTTTTATTTAAAATGCCGAAATCAAAAAAAACGGTGAAATACTTTGTGGTGCTGCAACCCTTTTGAACTTCAGAAGCATTCCAGTCAAATTGGTAAAAGGAAGGTGACCGAGGAAATGCGTAAAAAGATTCCGCACTTAGTGGTTGGTGATTCAATTTGTGATGGTTGTCGTCTTAAAATAGCGAAAATGACTGTAGAAAATGAAGAAGAAACCGAAGTGAGCAAATCTACAAGTGACGACGAATGTCTGCATGAAAATCAGCAAGATGCGAGTGTTCGTACTTTAAACCAACTTTTAACTCCTTTTGGTCATTCCCCCGTTTCAAAATTTAAACTTTCACGGGTAAAATCATATGCTAGAAGAAAAGCTAGTGCTGTTAGTGAAGTGGTAAGTGGAATTTTTAATGTTGATGAGAAAAATGATGGAGAAGAAATGATTTGCCAATTTAAAGATAAATTTTCAAATGTCAAAACAGCGAATGAAAAGTACATGATTCTAACTTGTCTACCAAAAAGCTGGAGTGAAGACAAAATAAAGACTGAATTCGGAGTTTCTACTCATGTAGCACGTGTTGCCAAATTAACTCAAATGCAAAAGGGCATTATGGCAATTCCAGATAGAAAATATCAACGGCATCTCTCAGATAATGTGATAAAACTTGTAACAGATTTTTATCACGAAGATGATATAAGCAGAATCATGGCTGGTATGAAAGATACGAAATGTGTTAAGGAAGGAAATAAAAAAGTTAAAAAGCAAAAGAGACTTCTTCTAGCTAATTTGAGAGAACTTCATAAAGAATTCAAGAAAAGGCATCCAAATAATAAAATAGGTTTTTCAACTTTCGCATCTCTAAGGCCAAAGAATTGTGTACTTGCAGGAACTCCAGGTACGCATAATGCTTGTGTGTGCGTTATTTGCGAAAACACGAAATTAATGCATGCAAGTGTACAACCAATCATCGGCAGCATTAGTGATCTTGTTTTTGAAAATTGTGTGTAGCAATCCTTCATCAAATTGCTACGTAAACACTTGTGAGAAGTGCCCAGATATTTCAAATTTTCGTGAAATGTTAAAGTCATGTCTACAGACGAATCTCATCGAAGAAATAATTTACAAGAAGTGGACTACAACTGACAGGACTCAGATGATTTTAGTAAAAAGTTCATCAGAGTTGTTTCTGAAATATTACATCATCAATATTCAAAAATTCAAGTCTCATAATATTATAGCAAAGACGCAGAGGAACTATTTGCAGCATCTGAAAACTGTCATCCAACAAGGAGAATTTATTATTCTTGGTGATTATTCAGAAAATTTCAGTTTTGTTACCGAAGATGCTATCCAGGGCTGTCACTGGAGTAATGTGCAGGCTACAATTCACCCATTTCTTGTTTATTATAAAAATTCCGAAAACGGTGATTTATCAAATTTTTGTTTGTCAATAATATCGGACTATTTAATTCATGACAGTGCAGGAGTACATCTTTTTCAAAAGAAACTCATTGAGTACTTGCAAAAAAAGTTTTCTGAAGTTAGAAAAATGTATTATTTCAGTGATGGAGCCGCAGGGCAATATAAAAACAAAAAGAATTTCTCGAACATAGCGAATCACAAGAAAGATTTCGGCATCTTGGCAGAATGGCATTTTTTCGCTACCAGCCATGGCAAAGGCCCTTGTGACGGCGTAGGTGGTACTGTGAAGAGATTAGCTGCGTACGCTAGCCTCCAAGGGACTCATATCTCCACTCCAAAAGAACTTTATGAATGGGCAAAATGCCATATTCAAGGAGTTGTGTTTCGTTTCACAACAAAAGATGAACATGAAGAGGAAGCCCAAATGTTAGAGGAAAGGTTTGCGGGACTACGGACTATTCCGGGAACACGAGGCTTTCATTGTGTTGTACCAGTTAGTGAAACTCGCATTTCTCTGAACCATTTTTCATCTTCATGTGAATCTCCCAGACAAGTTGTGATTCGACGCAAATGTCAGCACGAGGACTCATCAGCGAGCGCGCAAAAGTGATGCGGCGCGCTGCACTGTTGAACGACGGGGCGGCGCGCTAATGTCGCGGTAAGTTTTAATTTTTTAACGGTCTTAGTTTTCATTGTTCCATCTTGAAATTTTTAGGATTGCCTACAAATATCCATCGTTGTTCACTGATTTTTTTTCGTTTGAATTAAAATATTGCATTTTGAGTTATTAATTTATTAATAATGTCTTGAGCTTAATTATTAACAACAAATGTACGCTAAATATCAATATGAAGTGAAAACATTCGTCTATCTATACTCTAACAAACAGCGTTTTCAAAATCAAATTATTTCTTTTAACAGAATCAGGAAAAAATAAATAATACAGACATGCAATGCGAATGCGTAAAACTTAAACCCTCCATTGTGATGTAACAATGGGCGATAATTGATTAATATTTCACAGAAAGCATATTTACTCTAAGAAGAAACAAATATAAAAAATTAGCTAATTTTGGGAGGTCGAGTTTTGATGCCCCTCTGTTTTCCGTGGAATGACCCGTGCTTCCAAACGTAGTCCTTTTACAGAGAGTCTTTACAATATTTATTTTTGTATCATATAAAATATGATTTTTCTGAACCATGCTGCACAGCACTTCGTCGAACGAACTCATGATTTTAAAAATAAAATAAAACTAAATTAAACGATAACTTATAGAATATTTTAATTTGAATAATAAAAACTAAACGCTACTATGGATACAAAACCACTACTAAAAGGTAATACGCTCAAAATATAATAGGAAACCGATAAAACCGCAGCACGCAAACAGAAGAACCTAACCTGAACAACAACAAACCACAGTATTTGGCAAAGAGTTCTATACAGTGCAGTTCTGTAGTACTCTTTATTCTTTTGTTCGTCCAATGCCATCAAGTGCAAATTGCGTTGTTCGTTTAACGACCTCGATTCTATTTCGATACTCTATTTTGAGTTAACGTTCTGTGACTGGTTCATTTCTTGTCTTACTTAAGCATAAGCACAGAAGCTTGCAAGCTTTTAAGTTAACGTCTTACGTGTTATGCTTATGCGAACGCATTGTGAACGTAGTCCTAACTTTTATGTTAACGCAATGCTTATGTTTATGTCTGCATTGTGAATGGGCCTTTAAGTTTACAGACTTATGTCTACGGTTATGTCAAGGCGTTGTGAATGGTCTCGCTTAGTACCTCATTTCTAGGTTTTGCTCCTACGTTACGTTTACGGTTAAGTTTGCATTGTGAATGAGGCGTTTCGATGTTCGCGCACAGGCAGCAGTGGCGCGAGCTTACCCGAAGGACTTCGGATCCCGCCGCGTTCTCGTTCACGCCGGCACAGAACGGCCTCTCTTCCCGGCAATCTCTTGATGCCACGACCACGTCTTATTACGCTCTTCCCACACCAACATTTGAAGTACGCATGACGTCGGATAGCATAATAGCACGGTCCTTCCGCTATCTTAACCATTAACTACTGGTGTAAGATCTATAACACACTGGCGTTGGGTTATACGACGCAACATTCTAATTTAAGAAAATCGTGCCCTTTCTAGTTTTTTTGGGAGGAGTACGTGTTTAATAGTATATATGATGTTGAAATACATGTAAAGATTTTTAAAAAATCGTCACTTTTACAAAGTAAAAGAATACAGCTAATGGACACCTTGCTCTTCTTCCTACATTGTAATTACTGATCGCAAGTGTCCACTCCTTTCGTACAATTATGAAAAGTTAGAATTTCTGGCTTCTGCAACGGACCTATGTATTTGCCAATCTTCTCGTCTTTGTGAATAGTAGAAATAACTACAGATCGTGATATGGCAGGTAGATAAGAAGTCATTGTCACTTCCTTTGTAATGCTAAAGAGGCTTGAATTTTTATTTTGAATCTTTGTTTACTTGGGAGGAATTTCAGAGGGGTTTGTACTAACGTAATGTTCCAAAAATGGCCAATTGTGCTTTCATCTACAGGAAGCAGAATTCATCACTTCCCGAAAATGAGTCGAGAAGAGTAATCGCCAGGGCTCCACACTTGTACATCGGCTACACCGGAATGCACAGGAATACTAACGCTGGCGTCAGGTCAGAAAGGGCAGTTCGGAAAAACATAGTGTAAAAAGTGAATGGACACCTGTTCTCTTTACTCAAATTAATAACTTTCATTCGAGTTTTAGGCGTCAAAAAATAAGAGGAAAAACAAATTTATTGTAATTAGAATTCTCTCTTCATTTCTCAAAAACATTGTTTTAAAATCTCAAAACAGGGACGCGTGTAAAAGCAACAGTTAACGATCTTGCCATTGGGAGCGGACGCAAAAATCCTTTGGACACACAAAGAAAATGTAAGCAAAACGTTTCGTTTTCAAAAATTTGTTACTGCACACCTGTTAACCGTTCTTTTCTCTATCCCAGCTTCAACTGGGGATTTGCAGCAACAACATGGACTATGAAATGGGGCCCAGGAGGGAATTCCGTGTCCATGAACGACAGCTAATAATCCGGTTGCATAATCAATTCAAGTCCTTACGGAACTTTCTAGACTGACCAGAGTTCCAAAATGTATGGTTCACGTGATCGTAGACCGTTTTGGACAGAGAAAGACCTAGGAAAACAAACCACGCAGTGGTCGCCATAGAGCAGAGGTTCCCAAATTTTTTTTTTCTCGTAGACCACTTTCAAAATCTTACTGGCTTCGGTGGACCCCCTGCTGCTACATTTCTACCACATTACCAAAACTCGTCAAAAAATGTGAAGATTAGATCAAACGGAAATTTTCATCGCGGCTGACTTCCAACCCTAAATTCTGAGTGGTAAAAAGAAAAAGAGTATATTTTCTTGTGTTTTGTTTTTTAAAATATATGATTACTGACTTAAGAGAATTAAAATTAAACAATAACGTACCGTATCTTCAACAAAGTAAATCAACAATTAAAAAATAGTCATAATTTTAATATGAGAGATGTAGGGGAGAGTTAGGTTAACTGTCCACTTTTTATAACAAGTTCTAAAATAGTATTTACTAGATCAATACACGTGAAATTTTGCATGATATTTGAGAGAAGCTTTTTCCTTATATTGTGGGAACAAACAACATCATTGTGCTTACGGTTATTGTCAAATACGGAATGTTTTATACTACATTTGAGATAGAACAAGTTAACCTAACCGGTAATGTTGAGTGGACCGGAAATTGAAATAAGCTGTGAAAATAAAATTGACGTTTAATGGACTGTTTTAATGAAAAAATCATTCTTCTACACATTGTCGCAACCTTTTTCACACATAAATGAGAAAACGGGCCACGGACCGCGCGCCTTTTCCCAAAACGTGGTATCTAAAATTTAAACTTGGTAATAACAGTAGTAATGAATTAAATTAATAATATAGTGAAAGGTAAATAAATCATATAACATTCCAGATTGAATAATTACAAATCTACCAAATCTACTTCCAAAAAAAATAAAGAGGATAACTGGACCGGCCCACATAACCTAACCTCCCGGCGGTTCAGTTAACCCCACAGCACGTATTTTCCTTTGAAACATACTAAAATAATTAATCTGATAGGTGCTCGTAACTATTTCCGTTTTTTTAAATTTATTTATTTATTTTTACTTTGGGCACCAGGAAATAATGACGAATGATTATTCGTTGTCTGCAAATTCATTTTATTAGCCTTCACTATGCCGTACTTGCTCAGTCGGTCGGGTTCGAATTTAAAAGTATTGCTTACCCATTCTGCAATCACTTATTTAATCTGCCATCCATCCATCCATCTGTACGTGGTGGCGAGGAAATCTGAAAATTCTGTTAAAAGAGCGTTTAATTCTGGATTGCACTTATTGTAAAATACTAGTCAGCTTCATTACAAAAATATAAACTGTGATTGATTATAAAAACAAATAATTCCACTTTCCATTTAACTTTCAAACATGATAGTTATTATAAAAGCTTTGAATTATTTTTGGTCATGGCCGGTTTTGCAATTCTAATAGTTCAACAAAAAATAAGGACCTGGGCACCAAAAAAATCTTCGCGCGCATTCTTCAGTTCCCATTCGACGGCGCCTCGTAGAATCTTCTCAGTTGTCCCGCGATTATTTCTTTCTTCCCTTAATAAATCTCCGTTCGTTCAATATCAAACTGTATCATCCATTATAATATAATATTAATATCGTGTTAACTTCCCTATGCTTGCGTCACAGATGGACGCCTATGCGCGAACTGTTCCACAATGGACAGATTCCCAGTCTTTTTCCTGAACGGCGTCTTATCCTTGTGAAAATAAATTTTAGATTAATTTCACGTCCTCTGATAAAAACTACTACATATCCCAGTTGCTATTCCTTTCCAATCTGACTTCGTTTTTTACTTTAAAATACAAGCATAGCTAAATCTTTAACCTGCTCGCTGCCGTGTCGTGAGCAAGAGTGAGAGTGTCCCCCGTCATCTTCAAGCTTCAAGAAACCTATTAAATCTCTCTTTTGTTCCCAACAAAAGAATGTTCTTTCACCTCGATTATTGATTTCCATATGTATTTTTATCGTTACCAAAATGAACCCTAATGACAACTGTTTACTCTCGACCGCCCTACTCCCACAGCGACTACCGCGATCGTCTCTTGACTCAGCTATACTCCACTTCTGGAATACATTTCCCCGTAATGTTAATGGCTCCTTTTTTGGTATATCACACTTAATATGCCCGAAAACACACAAGCTGCGACGTATTATTAAAAACAAAACACACTATTATAGAGGAAAAATATTAACAACTAATTTGGTGTGAATATTCTTCTTGTAGTTATTCAATCGCAAAAAAAAAAAAAAAAAAAAAAGCAGATGAGTGGTAGAAAAAACCTCGAACCTTTCAGAATAAATATTCCTGACTGTTCTGAACAAATCAAGGCCTGCAACTTATGATTGGGGCTTAGATTACACAGGGTAACAGAACCAAACATCTTTTTTATTGGTGCCTGAACTTTTAGAGCTGATTATTGGTATGTCAGGGCCGCTGATTCCAAAAATGGAAACAGCTTGACTGCATCAGCTCTGGTCTTAAAGGTACACGGAAAAGAAGCATTTTCGTCATTGTAGTATCTTATGTTGCGAACAGATGGCGCATGCAGCGCCTAGGTGCGAAGTGCGGGACACTCGCGGTATATGACGGAGAGCAGTTGTGTTAGTTATGTATGAGACCCCTAGCAGGCACCACGTTGGTGGGTGTATTTGTGTATAGTTAATAAAGTGTGTGCAATGTCGTAAATACGACACCGGTATTATCATTATATCACACTTGGAGCACTACATTTGGCGACGAGTATCATAAAGGCCGCTCTGAAAGGTTAAATCCTGTGTGAACAAATCACGGTAAAAGTGAAAACGAACAGTGTGTGTTGTTTATGAAAGAACATGGCGGACTGCTCGGGAACGACGGAGTTTGATGTAAGTGAGGTGAACATTTTTCCTCGATGGGAGAGGTGGATTCGGGCGTTTGAACTGTGCATGGTAGCGAAAAACATTATCGCTGCGACTCGGAAGAAAGCGATGTTGTTACATTACGGCGGAATGGGGCTGCAAGATATTTTTTTCGCAATCCCAGATGCTGACACGGTTCCAGAAGGTGCGGATCCGTATGTTATAGCGAAAACAGCTCTACACGACTATTTTAAGCCGAAAGCTAACCCGTCGTATGAGAGACATGCTTTTCGGAATATGTTCCAAGCGGAAGGCGAAAGCATCGCGAAGTTCGTTACAAGACTGAGACAGCAAGCCAAATATGGACAATTTGCTAATGAAGAGGAAGAAATCCGAGACCAAATTATCGAAAAGTGTTTACACAAAGAAGTTAGAAAAAGAGCTCTTGAGAAAGGAAATCCAACACTCGCAGAGGTTATGGACATCGCCTGTGCAATTGAGGTTTCTATGCAACAATTGAAGGTTATGGACGGTGAGTCAGTGGCAAAAGTAACACACAAAGGTGGGAGTTCAAAGTTCATGCCGGAAAAGAAAAGTAAAACGTGTTATAGTTGTGGTAAAGAAGGACATGTGCGTACCGACGATGGGTGTCCAGCGAATACAAAAACCTGCAATCGGTGCAACAAAAAAGGACATTTTGCAGTGGTCTGCAAGACGAAAATGTTCAACAAGGACGACGCGAAGAAGGAAAATCAAAAGGAACGCGGATCCACAAAGAAGAAAAACTCGAAGATACAACAAGTTGAAGAGGACTCAGATGACAACAATTATACTTTCGGTGTAAGTGAACGACATGAAGTAGAAACTGTAAACACCAAATATGTAACTGTAAGTATTGGAGGAGTTTCTTTGAGAATGTTAATTGATTCGGGGGCATCATGTAATATTATTGATAAGGAAACGTGGAAAGTTTGTAAACAACAGAAAATTGAGTGTAAATCAACTAGTGTATCTGATAAAAAGTTGTATGCTTACGGTCAGAAACAAAGTTTAAATGTATTGGGTGAGTTCGAATGTGTTATCAAGGTAGGAAGTAAAGAAACTGTAGCAAATTTTGTAGTTGTTGATACAATCGGTCAACCATTGTTGGGTTATGATACTGCAGAGAAATTAGAGATTTTAAAAATCGGTGTTGATTTGCAGGTTAGGAATATGAAATGTGTTTGAAAGATAATAAGTTGTGTAATTGTGTAAGTAAAATCAAGAATTTTCAGTTGACTTTACCAATTGATGAGAAGTGCACCCCGGTAGCACAGCCCATGAGGCGAATCCCTTTTATGCTGCGCGATAAAGTTCAACTGGAAATTCAGAAAATGATTGATTTAGATATTATGGAAAAAGTGGAAGGCGCGACTCCGTGGGTCTCACCAACTGTGCCTATCATAGAGGAAGATGTATGGATATGATCGATTAGGATCGATAGGATCGATTCGTTTATGTATGGATATGAGGCGAGTGAATGAAGTAATTGTTCGAGAAAGATACCCACATCCCGTGTTGGAGGAGATTTTGCCAAAACTCAGAAATTGTAAGTTTTTCAGTACCATTGATTTAAATCAGGCGTATCATCAAGTGGAACTTGATGAACGATCGAGAGGTATAACGACGTTTGTCACCGAATCGGGGCTGTACAGATACGAGAGACTTATGTTTGGGATAAGCTGTGCGCCGGAGATGTTTCAAAGAATTTTGAAGTCTATTCTGTCTGGTTTGGAAGGAGTAGAAAATTTTATTGATGATATTGTTGTATTTGCAGAAACGGAGGAAGAGCATGATCGTCGATTGAAATTGGTTTTGAAGCGTCTTGAGGAACACGGCTTAACCATAAATCCGCGAAAATGTAAACTTAAGCAACAGGAGATTGTTTTTCTGGGTTTTGTAATTTCTGGTTCTGTCTATATCTGTTCTGCCCTTGCAATCGAAAGTAGAAGCAATTGACAAATGTAGACCGCCTCAAACTCGAGAGGAAACACGCATTTTTTAGGACTTGTAAATTTCTGTGGATCTTTTATACCCAATTGGTCAACAATTAGCGCTCCATTGAGACGGCTAACGAAACAAGGCGTTGAGTTTGAGTGGGGTCAAATTGAAAATGATGCATTTAAAAAAATAAAATTGGAACTAATGCAAACGAAATGTTTAGGAATTTATAATCAGAATTCGCCTACAAGAGTGATTGCAGATGCCAGTCCTGTGGGATTGGGCGCCGTTTTAGTACAAAAGGACGAAAATGAATGGAGAGTTATTTCATACGCGGGTAGAAGTCTAATTGATTGTGAAAAACGTTATTCTCAAACAGAAAGGGAGGCATTAGCTCTGGTATATGCCTGTGAAAGGTTTCATTTAATGATATATGGCTTAGAGTTTGAGCTCATAACAGATCATCGCGCGTTGCAGTTTATTTTTTCGCCGCGTTCGAAACCCAGAGCGAGAATTGAGAGATGGATTTTAAGGTTACAGGGTTACAAGAACAAGGTGGTATACAAAAGTGGGAAGTCTAATATTGCAGATCCATTGTCAAGACTACCTGAAGGTAAATTACAGGCAGGAGGGAATTCGTCAAATAAAAGATAAGCTTTATATCAACTGGGTGTCCAGGGAATCAGTTCCTCGTTCAATTAGCCTGAGGAGTTGGATGAATGTTCGAGAACTGATCCTATTTTCATAGAAGTTCGTAAGGCGCTATTTTCTGGGAATTGGGACATGTTGCCTAGCTCAAGAATGAAGATTCTGAAAGAAGAGTTGTGCGTTCTCAATAATTTAGTACTGAGAGGCACTCGAATTGTTATTCCTGAAGTTCTTCGTCACAGAGTTCTGGAATTGGCACATGAGGGTCATCCAGGAATAGTAGCTATGAAGAATCGTCTTCGTTCCAAGATTTGGTGGGATGGAGTTGATAAGGATGCTGAGAAATTTGTCAAGACATGCAAAGGTTGTCAATTGGTTCAAAAATCCAATCAAACCACACCTGTTTTCAGGAATCCACTTCCTGATAGGCCTTGGTACATTCTAACCATGGATTTGATGGGTCCATTACCATCAGGGGATCACATATTGGTGGTAGTTGACTATTATTCATGATATTATGAAGTAGCGACGATGCGAAATATTAATTCGGAAAATGTAATACAAGCACTACGAGATATGTTCGCTCGTCATGGTATTCCTAGTGGTGGTATACGACAACGGAAGACAGATGAGTAGCGTGGAAATTGAAGATTATGCAAAAGAACAGGGGGTTTAAGATAGAACATTCTGCTCCACTGTGGCCGGCAGCTAATGGTGAAGTAGAACGACAGAACAGGAGTATACTTAAGAGACTGAAGATTGCACAAAACGAGAAACGAAATTGGCGTAAAGAATTGTTGGATCATCTGCTAATGTATAGGTCCACTCCACACTCTACAACTGGCGTATCACCGGCTGAAATGATATTTGGGAGACGTCTTAGGACAAAGCTTCCTGAAGTTGCGACAGAGAAGATTTTGGATGAAGAGGTGAGAGAGCGAGATGCTTGGAGGAAGGAAAAAGGAAAGGAGTACTACGATAAGAAAAAACAATGCCAAAGAATCTGAGATTAAACCGGGAGATACGGTAATTATTAAGCAACATAAGACTAACAAACTCGACTCTGAGTACAGTCAAGTGAAGTACAGAGTTACAGATAAACATAGGGACAGAATTACCATATGCTCACCTGCGGGAAACGTTTATCAAAGGAATGTCAATCATGCGAAGAAGGTCTGAAGAAGGAGAAGAACCTGCAACTGTGAAGATTGAGAGAAACAATGACTTTCCTGAAAACATAGATGCACCAGCACCTGAAGTGCCGGAAGAATCAAATAGTGAAGAGCAGATAGGTAAAGGTAATAGAAGGTCGGTTCGTGAGAGAAAACCGCCTAAATATTTGGAGGAGTACATTGTAACATAGGGATCAAAATGTAAATGATATTTTGTAATGGATATTTGATTTTCACTATTTTTGTAACTTCACAAGTGATATTTGAGTTTTCATGTTTTATAATTTTGTAATTGATATTTGATGTTCACTATTTTTTAATCTCACAAGAGATATTTGAGTTTTCATGTTTTGTAATTTTGTAATGGAAAGTTGGTTTTCAATATATTGTAATTTTGGGAATTGATATTTGAGTGTTTTTATATTGTGTAATTTTGGTATTTTAGTAAGTGTAAATCGATCAATCTTACATTTAACTGTTTGGAGGTTTTGTAAACTTTTATTGAAGAAGGGAAAGAATGTAGTATCTGATGTTGCGAACAGATGGCGCATGCAGCGCCTAGGTGCGAAGCGCGGGACACTCGCGGTAAATGACGGAGAGCAGTTGTGTTAGTTATGTATGAGACCCCGAGCAGGCACCACGTTGGTGGCTGTATTTGTGTATAGTAAATAAAGTGTGTGCAATGTCGTAAATACGACACCGGTATTATCATTATATCACCCTTGGAACACTAGAGTCATGTTCAGAATCACAGTTCATTTTGAATTAATTGAGATGGAACCGTGTCGCTTCTGCGGATACTGGAGCGGTTGGCGGGTACCACTAACGTGGGGGGGAATGACTGTCGCACAGATGGTGCGTCGGTCACATTTGGATGCCAGGGCGCACACGCTGAATTTATTGAAGGGCCCCAAGCGAATGCCTTGCCTAATATCCAGTCCACCGGCGCGGCGTTGAGTGTCAGGGGGTTTACCCTGGGTCTAAGGATTGCATTCTACTACTACTAAAAATAACACACAGAAAGTGAATTTCAGGAGTGTAACTCATCAGAATGGTGAGGACACGTATATTATAAAATTAAGGAAATGTCTCTTGTACACTGAACCTTTTAGTTACATAAATTTGAGTTCGGTAAACTGGTTAACTGATGGAAATGAATACACTTACAGATGACGATGAGTATGATACAGTTGCTTCTCCTCGAGCAAATTGTATCTCCGATGCCGGTCGGTCAGCGCGGGAAGGAAGAGCCCGCCAAGGCGCCGCGAGAAAGGACCAGAGGTCGGCCGCCAGGGCTCCCAAATACAGTTTGTTCCCTCCAGAGTCACAGCAATCACGGCAGCTTCTCGGAGCAGCGTGTAGTTCGTTGTGAGAGTCACAGGTCGTCAAACGACGCGTCGCCTGGACTGCGTTAATGCAGCCAAATAATCCGACTGCGAACCCGAATGAGTGTCGTAGCGGGTGATTACGCTTGTTCAATTTTTTTAATGTATTTTTTTGTAATTTTGCTTTAAATATTGCATTTTTGAAACAATTTAAACGATTATTTTATCAAAAACTTCTCCAATTTTTTCTTTATATTTTTTCCTAGTGTGTAGCAAAGAACTGTAAAGATGGTGGTGATGGTCCCATTTTCGGAGCACTCTCCATATTTTCAATAAATTGCAAAACTATTTCAAAACTGTAAATTCGAATTTCGCGCTGTTCGATTGATGCGTTGTCAGTTCGCAAAATGGCAACACGGTGGTTTAAAAGTTCTTAGAATTCATCCTATTGTTGTTGGTCGTGAATAGGGGCGGTTCTTTATAAGGTTCACAAGTTCACTCAACACCCCAAAAATTGAATAAAATAAAATATATACTTTGTTATTACAATATCATTAATTGTATGACTTTTTATGCTCCCCTTTTTATGATTTCCATACCAGTATAACATTGACGAACTGATGTGGCTACATCGCTGTTCACGTTTTCGAAACAACGACTCACTCAGACATCGTTCCGTAAAGACCACTGGGTACCCACTTGACTTCGCTTTGTGTGTTCATTGGGCGCTTTCATCGGAACACGTTCGCACTTACACAGCGAACTCCGCTTGGCGCAGCACTGTCAGACTACCGTGTCACCCAACTCCGAAACGAAGACTACGTCGCGCTGTGAGTAAAACAGTGTCCCTGATACGGTATTCCCAAACATAAATTTTGCATCTGGTGTGGATGGTGAAAGCCGACTTAAAATCAGTGTAAAAATGTGTTTTACATCTTGTGTTTGAATAGTGCTTTGTTACAGTGACCGTGCATGCTGGTGCACAGTTATTTCAACCAAGAAGTTTGGTCCGGATCAACCTGTTCTGAAAATTGAAACAACTGTGAAATCAGCAGAACGAGAGTTTCGTCGACGATTTAATGCTAATATTTATTCGACATATAAAAGGCTATGTGAATGTGAGGAAAAAACGCTCTAGTTTGTTTTCCTTGCATCATATTTAGCAAGGAGTGAACGAAGATCGGTTATAATGACATGAACCATTTGAGTGAGAAAAGCATTAAGAGACACATCTTCATAAAAACAGTAGTGTTGAACTAACTGGGTTTATTGGGACGCTTGAATGACTCAGCTTGACGACAGGTATCGTCTCTATTAAACGACAACTATGAAGTGCGTAAGAACAGACATATTCTGGACACTCTTATAAATTGTACCAAATTTTGTGTAGCATTTGAGCTTGCGTTGCGAGAGCATAGCAGAAGTGAACAATTGGAAAACCCTGGGATACCTCAAGGCTTAGTGGATTTTGTAAGTACCACTGACGGTGCTTTAAAAATCATTTAGAAGGTTTATTTTATTTATTTATTTATTTACGTCAAAAACAGTTAAAAACTGCGTATGACGAGCTATGGGGAGAAGTGAATTTTGTGCACGTTTTCATAATTCTGTGGTCTCTATCCTAAACTATTTTCCATTAAGGTGCAACCATTACCATTAAACCATTAAGGTGCAACCATTTTCAAAGGAACGTGAAATTTAGTACGGTACAGTGTTGCAAGGAATGTACAAGAAAAGCTAGTTTAGAAATGCAACAGGAGCCGTACTATTTTTTGAAGTAATGCTGCGAAATGAAAGAAATTTTTCCACAAGTCTGTAAGCTTCGAATTCTTCTTACTTCTACAATGACTTCTTCAGAATCTGAACGATCACTTTCAACAATGAAGCGGATAAAAACATTTCTTAGAAATACAATGGCAACTGAGCGATCGCGCGCCAACGCTGTCAAATACTTGTCGAGAAGCAATTTATCCTTGAAACCAGTAACCTGATTGAATGATGGAGAAATTTGTGCATCTGAAAAATCTCCGATTGGATGTTCAACTCAAGTAAACAAGGTAAGATTACAATTTACTCATCTCTGGGTAGAGTGATAAAATTGATAATACATGTCTCGTTCCGAATGTAGCCTAATTAAACTGTTGTAACTTGCAGATTGGCACGTTCAGAAAGATCAAGATCAAAAGTAATACAAAGCAATAAATGAGAAAATAAAGCATTATTTTCAAGACTGGTTATTAATATTATAAATATTACTTTGCTTCACAAACTCTCTGGTCAGGTTGCAAGTCATCTGGTGGCTCAACGCGAAGTCGCTTGCCACCAAGTCGCTCTCTCCAAGGAGATCCGGCTTCGATTCCCGTCGACTTCATGTGAAATTTGTTCCAATAAAACCAGTTTCACTGCTTCACAAGGGCTAGTCCAACCCCCCTGTGAAGTGTCCCAAACCCTACCTCAATTCTAATTCCTTCCCGATTCCGGCCGCTGGGTAGTGACGCAGGGGCGCGTAAGAGAGAGGCGCGTGCGCGGAGATACAACCTGGCGGTCCTCTGCACAACGACGTATGAACTACTATAATAGTAACGGAGGATTACTCCAAATATTAAAATTCATAAAGAGGAGGATTACTCCAAAAGCGATCAACGCTCCACAAGGGGTTAGGAGACGCGTCGCGAAGAAAGACGCGACAAATGTAAAAAAAAAGTAAATAGCATAGGTATTTATAGCGTGCCCCTTCCCACTCAAAAGCCGGGGAGCTTCATCTTCTTTTTGCTGTTCGTATCCCAATTGTCTCCATGTTGACCTCTCTTGTGCAAGTCTTGTTAAAATATTTCATACGCTTCAATCAAATGAATTTCATCTTCATATTTCGGTCGAGAGAACGTAGTTTTCAAACCCACCGTTAGATATCGCTTTCGGAAGTGAGGGATGTCCATCGCCATCAAGACCGCGGGCCACGCCACTTTCGACGCGAAATTTTGTTTCCATGGGAGTACTATAGTCTCACTGACGTATCGCTGTGCCTTCAAAGTGCCGAAGCACTGTTAGAAGTGATTTGATCGGATATCCGAATACTCCCTACTCCTTGATGCCCGGGGTTACGCCTGTATCTCCAACGTATGGGCAGGATGTGCCCTCTGCCCTTCACGCCACTACACTCGAATACGATGGTAATCGGAAATTATGGCGAAGCGGGACTCACCACTGAACATTATGCGACGCCGTTCGTCCTCTGTCAATGCCTCCCGGAGACGGCACCAATCCAAACGCCGACTTGAGTGTTCTGGTATGAATGGCAACCGACGCTTGGGGTGGTGGGACCTCAATCCGGGAGATGCGAGTCGTCGAGCCACTGTGCGGGAACGCACAGGCTGTTGTAGAGTCCGCGGATGCCGACGACATGGGATTCCATACTGCTTGGCGCACTGAACGACGGCCCTCCTTCGGGGCGGTGTTTCTTGGTCGACCCGAGCCAGCACAACGTGCATTAGTGCCCTCATGTACCCATTGATTCCAACATCGGGCCAATGTGATATATGACTGGCAATTGCACGATTTGATCAGCCAGTCTCATGAAGTCCCACAATGCGGCCTCTGTCAATTGCAGTCAGTTGGTGGATAAGCTGTCGAACGCATATGCGCGGCATCGCAGGTGCTTCGCACTGTACGTGAACGTCGTTCTTCACTGTCTGACTCACAGCAGTTAACTGATAACAACTGCGTAATAACGGGGCGGTGACATCGCGAATACACTCTGGTGGGCGGTCTAAACGGCGATTTTTCCATGGCTAGCTCTCAAGGCCCGTCTTCACGATGCAATATATCACGGTATTTCGCGTCTCTCTCGGTCGTGTCGCTACATGTCGCACGATCAAGCAGTGCTTGATACGGCCACGATCATGCTACATCTAGCGGCGTGACCGAGAAAGTCGCAAAATATCGTGATATATCGTGAAGACGGCATGAAATAGGCAGCTACGGAAATATCGCAGTATTGTGACATCCCGACGTCCTCCGACGCGGCGGTTCGGAGAATTTACCTGCCAGGCTAACTCAGATGGCAGATAGGTGGGCTGAAAGAGAACTGATGGATGGTGTAGCGACGTTGCGTTTGAAATAAATAAAAGAAATTAAATGAGGTCGAAAAATTAAGATTTAATCTCAAAAAGAATTAAATTGTCCAAAACACATTAACTTTAATAGAAAGACCTCGATTACGAGCTCGTATTCCCCCAAAATAACAATTACAATGAATGTTAAAGATAATGATTTGACAATTATTTCGCGGGTTCTCGGGTTGCAGGTCTAAAGCGCGGCCACGAACCGTTCTTTAAAATGACACAATTGAAAAAATACTACTCTGAGAATTTAAAGCTCTGACAAAATAAACTTTCTCGCCACAAGGGCAATTGCAAGCTCAGGCTGGCTCGGAAAATGCTCATCAACCCCAGATGTCGTTGACTTCTTTCCAGCCGTTGGACTGCCCGCAAGGCGTAGGGCGGAGGGACGTGAATGGAGTCCCTCTCAAGAAGCAGGTACGCACTGGCCGTGTTGGAGACGGTGTCTTGGAGTTCACCTCGTGAATAGCCGCCGGGACGGTCAGCGACAGTTCTCTGGGTCACGGTCGCGTGAATGGAACGGCGCCGGATTACGGCGACTGGATGTCTCGGCCGAGTATGTTTCAATTACGAAAATTCTAATCTTTCCGTTAACAGCCAAGCACAGCTCAAAAAAAGAACACCTTAGCCCCAATTCTAGGCGTGAACTTATAAAATTAGCTTTTGTGCGCCAGTGCCTACAGAAGAAATTCTCTGATTAGGATTGTTCAACTCGGCACTTAATAAAGCCGATTCAGGAAGAATCCTGAATTGCGCCAACCCCTTGAGACCTCTGTGTACTCGTCTTGTGAAAATAGTCTAAAATTAAATCTTATTTTATTGATTAATGTTCGGTAATTCTACAGTATACAACATTCAGACACATGTGACGATACAGATACACGAAAATGGTATGCATGCATACCGAAATGGAAAAAAAATAAACCACTCCTTCTGGGTGCAATACTTTTTTGTTAGGCAGTATATTGTACAAACGAAATTTTTTTATATTTTCCCCTCCACAGTACCGCTGAGGAGGAGGGAATTTATTTTTTCTTAGTGGTTACAGAGTGTGCTGCTGCCTTGCGGCTTAAGCAGCTCAGAGGGAGGTTTTTTACTTCTAACTAAAAGTAACTAAAACTACTTAATTTTAGCTTAAATTTATTTGCTAGTTACAAATGTAGCACTCTGGCATACCTAACTTAAACGAAAATTCTTATTATTTTATTTGTCTAACTAAGTAAAATTTTTTTTGATGATATCTTTGTAAAATGTTATTTTTATTTGTTTCCATTCACGCATCATTCATTCTTGTTTAATTATATACATAACCATTCATTCTACTCATTCACACCCACTGCACTTCTCTACACTAGTCTTCTGTTCGCCATGGCACTGTCTTGACTCGAAGTGTCCGTGGCGCTCAGGCCCATTTGGAGGGGTGGCAGGTGGGGCGCGGCGTCGCGTTCCCAGCACGTCCCACGGCCGATGGCGAGTCTTCCCCCCGCGTTCGGCTGCCTCTGCTTGCTCACACAGGGTAGCTAGCGTGTGAGGCAGCGCGCGGAAGGTGAAGGCGACGTGTTTCGGTCCTTTACGTAGATAGGACCGATGTGTGTCGCTGTTGGCCTCTCGGCCGGTGTCGCGCAGCATGCGCGGCGCCTTCAGACCCAGCGCCCTGGTAAGCGCCATAGTTGAGCGCCTTTGGAGCTCCGGCAAGAATTGGTTTTTTACACCCAGAACACCAAACACGTCGGCGTTTCTATGATCTCTTGGGTGGTGAGCAGGGAGGTGCGGGAGCGCCGCGAGGCGCGCCGCACAGTTTTCCGCCGAGCGAATCGGACGGAGGGTGGAGAGAGGTGCCGCTGCGAACATCTCGGAGGCTTACGACCAAATGGAGCGCACGCCAGCGATGAATAGGCGGCGCTTGACGACATGGTGGTTCGGGAGCTCTTAGGAGCAGGCATAGGAGAGTTGTTCGGGCAGTTGTTTTTTGGCTAACGTACTTGGCGTGAGTGCGTCAGCGGAGGCCGCTATCGAGCATCAGACCAAGATACTTCGCCGACTTTTGCCAGGGTAGGTGCGCGCGGGCCAAGCTCATAACTTCATCGGGGTCGGCCCTCTGTCGGGTGAAGTTGACGGCTGCGCACTTGTCAAGGTTGACGGTGAGCTTTTTACGGCTCAGCCATTCGGGAAGCTAAGCGAGGCAATTTTTCAGATATCTCTCCGATTTGCTTCTGTCCGCCGACTTCGAATAGGAAGCGAAATTATCCCCAAACATTAGGAGCCCGCAATGTTGAATGCCGGTGTTTCTTTCAGCTGAGAGCGGCGCGTCGTTGACGTACAGGCCGAATAGGGTCGGGGAGAGCACGTTTTCCTGTGGCACGCCGGCTACAGCTCGTCTTAAGGACGATTGTACGCCATTGACGCGAACCTTGAAGCCTGCCAAGAAACTAGCGATTGGTCTAACGTAGCAGTCGCTGATTCCGATGTCCGCAAGACACGTGAGCGCCCCCTCGTGCCATACAGAATCGAAAGGCGACCGCATGTCAAGGAAAACCACCGGCAAGTTCTGCCGTCTTTCGACAGAGAAACCAATCTCGGTACATCGGCGCGTTAGTTGTTGCGCGGAACTGAGACCAATTTGAAATCCGAATTGCTCATCTCTAAGAAGCTTAAGGCGCCGTATTTCCCGTTGAAAGCGCTCCAGGATCAGTTGCTCGAAAGATTTTGCAAGAAGCGAGAGGAGACTAATTGGACTGTAACCGCACGGAAGACGTTAGTCCTTGTTTGGTTTTGGTATCATGGGTACTGTCACGATTTTCCACGCTCTCGGGGAAATATCCTAGCGCTAGGTACGCGTTTAGAAGCTCCCGCAGAAATTCCACTCCGTTGGCGCCAAGCGCGCGAAGCTGGGCGACTGTTATACCGTCCGGCCCGCATACCTTGCGCGTGTTGAGGTATCGCAGCACGTCACGGAGCTCCCTTCCCGTCACACGTCGCGCGGAGGTGCTCGGTGCGGCGGTCAGGTAGTCTGGCGGGCGTGCAACAGTGCTCAGGTTCCCGAACTTGCCAGAGTCGAGTGGGCGGAACTGCCGTTCTAGCGTCTCCGCGAAGAGTCCGCTTTTAGCGGCGTCCTCCCACACTTATTCCGGTTGCAGAGCAGAATGACCTGGCTGCTGTGGTGGCGAAGTGGTGCGGAGCGGGTGGTTTACTCCCGCCTTGCGGCCCAGCGCCTTTGTTAATCCCCAGAGGTTTCTTTCACGAAGATTGCAGTCTTCAATCGTGCGCGACCATTTTGTGGTTCTCTCGTCTTGTAGAGATTTGCGGAATTCTTTGCTGAGAGCTCGCGCCCGCGCTCCGTCCGCGGGATCTCCGTAGCGGCTGTGAAGTTTACAATATCTGCAGAGCTCCCGCAGCGTCCTTCTCTGCTCATCTGTAAGCTCAGGACGTGATTCCGGTTCGCGAGTAATTTTGGTGTTTAATATGTAGGACGTTCGAATCGCGGAGGTGATGTGGGTCACCCCGCTATCGATTTCGTCCTGTGAATTTGTTTTCGCTCAAGCACTGTGCTTATGTGAGCTGTGAAACCGGCCCAGTAGGTGTATTTTGAATTTGTTGCGGCGTGCTGCGGCGAGAGACGAAACCACGAATGTCACCGGCCTGTGATCGGACACCAGATAGATCGAGAGCGGGACTGCGCAATCGATTCCTTTCGCGATCGCAAAGTCGATAATTCGCGGATTCCCAGTCGACGGGTAGATCGTGGGTTCTTTCGGGGCGCATACGTATACGCCACGTCTCGTCGCAATGTAGTTGGCTAAATGGGTGCCGTTTCGGTTTGCACCGAGGCAGTCCCATTGTCTGTTCCTTGCGCTGAAGTCGCCTAGGATGAGGACTTTAGTATCTAAGGCGAGTATTGCGTCGATACAGGCAGTGTCGAGTTGCTGGATGGACGTGACTGTAAGTCGGCCACTAACCATCCAAACTCTCACCACGACCGCCTCTAGAGAACGCAAGGCGCCTGGTGGGGTCGTTACTTCGAGCTGGAGGATGTCGCGTTGGACCAAGAGCGCAACACCGCCCCTCCCGTTTGACCTCGCGTTCTCAGCGATACACTGCTTATCCGTGAATATGGGCAGTGTGATGCTCTTGAAACCACGTTTCCTGCAGCGCCAAAATGTTGAGTTGTCGCTCGATGGCAACGTTCTGTATTACCAGGGTCTTTTCGCACGCACTTTGAACATTCCAAGTGCATGTTCTCAGCGGTGCTTTGCAGTGAGAAGGATAATTTTGATTATTCTGCGCCATTGTTGGGCAGTAGTAAAGGAAGAAAATTGATCATTCCTCGAATCTGGTCTTCGGAGAGTGCACCCAGTTGGGTGGCGAGAGCACGAAACCGGGTCTCCAGCACCTCTTTGTTTTGCGCATTGGGGGCTTGAGCGGGGCCCGAACCCGCCACCTTTGACCAGGTCACCTCGCCGCGTAATCTCTGTCGAGGAGCCGCGCCCGATGGGGCGTCGCGGCTTGTGGGCCTCTTGGTTGGTTCTCGTTGAGTGCTTGACTAGCGCTGCAACGGCTTGCATCTTCCGCATTTTGTATAAAATGCTGTGTGCTGCCCGATGCAATTGCAGCATTTCGGGCGGGTCGAAGTACCTCGTATGGGGCAGTCCTTCGTACCGGGCTTGTCTGCCGGGTGACTCTCTCCCGTACAGATCTTGCATCTTACGGGATATTCGCAGTTTTTGCGAGTGTTTCACCATCTGTAGCATCTCCCGCAGAAGCGGGAGCGCTTCCATTGCTCCCCAACGACTTTACGTAGCATGAAGCAATGACCCTAATGTCAAAAGCTTTGCGCGACTCGTCCGCGCAAAGGGTGACGCGAAAAGTCCCCGTGGGCACGGACCGAGTTTCGGTAGCTTCGCCACCTGCGGCATCACTGCCCTCCGAAGTTCCAGCGGGTTCGGAGAGTTCGCGGCGAACATGTTGATGAACGCCCAACGGGTGGAGGCCTGCGCCTACAAGCTCCACGCGCACCTCGTCAGCAGTGACGTCGCGCGGAACCTGTTTAATGTACACGCGATGTGTACGTTCACTCTGGGGAGGTGGGGGTGGGAGCCCATACAAAAAGATGTGAAGCGTTGCGTATCTCTCGGCTCCACGATAAGCAGTTGGGGAAGAGGTTGACACCTGGCAGCCAATTTTGCCCTTTAGGGTTTTGACGCGGCCGATTCTGGCCAACTTACCAGTGACCTTTGCTATTGCTTTCGAGTGCTGCTTTACCGCGTCAGGGTGTATACTCAGCCGGAAGTATTAGGGACGTCTGGACGGTCGTGAAGCGACCGCCGGTTCAGGATCCGTGGTCGGGGCCTGCGCGGAGGCGCCCGCCTCGCCATTCGTAGAGTGGGGCTAGCCGCACTGGCGCACGGAGTCGGTCTGCCAGGCGACCGATTGCTCGCCGAGAGGAGGATCTATGTCGGGGAGTGGGGTGAGAGGCCGGCGTGCTTCAGAGCCCGTGGGCGCATTACCGTCCCGTCCGCCGCCTCCTCCGCGGTGGCGGCTGCGGCGTTGCGGGCGGCTGCTTCCTGGGCAGCTAGACTCTTCTTCTTCTTCCCCCTCTTTTTCTCTCACTCGAGCGGGAGTTCGGAGGGGTTGGGGTCGTGCTGTGTCTCGTGGCCGCTAAGGGGCGTCTAGTCGGCACTGGGAGGCGGCACAATGCCCTCGGTGCAAAACCGCTTTTCCGGTGGTGAGCGCGCCAAGGGCGAGCACACCCCTCGGTCCCGGGTGCAGCCAGGTCATTTTGCAGGGTGGGAGGGGCGGTTTCCTCCATAAGCCTCTCGCAAGGTGGAGCGTCAAGTCCAGGCATTGCGTCTGGCGGGGAGGCGGGGTCACGTTTCCGCTTTTGCGTCGGTGCCGGGGGCGGGGTGCGCGCATGGAATTCGCGCGCCCTTTCCCGAACAGATTGTGAGTGGTTTGGCGGTGCCTGCGTCCTCCAAAACTGGAGAAGCTTCGCTTCCTTCGTTCGGGCGAAGCCCAGGAGTACCTTATGGGGCACCTCGCTGTAGCTGTTTCCGGAGTCGCCTGAGAGCAACAGCCGCGAGTGGTGCCTTCACGGCGCTGCTCCAGGATTCTCCTTCCCGCGCCAGGTGCAACACGATGCTCCGCCGCGGGGTTTCAGAATCGTCTCACTGCCGGGATGGCAGCGGGGGTGTCGAGGCTGGCACGTTTGGCGGGGAGCGTGACATGCTGTCCTCCTCCGTATTGCTGTCGCTAGCGGGCGAGCATGGCCCGCCCGGTCTCCCTGTATACCGGCCCATGGGAGCGGGAGTCAACCGGGGCCGCAAAGCACTTGCCGCGCGGGCGGTGAAAGACGGCGAAGGGTCGCCTGGCGGAGCAGGGACGGACATGTCCGTACCCTTCGGCTGCCTGAGTGAGAGTTAAAAAAAACGAACCTCAAGTCTAGGCGTCGGTAGGGTGCGCAGACAGGATTCAGGCAAGCCCAACGTCAGGTGCGGCGGTTAGGGAGTTGAATAGAACAAAGGCATGGGCAGGTCGGAGGCATTTTGGGAACTTCCTCGAAATCATGGGAAGGGATGTCCAAAACTCCGTGACAGCGGCGGTCACGTGGCGGCAGGCGCCACGTGAGCTCAAGATGACGTGGTGATATCTCATGAGCGGACTGTTCATAACCAGATACGTAGATACGTGTGAAAACCTCGTGCGGATGCACAAAACTTGCGCCAGGGCGGTGCGGAGACGAGCGATGCTCGCGGGGCGACCCATTATCAGGGAAGCCGCTGTGGAACAGTTATTCCACGTGTGCCTGGGTCACGGGGTGCGACTCTGAATGCGTGAACGTGTTGAGGAGTGGCGAAACCCACAACTCATGCCGATCTTCAATCGGATCAGGATAGCCCTTCGATCAGGTGAAGAGTCTGTCAGAGCAGTAACACTAAGTGATAACTATTTATTTGTACATAACTTTAAAATAAATTTGTATATAGCATATGACTGTGATTGCCGTAGTATTCCCACGACGTCACTCTCTCTCTCTCTCTATATATATATATATATATATATATGTATATATATATATATATATATATATATGTGTGTGTGTGTGTGTGTGTGTGTACACCGGGTGTCCCGTTTAACCTGACAATGCGAAATAACTCGAAAAATATGCATCGTAACAAGAAATTTCCCAGACCAAAAATGAATGTCGCCTAGAGGAACATCTGCCAGGCGAAAAATCAAACCTCCCCCGCCCCCTGAGGGTGGGGTGGGGCGCAACGATGAAATATTAAATGGGAACCTCCATTTTTCATTGCAGATTCGGATTTTACACTACAAATTTATACGTTTTGTCGAAAACATTTTTTTGATTCGTGGTAAATGGGGCGGTAATCTAAATAAATAAGAATTTTTTGCAATTCTCGAGAAATTACATTTTGGTTTGAAAAAAAAAAGAAGCATCTATTCAATATTTTTACTTTCTCGCGCTTAACAACGAACGCTTAGAGAGAGTTATGTAATGCTGCACAAAAAAAACGGCGAATTTTCGGAAGGAAAACTCATTACAGGGCCCTGGTAACGAAAAGTGGATAAATCCAGTTGCTAAATTTCGAAAAAATTCTCTAACACGTGGTGTAGACAGAATCCATGTTTTGTGAGTACCGAAATATCGATTGACGGCAAAACATCTTCTTTCTGTGAACAGCACTAGCGACTAAACCGTCCTGCCGATTTTCCCAAAATTGATATTCCCCGATCGATCTGGCTGATGTCGTGGCCCCTTGAATTTGAAACCAATATTTTAAGTTTGAGGGATTCTTTACATGAAGATCTGAGACATTTTCAAAATTTTCAAGAAAATGGCGGCAACAATTTTATTAAATTTTGTTGTTGGATAGTCTAAAGGACGTTTAAAAGAATGGCGTAGATCTCATGTTGGTTGAAAACTCTGATCTTTCGAAAATTGAAAAAATTCAAAATGTTTTCGGGGCGTCCTCCTACAGGTGAAGATACATACACACAATAGTGAAGATACATTTTTCTTAATGAAATGTGTTCATCAAAAACAGGTCCTGAAATAAGGTCATGTTAAAATTTACGAAAATATTAATATTTTTTGAGTAATTTGGAGACATATATAGTCAATCGCTCCCAGTTTAGTGCGCTTCCTGAATGTAAAATGAACAGTGCTGCTAAGCAGTTGGATGCATCGTAAGTTAGAATTTTTATGTTATTTCATATTTGTTTGTTCGTTTCTTCTTCTTTAAGAAATAATTTAAAACCTATTTTAAATTGCGGCCTTTAATTGAGTTAAATGTAAAAAAGAATAGATGATTTCACTTTGCTTGACAATATGTGGAAATAAAAAGTAATGCATGTAAAAACCGAGTCATTTTGATGTTTATAAAAATAGATTTAATTATATTTTTTCTATCTATTTTCATTTTCTTGTTAGCGGTATAAACAATGCTAATTGGCATAATGTGTATCCCATACGAATTAGCGGTCATTGTTGCTTATTACCCATTGTTGTAATTGATAACAGAAGGCCAAAATGACTATTGCCTTTTCTTTCGCATTAATATAAACTAATAGTTTTATTTACGGCTGAAATATACGTCGTGCAACGTCGGTATTCGCGTAATTTTGCATGATTTGCGTAAATTCGCGTACTTTTCACGCAATTTTGCTTGAAAATACGGGCGAGAAAGTATTTGCTGTTTTAGCACCACTAGTTTTAAAAAACGTATCTAATGGTAACAGTGAAGTTCCCATTTCCATTCCCATGGGAGTGGGGGGTACGTTTCAACTCTCAAACGGGGACCCTCTTCTTTTCATTAAACAATTAGATTTAACATGTAGCTTTTTTCATTTGTGATTGTTTAGCGTTGCAATTTTTTAAACTTGCACCCCCATAGTAAGAGGCGAGTGGACTCACCGAAACAAGCACCCCGATAATAAGAGGCGATGGGACTCACCTCAAGTACCCCGAAGGAAATAGAAAACTACAGTACATCCATGTCGTTGTTCCTGGATGATGCTAAAAGTAGTTTGTTAAAAAACTTCAAACTTATATTAATCACGAATGAAAGTTTGTTAAAAAACTTCAAACTTATATTAATCACGAATGAAAAAAGCAACTATACATTAAATTTAATTCTTATATGAAACTAGTGGTGCTACAGAATGGCACAGACTTTCCTGTATTGGTTTTCTATTTCCTTGTGTCTGCGCTAGCTATTCGGAATTGCCACTTTCGTACTCTTGCCAGCTGCTACCTATCACTGCACAAACTAAATTTTGTTGACATTTTCTTAATTTTTCGGTTTCCTTACGGTAGAACGGAAATATTCATTTTAGAATATTAAAGAACACAAAAACCTATATATGGCAATTTTCTCTTAAAAATTTTGGTGCAGTTTTAAAGAAAATGGCGTTTTAGCGCTACTAAAAATGAGAAATTTGAAGCTCTTTATCACAGAAAATTTTTGATTTTTCAAAATACTTCATTTGAAGACATTTGAAGCATATACATTCACAAATGTAATAATGTTTAGAAATTACTGGTAATGTGCATATTAAAGATGTGAGAGATCTTTCAAAAAAATTAATTTATGTAATTTTTGAAAAATGAAAAAAAAACTCAAAATAAACCTTACGTCATATCAAAGAGTGCATTTAGCACTCTAATCGAAAAGTTTGAAGAAATTTTTTTCTAACCATTTATGAGAAAATGGTGTTTGAGCGTTTCTGAAAATGCAGAATTTTCAGCTAGTTTTCACAGAAAACAGTTGTTTTCGAGAAACTTTCCTTGACATTATTTGAAGCACGGGTACTCATAAATATAATAATGAGAACAAAGCGCCGCTAACGTAAATATTATCGACGTGAGAAACAAGTAAACAAATTATATTTTTGCAATTTTTGAAAAAACAAAAGAATACAGCAATATGGCTTTTATGTCATCAGATAGAGTACATTTACCACTATCCCTACTAAAAGTTTAAAGAAAAAATTTGGGGCCATTTTTGAGAAAATGTATTTTTTGTATTTTTTTAAATTGCACATATTGCACGCAATATTGCGCGAAAACTACTAAAATTTTGAAAACAATGACCTTAAACAAAGAACTAATTTTGGAGAACAAATTTCATTTGAAGGAAAAAGCTCTATCTTCAATTTTTGTAGTTGAAGAAAGACGCGGAAAAAAAAATTCAAACTTTCACAATTTTCGAAAATTCAGTTATCCGTGAAAATCGGACTTATGCCATCTTAAGTGTATTTTACTCTATTCACACAAGAAATTTAAAAAAATCTGAAGCCGTATTTTAGAAAATTTTGAAAATGTCCGGGAGCTTCATGTAAAGTACCCCCGAATTTTGAAGAATCTTTTTGAACATCTCAAAGCTTTGACTCAAACCAGATCGACCGGTGAATATGCATTTTGGAAGAAATTGTACCTATGGTTTAGGCGCTATCAGTGTTCACAGGACAGAGACAGACGGACGTTTTCCTTTCAATTGGTTTTTCGGTATCAAGGACCCACAAAACAGGGTTTCTGGCTACACCACGTGTTAGCTTTCCCCCCCCTTAATTTAGCAACTGGTTTTATCCACTTATTCGTTATCAGCACCCGGCAATGAATTTTTTTCCACCGAAAATTCGCCTTTTTTTCGCGCAGCATTACATTACCTTCCCTATACTGTACGTACGTAGAGAATACGGGAAAGTAAAAATATGATTTTGGGCCATTCTGTTTATGCAATTTAAACATACATTATTTTCTCTATTTGTATCTTCTTATTCAATTAGTAGTCCATGTACATATTACTCTAAATAAATCCTGTGATAAAAATATTATTTATATTATTAATTGAATATGGCTACAGATTTTTCGACAGGCAAAAATCTTTTCAATGTTTTGGATTATATCTCCTTTACTTTACTATTTCTAGCCAGAAGATGGGGAAAAATATACCCCTAAACATCGCTACATACTATTATGTGAAGATCTGAATAAAAACATTTGCCTGTCGATGAAAACTCTGTGGCCAACTCAATTAATAATATATACTAGTTAGTACAGGCAATTTTCTTATTGAGGTTTTATAAAAATATGATTTATTGGCCAGTCAGAGACTCATTCAATCACAAGCATGCATGACAAGTCAAATTATTCACATTATTATTCTTAATAATTTGTACTATTTAATAACATTGTAACAGGAATTTAGGTTTTTTATGGCAATAATAACAGTAATAAGAATAATGGTAATAACAGTATCTAATAATGGCGATAAGATTAATATTCAATGCCTGTCAATCAAATTGCACTTATTAGTCACTAACTAATTTTTGAATTTTACTATTAATGACTGGGAGTTGTGGAAAGGCGTTGTGATTGCTTGGGATTATGGTAAGATTGTTCTGATGAATCCATTAAATTAATTTGTTAATTGTCGGGTTGGCTGTGCCATTTCTAGGGCTGTTATATGCGCTATTTCTATGTTGCTGTTACATTAGCATAGACGAGTGGGAATGGGAGTCAGGGGATCCGGGGATGTGGCTGAAGTGGAGAGAGCAGGAGTTGGACCTGGAGATGAGGTTGGTGTGAGTGAAACCTGGGTGTGTAGCTATCTTACATCCTCGTGTGTGTAAGTTTATAGTTAGCTTTTTAAATCTTGTTTACAAATGTGCCAGAGAGGCAGAGTGATCATCCCTATGTTTTTTTCTGGGGAACCTTCTGTATTTTTAGGACATGTTTACTCGGTTCCAATTGGATTAATATGATTCTAATTTCTTATGGTATGACTGCCTTTTATTAATTATTATTATTATTATTAATATATGGTCCTCTATATATTTATAGTCCAGGTTTTTTGTAAGAAGTTGAGAAAATCTTGTAAAATATTTTCTTTATTACTACAACAAACCTTTATTGTTCTCATCACCAGGCACTATAAAAACAATACAAATCTATATATGATATATAATTATAGTTTAATTTATTTAAAATGCATAACAGATAATGATGGTACTCACCTCCATATTATAATTTTTTCTTTTTCTTCTAATTTGTCTTTGTATGTTATTATTTATTTATAATTTAATATAAATTGATAATCTCAGTATTATGGTGTACTTAACTTACATAGCATATCAGGTTCAAATGAATTTGCTGTTCATTTTGTTATTACAGGTCAAACTAAGCTAAAGGTGGTTCCCAGCATTTGGGAAATAAAAGAACAATGACGAAACTTGACAGTCTATAAACATATAGAGGACCATACATGCATAATTATTTTAATATCATTCTACCCTTCTGTGATTACTACAGAGTTCAGGGTTTGTGAATTGCTGTGACAGTATAAAACATGACACCTTATAACACAAGAAATAGTTTTAACCAACAGCAGATCAAAAATCCTTTAATCTGTACATATTAAAAGTTTCAATTAACTGCATATGATAAAACAGACACTGCATTATTTATAGTTATAACTAACTTTCAAAATACAAATATGGTACAAGACTTTGTAGTATGCACATAGGCTACTTAAAAAAATTGATACGAGTTTTATGTTTAATAAGACAAAATTTGTAAAAATATCTTTAACAAATACTGTTAAGTGTTCTTGAGCAATGGCCCAGAGTTTGTCTATTTTTCCTTTATTCACATAGCACATGTTGAGATTCTTGACTATACTTATCATTATGAATTATCCTCACAATACCAAAGACTTGTTGAGTAACTTACCCAAAATACCTTTCAACAATCTGTTAATACAATTTTTTACCTTTTTATTTCCCTTTTCATAAGTAATGCAATTTCTCTCATTTTATTTGACCCAGGCATAATATGTCTAAATGAACAAATATGTCTAATTAACAAATTACTTCTGATATTAACGTGAGGTGCACAGTATAATTTAAAATACAATAAGTATATAGTTTTTGTAGGCTGAATCTTATAATCATCTTTAGAGAGTAATTCTGCCTAATATCTAAGTATTTGTATTGCAATTTGACAATTGATTTCTTGTTGTATAACTCTTCAAAATCAAAGAATAGAAATTAACTCTATTTTTTTTCTTTCTTGTTCAGAATGATACAGAAATTCTCTTTATCTCTTATTTGCAATCTTTACTTAAAAGGCCCAACAGCCAAATGGTCTTTTTAGGATGAACACAACTGTCAGCATCATGTAGGGCAACATTTTTAATATTCCTTTGTTTAAAAAAAATTGTTTTCAAGATATTTTAATCAACAGTCAAAATATTAGAGAAATCATTGTTACCTTTCTTTTCTGCTGGCATTACTTCAGAAAAATAGTACTAAACGAAATTTAATGACTGTTTTGTACTGAAACATACCTACATTCTTATACACATTTACAACTGTTTGAGTGCAGTCATCTGACATCTGGGCTGATTTGGATCTTCAAAGCACCACAAACGAATATACTAGGTAACTGGAGAAACTGAGGTAGTAACAATTACAACTAGTCTTTCCTTTTGAGTAAATTGCATTGGCCAGCAAACAAGGTAATGCTATCCCCTTATATCCTTCCTTCAAAGAAATAATAATATAATGTACAACAACTTTTCTCTCATTTTTCATCTCTTTCTACCAGGTCTTCAACAACATCCACAGTTTACCAGTTCCAGAGCTCTATTCTCTCCCATCCTGGACATCATCTTCAGACTCTTGCTCTTCAATGCTTCCTGCATTTTGCACCCTCTCAAATTCTTCTTGATCTCCCTCCCACCACTTTTTTTTTGCTCAAAACCAATTCCTCGTGATTTTCATTCTACTCTGAATTTTCTTACCTTGTAGCTCTCATATTTTTGACTGTGTGACTAATTCTGTTGTATTCATTTACTCATGACATTTTTCATACAATATAAACTATTGTGTAAAATTGTTTGTTCAGAACGAAGATCACTTCACAAACGAGTCCTTATTTTCACACTTGAGAACAAAAATGTATAGTTTTCAAATGATGCCAACCATGTTCATCGCTTTATTCATAATTCAATTTGTACAGTAAGCTTGGGGTAGGGATTCTAAAGCTGAAGAAATGATAACTATAACTATACCAGCAAAATTCCCAGCTCTATGTCTTCATTCTTCATAACACACTCAACCATTCTGAATCAGTCTAAATCCTACTAAGAACAGTTATTCATTCAATGTCCAATTATTAAAGCAAGGAGAAAAAGGTTGATAAATACAACATGGATAGTTTTCAGTTCAATTAAATCACATCATAGTCTATTGAGCATCAAACATTCCTTGAAGTCTCTTGTTGAAATAATTCCTTTTTACTGAGTCTTGTACTAAAACATTAAAATATTAACCAACTAATTTGTTTTAAAAACATAAATAAATTAAAGTAATTAGTTGTAAATTGTTACAATAAATGAAAATATTTTTTCATCAATATTTTATTGAATCTGTAAGATTACAAAGAAAACATTCAAAACTGATGTTTAGTATATTCAAGAATTCACTTAAATTGACACAGTAGTCTGAGGCCTAAGGGCCATCCATAATGGAGTGTGCATGGCTTGTGATCAAACATTTTCTCATCTATGCATCCTTCCTTCACTCACAACTTGTCCTCAATCAGGGCCGTAGCCAGGATTATTTATCGGGAGGGGCTTCCAAAATTTAAAAAATGGATAGTACGAGATTTATTATAAATCTTCATCGGGTTTGTTTAAAAGAGATGCTCTTAAAAATGAAACACCAACATGATTTTAAACATTATTTCCACATAACATTATTTTGAAAGTTTAAACACAATATTTAATTTATTATTTTCTATTCCAATAATCCAAACAACAGGAGGCGTCAACTACAAAAGCAATTTTCTGATCTTCTTTCTAACCATAATGTCAATAATTTTGTCTAGTGATATCCCTATGAATTGAAATAATGGCTGGACTGAGTCTGTTATCGCGCATTACACTACGTATAAAACTTTTTACTCTCTTCATTGTAGAAAATGACCTCTCCACACTAGCAATTGTTACTGGCAAGGTAGCTAAGATAGTAAGTATCTAACAGTATGTAAATATACTGGATCGCAGTTCTCTAAGACTTTCAGCACCTCGAGGTTAGCATCTATGGTGAAAGCTTTTTACATCATAGTTCATACTCAGCTTTTACTGCAGAGAGTGATGTTCTGTTATCAAAGCATGGAGCTAAATTTCCCGACTCGTTCATTTCATGGATGGAAGCAATGCCTCGAAGCAGCACTTGGAAACTTGGAAGAATATCTTCATTTCAAGTAAATCTGCCGGTCTGTACTTTTATATATTCCAATATATTTGGATAAATTTAAACTACTAATAAATAATGAATGAATGAATGAAAAAAAAAGATTAGAATTTCGGGGGGGCTTCAGCCCTTCGAGCCCCTCCCCTGGCTACGTGCCTGTCCCCAATCTTATTGTTAGTTACAGTATCACCATCTTATTCTGATTTAGATTACAATAAATTTTAATATATAACACAAATAAAATGAATAAGAATTGTTTTTACTGTGCTATAATTTATTTTCACTTCTTAAATTTACAAGGGGGGGGGGTCATTCGCACGTTATGAGCTTACGTTCAAATGCGTGTTATCATTCAAGTGGTTAACCCTCTGATAATTAACTAATTTTTGGTGCATACATGACTAACGAGATTTATTTTACACCTCAGGTTTAAAATTAGGAAATAAGTTAACATAAGAATTTACGGTCATAATGTCCTAGTTACAGATGTCTTTAACTAATGGTAAGGTACTTTCAGTCACACGTTTCATAAATATATGCTTGTAGGATTATATTTTAACTTTTTAAACAATTTTTTAACAAAAAAATTGTATTCTCTTAAAAATTATAAAATAAAAATCACACAATTAGAAGCTACTTAAAATATGAAAAACCATTTCTTGCATTTACTTCAAAAGACTTCATTTTTTCACACTATTCTACTAGGATTGTGTTCTTGGCATACAAAACCAGTGCTCACCCCACTACATCTTGTTCTCACTTTCCCATCTTGACTTCTCAAATGAATCTGACATTAGCTGTGATATACACATGATGACTTGATGCGTCAGTTGCTAATAATATGAAGACAACAACAGAAATATAAGTCAGGAAACTTTTTCTAAGAAGTGGTATAGCTTCATACATAATCAATAGGGGTATGATAGGGCTGCCACTAATTTTTTCAATATGAGTAGAATTATACGAGAAATGTTTCACATTTACTTATGTTCACCTAGGAGGAATGAAAGACATTAATGAAGTTTGGGCAATTTCAACACAAGATCAGGAAATAATTATTTTTAAGAAGCAACAGGTAGGGTGTATTTACACCCCTTATTTTTCAGAGAGTTAATAATTACAAGTGGGTTTAGAAGTAGATGTAACAGTCATTGATGCAATCAACAAAAACGGTTTTGAGAAAGACCTGATTATACAATTAACTTTAACCTTTCAATAGAACCTTCACATATACAATAGTTTCTCACTTTCTGCACAAGAAAATAACAAAGAATTATTGATGTATACTTAAGATACCATCACTAAATAAATATAAAGTGTGGGCAGAACGAATGATGAAAATAAATCTTTAATCGTTTTGTCACATCATATCGCACTCAAAATCAGATTCTATACATTTCAAAAGGCGATAGAATCAAAGCAGGGCCATTCGTATCTCTCTTTCTCTTTTAATAAAAAAAAACTTTATTTTATTCATCTTTATTTTCATATGAAGAGGTTCGTAATCGAAAACCGGCCATTGCAAAACAAACCGTAATTACCATCTGCAGAATCTTACGCAATTCACAAACAATATATTTAATTTCTTCGCGAAAAACAAACACTTCATTAGAGTAAAGAGAACCGAGAGTGCTATATATATATATATATATATATATATATATATATATATCATTAACAGCATTAATGTTGCGAACTTACAAGTCTACATTTGGCACATATTTAATAATGCACATACTACGCAACCTCTAAATGTACGACGACATAAACATATACCAGTAGAGAATATTATTCTTATAGTAAGGATGAAAATTTTGACGTGGTTCCTCCAACACGGGTAACCACCATTGCGATCTATTTGTAGTGTTTGCGCCCCATGTAGTCCATTTTGCGATTACAACACTGTGCATTCCTCGCGAATTAATCGAATAAAAAAAGCATCGAAGAAATATCGTAAATTCTGTCTTTCATTCCGATTAAAAAGTAAAGAATTTCTATCGTTTTTAGGAGTATACAATGTTCATTCATGGCATTTGAGCGAAAATGGCGTCGTGAATATTGCAGAACCAGCGTACCAAACTCGAACCATATAGTATCTTCGACATCTCGAACCCAAATATCGCTAGTAGTGAGCGTACTCTCCAACCCCTCATATCAGAAAATTAGGAATTTTATTTTTGTATTCTTAAAATATATAGCTCTTATTTAGGATACATATTTGTTATAATTTTATTTATTTAGAACTAGATTGTTGTTTACTGTAAGTTTTACGTCCTATGTTTCTTTGCGTCATCAACCAATCACCGGTTTATCGAGCTTCAAGCCCGCGCCATCTTCATTTTTGAACAAAGCCAGTTGGAGGTGCGTTGCGTGTGGTAGCGTCCGTAACCGGCAGTTAAAATGAGTACGAAGGAGAATAATTCCGAAGTAGCTTTGGACAAAGTTACGGAAAACAACGAGAAGGCGAGTGGTGAAACCAAAGCTGAAGTGAAAGGAACTAAGAGGCCCGCTGAGGTGAGTGTAAACTTTGTCGTTGTTACTTCTAAGGTGAAGTTGGAGAGACGCTTCCATGTCCGCGTCGCGCACATTTTGAAGTTCCAAGAAGTGTTTGTAAATTCGTCTTTTACTCTTACTTATTCACTTTGTTTGGATTATTGCTTTCGACTTTGGTTTGTTTTGTAGAATTTTCAAGATCATTTCAGAAAATATTTTGAATTGTAGCCATGTGAAACGAAGCCGGCCGGGTAACCTCGCGGTTGTATTTCTATCTTCGAAATTTTTGAAGCATCCTTTAACGTCTTGGAGTTCGGTGAAGCATTTCAGACTGCTGGTATTTCATCGTACTGAGATGTTACAGGAATATTCGGTGTATTGGAGTTTAAATGTTTGTGTAGCGTCCCACGCCTCATATTCAGGAGGCCTTGTTGGAGGCTAGGTCATCTTTTGAACGTGGCGGTCTTTCGCTTTCGTGCATTGTGGGGGCGAGAGGCTAGGTGGGAATCAATAGTAAATTGAGGTGGGAGCCTGAATAGAGGCTATGATAATTACTGTTCACTAAATATTCCAGCGTGGGCATGTGGATTTAACTCTGTAAATAAACACGGGAACGATTTATTATGCAAATTTGATCGCGAGACATTGCCATGTTCATTTGTTGTCATTTGGTGGGGAAGAAATTTATTCACTTTTCAAAATACTGTAATGTTTTCATTTAGTTTTACTCTTATTTTAATAGTATTGATGGGGTGCCGGTTTTTAACTGATGGGATTGTTATATTTACTTCGTAGAGTATGGGCGGTACGCCAGTTACTTCGTTACGAGAATGCCTCCATTACCCCACTTTTCCTTCGTTTCTCTTTCCGTTGTATTTATCTCAAGTTCGAGAGCGATAACGCGTATGGGGGAACTGGCCGCTAGCAACCAATCACGAAGATGGTTTGTGAGGAGAGAGGGTCGAAGAACCTAGCCTCTCGCCAGGTTACGGGAAAATCGATGTTGGCGGTGTTCTGGATTTTCGTTGTTACACATGGCCTCTCTTTCGACCTCTTCCCGCCCTTTTCGGCGTGAACCTCGGGGAAACTTATCTTTTATCACCGGCTCCATCGGTTCCGTTTCTTGTCTTGGACCATCCGTTTTCCGTATACGAATTAATTATTCGAGATGAGGCTGAGTGATACTATTAAAAATTGTGTTGGTCTTGTTTGGAGAGTGCGTCGGTGCTCATGTTTACACTACAGTATCCCTTTGAGTTACGATTTTCTGGTAACAAGCGTGGACGAAAACGATGGACAATTGAAGTCCTCGTGTAGATACGGAAGATGAAAATATATTTACCTGGACATTTTCCTAATCCACGCTCTACTTGTGACCTAATATTGTGCCTGCACATGTTCATCGGCCCCCCCCTGAGAACTCCCGATGACACACAGAATAATTCAACTTACCGTGTAGGATATTTTTGCAGTTACATTTATTAGGGGAAGTTCTGCTGGCAATCTTAGAGGTGGGTCTTTTTTTCGGAAATCTTTTCTTTATTAATATTACAAATTGATTTTTAAATTGCTCTTACCTGGAGAGACTTTGAAAGACTGGGTTTGAGAGCTACTTTGTGTGTTCATATCCCCACAGGTTACAAAGCCTGCTTCTCCATTCCTAACTGAAATGGTTATAAACAAGGATAACTGTTATCTGTCTGATTGTGTGTTTTTACTGTGTTAGGCGAAGAGTGATGATGCTAAGAAGCAGAAGAAAGAAGAAAATGGTGAAGAAGAAGATGCTGAAGATGAGGAGGACGTAGAAGGGGAAGAAGAGGAGGAGGAGGAGGATTTGAATGAAGGAGACGATGACCTTGATGAAGGGGAAGGTAAGATATTTTTTTGTTTTTGTTTGAGGGTTGGAGTAGGGGCGTCAGCTAGCGGAAGATTGAACAGGTCATTAGTTTCTCTCTGGTAAATGCCAACTTCATGGTTAATGGGTTGGCCTCAACCTAAAGGGGGTTGTTGCAGCCTTTAAAGGGTACTGTTACCAAGATAAATTTTAGTTACTACTGTTTTTCCTATTTCAGAAGAGGAGGATGATGAAGGGGACGGGGAAGGGGAAGGCGAAGATGATGAGGAAGATGCATAATATGAAGTGTATGGCAGAGACTTTATAATTAAGAGTGCGCGTGTTCCTGCCTTCCTCATAAAACTTGGATCTCTGGAGTGACAAACACGAGAGTTGGTTCTGTGAAGAGTTATCGACGATGGATCAATCATCATGATTTTAAAATTCCTTTTGTTTTGGTCGAATACAAGTTTTTCCATAGGTAAAAACTGGATTGCGTGTGAGAGATTGGTCAGGAATAAGTTTCAGGGTCACAGTTTTAAGGGTTGGTCTGTTTTTAAAAAAATAAAATATCACCCTTCATCACCTGTTTTTCAGTATGAAAGTGAAATGTTGCATTTCAAATTAAAATGTAGGTATTTTCTTCAGTGTGGCAGTAATGGAAGTGTGAGAGGAAAGCAATGTATACATCCAATGACCTCACTCCTTACTCCAAGTTTTATAATAGGAAATTGCATAAATCATTGGGGGGGACATTTTCTAAATCATACATGCAAGATGTTCTATTTAATTTAAACTGAACATTTGTTAAATTTTTATTTACCTTGTTCATATGTGTGTGAACAACTCCCCCCATTAGTAATGCAGGGAGAAAGGTATTGATAAGACAAGCCTGAATTGAATGAACGTACTTCATTTATTAAAGAAATGCGTTGGTTGACAACCTTCATGACGAATGTGTGTGTGTTTTATGTTGTGAAAGAAGCACTATTTTGTAATAACGAGAATTTTGTTCAATTTGTTTTTTATTTCTTTCAAAAGTGTCCTTTTGGTTGTATTGTTTTGGTCACTGTAACATAGATTAGATGACTTTCTTTTTATTGTGAATGAACAGAACCCCAATTTTACTGTACAAAGATTTTGAAAGAAAAAATAGAACACAAAACCTCAGCAATGGCATGGATTTGACCACTTTATCAAGAATGCACCTTTTAACATTGTTATCCTCCATTCGGCAGCAAATGGTACAGGCAATAAAAGTGAAGACTTTGTTATTTCACTGTCTTTTGAAATACTGCTTCTGGGCCAAAAGTTAATTTTAGTATAAGATTAAATCTCGCTAGTAGTTTTGTAATAATTGTGTGTTTAAGAATAATTGTGTGATCAGTTATTTCATGTTTTCAAATGTGGCTGAAGTGGTCAGGTATCAGACCCTTTCAATAACAAAGCTCTGCTCATTCCAGACATTTGATAATTGTTGTTTGAATAATTCCAGAGGGATATATGACATGCAGTAGTTTCATTTTTGGCATATTTTTTATGGGATCATAAGGTTTAAACACTGTACGCCTAGGGAATTTGTAGTTGAAATTGTAACTTCATGGAGTGACTAAAATTGGCTAGAATTAGTTTAATATGTTTGTGTTTTTATTTATTCCCTTCCAAAGTAAGTGGTAATAGCGCTTGAGTACTTGCGGAGATCAGAGTAGGCACGACGGGGGGAAGGGCGGAGAAGCTAGTCGGCGGCGGAAAGCTGCACGCGTCACCAGCCGGAGAGCCGAGTCCTTGTCAGACGGGTTCTCTTGAGCTACTTTCGAGAAAGATCGCTAGAGCGCAGTGCGAGCGCCGTGCTTGTGGTGCAATCTAGTGGCGGAAAATTGGTTTGACGTTCCGCTTTGTAGTTCCAAGTCGATTGGGAATATCGCGCCTGAAACCCGGGAAGTGGAATTTCGCAACACTCGGGCAATACGAACTGCTTCCATCAAATTAAAGAATCGTGAATTGGGTGTATTGTGAAACCATATAGCATGAGTGGGAGTTATATGGAATGTCCCTCTGATATGAATGCGGAAAAGATCGTAATTGATTGGTTGTTAAGTATGTGTGCGTAACTTAACTAGCCCCAGTCATATTCGTCAGTATTTTTATTAGCTGTACTTCATTCACAAAATTTTGCGGAGTCCATGGTATGTTAATGGAGCTTTGTTATATACTTCCCCATTCCATCTAATCAGAATTACACAACAGTAGTGCTTAAATATTTGTGTAAAATGTTGAATGTATTTCCATTGTTCACTTGAATGTTACCCATCGGATTCCACCTAGTCGTATTGTATGTTACTGTGTTTGGGGAAGGGGAAATGAAGTACAGTGAGTATTATAGCAATATAAGATAAGTGTTAAAACATTTTATACAAATTTTCATAAAATATTTTAGAATCATTTTACACATTTCATGTACCTGATGATAACAAGTACATTAAGGCAATATGCCTCAGGGTGGATGTCTATCCTAAGAATGTAACTTTTTTTTAATCAATTCATTCTATTTATGAGAATTGATCTTTGAAGTGTGTTAATGCCTTGTAGGGAAGCACTTATTCTGTGTGATTAAATTATTACAGAAAGTATTGAAAAGTTCAGGCCCTAATGTTTTTCTTGTCATGAGTGATTGGATATTGTACATGCATGGAATACTGCATTGTCTGAAGTTTATTTAGGTATCTAATATTAGAACAATGATAAATAATAAAATGACAGCCTCAAGAATGTGAATTTTTCATTCATTTATAGCTGAGTTTGTGTGGATTAAAATATCCAAGGTCTGCCCTGACCATTATTTTACTTCAGGGTCATACATGTACACATTGCAGAGAATTATGCCTCTGAATATGCCTTAAAATTTCACTCATAAGTTTTATTTTTGTACATCAGAAGTAGAATTTCAGTATTCTTTAAATCTTTGTATTTTTTGCCAATGTAGCAAAGGTATCAGGTCAAAATGTTCTAAGTTTACATAGCTACAACAGATCTTGCTACAGGTTTGAAGGGGTTCTTAATTCTGTGATTTTGTGCTAGTATGCAAGGCATGAGTGTGAAAATGAATGATTGAATGAGTGAATGATGCATATGTTAATGAACTTGGTGGAGAACAAATATTGTACTGAGTTCTGAGAGATTTGAGAAGATATTGTAGAAGTTCAACATTCTTAGGATAGAAACTGGTTTACTGAATGCCAGGAATGTATGACGTTAAAGAATCAAAAGTAACCAGAATTTCATTAGTAAGTAAGGAAAAGAATGTAGTTCATGGATTTCAGAATTCAGGGAAAAAGATATTTTCTGTAGGTAGTTTTGTTTGATCTTTCTTTCAACTGATCAGAATTGAAGTTAATCTATTACTTGCTATTAAATGCTTTTTCTGTGCTATTACCATGATAATGAAGTTTGTGCAAATGTACCAGTAGATGCTATAGGTGCAGGTAAGTGTTAGGGTAAGTATCTGCATGTTTGTTGCAATTGCTTATAAATATGGGATAGTGTGCAATTGATCTTGGATTACTCGGATTTGAATTGAGTAAAAGTTAGTTTATGGTACGTTGCAAGTGATAAGCATTTGGGGGAAAGTTTCTTTTGATAGGTCTTTCTGTAAAATAAATTGTTCAAGTCATTGCTGTTTGGCTATCCAGGATCTAACAAGTGAATCTTGTCTGCATTATGCAGTGATGTTTGAGTGCTCTTGTTTATATTTGGGTATTGAGTAGCAAGTGGTCATGTCCCTTTTCAAAGCAAAATTAACATATGTTTGTGCTGAAGCATGAAGTTATTAAAATTGGCATGAAAATTTAAATGTTGGTGGGGACACATTGAATTTCAATAAGTGGCTGTGCAAGATGAGCAAAAATTGGTGGGTTAAAATTAGCTTTTTGTATAAATTTGCATTAATGTAAGAAGGAAGTGTTGAATGATGTTTGTTGTATTCTGGAATGAAATATGTGGGGTTAGAAAATTGTTGATTAATACAACTCCATGCACTAGGTTCCAGCGTTCGTGACAAAACTGGTAAATTGATGCTGTTTTGGGTGGTTTATATTAACTGAACTTCCTGAGAAATGGAATAAATTTCTTAATTGTGTATAGAATGCCATGTTAGCCAAGTTAGTGGGTATTAAGTTCAGTGGAGTATTTTTTTTTACAAAATATTGCTTATACAGACTGCAATGAGATTTTGGGAATGTATTGTAAATGGATTTTTGTACAAGAAGAAAAAATATGTTATTAATTGTGTAAGTTTCATAAGTTATGTCTAATGGGAAAAGTTGAAAATGGCAGTGATATGCTCAATATTTAATGAATGAGGAAATGCTGTCCATTAGACAGACTGATGACTGATGCTTTACTGTTGACACACGTGGTGAACAGTCATGCAGTACAACACTTAAGTCTTTTCTTGGGCGGTCGTGCCCTTGCTTCAGATACGATTTCAAGAATTTGGTGGCCTTTTCGTGTGTGATCACTTACCACATCCAAAATTAACCAATGATTGAGTAAATGTAATTTACGATTTGATACTAATTGTATAAAAATATATCCCAGAAAATAATGTATTTCGGTATTGATTTTAATTGTCAGGGTGGCCAATATCAGGAAAATGGAAGTCGGGTGCAAAAGTTACAGCTGCTACGTCAATATGCTTTTGTCGGTAAACTACTCAAACACCAGAAATGTTCAATTCCGAATGCAAACATTTTATTTATGGTTAAATTAATATTTTTCTGTTCATGATTCTTTTTACGTAGGTCAGGATAGGTGGTAACGGCGGATTTCGTCACCATTAAAACCACTTGAGAACGGCACGTATGGATTGGCGTTAACAGCGATTTTTGGATTTAGCATGCGTGGGGTGAAAAAAAAAAACGGAGTACAACCACAGTAGGATAGTAAATTCAATGATCCGATTAAAAACAAACTTTAAAGTTATTACAGTGATAAGAATTTTCGACATAAAAGGAAATCAGTTCTGAAGTATTGACACTTGGCATAAGACACCCGAGAACCGCGTTCTATGTTGGGTCCTTGTGCAATGGCTTCGTTTTAGTACCGGTCTCAAAATGAAGAAATCTCGAAAAGCAGTGATGGAATTTGATCTTATAATTGTGCGACTCGTACGAAAATATCAAGTTTGCAAACATTTTCTGCGTTATCTTTCGAGAGGAAGGGATCACTTCTGTAAAGTCCATAAATCTGAGGAGACACTAGCTACGTACGAATTCTCCAGGTGGAATACCAACTGCACAACGGATCAAGTATCTAATATTGCAGTATTATAATCTAAGATTATGGAAGTATTTATATTATCAATTTCAAGTTTTCGTTTATTGTTAAAAATAGCACGACTGTTCTACTTTTCTTCGACTCGGACGAAATCATTCTGGAAGCTAAATGTGGATGATCTCGCTTCTCGTTTTGTTGGGCGGAAACCCTGGAGTCCCTCTCCCCTTCCAGTTTCTTTAGTAGTTTTGCTCAAGTATCGCTTGTAATTCGTCTGTAGTCAGGTATATGTAACTAGCTCTGATCATTAGGGAATTTGACACAATTGACTTCCATCCCATTTTCCGCAGCATAATAATCCTGGCAACAAAATAATAGTCATTATAAACTAGTGGAGCTGCAACAGCACATACTTTACTGCCCTTAACATAATTGTTATATAATGTTGCACCTCAATTTCTGTCCACGTTAACACTTCTTAGTCATCACTTGTAAAACTCATTACAAAAACCTAGAATGAGGAAGGTAGGTGTGAAAACGAATTCTGTTAAAGCTCATATCTACATAAATTCAACAATTACATTTCATACAGCTGAAAACTAATTCTGTTAAATATATCTACACAAATTCAACAATTAAAATTGCGTTTCATGCAGTTATTAACATCTCCCATCCCCCAAGGAATTCGAATTAGTACCTGCCGTGTCGTGGCGGGCAATGCTATTGTCGCATTCCACTTATCTCTTGAAGGCTAACAAATGGAGCGCGGGAAATTCAAAAATCTGAAAATTACGTCAAATTACTCATTGACAAAAGTTCATGGCCTTTTTTAAAGAACTGATTTACTTTACAAAAAAATATTACAATTCTAATTTTGTTTGCAAGTTAGGAAAAAAACAAATTTCCCCGAAAATGGGACCAGCACCACTTTCTTTGCTGATCTTTCCTACTTAGCGGAAAACATTAATAGAAAAAAAATACATTTTTGAGGAAATTGTTAAATAGTTTATAAATTGCCTACCTCTCACGCTAAAATTACTCATTCGAAAAAATGAACATGACCGTATATGAAGATCGTTTTCTAATGCACAATTTCATAAAAAACCTACTGGTCTGACCTAACCTCGACCGAAATGGCTATTTACTTTGACAAATTTGGAGCCGGTTTTAAGAAAATGGCGTTTAAACCCAACTAAAAGTGCGAAAATGTGCTCTTTTTCATAGTTTTCGAAAATTTTCATTTGAAACATTTTAACTTAAATAAAATAGTGTTTAAAAATTGCTGGAAATGTACTTATGTAATTTTTTTCAAAGATCTCACAACATTAATTTGTGTAATTTTGCAAACACCAAAAAATACCCCAAATTGAACTTAACGTTATATTAAAGAGTGTAATTAGCATTACCCGTTCAAAAAGTTTGAAGAGAAAATTTGGAGCTATTTTTGAGAAAATGGCGTTTGAGCGTTTCTAAAAATGCCGAATTTTGAGGTAGTTTCACAGAAAATTATTCAATTTTCGAGCAATTGTTTGACATTATTTAAAGCACGTATACTACTAAATATAATGTGAACAAATCGCCGCTAGTGTAAATATTAACGCGAGAGACATCTAAAAAAACACATTTTTGCACTTTTGAAAAAAAAAGAATAGGACAATATAGCGTTAATGTCATCTCATAGAACACATTCAGCACTATCCCTACCAAAAATTAAGAGAAAAAAAATTGGAGCCGTTTTTGAGAAAATCTTTTGTATTTTTTTAAAATTGCAAATATTGCCCAAAAGTACTAAAATTTTCAAAATGGTACATGACCTTAATGAAAGAACTTACTTTGGACAACAACTTTTATTTGGACGAAAAATCTCCTTCAATTTTGAAGTTTTAGGAAGACGCCGAAAAAGTTTCAAACTTTTGCAATTTTCGAATCTTCAGAGTTAATCGTGAAAATCGGGCCAATGTCACCTTCATAAATGTATCGTACTCTATTGTTACAAGAAATTTAAAGAAAAAAAAATTGGAGCCGTTTTTGAGAAAATTTTGAAAATGTCCGGGAGCTTTATGTAAAGTACCCCCAAATTTCGAAGAATATTTTTCAATATCGCGGCGCCTTGAGCGGAAGCAGATTGACTGAGTAATATCCATTTTGGAAGAAATCGTACGTATGGTCTAAGCGCTAGTGTTGTTCACAGACGGACGGACGTTTTGAAAACTAGTGGTGCTTCCAACCCACATACTTTCTCGCACTGCATTACTATAGAAATATGGTCCTAAATGATATTCCACTACTTCATAAACCAGCAAAAGTGTTTTCTACAAGCAAACTTTTTCTGTTCCGAGATCCGAATTCAGATCCCCAAAGATTTTTAACGAACTGGCACGTTTACCACTACGCCACACTAGCACCGTATGGGTCGAACCGAGCCATAATAAGAATTGAACCAAGCTATAAAATGGTAAATGCATGATAAATAAACAATTGATATGATGGTACAAATCCAAGAAGACGTGAAAAATCGTTAAAAGTTAAACATTCCAAAAAATATATACAGACGCAGATCATTTCTCGTAATTATCAATATTTGTCATTCAAATGGCTTCACATGGTTTTCAATGAAGTTTCTAGAATTCTCAATTTTTTCCTGTGAGAACAGAATTTTGACTAATAATATTCCTCGGAAGAGCTTCCCTCGGAAGAGCTGGGCCAATGCTCGCTGAATACGACTGGGACCACATGACATTTACACTTGTATAATAGTAATAAGTGTGTGGTGGTTTCATTTCTGGCATTAGGAAGCCGAAAAATCCAGAGAATGTAAAAAAATGTCCTTTAGGCGCTCAAAAAAGGTATCTGGGAAGATCATAAGAGAAAAACTAGTTCAATTTACAGATTAGAAAACTAAGTTCTGTGAAAAAGTCTGTGCCATTCTACAGAACCGCTAGCTTTTCTAAATTAAGCAACATTTTATAGACTTTTTCGTTACCGGACCCCAGCTATAAGAGTTTTTCTGGCAAAAAATCCTCGTTTTCCGGCGGACGATTACATAACTTTCTCTTCTTACGAAGTATTCGTAAGGCGAGAAAGTAATACTTTCGGAACCGTTAGGGATATGTGCGTTGATCGCATGCGTTCTGGTTAAATTGTAACGTTGACTCATAATTTTACTTAAATTGGTTCATAGAGATATAAACAAGACGACGATTGATTTGACATGACATACATTTCTGGAATCGATAACAGAGTTGAATAATGGTTTGAAAGATGCAGTTTGGGAATACACAGACAAATCCTGTATATTTATCTGCGGTGATTCTATTCGTAAGTAGAAGTACTTCAAATGATTTTCAATTAAGTTTCCACACTCTTCAATGTTTTTTTCTGCAACACCACATTCATCAAATTAAAATCCCTATCTGGGATTCGAACCCAGCATCTTCTAAAGTGTAGCACTCAGCCCCAACACGCTTTAATCACCTTCGCTATTGGAGTGAGATGCGGACTGAGAACTTATGTATTTGTCGAAACGTAATTGTATCAGCTCTATCATTAGGAAGCCGGTAATTGTCAACATGCGAGAAACAAACGTCTTTTCGGCGACGAAGAAAGGCAGAGGTGAAGGGCTTACTCCAAATCCTAGTATATCCGACTAACGACATTAGAAAAATAAGTACGCGCGAGGTAGTCTGTGCCATTCTATAGTGTCACTAGATAATTTATCGCCCCTTATTATACATGTGGAGAAAATTTAAAGATAAAACTTGGAGCGGTGTTTGACATTTTTTTTTGTAAATTTGAAGCGAAAATAACGCAAAAACGACTCGTTTTTTCAGAAAATTGTACAGAACCTTTTAACGAAGTAATTTTGTACAAAAGTATTTGTCTGAGGTAAAAATCTCTATCTACAATTTTGTAGTTTTAAAAATATTTTTTGAAATTTTCAAAAAAAAAAAAAGTAATTCCCAGACGTAGGACTAAGACCATATATTTTATCGTCCCTCATTGCATAAGTGAAGAAAATTTAACGAAAAAAATTGGAGCGGTTTTTGAGAAACTTTTTTTGTAAGTTTGAAGGGCAATTTACGCAAAAACTACCCATTTTTTTTTCCAAAAACTGTACAAAAACTTATTTAAAGTGCTAATTTTTTACAAGCGACTTTGTGTGAGGCAAAAATCTCTATCATCAATTTTGCAGTTTTTAAATATTTTTTTGCAATTTCCGAAAAATTGGGGATATCAACGAAAATTATACCTACATCATTCCCTTAAACGTCCTTCGCACTATTCAACAACAAAATGTAATCAAAAAATTTGGCTCCATTTTCTTGTAACTTTGAAAATCTCCTACGGTCTTCATGTAAAGTACCCCCAAAAATTAAAAATATCTGTTTCAAATTCCAGAAGCCTTGAGATCAGTAAAAATGATTGGGGAATATCAATATTGAAGAAAATCGGCTGAACGGATTAGGCGCTGGCGTTGACCAAGGCGAACCGATGGACTTTTTGCCGTCAATCGATTTTGCAGTATCAAGAAGCAACAAAACTGACTGCATTCACTACACCACGCAATAGAGGATTTTTTTCCCTGAATTTAGCAGAAGGGTTTATCCATATTTCGTTACCGGACCCCAGTTGAAAAAGATTTTCGGGCGAAAATTCGCTGTTTTCCGGCGCTTGATTACACAACTTTCTCTTCTTACGAAGAGTTCGTGAGGCGAGAAAGTAAAACAGAACACTATTGTAGAGCAGAAATACCATTAATTTGGTGTGAATATTCTTCTTGTAGTTGTTATTCAATCGTAATAAAAATGCAAAGAAGATGAGTGGTAGAAAATACCTGGGACCTTTCAGAATAAAAAGTCCTTATTTCACTGAACAAATCAAGGCCTGCAAATTATGATTGTGGTTTAGATTATCAGCTGTCATCCTACGAATGTTATCCAGTGGAAAAGGCAGGAAACACTTCCCACGAACATTTAAAATCGTGGACCACTTAACCTAACCGGTCCAGTTAACGTAACTCTCAAGTAAATATTTCACTGAGTATCGTAAAACCTTTAGATGGAGGCACATAAATCCTAATAAAAACTGAACTACTCAATATTCCGCATTCGCCTTTCCCAACAAACAGACAATCATTCCAACAAACTACACCAACACCGATATTTTTGCTCTCATCGGTTTTTGGAAAGTTAAAAAAATCCCTTGAGGGACCCGGAATAATGCATTACCGCCTAATAAGAAAAATACTCAAGGCAGAACTCTCCTTGAATATTAAATTATCTTTAAAGAACGTAAAGCACTGTACTACACACTATACAACAATACACTTTTTAAATCTTTGATTTCCGATACCATCCACGAAAAAATATAAATATTTCACTGTGTATCGAGAAAACCCCAAATGGATGCATATAAATCCTAATAAATAGTAAAGTACTGATTATTTCGCATTGTCCTTTAGCAGCAAACGGATGACACCTTGAACTGTGGCTGTTACACATTACACGACCAATCACGACCTTGCTCAAATGAGACCCAAAGATCGCAGCACTTATATGCGAGAACTGGGAGAACTAGCCTCCCATAAGCTTCAGTTTTAAACTGGGAGTGAACACACCTGTATATCTTACACAGTGGGACCAAATCACTGTTTCCATCGCAGTGTTGTCAAAACTATGTGAATTCCTCAACTGCATAAAAATATAATACAAAAGTTTTGTAAACTTGTATTGGAAAAAGAAGTCTGATACCATACAGCTCTATCAACACACAACAATGACACTAATTCACAGAAATTCGCGATAGCGGATCGGAATTCAATTATTGCGTTCCCTGCATTGTTGATACTCTATTAAAGAGCTAGCAATTTTGATTTCAAATATTTGAAAAGAAATAATTTCTTTGAAGATTAATGTGTAAATGTATAACAACAGGTCGAATGTAAAAACGAACAAAGAAATAACATACAAAATTGCAAATTATAATTTGCGACGCATCCGGCTGTGAAGCGCAATAATTTTGTAGCGGGCTATTTTGTTTGTCACGAAATTATAGAAAAACTACTCGTATTTTCAACCAATTAAGCATGACCTTATTTCAAGATGTAGTTTTGATAAATATTGAGAAAACCAGCCACCATCTATCTCCGCCCAAAGTACATTTTTTGACATTTTCCTAATTTTTCGGTTTCCTAATGGTAGAACGGAAATATTAATTTTAGAATATTAAATAACACAAAAACCTTGTCCTAAATGCCAATTTAAAAAATTGTAGTTTTTAAGAGAATGGCGTTTAAGCGCTACTGAAAATGCGAAATTTGAAGCTCTTTCTCACATAAAATTTTTGAGTTTTCAAAAATTTGAAGCACTTACATTCACAAATATAATAATGTTCACAAATTGCTGGTAATGTGCATATTAAATATTTGAGAAACCTTTCAAAACAAGTCGAAAGGATTTATATAACAATGTAGGCTTTCACGGCCGGAGTTGTAATCAACGTTTTCTTCCGGGCTAGGGGGGGGCGTGGTCTATTGGAAAAGATACTTCCAAACGTTTCGTCCGTAACTGCGGACGGACATCTTCAGTGGCGATGTGATCTCGGACGAAGAATCCACTTCGATGGTTCCCCGATGACAGATGGAGCCGCCCGGTCCGCGGGGATATTCGTACCAACGGGACTGTGGTGGGGGCCGGCTGTTGATAGGCTCGGATCGGGCGATGTGACGGAGACGCTTGCTGCGTGGTCGTGACTGTTATGTTTTCGCCTGCCTACGCGACTACTGTCACGTGTTTGTTTGTAAATAGGTTTTGGTTTTGTCTGGCGGATAACGGGGATCCAAACCGGATTAATTTTCACTCCCTCCTCCTTTCTATTGAAATTCCGGGGATGTTGATTCAGTTGAAAAGAGTTAATTTTTGTAATTTTTGAAAAAAACAAAAGAATAGAGCAATCTCGCGTTTATGTCATCTCATAGAGTATATTTAGTATTATCCCTACCAAAAGTTTAAAGAAACAAGTTTGAACCGTTTTTGAGAAACTCTTGTTTTTGTAATTTTTTAAAATTGTGCATATTGCACGCAATATTGTGCAAAAACTACTAAAATTTTCAAAAAAATGTACATGACCTTAATGAAAGAACTCACTTTGGAGAAGAAATTTTATTTGGAGGAAAAATCTCTATCTGCAATTTTATAGTTGCTCTTAAATGGCCTTCAGACTATCCAACAACAAAATTTTGTCAAAATTGTTAGCAACTGGATTTATCCACATTTTTATTACCAGGGCCCTGTAATAAAGAGTTTTTCTGCCGAAACTCCGCCGTTTTTCACGAAGCATTACATAACTTTCCCTATACTACACGTACGTACGGGTCTTTCGATTCTCAATGTAATGAATTATATTTATTTATTGGAATGTATCTATAGTCAAAATTTGAAAATCAATATGGTTGTGTAGTGTGATGTATTGTAGTTCATGTTCGGTAAAGTAATTTTCATTTTGAAGGATATTTTTCCTTTAATGAGTATTTTTGTTATTCGGCGAGGGTACGCCGTCCCTGGAAACACATAAGTGGTTCAGTTCAATTTTCCAAAAATGGTGAGAGCAAAAAGTCCTTGTTGGTGTAGTTTATTAGAATGATGGTTGTCACTGTTTGTTGGGTAAGGACAATTCGAAATATTGGGTAGTTTAATTTTTAGGAGGAATTATATATCTTGAAACGTGTTGTTTTTTGACAATGGTGTAAAGAATTATAAATCTTTGCGGGGAATATTAAATGTTGAAAAACGCGAAACAATATTGTTGCATAGAGAATTGTTTGGTGGTAATTTTTGTGTCAAGAAACTCTGGTTTTGCTGGATAGTTTTTTTTCTTCGAGTAGTTTTCTCACACGTTAGTGTTAGTGCCAGGGATTTCGAGAAGTCGTTTTTTTAATTTTAGAAAAACGGTAAGTGCAGAAAGGAAATGTTTACATATTTGAAAAGCACAAAAATAGCCCAATGTTTTGTATATAATGAAAATATATTTTGACCAATTGGCTTTGCCAGCTTAACATGAAGGCAGGGAAGCCACCAATTTGTGGAAAAACCATTGGAGCAAACAAATTTATGTTTTGATGTTTAGAAAGCACAAAAATTGCACAAAATTCTGGGTGTAGAGAAAATGCGATTTTTCAAAATAGCTTTGCTAGCTTAAGGGACGTGATATCTACGACCAGCAAACCATCACTGCAGCTCTCAGCACTCTTATCGAAGCGTTACACGTCGGCGATCGCTAATCAAGGCGAAAGGTCAAGAAACGCGGCGTCAGAGACACTTCGTGCATCAAGAGGTGAAAATGAACTCAGAAGCTGACGGGCCCTTCTCGCCACTGGGATAACTGAAGCAAGCGCACTAGACTATGGAAACATCACGTGTCTTCACGTAGGGTTCTTCCAGTAGACAGCAAGCAGAAATAACGTAGGAAAAATGCTGATTGTTTTGAAATTGCTTCTTTTCATAAAAAATATGCAGTGAATTTGATGAAAACTGTCATTGATATCGATTGAGGGCTTGTCTGTCCGTCTGACCGTCTGCGATCAACGCTAGCGCCTAAACCGTTCAGGTGATTTTCTCCAAAATTGATATTCCTCGATTCATCTGAACGAACTCGAGGGTTTGCGAGTTTCAACTGGATATTTTGATTATGAGGGTACTTTGCACGAAGGGTCAAAAACATAGACGAACAGACTGACATGATCCTCCATACTGTGTGATTTTTATTTTGACTTCCACGGTAATATGAAGACATCTGGAAGTTTCCGAATTTGGATATTGAGGTACATAGATATTCCATAGTAAATTTCGCCTTCTCGCTAGGCTCTTTAGGTCACATTCCTTAATGATATACGAAGAATGTGGCAGAGTCATCCTTCAGTTAATGGACACAAGTATTTACTGTCGGCGCAAGATTTGGACTGTTATTGTAGGAAGGTTCAAATTTTGCGTCAATGCAACTGCAATTACACCGTCCTGTAAACTTATAATCGATCAGCTGTTTGAACTCCAAAGAGAAGCCGCTTCTCGCTCTTTAATGCAGAAAGAACACAAGCCACGTATGTTGTATCTGCATTAATTCCCATTTACGTGCTCTTCAACAACTACCTTTAGAATTGCTTGACACACGTAATCTGTCTGAAACGATGCATATTCATACAGAGAATATGATTGCACCAAAACGTCAAAATGGCAAAAAAAACTGACTCGTTTTGTTTCTGAAATAAACCATTCAAATATCAAGTTTCATGTGTAAAGCAATGAATACCAAGAAAAATAATTCAGGGTACTAATGGGTCACACACATGCAGTTTGTTTTGCTGATCATAATTTCTCCTGCAGTTCGATACACAAAACTTTTACACAAATTTTTTAACTGATTCAGGAAATTAAACGGCAGGAATACTAAAAACCACGCGACAAAACTGCAGCAGCAAACACGAACGCCTGCACTACAACCACAAACTCCTGCACTACAACTGTTTACCTTTTATTCAACGCTTTAACATACAAAAAATCTAGGCACAAACAAACTTGACTTCGACAACACTACATAACTAACATCCACAGTCTTACAATTCACGGCAAGCTGCCGACTGACAGTGTCACCAAAACACTAACAAAACAGTATTCTCTATAACCAGGGCGGCCAACACAAAAGTTCAAAAGGTTCGAAAATATTACCACATTCACCCCTCACTCAAAAAGCAGTCACTAGTCTGTCAAATATGCGGGTTGATGCTTGGAGCGAACAGGTCGTTGAGCACCATCAACATCTACAGACAGCGTATGCTCAGGATTTCCTGTTTTCACTTTCGGCTCTCTTTCTTGAGGTTCCGATGGCTGAAGTTCTGGAACCCCAAAATCGTAGTCTTCTTCTTTAACTTCTCCTTGAGGAGCAAGATGCCGGATTGAGATAGTAGTTTCTCGGCCATTTTCAAGTCTTCCATGAGCATATTCTGGATTAGCTTCCAATAATTCTATTTCCTCCACTAGCGGGTCGTATTTACTGTCATGAACGAGTTTTTTCATTAAAAAAGTCCAGTTTAAGTTAGCCATGTTGGTGTAGAGCATCCATTAAAATATCTTCTTTGGATGAATGACCTTGTGAGGTGTGATACTGGTTGCTGTGCAGAGGAGAGAACGAATTGAATGTAAAGCAGTGTCAAATACTTCTTTCCAATGCTCGGTTTAAAGATTGTTTGATCGAAGAGCCAACATGACAGTCGTCCATATAGTTCCGTTGAACTTTTTTTTAACTTGCCCATTTCCGTTTCCGTCGGGCGTAGTTCGGCGGGTTGCAATATTTTGAGAAGTTAAAAACGATTTAAGTTCTTAGACATAAATGAAGCTCCTCTGTCAGAATGCATGCAGGTGTTCCAAAAACAGAGCAAATGTGTCAAATGCCGCATTACGTAGCACATGGTATGTCAAAAGGAAATCTCGAAAATTCATCCACAATAGTTAAAAGATACTGTTTCTTTGTTTTCGTTGGTAGAAGTCCTTTGAAAACCATATTCAATCTTTGAAATGGCGAAGTAGCTTTTATTGAGTTTCCTTCAACTTTATGAAAACGTGGTTTTAACTCTGCACAGACCTGGCATTATTTAGTAATCCTTTTTACTTTTCCGTATACGTACGTACTATACGCAGTATAGGGAAAGTTATGTAATGCTGCGCGAAAAAACAGCAGATTTTCGACAGAAAAAAATTCATTACCGGGCCCTGAACGAAAAAGTGGATAAACCCAGTTGTTAAATTAAGAAAAAAATCCCCTAACACATGGTGTAGACAGAATCCCACTTTTGTGGGTCCGTGATACCGAAAAACCAATTGAAAGCAATACGTCAGTCTGTCCGTCTGTCCGTCCGTCTGTCCGTCCGTCCGTACGTCTGTGAACACTACTAGCGCCTAAACCATACGTAGGATTTTTTGAAGTTGAAGAAACCCCTGTCGATCTGGCTCGACTCGAAGCTTTGAGATTTTGAAAAAGATTCCGTAAAATTTGGGGGTACTTTACATGAAGTAATCCTTTTTAAGATTACCCCCCCCCCCCGACATTTTCAAAATTTTCTCGAAAACGGCTCCAATTTTTTTCTTTTAATTTCTTGTAAGAATAGAGTAAAATATACTTATTAAGGTGGCATAGGTCCGATTTTCACGGTTTAACTCTGAATTTTCGAACAATGCAAAAGTTTGATTTTTTCGGCATCTTCCTTCAACTACAAATTTGAAGATAGAGATTTTTCCCCAAATCAAATTTGTTCTCCAAAGTGAGTTCTTTCATTAAAGTCATGTATAATTTTTTGAAAATTTTAATAGTTTTGTGGCTATATTGCGCGAAATATTGGCAATTTTAAAAAAATACAAAAACAAGTTTTTTCTCAAATACGGCTCCAAATTGTTTCTTTAAACTTTTGATAAATATAGTGCCTAATGTACTCTATCTTCTGTGTCATAAACGTCATATTCTATTCTTTTGTTTTTTCAAAAATTACAAAAATGTAATTTTTTTCACTTGTCTCTCACGTCGTTAATATTTACATTAGCGGCGATTTGTTGACATTACTATATTGAGTGTATGTGCTTTAAATAATGTCAAGTAAAGTTTCTCGAAAACAACCGTTTTCTGTGAAAACTAGCTCAAAATTCTTCATTTTCTTCTGAAAAGTATCTGCAGACGCTCAAACGCCATTTTCTCAAAAATGGCTCCAAATGTTTCTTCAAACTTTTCGAACGGATAGTGCTAATTGCAGTCTTTAAGATGACGTAAAGTTTATTTTGGGGTATATTTTTTCAAAAATTACATAAATGTTACTTTTTTGAAAGATCTCTCACATCTTTAATATGCACATTACAGACAATTTGTAAACATTATTATATTTGTGAGTGTTAGTGCTTCAAATGACTTCAAATGAGGTGTTTCGAAAACTCAAAAATTTTCTGTGAGAATGTGCTTAAAATTTCGCATTTTTAATAGCGCTAAAAACGTCATTTTCTTAAAAACGGATACACATTTTTCAAAGAAAATTGTCATTTAGGACGAGGTTTTAGTGTTCATTAATATTCTAAAATTAATATTTTCGTTCGACCATTAGGAAAGTGAAAAATTAATAAAATGTCCATAAAATGTAGTTTGGGCGGCGATAGATGGCTGCTGGCACGAGCATGTTGCAATTCCGAATAGCTAGCCCAGACCCAACGAAATAGGAAACTAATACGGGAAAGTCCGTGCCATTCTGTATCACCATTAGTTATATCTTCAATGGGGAATAGCATGTTTTTGACGCGTACCCAATGGTTCGAGTGGTACCTGGATGACTAAGTGCAATGTGTAGGGAAATGAGATCCACATTTGCAGTGATAGTAGCGCTTATTCGGCAAAAAGTATCTGCAGACACGTTCTCACTCCTTGGACGATAAATTATGTCAAACTTAAAACAGGCAAGTTCAAAGCGCCATCGTACAATTTTTTCATTTTTACTTTCCCGTATACGTACGTATATACGGAGTAATATACGTAGTATAGGGAAAGTTATGTAATGCTGCGGAAAATCGATTTCGAGATTTCAACGGAAATACACGTTTTGGGGTCCCCTGATACCGAAAAAGTGGTGCTTTTCCAAACTTCTGTCCATCCGTCTGGCTGGCTGTCCGGCTGTCCGTCCGTCCGTTGTCTGTGAACAACACTAGCGCCTAAACCATAAGTACGATTTCTTCCAAAATGGATATTCCCATTTGATCTGGTTCCACTTGAGGCGCTGCGATTTTGAAAAACATGTTTCAAAATTTGGGGGTACTTTACATGAAGCCCCCGGACATTTTCTCAAAAACGGCTGCACATTTTTTCTTTAAATTTCTTGCAAGTGTAGAGTAGAATACACTTATTAAGGTGCCGTAGGTCCGATTTTCACGGTTTATTGTGAATTTTTGAAAATTGGGAAAGTTTGAATTTTGTTCGGCGTCTTCCTACAACTACAAAATTGAATATACAGATTTTTCCTACAAATAAAATTTGTTCTCCAAAGTGAGTTCTTTCCGTAAGGTCATAAACATTTTTTGAAAATTTTAATAGTTTCCTGGCAATATTGTGCGAAATATTTGCAATTTTAAAAAATTACAAAAACAAGATTTTCTCGGAAACGGCTCCAAATTTTTCTTTAAACGTTTGGTAGGGATGTGGTAGGGTGATTAAGTGTACTCTGTGAGATGACATAAACACCATATTGCTCTATTCTTTTGTTTTTTCAAAAATTGCAAAAATGTTTTTTTTTGACTTGTCTCTCGTGTCCTTAATATTTACATTAGCGGCGATTTGTTCTCTTTGTTATATTTAGGAGTACATGTGCTTTAAATAATGTCAAGTAAAGTCCTGTAAAGCTTTAAATAATGTCCAATATATAGTGTTAGGTATACATTAAAATAAGTTATCGATCGCGTTTATCATTTAAATATTACATCTGGAACACAATAGAATCGTACAAAATTAATTATTTTAAAGAAAACACATAAAAAACATTTAAGCAACGTCTCACTGCGTGCGGTGTTTGTAATATATTCAATCTACATACGTGACTGCGACGTCGGTAAAGCTAGCACCCCCACTTTTTTTTCAAAACTGAAAAATTATTGCGCCATAATTTTGGGCTGATTTCAGCCCCCCTCCAAAACTTTTTGGCTACCTCCCAACATCCCGAAATTAAGATTTCAAATTTTGGTCGGTTAAGCTAGTACCCCTACTTACTCAAATTTCGAATATTTTTTACAGTCGAAACAAGTGAATATTGGGCTCCTGTGGGTCACTTTTCAAAATTTCGAAACTCATTCCTAAATACGAAAACACAATCAAAACCACTATATCTCCAATTTCAAAAATTCTTGAGCCATAATTTTGGGCCCTTGAGTCACACCAACATTATTTTGGTACCCCACTGCACCCCGAAATTAAGGTTTCAATAACGGGGTGGTAAAGCGAGCACTACCACTTATTCAAAATTAAAATTTTTTGTACGGCCAAAACAAGTGAATTTTAGGCTGCTGTGGGCGACTTTTCAGAATCTGGAAACTCACTCCTAAATACGAAAACAAAAAATCAAACCACCCCTATTTCTCAAACTTCAAAAATTCTTTAATAGCCATAATTGTGTCAAAAAGTTGTCTAAAAGTATAATGTAGTTCACACGGGAATTTTTTTGTTGAAACCAAAAAGAGAAGCCCAACATTATTTTTGGTATAGTCGTATTCCTTTGCATGCGTTGTATACGACATTGTTTTGCTGGAAGCGAAATCCGTGTAGTTTAGGTTTTATAACAATGCAAATATTGAAGATCCGAAGAAATTGGGACTGTTGTAATTAATATTCCTGTTTATTCAATAAGAACGAGTCTAGTCCAAAATTGCTCGAATTTGGCATATTATTTGCCGATATGTGTGCAATTGCCAATAAAGTCCTTATTTCAATTCGTACAGTATTTTGGAGTTTATTTACTGAGTAATGGATACTTGGTTAAAAAGTGTAATGTAGTTCCCACGAGCATTTTCCATTTTTTTGGAAACCAAAGTGAGAAACCGAACATTATTTTTGGGTATAGCCGTATTCCCCTGCTTGTGTTCCTTTTTTCAATATGAACTATTCTAGCCTACAATTATTTCAGAGTCGCAATTTATTTGCCATAATGTGCAGAATTGCTAATAAATTCCTTATTTCCATTGGCACAGTATTTTAGAGTTTATTTACTGAGTAATAACAGTGGTAAAGTGAAATATAGTTCGCAACGAGAAATTTCCATTGTTTCTAAAGAAAAGAGAGAAGCCGAAAATTAAGTTTGGTCATTGTCTTATTCCTTTACATGTGGTTTTTACAACATTGGATTGAAGCGAAAACTATAGTTTAGTTTTTGTAAAAACGCAAATATTGAAGATCGGAAGGAATTTCGGACAGTTTTATAACGTTCCTCTTTTTTCCAAGAAAAACAAGACAATGCTGAAATTATTTCATGATCACATCTTATTTGCTGATATGTGTACAATTCTTAGTAAATTCCTTATTTACATTTGTTAATTACGTTAGTTTTATTTCAAAACAACAGAAGGCCAATGTTGTGTTAGAGGAAACCATCGTGCATATGTAGGGCAAATATCCCTATAAAGAATGAGTAAACATAGCAACAATATGAGACAACCGGATTACAAAAATAACTCGATCACGAAACATAAATTAGAAACAGGTCACTCTTTTGACTTTGACAATCCAAACATATTGCATCAAGTGTCAAAATACTACCCCCGCATATGCTTAAGAATGTTGAATATTAAAACTAAAGCTACACTCAACACTATGGTAGAAAAATCGACTTTTACAAATGTATATGACAATGTGTTAGTGAACGTCAAAAACATATCGTAAATAAAGCATTGAAGGCTTTCACGGCCGGAGTCAATATTCTTGATGTCTTCCGGGCTAATATCGTAAATAGTCGTTACAAAGTAGAACATAGGAAACTACAATTTTAACTCAATAGATTACACAACTGGTCTTATCGCCCCCTTCAACTCCCCTCCCCTCACGCCATAATTTCAGTCATAGCTATTCTCCTTGTCCTAACGCCGCGGTGTGATGGGAAAGACTGTCACACAGGGATGACGAAAATACCCCGACGAAATCTATCGGAAATCCTGGTAAAAGAAAATCATCTTTCAAGTTTTATGTAATGATTGGCGGTAAAAAACAGGGATGCAAAAATCCATTCTTGCAATTATACGCTGTGTCAGAGAAAAGGATTAGAAGATTACAAAACTTATTACTACAAGGGAAAACTCCCAGCGATTTAAGAGGCAAACAACATAATAGAAAAACTGTACCACTATACACATTGGAAGAGATAAAAAGTCACATACAATCATTTCCAGTGAAAATAAGTCATTACTCAAGTAAGAAAGTTCAATATTTAGATGCGAAATTACATATTAATAAAATGTACCAGCTATTCAGAGACAAATTTCCAGAAACTTCTGTGAAATATTAATTTTATTAGAAGACTTTCAAAGAAAATTTTGATTATCGTTTTGGTAAACCGCAGATAGATACATGCGGGGAATATGAGCAGTTGAAAGTTAAATTAAAAACTCCTGTTTTAAATGAACGTGCTAAACGTGTAGCAACAGCTGAGCTATGTGTTCATGAAAGGACAAGTATAACATTTTATGAAAGTATGAAGAAAAGTAAGACTATTCCAGAATGATAGTATTGTTCTTGGGCTGGCTTTTGATTACATGCAGAACATTTCAATCCCATGTATTCCAGTGCAAGAACTATTATTACCGTCAGCTCTCTGTATTTCCATTTGCTATACACAATCTTAAAACTGACAAAGCTGATTTTTTTCTATATCATGAAGGTATTACCAAAAAAGGCCCGAGTGAAACATGCCCTTTCCTTGTTAAATATGTAAATGGGAATGTTCCCCCAACTGTGAAAGAATTTCACCTCTACAGGGATTCCTGCGGAGGCCAAAATAAGAACCAGTGTATGATAAGATTTTTTTGACACTCACTGACAGTAGGAGATTTGATAATCATTCACAGTTTCCCGATCCGTGGCCACTCCTTTTTTGGCCTGTGACTGTGCCTTTGGTCGGATCAAGCACAAACTAAAAAAAATATGATAGATTTTACGAACCAATGTAAATCTGTGAAATTTTTAGTTCTACTGGAATCCCAGGAAAATTTACCGTTCACATGATAAATTCTGATGATGTACTGGATTTCAAATCCTGGTGGCCTAAATAGTACGAAACAACGTGTCTGTCTACAGAGACGCAAAGCAAGTCTGTTTCACGAACTCAAAAACAAGAATTTTCAATTTCAAGCTTTATGGAATTCAAGTATGATTATTCCCTTAAGGGAACTGTTGTTGAATGCCAGTTCATTGGAGGCTTCAATAATACTTTCATCCTGCACCATAAGTTTCAACAGAATGCCGTATGCAAATTGCCAGCTCAAAAGGCTTATCCGTCGTCTAATGTAACAACTCATGAAGAAAAACTCAGGGACATTTCCAAAGCAATGAAGTATATTCCTGAAGAGAATCAAGAGTTTTATAGAGGTATCTTGAACTGGCCAACAGCTTCAACACTTTCTCATCAAGAAGATGAAGATACAGGATATATACTAAAAGGTTTTCTCGATTTCCAAAAACTTAGATTTTTTGACTGAAGCCCTTTTAAAAATAACAGATTCAAATTTCATGCTTGATAGAAACTGTAATCTAAATGTACCAGAACAAGATGTAGAAGAATCGTATAATTATCAAATTGGGTTCGTTATTTTTGAATTGAAAATATATTCGACTTTCATTCCACTGACATGTAGGCCTAAGCATTGACAGACTTAGCATTCCGAGTACAATAATTCTATTATCAGTGGTTTTGTTTGTTGTAATTTATAGTACAGTTAGTAAATTTTTAAAATATTAACTATATAGTAATTTTCACCAAAATACAAACAAAACGAAGAATACAGCAGTTAGAAAAAAATATTGGTTTGAAAGAAATCATTGATGGTAGATGTAACGAGTGCAGAAGGAAGTTTTTATTTTCACACAAATTTCACCAGTTCACCCAAATCCAGTGGCACACATCTGTGTAACAACTTAAATCTCTTACATGGAGATAAATATAGATTTTTACTTTCTTCGTATACGTCGTATATACGGAGTAATATACGTAGTATAGGGAAAGTTCTGTAATGTTGCGCGAAAAAGTAATACTGCGCGAATTTTCGGCAGAAAAAAAATTCGTTCCTGGGCCGGGATAAACAAAAAGTGGATAAATCCAGTTACTAAATGAAGAAAAAATTCCCCTAACACGTGGTGTAGCCAGAATCCCTGTTTTGTAAGGCCTTGATACCGAGAAACCAATTTAAAGCACAACGACCGTCCGTCTGTCTCTCCGCCTGTTCGGTGAATGTGAACAACACTAGCGCCTAAAGTATACGTACAATTTTTTCCAAATTGAAGAAAACCCTGTCCATCTGGCCTGAGTCGAAGCTCCAAGATTATGAAAAACTCATTAGTTTTTGGGGGTACTTTACATGAAGTGCCCCGGACATTTTCAAAATTTTCTCAAAAACGGCTCCAAATTTTTTCTTTCAATTTCTTGTAAGAATAGAGGAAAATACACTTATTAAGGTGGCATAGGTCTGATTTTCACTGTTAACTCTGAATTTTCGAAATTTGCAAAAGTTTGAATTTTATTCGGCATCTACCTCTAACTACAAGATTGCCGGTAGATTTTTCCTTCAAATCAAATTTGTTTTTCGTAGTGAGTTTTTTCCTCAAGGCTCTTTTTATTTTTGAAAATTTTAGTAGTTTTCGTGCAGTATTGCGTGTAAAATTGCAAAATTGCAATTTTTTTTACTAGTCTCTCACGTAATATGTGCATTAGCGGCAATTTGTTCACATTATATTTCTGAGTTCATGTGCTTTAAATAATGTCCAGTAAAGTTTATCGAAGACTTAACCGTTTTCTGTGAAAACTAGCTCAAAATTCCGCATTTTCAGAAACGTTCAAGCGCCATTTTCTCATAAATGGCTCCAAATGTTTTCTGTAAACTTTTCGAATGGATAGAGCTAATTGCACTCTTTAATATAACGTAAAGTTTATTTAGAGGTATTGTTTTGTTTCTTCAAAAATTACACAAATGTAATTTTTTTGAAAGATGTCTCACATGTTTAATATGCACATTACCAGCAATTTGTAAACATTATTATATTTGTGAGTGTATGTGCTTCAAATGACTTCATATGAAGTTTTTTGAAAACTCAAAATTTTCTGGGAAAAAGAGCTTCAAATTTCGCATTTTTAGTAGCACTTAAACGCTATTTTCTTAAAACGGCTCAATATTTTTCAAAGAAAATTGCCATTTAGGACGAGGTTTTAGTGTTCTTTAATATTCTAAAATTAATATTTCCGCTCTACCATGAGGAAACCGGAAAATTTATAAAATATCCAAAAAATGTACTTTGTACTAGATTGTAAGCAATCTAGATGGCAGCTGGCAAGGGTATGTGGCAATTCTGAATTCACAGGCCCAAGGAAATAGAAAACAAATGCGGGAAAATCTGTGCTATTGTGTAGCACCACTAATTATTTTAGAAATCTTATTTCGAAAATGTTAATAATGTAATACAAATTTCATATGTTATACAAAATAACAAGACAAAATAATACAATACAAAACAAAAATTGAAGTGTTAAATCCACATAGTAAATATTTTACCATTCTTTAAATCAAGAAGGGAATTACAAAAGTTCGGCGTGGCTGGGAGCGACGCGTACGTAGAACGCAGTTTCGCAGGCGTGTATTATGACAATAACTAAATCACATTTCGTGTCGCGCTCACTGTCTGCGTAAATACTGAAAGGTATAAAAATTCAAAGACTATTGGTAGCATAGTAGGAAGTAGATCATGCAAATAACATTTTATAATATTTGATCCTTAAGGATACATATTTTGGCGTTATGGATTAATAAAATATCACACACTTGCTCAGATGACAATGAGTTTCCCTTGTCTTTTAAAATAATAACTAATGATCAATGTAATAATTAATAAAAATAATAACCAATCTAATAAAATTTGTTTCCTAACTTCAGTTCTCACATCTTTTTACTATAGCTTGTATTCACTGCTGTGAAGTTCGTTTTCTACCATCTTTTTCTCTTCACTCTCCATCACTGTACGCCAATTAGCATTTCGAGCCGATTTCGATTATAGCGTACTCGACCGAGTATCAGATGCTCGAATGAATTCAAGCAACGGACATTCGACCAAGTGAGTGGTCGTCGCACCTCACTGACATCCACGGGCCAAAAGAAGAACTCTCTGGAGCAGCAAGCTTACTCGAGTAAAATGCTCGAAGGCAAGGCACTAGTAGTGATCGGCCAAGGATGCATGCTGGTGAGAGCGAGACATTATAAAGTGCTGTACAAGATTTGATGAAGGTTATCAGTATTACGTGATATGAATAGGAATGAACTTAAGTGATTTATTATGGAATGAAATGGATATGAACTAATGGAAATGCGGCAGGCAGTTGAAGACGACCAAACGGGAAGTGATTATTTTAGACTTATTGACTTTTGATTCAACGTCAACGTGTAAGAAGGCCAAGATTATAATGGTTTCACGCAAATTTCAAGTTAACACCAAAATTCAAAGCAAATTTAAAGTTAACATACCATGGCCATTGGAAAAGGGAGTGCGCATAGGTATGAATGAGTTTTGAAAGTATTATGTTTGAATGTGTTCGTAAATATTTTGATTTGTTAAGGGTATACATATCGGTTTCTATGTCATGTTCTGTTATGCTATTCAAAAGAGGCGGCAACGACGCCTAGGGATTGGCTACGAGTAAATAAAATCACACCGACTCTTAGGTGGTAGTTGTTGAATAGAACATTTTTTGTGTTTTGGGTAATTCCGTGCCATGGTCCAATAATTGATAAATTTCTCGTTTCCTGTAGAGGAGGTACCTCCGCCCTGACGACCCTAAATACATTTGTAAGACGGCGTAGAACTCCACTTCATAGGCTCAGTTATTTGTATTTATAATAGGAGAAGGGATATCAGGAAATAAATATTATTTATATAAATAAGGGGAAAAGAGGTACGGTCACATTGGCTGCCCAACGTGAGGCAAAGAAGGGCAAATATAAATATCAATTCTTCTTCTTCTTCTTCTTCTTCTTATTATTATTATTATTATTATCCCTCTATATCACGACTAAAGATCTTATGTGTCGGCTGAATATAAAATCTACTCCAGGTTGCAACGAGCTACCTAAGGAGCAGATCTAGGGACTGTCGATGCCTCTACAATACTTTGCACAAAATATGGGCTGTTCCAAATAAAGGGATTTCTTGCACTTCCCAGTCTTTTGAATTACCTGGGAGTTTAGACAAGTTCTTACCCAAATTTTACGGAACAAATCCCAGAGCTGCGATAACTATCGGCACGACCTGTGCTTTTACGCCCCATATTCGGCTGATCTCGATTTCCAAACTCTTGTATTTAAGACGTTTCTCTGCCTCCTTGGTAACGACGTTTTGATCGCAAGGTACAGCAACATCGACAAGTAAACACGATTTTTTCGCCAAATCCCGTATAACTATATCCAGTTTGTTTGCCGCTATCGTGCGATCAGTTTGAATTTGTTGGTCGTACAATATTGTACACAATCCAACAGACGTCACCGGTTTCGGTGAGTGTTCGTACCACTTGGGGCAACTGTTCGGAACTTCGAGGGCGGTACAGATCTGCCAGTGGAGGTAGCTACACACCCTGTCATGTCTTTTCAGGATTGGACAAGCTGAAACAATATGATCAATGGTTTCTACATGCTACGATTTCTTCAACATATTTTGTGTCTCACATTTCATGTTTAGCAGCATCAGAAGTTCAGCCTTTGTGTTATTCGACGTGTCTTGCCTAGTTTTTCTTCGCAATGCTTCTTGCTACACTACCAATGCCTCTGTTTCCCATTCTTCGGTCAGATTTCATGACCTGCCTCATTAGAGGGTCATCTTGATGGCTGACTTCATACTTCCCCAACCCGACTATTGCGTTGTGCCAGGAGGCCTCAATTTGTCTGAGGCCTCTTCCTCCTTCCTTACGTGACACATCAAGTCTATGTATATCAGCTCAAGGGTGGGAAACATGATGCATTGTTAGCAGTTTTCTGGTTTTTCGATCCATGGTGCGAATTTCGTACTCAGTTCTGTCCACTAGTCCAAAACTGTATTCGGCTACAGGTACCGCCAAACTACCTATTGCAGATATTTTATTCCTGGAATTCAGAGCGGACTGCAGGACCAGTCTCACTCTCCTATAATACTCCCTATGAATTCTCTCTTTCATTGTGTCGTTCGAGATGATTTCACATTCTTCAATGCCCAAATATTTGTAAGTTTTACCTGGCTCAAGATCTTGAATCACAGTGTGCGTATCAATTTCAATATTCTCAGACGTTGTGAGTTTCCCTCTTTTTAAATTGATTTTTGCTCACTTGTCAAGACAAAATTTCATGCAGATGTCATTGCTAAAGTCATTCACGACAGACAGCATTTGGGAGAGAATCGCTTCATTCTTAGCCAACACTTTCAGATCATCCATGTAAAACAAATGTGATACTGGCCTTTCATCTCCATGGAGCTTGTAACCAAAGTCAGCTTGCGACAACTGTCTAGATAGTGGGATGAAACTAATGCAAAACAGCAGAGGGGATAGTGAATCTCCTTGAAAAATACCCCTTTTAATCTGAATACTTCTGGTTTCTACTGCTTCCTTTCCGCTGTGTATTAGTATCTGGTACTCCACGACTTCATACTAGCCTTGCAAAATTCAATAAGTCTAGAAATCGATAGATCTCCAGGGTCTTCAAAATCCAATCGTGTGGAACACTATCAAAGGCCTTTTGGTAGTCAATCCAAGCCATGCTCAAATTACGTTTCCGTTTCTTTACATCATTCAAGGTGACTTTATTCAGTAGCAAGATTTCCTTAAAGCCATAAAAACCTTTAGGACATCATTTTTGTTCAGCTGGCATTAGATGATTCTTATCTAGATATCTGTACATTTTGTCAGCTATGGCTGCAGTGATAACTTTGCACAGTACTGGCAGACAAGTAATTGGCCTGTAGTTCTTCGCCAAAGAGCTGTCTCCCTCTTTGGGTAGCAAATACGTGATGCCGCGTGTGAGCCATTCCAGGAGTTCCCTTGGGTTTTCTAAAATTTTATTAACAGCCTTTGCTAGATGAGAATGTAATGCTGTTAATTTCTTAGTCCAATAAATCTGGATTTTATCAATCCGGGGGACTTCCAGTTTCCCATGTTCTTAATTGCTTGGAAGAGGTCCTCTTCCGAGAATTGGTGAACATCTTCCACTGTTTTCACAAGTTCATCGGCAGCATCAACTTCAGATTGAATCCAAGATGCGTCTTTGTTGTAGGATCTGCTCTCCTCCCAGATTCCTGCCCAAAATGCTTCGACGTCATCTTTTGAAGGAGTGACAGCGTTGCCATTCGGTTTTTGAGTCAGATTGCGATAGAATCTCTTCGCATCTGTTTCAAACAACCGGTTCTGTACACGGAAATCTATTCTACGTTTGTAACGTCTAATTCTTTGAGCCCATGGTTGAATTTTTTCTTTCAGCTTTTTCAACTACCATTAGCCTGTTTGTGTCATTTTCAATTCGGTATTTTTTTCAACTTTAAATATCTTTCGTTCAACTTTAGTGGTGTGCGTTGATTTAGAAGATGCCTCGGCTAAGAGTGATATTTCACGCCGTGCATAGGTATTCATAATTCTCTTCGATCCGGAGCTTCCGCATGTGATGTACGATAGCGCCCATTGGTTCGTGTCAGCTATGGCACGGAGACACCTATTTGGCGAGGTAGGAGTGAGCGCCCTTGAAGGTTCTCCCACTCATTTTCTCCAATGCTAATGGCGTGAGCTCAAGTCCCTAATGTTCTGCACCCGCACTTGCGCGGACGAAAAAGACTTGTATTTACGACGAGTCATGGTCCCACCTACGCGCCGCGCCGACACCGTCCTCGGTAGTCCCGCAGCACTCGCGCCGCTCATTCAGCCCTTTCTCCCTGAGCTTCTCTTCCCGACTTAGCTTCGCCCTGTCTTCCTAGTGAGAACCGCCTTGTCACCCCTCCAGGACGTCACGCTTCGGCGCGAAAGGGGCGATGAGGCACCGCGCAGTCGCCCGCGAATGCAACCCGGCTCATCAAAGACGTGGTCACAGGCTCCACAACGGGCCACATGCTTCAAATGCATGTAAATGTATAATAATATATAATATAATTATACATATAGTATTTGCGTTGTTCGTATTTATTTACAGCGGGCGTACGAAATATCTACGTGAGAACGTGAAATGACTAGCACCAACGCGTGAAGGGTTGCCTACTGAGCAGGCGTAAATTACTATGACCCTCCTGTCCCGAAGACAAGATTCAGCTACTCTCACTACAGCCACTGCATTTTTCATAACACTTTTATAAGACTCTCAGCGATGCAACAAATATATGTCAATTTTCAAGAAGATTGGATATTATTTAGTTGTTGCACACATTAATCACTTATCTCAAACTAGTGAAATTTCTAATTTTGAAGTGCTTTGTACTAATGGGATTCTCATTTTTTACTTTGCCGCATACGTACGTATATACGAACCCTATACGTAGTATAGGGAGAGTTATGAAATGCTGCGCGAAAAAACGGCGTCTTTTCGGCAAAAATAATTCATTGCCAAGCCGTGATAACTAATTACTGGTGCTACAGAATGGCACAGACTTTCCCGTATTAGTTTTCGATTTGCTTTGGTCTCGACTAGCTATGCGGACATACCACATACTCTTGCTAGCTGCCATTTATCGCCGCCCAAAGTACATTTTTTTGATATTTTCTTATTTTTCGGTTTCCTATTGTTAGAACAGATATATTCGTTTTAGAATATTAAAGAACACAAAAACTTAGTGCTAAATGGCAATTTTCTTATTAAAATTTTGAGCCATTTTAAGGAAAATGGCGTTTTAGCGCTACTAAATATGCGAAATTTGAAGCTCTTTTTCACAGATAATTTTTGAGTTTTCAAATATTTCATTTGACGTTATTTGAATTTCTTACACACACAAATATAATAATGTTTACAAATTTCTGGTAATGTGCATATTAAAGATGTGAGAGGTCTTTCAAACAAATTACATTTGTGTAATTTTTTTTAAAAAGAAAACTCAAAATAAACTTTACGTCCTATTAAAGAGTACAATTGGTACTATCCGTTACAAAAGATTGAAGAAAAAAATTGCAGCCGCATATGAGAAAATGGCGTTTGAACATTTCTGAAAATACTGAATTTTGAGCTACTTTTCACAGAAAACGGTTCCGTCCTGCAGAAACGTTACTTGATATTATTTCAAGCCCATGTACTTATAAATATAATAAAGTAACAAAATCGCTGCTAGTGTAAATATTAACGAAGTGAGAGACAAGGCAAAAGAATTACATTTTCCAATTTTTGAAAAAACAAATGAATATAGCAGTATGGTATCTTTGTCATCTCATAAAGTACATTAAGCACTGTATCTATCAAACGTTTGAAAGAAAAAAATTGGAACCTTTTTGAGAAAATCTTCTGTAATTTTTTAAAATTGCACATATTGCACGCAATATTGCGCGAAAATTACTAAACTTTTCAAAAAAGTGTACATAACATTAAACAAAGAACTAATTTTTGAGAACCAATTTCATTTGAAGGAATAATCTCTATCTTCAATTTTGTAGATGGAGAAAGACGCCGAAAAAAATTCAAACTCACAATTTTCGAAAATTCAGAGTTATCCCATGAAAATCGGACCTATACCACCTTAATAGTTGTATTTTACTCCACTGTTACAGGAAATTTAAAGAAAAAATTCGAAGTCGTTTTTGAGAAAATTTTGAAAATGTCCGGAGGGCTTCATTTAAAGTACCCCTAAATTTTGAAGAATCTTTCTCAAAATCTCAAGCTTCGACCTCAAACCAGATCGACTGGGGAATATCCATTTTGGATGATATCGTACTTATGGTTTATGCGCTATTAGTGTTCACAGACGGACGGACAGACGGAGGTTTTGTTTTCAATTAATTTTTCGGTATCAAGGACCCACGTAAGAGGGATTCTGGCTACACCACGTGTTGGGGGATTTTTCCTCTTAATTTAGCAACTGGTTTTATCCACTTTTTCGTTATCAGCATGCGGCAATGAATTTTTTCTGCCGAATATCCGCCGTTTTTTCGCGCAGCATTACATAACTTTCCCTGTACTACATATATCACTCCGTATATACGTGCATATCCGGAAAAGTAAAAATTTGTAGCAATTTTTAAGAAAATGGTGTCTAAGCGCTACTAAAAATGCGAAATATGAAGCTCTTTTTCAAAGAAAACGTTTGAGTTGTCGAAAAACCTTATTGAAATTATTTGAAGCACATACACTCACAAAACAATAATGTTTACAATTGCTGGTAATGTGGATATTAAACATGTGAGAGTGTTGTATACTACAAGAGAAAACTCACAACTTTGCTTTGTACAACCATTTATTATTCCCAACACCAAAATCTCATTCAGAATACAAATAGTCTCGTTTGCCGACAGGCGTAGAAGTTCATCGTATACTCTAGGGCCGGCTTCTTCCGGCGGCGATGATTCCCGTATTGATTCCCACTTGTACTGACTCGTACTGACTGTTATTCGTGCGGACTCTTGCACGTACGGTTTCTTGGCTCGCGCCGACTCTCGCTGGCGCCGACTCTCGCTGGCGCCGACTCTCGCTGGCGCCGACTCTCGCTGGCGCCGACTCTCGCTGGCGCCGACTCTCGCTGGCGCCGACTCTCGCTGGCGCCGACTCTCGCTGGCGCCGACTCTCGCTGGCGCCGACTCTCGCTGGCGCCGACTCTCGCTGGCGCCGACTCTCGCTGGCGCCGACTCTCGTTGGCGTCGACTCTTGCTGGCGCCGACTCTTGCTGGCGCCGACTCCAATTGCTGCTCCGGCTCGTACCCTGGCTCGAACTGTGGCTCGTACTCGAACTGCCGTGATGGTGCGGCGCCCCGCTTATATAGCGCCGCTGGGAAGGGGGGAGTGCCACCGGCCCCTCCGTTGCCCCCACCGGGGTAGCCCCGCCGTTGGCCGTGTGCGGTCGGGCGAAGCACGGCTGCTTGTCGCTGGCGGCAAGCGGCGTTGCTCCCAGCGACCCTCGTGGTGACGCGCCGATCTATCGGCGCGGCGGGCAGCGCCCGAAGTTCGTCGCATCGGCCACAGATGCCACAGAGAGATCTTTCAAAAAAATAACATTTGTCTAACTTTTAGAAAAACAAAATAATACTTCAAAATAAACTTTACGTCATATTAAAGAATGAAATTAACATTATCCGTTCCGAAAGTTTGAAGAAAAAATTTGGAGCCATTTCTGAAAAAATAGCGTTTGAGCGTTTCTGCAAATGCGGAATTTGGGCTAGTTTTCACAGAAAACAGTTGAGTTTTCGTGAAACTTTACTGAACGTTATTTAAAGCACATGTACTCAGAAATATAATAATGTGAACAAATTGCCACTAATGTAAATATTAACGACGTGAAAGGTCAAAAAATTACATTTTTCAATTTTTGAAAAAACAAAAGGATAGAGAAATATGTAGTTAATATCATCTCATAGAGTATATTAGGCACTATCCCTAGCGAAAGTTTGAAGAAAAATTTGGAGCCGTTTTTGAGAAAAATCTTGTTTCTGTATTTTTTTTTAAAATTGCACGTATTGAACGCAATATTACACGAAAACTTTTAAAATTTTCAAAAAATTAACATGACCTTAAAGAAAGAACTTTAAAAAAATCTTTCAAAACTTTAGAAAGAGGGGAAAATCTCTGTCTGCAAATTCGTCGTTGCAGGAAGACGGCGAATAAAATTCAAACTTCTGGAATTTTTGAAAATTCAGATTTGACTGCGAAGTTCGGATCTATGCCACCTTAAGTGTATTATACTCTATTCGTACAAGATATTTAAAGAAAAAATCTGGTGCCGTTTTTGAGAAAATTTCGAAAATGTCCGGGCGGCTTCATGTAAAGTACCCCCAAATTGGGCCTCTCGCTGTTTGAAAATCTTATTATTACCCCCTTTACAGTTGATGCGCCCATTACTTTATTGGTGCCCACGACTGTACCGGTTACCCTAATTTATTGTTCGAAACGTCCGAAACTACATAATGAGCACACTGCTGAATCTGCCGATACCTATAATTTTTTCTCGTGTCTTGAGCAGATTTTTTCATCGACAATAAATAAAAAGCAGGCGATCAGCATACTCGCCCTACGAGTCTCAAAGAATGTATGGGAGAACGATAGATATAGAAGGCGGTTTTCTGGGCTCTATAAACAATACGCGATCATGAGCCTATAAATCTCAGCTTAAACCTAACCATGAGGTGTTGGTCCAATGAAGGATGCACTCCGTAGGAAGCACTACACGGATTATGGGGAAGTTATTGATGCAGATCGACGTTGGCTCCGACAGAGAGTAGAGTGGTATCATGCAAGAATATAGGGCCTTTAAGGTGGCGTAAGGCAGTAGCACTGAACGGAGATTATTTTGAAATATAGGGTTTTGTAGTCAAAGAATCGAGGAATAACATGGTATTTTTGAATCCTGAATAAAACAAACCTCCTTTCAGAAAAAAAGTGTTGCATTTCTTATTGAACTTCCCTGATAACTGCGACAATCATAAATTTCTTCAGCAACAACTAAATCATCAGCAACAGTAATATATTCAATTACAAAAAAGCAACAGCAACACCAACAACTCATACTGCAACATCAACACCTACAACAATCTTCAAATGCAATAATGTCTCCTCTGCAACTTCAATTAGAACAACTTGCCACTCAACCAGCATCTCCATCTACTTACAACGCTAGCAACGAAAATTCAACAAATAATGTAAGTACTAGTGTCGATCCATCCAAAAAACGGCGATGATTCCTGAAAACGCAAAAGGCTCTACAGTGACAGTGAAACCCCACATTATAATGTGCCAACTGGTAATCGATACGAATTACTAACTTCTGGAGAACAAACGAGCAGTTCAAACCACAACTGTAGTATAAATCAACCACCAACCACTAAAATAACACCTTAATAATTGACAAAGCCGGCAACTACAGTCCCCTAATTAGTATTATAAAAAGTGTGACCAAAGGTACTTTTAATACCAAAGCTGAAAATAACAACACTAAAGTTATGTTTCATGACAGTTATTTCTGCAATTTTAGACATTTTTGGGACAGTGAAAACATTTAGTATCACACATTCACTATTAAAATATTATCAGTAATTATTAACCAGGGAGTGGTAACGCGGGGGTCTGTGGGAGCCCCATGATCCTTCCTTCCCGCTTGTTATATTTCCCATGTTGGCTACCCTGACCATTGCTTTATTACATTTCCCTTTTTGTATCATGATATTTAGTGTGCTCTCAGTTGGCTAATTTAGTGGTTTTTATACGTGTAGCAAGCTATTGTTTTGTTTGGGGTGTTCAGAGATCCCCACGTTACCTTCTACGTTAGCAAAGGTGTCTTCAGTCTTATACGTTTTATTAGTTTGGGAACGTATTGTATGCTGTATTTTTACGTTATGATTCCCCTGCAAAATTAATACTGAAATATTACGAACATTTTAGGTCACTTTATATGTTAAGAAAGGAGTGGAAGAATAGGGCAACTTTTGCTGAAAGTGGGAACAATATTGTTACTCACCGCCCTGGAAAAAACAGTCTGCACGCAATTCCAAAATACCAGGATAATGTTTTCTTTGTTTATTGATTTGGATATGATTGACAGAAGTACAGAATCCACCAACATCAAAAATGAAATGGATTTAGAGAGGAATAAAAATGATCGCAGCACCTATAAGACTGACAAAGGGTAAATAGAGGCAGTAAATATGTTACATATTTTGGCTGGGTCTGTGAAATCAGGACACCAAAATCTTGATAAATTGTGGAATGTGGATAATATGGGTATTGAAATTTTCCATTGTACTTTGAATTTGAAAAGATTTCAATTTCTGCTACGAAACATGGGCTTGGACGTGACAACACGCGCAGACCAAAAGAAAAATTAGTGTCAGCACCCACGCCGGCGTCTACCGAGAATTGACGTGACGTATTTCGTCACTTAAACTTAGATCCCCAACCGACTCTACCGCGACCGCATTGGCCAGCACGCATCGCGCGATTTGGCTGCGCCAATAGTGAAAAACTAAGCGGGGGAGAGACACGTGATCTCGCGATCGAGGGAGGTAGATGCGAGGGAGGTAGATGCGAGGGAGGTAGATGCGAGGGAGGTAGATGCGAGGGAGGTAGATGCGAGGGAGGTAAATGCGAGGGTGAGATTCGGCCCTTCCGATGGGAGAGACGCGAGCGACCAGTCATTCCGATGGGAGAGACGCGAGCGACCAGTCAATTCCGATGGGAGAGACGCCAGCGACCAGTCATTCCGATGGGGAGAGAGGCCAGCGTCTAGTCGCGCATTCATCAAGGGACCGTGATGAGGTTCATGGGGGACGTGCGGGCACGTTCGATGCCGCTGCACCATTGCCGCGAGAGGCCACGCCATTGCCGCGAGACGCCAGACCGCCGCCGGCAACGCATCGTCGCCACTTCGCTACTCGCTCATGTGTCGCCTGAAGGGAGAGCCGGAACGCTGTACGAGTGTGGGGGTCGAACGAACGAAGGAGTGCCCGGACTTGGCCTGAGAGCCGACCGCCGATAAAGGATGCGGTCATTGTCGCCGCATCAGGGCGGCGCAAACTCGCCGCCGCCGCCATCGCCGCAGCAGCCCGTCGCCAGTCGCTCGTCCGGCCCGGTGAACGGGGAACACCAGTCACGCGCCAGACCCCGCGCACCGCCTACATCGCCGCTGTTTTCCCGCCGACCCAACTCACGGGCCGATGCCGCGCCTGGAGAGGCGGAACGCCCGGACAATGACCCAGAAGTGTCGACCTCTAAGCTAAGTTAGTTGTAAGTTAGGTTAAGACATTGTAACTAGTTGTAGGAGGCTTCACCTCTTAATTATTTGCTTTAATTAAATTCAGTAATTAAGAACGAGTATTTCAATGCCTAATGCATGAAAATGCCCAGTCACGCATGCGTCCTGCCCAACTTTCAGCCGGGCGTACGAGGCAACATGTCGCCGACGGAAATCTAAAGAGGAGTCGGGCCGCCCCTGAGATCCATCCCGCCGAGCTCGATGAGAGAGTGTGCGGGGTGTCAAAATATAAAGAATTCTTTGCTAAACTATCCCAAACTTCCTCCCCCAATATACATAGGTTGGATAAAAAGTAATGAGAATATTGCTGTAACTTAGTCGGTGCCTGGTGCTGGCTTTAGCCCGTGAGTAAACCTCCAACCAAATGGCATGCCATCTGTCATGACAAAAGAAAGAAAGGAAAATAAATATTTATAGCCATTTTTAACAATACAATCTTTTGTACAATAATTTTTTTACATTGTTTTAAAAAATTAAAAATCTTTGTACAATATTACTTTAATTAATAATAAGAATAATATTAACAACAATAACTTATATGAAAAAATACAAAACATTAAACTTAAAGTACAAAAGTCAAAAAAAACTATTTTATATGGCTGAGTACCTCTTAGCTGATGCTGTATTGAGGTAATTTAAGTACATTAATAATTAAAAACGAAAATTAGCAATTACAGAGGACAGATGCTCAATTCCTATTTTTATAATTCGAAATGTGTATATACAAGATAATAGTTAATATTGTTTATGTCTGGATTGTTATTAATAATTTTATACAATCTTCAATTTCTTCGATGTTAAATGTAAAGATACATTTTTTAAATTCCTTACTGGATTTTGCAAGCTTTGCGGCACTATTTATACGAATTGGCATTTTATTAAATAATTTGTATGACATGAGAATAAAATCTTTTAAATGCTTCAAAAAAGGCCTTGGGACCATAACTCGATTTAATAACTTTAATCTCCAGGAGAAGACAAAGGAGTTTGCAATAGTTTGGCCACCTCTCGCAAGAAAAACAGACGTAAACTTTGAAAATATAATGATGTCTTAGAGGTAATATTTGAAGTTGTTTAAAAAAGGAAAGGAATGTTCAGTCTTTCTACATCCAAACATCCGTCTCACTATGGCCTTTTGAGCAATTATGATAAGATTAATAGTGGTTGCACATTTGCCCCCCCCCATCTTAATCCATACTTTACTTTGCTATTTACCAAAATAAACTGCTCGTAGAACACATATTGGACATAACATACTTGAGCGTGTAAAATTTACGCAAAGCCAGATATAAATATTTCTTGACAGATTGCACATGTGCCTTCCATGTACAGTTCTCATCCAGGATTAAACCTAGATATTTCATAGTTTCAACTTCCTCAATCATAACACATTTGTTACAAGTTACATTAGGTATACAGTTAAAGAATTTTACACATTTATAGAATAACAACCTATTAATAATTTCTTTATTTAAAAAAAACAGTACATTTTGTTTTAGAACTTAGGACAAGTTTATTTAGAGTAAACCATTTTTTTAATTTTCTAACTCATGGTCCATATCATTAAAAGAATCTGATTATTGTGTCCTATGTGAAAGAGGGCAGTATAATCTGCGAAACAAGTGAGAGTGCCTTTAAAATTTCCTGAACACAAATTATTAACGTATATTAGAAACAAAATTGGTCCAAGGACGGAACCTTGAGGAACACCACATGTAACGGGTAAAAGTTCACTTCGTTTAACTCGTACGCATTGTTTCCTCCCTGTTAAACAGCTTTTGAACCAATCTAGTATTATCCCTCTTATTCCAGTCTCACTTAATCGTATTATAAGAATATTGTGATCCACTGAATCAAACGCATTAGTAATACCAATAAATTGTGCAAGCAACCAGCAACGTGGGATTTTGAATTTAAACCATCAAAAACACTAGAGCAAAAAGCCAACAGTGCATCTTCTGTAGATCTTTTTTCAATGAAACCAAATTGCTTTGAACTTAAAACATTGTTCAAACTAAGAAACTTCATTGTTCTTGATTTAACAATATTTTCTATAATTTTTGAGAAATTTGATAAGTGATATAAGTTTATAATTATTTAAATCTGCTTCCTGACCCTTTTTAAATAAGGGAATTAGAATAGCCGTGGAAATTCGCCAGTTGAGAAGCTTAGATTGATGATATGTGACAATATGAAACAAATGTAATTGCCTGAGAACTTGATTTCGTGAGCTGACATTCCATATATTCCCCGAGATTTATCTGAACTCAACGTGCTAATGACAGAAAGTACTTCATTCTCACCTGTAGACAACATAAGAATTTAATATATTTATAGGAGGGAAGGTATTCCTAAAATCTCCCAGATCAAACCTAACTTTGGAATCCACAGTATCCTGTATCCACAGAAACTGTATTATTTCTCATATTCTTCAAAACCAATACACCATTAATAACTTGCCATTGTTTTTGGTATTATTTTTTGGTTTTATTTTCATTTTTTTAAAAATAAGTTCAGATAGTAATTAGGTTTTTGATAGAGCAGATCATTTTTCAATTTCAAAGAATAATAATCAAAACGTTGTCGTAAGTTCTGATCATTTGGCTTTTGTTTTACTTTCTTGTATAATGAGTTTCTATATTGTTGCCTACAACATAATTCATATGTCATCCAAGCTTTTAGTATTTTTTGCAGAACATTTTCTTATTTTTGTATATTTTGATTTCTCAATAATATGCTTAAAAATATGTAAAAACAAATTAAATATCTCTGATGCGTCATCCTTTGAATCTGACCAATTTTTAACACAGAGTAAATCATATAGTTTTTTATAGTCGATTTTAATATTGTGACTAACATTGCAATTCATTTTATTTTGAATATTTGGAAAGAACAAGTTACATAAGACTGCATCATGATCACTTCTAACAAATTTGAGAACACAAGACTCAGAATTAATATTTTCTCTAGATCTAAAATAAATATGATCAATACAACGGTTTCCTCTAGTAGGAGAATTAATCAGCTGATTCAGCCCATTACTGCTCATTATGATCTGATATTCATCAACAACCTGAGATTATCTAGAATGCACAGATTAATGTCACCTACAACAAGAAGATTTTTTTCAGACGAAGCATTTAATATTTCTTTTAAATGGCTCAAATAATCCCGTACATGATATAAGTGAAGCCTGTAAAGTGCAATGATTGATAGAGATTCTTCAGGGTCAATGTCCACGGTTATTTTGATAGAATCAGACGATGACATATCAATAGAACTACGATGGGACTCAGAAACGGTAGACAGTGATCCCTCCTACTCGGTATGTTTCATTACAATTAGCAAACTGATAATATCCTCTCAACCCAAAAGATGTCAATTCTGATTCAGATATCCATATTTGTCTTAGTACAATTATTTTTAGACGTTTATTTGAAGAGTGTAAAAAAATACAAAAACTGTCGAAATTCTCTCTTACACTACGAATATTTTGGTGAAAGATACAAAAAGAATTATTTTTATTAAAGATGTTGAATTCCTCAAAAGGTTCGTTATTCATCACTAGCTTACGATGTAATTAGAGGAAACTCACAGTTTATTCAAATCTTCCATTGAAGTGATCCTCACTACTGGTGGTCCTTGGTGCTTCCCCTTGAGAATATTCCCGCTTTGTACCCAAAGACAGGTAAATGTTTTGATTTTCATTACTTCTCACACCGCAGCATACACCCTCGTCCTTCCAGGGCTCAAGTTCTCGTTTATTTACACAGGCGTTGCAGGCTGTGGGAATCCTAGATGTGCGGTTGAACAATTTCTTTTCACCTTGCGTTTAGCTAAAACATTAAACTTTTCTTCCCGTCCCACAAATTTTGCAATTATCCCTGGAGGCCGTCCATCTTGTCTACTTCCAGGTCTACCCAGACGGTGAGAAACGTCTATACTTTCACGGTTTACATTTACGTCAAGGGCAACACAAATGTTTTTCACAACCTCGTAAGTATCCTCGTTTTTTCCTCAGGGGCTCCAAATATTTCTACGGAATTTGATCTGCTGTTCTGTTCAACGTCCTCCAAACGTGAGTCTAGTTTGATAATTTTCTCCATCAAATTTACATTTTCTTGCTTTAGATCATGAACGGGTTTTAAAAACTTGTTCAATTTATTTGACTGTTCTTCAATAATCTTTATTTGGTCTTCAATTTTACTGTGTGCAAATTCGAATGCCTTGAACTGTGCTTCCATCCTCCTACGATCTTCACTCGCCTGTTTTAGCATGAGAATTATTTGTGAGATACTTTACCTTCATCTGCCACTGAAACCTCATTCATGCTTTTCCTCCTGTTAGTTAAACATGGAGGGCAGTGCCAAACTTGATTCTCATTAACAATGCAATCGATATTTGCTTTGTTCATGTTCACACAGTTGCCATGGCACGGTTTCTTGTAGTTACTACACGTTTCTAGTTTCTTGCAGTTTATAAGCGGGCATCTTTAAACAACCTTCAGTAAAACACCTCAGACACGAAAATACTTCACAAATGTTCAACTTTAGTGTTAACATATAACACCTCTGACACGAAAATACAACTTCACTAGTGTTCAACTTGAGTACTATGATCAAATGCGAGAGAGCAACCGTCGCAAGTCCGTCCTCTGCGCCGTCCAACTCATGACTGGACTTTTAGACGAGTATGTGCAGCGAACGGGAGTAGTGATCAGTCTACTGCAGTGTGTAAATCGTTGACTTCACAGCAATAGTGCAAGCGCCCTAATGTCATGTTTACAAAGCAACGTTTGTGGCTTGAAATTAGAGCAGTGTTCGAGGCTTAAAATTGAAGTGGCTCGAGATTGGAGTTACCAAGATTGTTTTCAGGGACTACGTAAAGCATGTGGTGATGCAGAGTTGCCATACTCCACAGTTGCACGATGGGTTAAAGCGTACATATTCCTAATAATACATCTCAACCTCAGACCCTCACCCAATATCATCTTCCCCTCACCCATATCCCTCAACCAAATAATAATAAACACTTTCCATCACTACCAAGTAGATTGCCAACTTCAGTACTGTAAATCCCACATCAACCAATAGTCCAGAAACAGAAATATAACTAATAATAATAATTTTAATAATAATAATAATAATAATAATAATGCCACATTAGGAAGGAGGAAGAGGCCTCAGACAAATTGAAGCCTCCTGAAATAATGCTATAGTTGGAATGGGAAAGTATGTAGTCAGTCATAAAGATGACCCTCTAATGAGGCAGGTCATGAAATCTGGCCGAAGAATGGGAAACAGAGGCATTGTTAGTGTAACAAGACGCACTGAAAAGAAAACTATGCAAGACACGCCGAATAACACAGACACTAAACTTCTGATGCTACTAAACATGCAATGTGAGACCAAAAAATGTTAAAGAAATCGTGGAGAGACAAACCACTCCACGGACAATATTTGAAACGAATGGACAGAGCACAGATCAATAATGATCAATCATTTATGTGACTTAAAAGGAGAAGAATGAAGCCAGAATCGGTAGCAGTTCTAATAGCTGCTAAAGATCAGGCGTTGAGAACACATTATGATAAAGCGGTTCTCAAAATTTCCGAAGATGACAAATATCGCATTTGCCAGGAACAAGTAGAAACCATTGACTATATCGTCTCAGCTTGTCCAATTCTAGAAAAGAGCGAATACTTGAAAAGACAAGCCAGGATGTGTAACAGCAAAAACTCATGTCTGCTTGTAGATGTTGCTGTGCCCTATGATCAAAATGTTACCAAGGAGGCAGAGAAACGTCTTAAATACAAGTTTGAAAATCGAGATCAGCCGAATGTGGGGCGTAAAAGCACAGGTCGTCCCGATAGTTATCGGTGCTCTGGGATTTGTTCCGCAAAATTTGTGTAAGAACTTGGCTAAATTTCTAAGTCATTCAAAGGACTGGGATGTGTAGAAAATTGCTTTATATGGAACAGCTCATATTTTGCGCTAAGTATTGTAGAGGCACCGACAGTCCCTAGATCTGCTCCTTAGGTAGCTGGCTGCAACCTAGAGTAGATTTTATATTCAGTCAACTCAACATCTTTAGTCGTGAGATAGAGCGATAATAACAATACTGACAATATTCAAATCCTTATCAGTAATATTATAACACAGGTGGTAACGCAAGTTCTCACATCTCTTATGGCACACTTACAATCTATAGTTCTATCCTGGCAATACGGGCAGTAATTCAATCTTTTTGAGTTTATTAACTAATCGCGTACTGTACAGTTCCAAGTAATCTCGACAAAGCATACGAAACCCTTGTATTATTTAGTTATCAGTAGAACCTTCTTTTTATTATTGTTCAAACTTCCTAATTTAACAAAGAATATCTTAGCATTTTGTTTTCAAAAAAAGATCAAAAGTTCTCAACAAAACAATTCACTCCCCCAATTCACACCTTTTTATTAAAGCCACCCCCGTATCATACCTGCCTGCAGCCCAAAAATAGCTAATCAACCTTCTCTAACTACTAAATTTCAGTGGCGTGTGGTGAAGGGCTTAGTTTGGGTAAGCAATAAAATATATATGTCCAGGTAAGCCATTCCTTAGTTTAAAAAAGTTGGCTATTAAATTTCCTAACACAGGTTTTCGAAGAAGTAGTTAGAATAATGTTCGGCGTTGGCTTTCCTGCCTTAATAATGTTTTTCTTATCTTTAAAGTTAGACGAAACAAAACTCTTCATTAATAAATCTCAAATCACGCACGTGTGTCCGTCTACGCCGCTGCCAGCAGTAGAAATATCCATGTTCGTGCTCTACCTGCCGAAACACTAGTGGACGCAATCTTAATTATTGCGTACCCTGGGGTAAAACTCATAGGGCAGTTTCACGTATAACGACAAATTGAAATCTGAATTAGCACGCATAAGCATAAACATATACTACACTTAGAATTACGCACTTCAGTGTAGGTGTACCTAAACGCACTTATCATTAAAAGCTAAGATTTGAATTTGAAACACTGCTTTCATTCAAGCGAGGTCCCGCAACTCGGCAAATTGCAGATCCCCACGACAGACATCGAGCACACCCGATCGCCCCCGAGCTTCCTGACGCCCCGCGCGCCTCGCACAGGTGCTTGGAAAGCGCGGGCATTTCATAACTGCTAGAGAACAACGACACCGCGCTTTCGATAAATTAGAAGATTGATGTTATAAATAAAGTAAAATGACGACTAAGATGGCGACCGTGTAGAGTGTAAAAAAGTTAGCTCCGTATTTTCGTCAGTTATACAGTCAATTTACGTTTGTCATAATAAATCTTTTGTAGAGTGCATTAATGGAGTTATCTGAACCACGGTAAATATTAGCCAAACTATACATCAGTTACTTTATTAATTAAATCACTAACATGCAGTGGAGGGCAGAGCGTTGAGACTTTACGTGTGTTGTAGCTGTTGCGTGTTGGCGACCTTTATTTTGTGATTAATTATTTCAGGGTTTGAGTTTTAGGGGATGTGCACCACCTATATTCGGCCATAAATTTGTAGGTGGTCCATTCCACTCACTTGTGACACTGTTTCTCAATAACAGAGTTAGGTCATGTAGTCCAACTGTGTCATGTGTGGAAAGTCTTGCGAGGGATCAAGAGATAAGATTTACAACTGTGATATCTGTCAAAGGTCAAACCACTTTGCATGTACCGGGCTGACGGTCACTGAAGTTAAAGTTCTGGAACTAAGGTCACAACGAGTGATGAAATTCTATTGTGCAGAGTGCTTAAGTGGTTTAAGTATTCTTTCTAAAGTTTTGTCTAAGTTAGATTATTTATCCAAATTGAAAAAATAAGTTTGCATATTGAAGAACTAGACCAATCATGTAACTCAAAATCAGTTAACCAAAATAAAATTTTTGATGAAATCGCTGAGAGAGAAAAACGTAAAAATAGTGTAATTATATAGGGTGTTGCCGAATCAACTGCCAGCGCAACTCCTACCAATATAACACATGATGAAAAATTCGTGTCCGAGATTCTAAACTTATTTTGAACACTTGACAAATAACGGTGATAAACTATGTATTCCTTTGGGTAAATGTAAAGAGAACAAATCTCGTCCAATTAAAGTTGTATTAAACGATCATGTTTCTGCTTTATCCGGTTTGCAGTCCAACGCACGCGATAAATCCCAACTTTGCCTCTCACGAAGTTTGCATTTTGAAATAGTTTCAGCCCACTGAGCAGCTCTCTCATCTCGTAGAGATGAACGAAAATCTCTGCTTAATCTATGCGCCCGCTCTCCGTCAACGGGATCCCCGTAGGGGTGATGTGCAGTTCTCTTAAGATCCTTCTTTCCTCATCTGGGAGCTCAAGACGAGATTGTCTACTCGCGTAGCAGTTGTATTCTGCTTGAAAACCGATTTCAACGTTACAGAGAAATGATTCACTGCTTCGTCGATCTCAGCTTCCGTATTTAGTGGTTTCTGCTCAAGCTGAGAATTCAGCTGTGTTGCGAAATCTGCCCAGTCTGTGTCACTCGAGGTTCGAAAGTTAGCTTGGCATTTCGCCACTACACATGTTACTGGATTATGATCGGAATCCACTGCGGCGATTGAACGGTGAAACACGCATTCAACGCCTTTTACCATTATAAAATCTATATCATCCGGCAATGCTTAGGGCTATTCGATGCGCAGATTTTTGCGCCGTCTTGTCGCTACAATATTGGCAATGTTGTTGCTGTTTCTGTAAGCTCCAAGGCCACTCAGAGCAATAGCAGGGATTTCAGCTTCGAGCTGCGACAATTCGCGGCGCAGCGTGATCGCTACGCCGCCACCTGGCCTGCCTATGCAGTCTCGGCGATAAATAGCAAATTCCCGGAGTTTGAATTCGTGGTCATCACTAAACCACGTTTCTTGTAAAGCCAAGATATCCAGATAAAGATCAACTGAGAAATATTCTAATCGCTGGGCTTTAATATTGCACTTTGCGCGTTCCAAGTGCAGGCGCGGAGAGATGTTCTTCGCATAGCTACAACTAATTTTTTCTAGAATAGCCGCTGGGATTCGCGAGTAGAGACGGAAGCTGAAAGTAGTGGGAGAGACTCAGGAGGCGGCGCTCGCTCGCGTCGACCCACACCAAAACATTAGCCTACCGCACCGCACGTGCTTGCGAACTTCCTTAGAAATTAATTTGCTTTAGTGTCTTCTATAGTGGAGAAACACCAAATTCACGTGATGGCCCCGGCTCTGATCTCATCATCCATATCTTTCCACTGTCACTGATACCCGTTTCCTCACTATTATAAATAGTATCACTATCATAACTATCGTTCCGTCGTTTCCAATAAAAATAATGATTTCTTGATACGGTGCCGGTGCATTAAATCATTCTGCGGCGAATCACACTCTCATTGAAACTGTCGAGAGCAGATTTCACATCCTTTCTCTTACTCTCTTTATTAGTTGAAAATGAACACGATTCTTCCGATTGAATAGAATTAATTTCCTTATTAATTCTGTGCGTAGATATTTTCGAAACACCCGAAGCAGTAACTACTCCTTAAGAACTGCTTTGATATTTTCAATACCTTCTTTCGCTTCTCTTCATAAATTGATATACTTTTGCAACGACTTCGCGCGTCTGACTATCAAGGACTTCATTTGATCTGAACAGGACCGCATTGCAATGATCACATCAGAATAATAATCACTTTTACAAAACTTCACACAAATCTCTTCACTCTGGTAGGGAAATGCAAGTGAATACTTGCACTTCGCAGAGACGATAGTCAAGGTCAATGTTTACACAACTGTAGAAGGGTTGTCAACACGTCCGGGGAAGAGACGTACTCGCCCCTAAAGCGATAAGTACAAAGGTGGCTCCACAAATTCCCTATTCGGTGAACAGCGAGCAACCACTCGCCGAATCCCGAGTAGTGTGGATGGGTCGCTTGCTATTTGCCGAGTGACGAACATTCGGCGCTCGCCCTACCATCGTGTGTCGGTCTTTTGGACACATCAAAGGGAGCGAACATTCGCCGAACACATCAGCTGGTCGGGATCGGGCAAGCAGTAGCTCGCTGCTCGGCGAATGCCGAATGTGGGGAGCCACCTTAAGGAATGGACTCTTCTGGCCGCTCTGAGCCCTCGACCTGAAGGTCACGTTAAAATACTTTCACGGTGCGCGATTATTTAAAAAAGGATTAAGTGAGAAATGATCGGGCAATGCTTCATAAATACGCTCTAATATCACCAAGAACTGGCGTTTGGAGAGTGTGGGCGTGGCAGCTGCGGGCGCCGCTGACGGCATTGCGTTGGTCTATGCTGCGCGTGCCACGCCAGAGCGTTGCATGTTGCGGTATACGGATAGGCGAGGGCGTCTCTCGACCTCTTTTGCACGCGCGTCTGAAGGACGCGTGGGAAACGTGCAAAATCTACACACAGTGAAGGATGCAGCATTGTTGCAAGATGCAATTGCAGCAAATAGGTAGAAGATTGAAGTTGCCTCTTTTCGGGCAATGCGCCGTTCCTTTCTTACCGGCCTCTGCTGGGTGATCCTCGGCAGCGCACATCTTACTCGCAGCTGCAAAGATTCTTATTGATAGTTGTCATTTTAGTTTAATGTATATAATTTATTTTTGTAAGTGTTAAATAAGTAGATAAAATATTTTTAAAATAGTAACATTTTTGTCATTACAATTTTACGAATGTAAATAAATAATAATAAACATGAATTTTTATGTTTTCTTTATGTCAATTTCTAAAATTCAAAAAAGTAAGTTAAAAACAGTCAATTCTTGTCAAGATAAATTGTTTATGATTCTTGAAAATAACCAAAATCTTATTCACACCCGCTAAAACAAATAACCCTAGTTTGAAGTATCCTGACAAGGGGGCCTGAATACCTAGATACGCTTCTGGTTTTAGCACATTGATGATGTAACGAACACAGTTACGAAACATAAATGTTTGTTTTAAATAAATGATTGTCGTAAAATATAGAGAATTCTCTTCTTTTTACTATAATTTTTATCTGATTGGAAAAATTTGAAAATAATAAAATAATATTTACTACCAGAAAAACATTTTTTGATATTTTCTCGGATCTAAATTCAAACGCAAAAACATTTTTTAAATAATAAAAAATAATATATGATGTGTCTTAGAACCCTGGGAGGGGTTACCAGATTAGAGCCTTTGTCTCTATCAATTCTCGTTAAAGATCGATTTAATTATTCTATTATTCGTTAATTTTTAATTATTTTTTCTTACAACCTTGCAAACATCGTCTCCAATGTTTCATTTCTGTTCCTTGGATTCTACTTTTATCCTTGGCATTAGTAGTCCATAAATCATATGTGACTAGATAACAATTGTTTTATACAGGGTAATGTTTGTGTTTCTTTTTATGCTTGATTTCCATGTCAATGTATGTAAAAATCTTATAACTTGCCTACCTCTGTTTGTTTTGTTTAGAATATCTTTGATATCATGACCATCACTTGTTAGAATTACACCCAGATAGTAGAATTCCTTTCCACATTTAATTATGTCCCTATGGGTTAACAAGTCCTGACCTTTGCTTCTCACTACAATTTTTTCTGATATATTAATGTCAAGTTCCCCGTTTTCATATTCTTCAATTAATTTTCGTGCCACGTAGTGGATATCATCCTCATCACTGGCTAGGACCACTTGGTCGTCTGCATACATCCAGATATATAAGAAATCTGCTCCAATATGTATTCCCATGCCATTACACTTTCTTTTACAGGTGTATATATTTTAAATAGAGTAGGGGATATACAACCTTGCCTTAGGCCTTGGTTTATTTTAAAAGCTGAAGAACTATTTGAACCAACATTTACGCAGCTCTGACAATTCGCATGTAGACACTTTATAGCATTTATGTACACTGTTCTTATCTTCCGTAGTAACCCACAGTTTAGCTAGGGGTACCGACTCAAATGCTTTTCTCACATCTACAAATACCATATAAATCTCTCTGCCTACTATAATTCATTTTTCAATAATTTGTTTTACACAAAATATGTTGTCAATACAAGATCTGTCTGCGCAAAAGCCACTCTGTTCCTCAATTTTCTTCATTTCTGTTTCCAATCTTTCCCATAATATGCTCCTATAATTTCCACATTCGTTCTTGTTCCCTTTCATATACATAGATGAAAAATGTGTAATTTTCCATTCTTCGGGAGCTAAATATCCTTCCAAACATTTATTGAAAATCCGTGCAATGATATCTATGGCACTTTGAAGGGGTAATTTTAATTAATTCAATTGGGATACCTCCAGGTCCGAGTGCTCTGCCACTTTTCATTGCCATGAGGGCCTAACTGACTTCCCTTGTTGTTATTTGTGTTTCCCTCAGTTTCTTGAGTTTCATACAAAATGTTCATTATGAAATGAAATTAACAGACTATTATATTCTGTTCTATTCTGTTATTAGTCGTTTTTCCGTGTCTTCGTAGTAGCTTTTGTGTTTTCCCAGGCCTATTTGATTCACTTTCCAATGCTCTTTTTTATTCTTCCGGACTGAATTGGCGAATTTCCATGCTTCTCATAATCTTGTACTCCTCATTAATTTACTTATTTCTTTACACATATTTCTGCAGTGTTCATTTTGTATTCTCGACACATTTCATTTAACATCCACTCTGCATCTTACGTATATTTGTGTACCTTGATAACATTCTGTAGACAAACACCTTTCGTAAGCTTTTTTTAACCATTTCCTCGAGTTCTTGATTCCACCATTCATATCTTTTCTGCACCTTTCCCTTAATGCCGATAATTATTTCCGCAGAATTTTTTAAGTGTTTAAGATTTTGGTACATTTGTCTGGCATTTCCCACTAGCATGGTACTGATACCTTGAGCTACGTATAATTGAGGCGTCTAGAGAGAGAGGGAGCTAGCCCCCAAGGGTACGGAATTGAGATAAATTGAGTTTTGCGTTTTTTTTATCATTTATTTATAAAGGAATGTTTTTCCTTGTAATCTTCAAGAAAACAAACTTGTTTATTTGGGAAAAAAAAGATTTAGCAATTCTAGAAGTATTTTACAGTTGATATACAGCCTTAAATGCAATATTTTTCAACTATCTATCAACTGATTATTTTTGTGATTACTCCTACATTCTGAAAGTCTGACTGTATTACTTTCTTGTTGTGACCCCAATAAGATTTTTTGTATGTTGCTGAGTCCTTAACGTTGAAAAATTAAAAAAATATATCGTATGATTTTCATCGTCCGTTAGCGTGTAGTGTTTGCAATTGAGGTTAGACGTTTCAAGACGTAATGCACATTCACACACAGGGCATTGTTTGTTCTTGGACACCGTTTTCCCTGTCGTGTCACTAACATTCATCTTCACTTCCAACTACTTTCTTGTCTTGTCCAATTCGTTGCAACATGAATGTGTTCTTGTCACTTTTCTCCGAACTGACTCACACGGATCCATTGAATTTTAATTTTGTAAATTGTTTTGAGCGCTTCAACTAAATAATAATAATAATAATAATAATTATTATTATTATTGTTGTTGTTGTTGTTGTTGTTGTTGGCGGCGGCGGCGGCATTTGTCCCGTAAGTGTAGTGTACACCGCCACTACCACCACCCAGACGGTGGCGGTGTTCCCCGCTAGAACGGGAAATTCGGCACCGATCTACATGTAGGGGTTTTCCTTACACGGGGTTTCCCCTTCCAGTAATCTCCGCCAGCGGAGCACGCTCCGAGCCGCGACAAGCTTCAAGCCAGATTCTCCTTCAGCTAGCGATTCAAAATTACCAACGGATCTAGCTAGGATCCTAAATCTATCGGGACTCGAACCTTCTTGTCAGAGACACATGCAGTGGGAATAGTTGTTTGCCCTGGGCCATTTCATCCAGTCTCGGGGATCCTTGTTTCCTAAAGAGTAACCTTCATTCTTCATTGTGTTTCCAATCGGTACTCTTGCAAAACATGGATACTGGAAGCCCGTGAAACTGATATGTCAAATCGTTATTGAACATTAAATGCCTAAAACTCCTATAGTTATATTCCAGAGACTTTACTTAGAATGTTAGTAATACACTTCCTTTGGTGGATTGAATACAGAATGTGACATATACATCTGATGCTCTAATGCTACTGTTGGTGTTATCAACGACACACGTGAATGTGGGTTCGTTCTCTCTCTCTCTATCTCTCTCTCTCTCTCTCTCTCTCTCACACACACACACACACACATACACACACGGAAATTGTAGAATATGGGCCCATCACCTTTTTTAAAAGATCGATATAATATCATAATGCATTATGATACATTTAGGAAGTTTACGGACTAAATACAAGATGAAAACAGGATATGGAATATGTCAAAAACTGAATTTTCAAAAAATTTGTGTGTTAGCTCCCTCTCTCACTGGACGTCTCAATTGGTATTTAAACCTTTGAAGCATTCTGAAGCTCACATACATTAAACACATTGTTTGGAAATACTATTTTCTTGTCTATGATCTTCATTTACATAATTTACATACATAAAAAGGACAGAAGATCCTAAAAGGAAGCAATCTGAGCCAGAATCCATTCCCCTATACACTCTAGTATCTAGTATTTTAGTTTTCGTTTGCTGTTTTACCACCACGTAATCTACGATGGTTGGGGCAGAAGTCATGGCAACTATTTGTTTTCTAAAAGAAATGTTATCGGATCGCAAAATTTCATTTATATCTTAAAAGAAATGCTGCAGTAGGGTATGTTTACATCAACAGATAGCTCTGCATGTGTCTCTATTAGCACAGAGAGCAACTTGAAATCAATTGTCCGTCTACCGCCGTGCGAGGTGAATGTAACATGTTTCCAACAGCGCTCTTACTCCAAGAGAGCCGTTCACCATGAAAGGAATGCCTAAGAATATAACAGGGTATTGGTGAAAGCTCATGGAATAATGTCCTTCCATACCGGACAGCCGCGAGATCCGCAGGAGAGTTTCTGCAAAGATGCGCAGCAACCATTGATCAGCAACGGACGTGACGACCTGTGAGTGTGCGGATCAGTGTGATGCGCGGCAATCGAGCATCTACCTAATCAGATCTTTAGAACGGGTAAGTAATGCTTTTCGAATTTGTAAAGTCGTATTCTCTAAAATGCCTTAGAACATAAAACGAGTACGGTCATTTCAAATACCTTAATAAATATGATAAATTCAATTTTTGTATGTTGAGAAATGTCCAAGCACTTAGTTTATACCTTGTCCTTTCATGTGTATATTTGAAATTTTCCATCCCTACTCATATTCTCACAAAAATAGTTGCCATGACGTCTGCCCCAATCCTCGTATAATTAAATTTCCTCTCGGTTGAAACCATGTTTTTTGTGTATATCTTGATGTTGAAAGAATCCGTTTGTTTTTTGGAGAGACAACTCATTACAGATTTCAATAAGACATTCTCCGTTGTCATTAAGAGTATCCTGCCCATGCGGCCACACTATCATCTACTTTTTTTACGTGCATTAAAGTTGCCCATCACAAAAATTTCTTTCCAATCACTAATTTCACTTAATGCCGTTGTCAATTCCTGTATAAAATCACTGTTGCGCATTAGCATCATCAGTTGGGGTGTACTCTTCTACAATTACCACACGTAGACTGAATAATTTCATTTCCATTTTTACTATTCTGAGAGAAATGGCTTCCCATTTTGTAATGTAATGCTTTTATATTTGTTATGAACTTTGATAGAAACACTACATTTTGCTCTCTGAATTTTATCTACTCCACTCTAGAAATGAATATGTGGATGCTCTTCCCTGTCTAGAAATGAAGATGTTCTTGAATTTCACTTCCCTGTCCTAACATTTTTATTTCAGTGAGTACTGCCACATCCAGATGTAATCTGCTTAACTCTTTGAAAACTTGTATTTTGTGCTAATGCCATGTTCCAAATTGTATTCTCCTTTTTCGATTGCCTTGTCGTCGTGTATATTTCAGGTCCGGGTTTGTTCCTTGATTAAGCTTTTTGGCATTGGAATTTTTTTCTGAGAGACGAGGAGCTGGGCCGACTCTCAACCCCCGACTTGGAGGGTCGGATTTGTAATTGTCTTCTTCCCCTAGGGAGGCTGCTTTCATTACACCTCCGGAGGCTCCTCCCGCCTTGGTTTTCCTTCCCTTGGCCCAAATGCCCCCGTTTTAAGGCACCGGAGACCCGTCCACGCTCTTTCATTGGCTACTCTCAAAGGTTTACCTCAGAGAGTACCCAGGGGCCACCACGAGGAGGCGAGAGAAAGGACTTCCTGACTATACCCCGATCTGCACTGCTCTACTCAATCGCTCTTCTATCGGAGTATCCCATTACAGGCCTGTGGTATTTAACGGTATAAGGCTGTGGGCATTGCCTTATCCCACCAACGCCCTAATCATCTTTGACCCCATAGTAATAATAATAATAATAATGAAAAAGCGCCAGGTTAGCAACATTTTAACAACTAAACACTTTTGCTCTCGATTTATCAAAAACGTATTTGCAACGATAAACAAACTGCGGATTTTGATTTTTAATTTCTCGCCTTTCTCTCCTTGTAATCATGCACTGAAGAAAGGCAAATTTTCGCCAGAGAAACTCTTATAGCTGGGGTCTGGTACCGAAAAAGTGGATAAAACCTGTTGCTAAATTTAGAAAAAAAAATCCTCTAACTTGTGGTGTAGTCAAAATCCATGTTTTGTTGCATCTTGATACTGAAAAATCGATTGACGACAAAAGATCCGTCTGCCTGTCTGTCTGGTCAACGCTAGCGCCTAAACCGTTCAGCCGATTTTCTTCAAAATTGATGTTCCCCAATCGTTTTCACTGATGTCGAGGCTCGTGGAATTTGAATATTTTAATTTTGGGGGTACTTTAAATGAAGCTCGTCGGACATTTTCAAAGTTTAAAAAAATGGTTTCAAATGTTTTGATAAATTTTTTTGTTGAATAGTGCGAAGGACGTTTAAGAGAATGATGTAGGTATAATTTTCGTTGATATCTCCAATTTTTGTTTTTCAAAAACTGCTCGAAATTTTTTCTTTAAATTTTCTTCACTTATGTATTAAGGGACGATAAAAAGTATGGTCTTATTGCTACTTCCGGGAATTACTTGGTTTCTTGAAGATTGCAAAAAATATTTTTAAAACTACAAAATTGTAGATAGAGATTTTTGCCTCAGACGAAGTCTGTTGTACAAAATTAGTTCTTTAAAAAAGGTTATGTAGAATTTTCTGGAAAACCAGTCGTTTTTGCATAAATTGCGCTTCAAATTTACAAAAACATTTTTTCTCAAAAACAGCTCCAAATTTTTTCTTAAATTTTCTCCACATTTGTAACAAGGGACGGTAAATAAATAAACTAGTTGTGCTATAGAATGGCACAGAATTTCTCGCAAAAGTATTTTTTCTAATCTCGTTAGTCGGATGTAGTATTTGGAGTAAGCCCTTCACGGCTGCCTTTCTTTGTCGCCCAAATGACTTGTTTTTCGCATGTTGACAATTACCGGCTTCCTAATGCTAGAGCTGATACACTTACGTTTGGACTAATATACAAGTATTCACACTGCAACTCGCTCCAATGGCCGAGGTGGTTAAAGTGTGCTGAGGCTTCACTTCGGAAGATGCCGGGAAGAATCCCATTTTAACTTGATGAATGAATTGTTGCAGAAAAACTATTGAAGATTGTAGAAACCTCATTGAAAATCATTTGAAGTTCTTCTACTCACTAATTGAATCAATGCAGATAAATAAACAGGACTTGTCTGTTTTTTCCCAAAGTGCATCTTTTAAACATGTTTTACTTTCCTGTATACGTACGTATATACAGAGTATATACGTAGTGTAGGGAAAATTATTTAATGCTGCGGAAAAAGATTTCGAGATTTCAACGGAAATACACGATGTGGGGTCCCCTGTTACTGAAAAAGTGGTTCTTTTCAAAATGTCCGTCTGTCTGTCTGTCTGAGAACAACCGTAGCGAAACCATAAGTAGGATTTCTTCCAAAATTAATGTTCCGCAGCCGATCTCGAGACGCCGCGATTTTGAAAAGCATTATTGAAAATTTGGGGGTACTTTACATGAAGCCCCCGAACATTTTCAAAATTTCCTCAAAAACGGTTTGAAATTTTTTCTCTAAGTTTATTGTGAGAATAGAGTAAAATACACTTATAAACGTGGCATATGTCCCATTTTTACGGTTAACTCTGAATGTTCGAAAATGGCAAAAGTTTGAAAATTTTTTCGGCTTCTTCCTAGAACTACAAATTTAAAGATAGAAATTTTTCCTTCCATTACAATTTGTTGTCCAAAGTGAGTTATTTCATTAAGGTCATGCACATTTGTTAATATTTTAGTAGGTTTTGCCCAATATTGCACGCAATATTTGCAATTTTAAAAAGTACAAAAATATTTTCTAAAAAACGGCTCAAAACTTTTTGTCTAAACTTTTTATAGGGATAGTGCTAAATGTGCTGTATGAGATGACATTAATGCCATATTGCTCTATGCTTTTGTTTTTTCAAATATTACAAAAATTAAATTTTTTTGACTTGTCTCACACCTCGTTTATATTTACTTTAGCGACGATTTGTTCACATTGTTTAAAGCACATGTATTCATAAATATAATAATGTCAAATAAAGTTTCTCGAAAATTGAATAGTTTTCTGTGAAACATAGATCAAAATTCCGCATTTTCAGAAACGCTCAAATGCCAGCACGTTAACTCTGAGGAACTGTTTCGTGTTTTGGAATGGAAACAAATCTTGCTGGTTGAACACACTTGCTGTTTTTTGTAGGTATATGTTATTGCGGAGCATATTAAATAATTCAGAAATATATGTGTTTTGGTAGCACTCCTCGTTGAATTAGATGTTTTGAATCTGAATGAGAAAGGAAAAAATGTATCTACGGTGGAATTTTTATACTTTGTCCTGAATTATTTGTTGTTGTGGTTTTTTACATGGGCATCTCAGTAACTTTAAAAGATATTAATATTTTACGAACCAGTGTGTAATAGATTGCTGCAATAGACACGTTTTTTTGCGTTACTGGTCGTCGGTTTCTTTGGATGAAGCAGTAATTTAAGTACTTCTTGAGGTGGTGAAACTTCATGATTGAATTTATAAATAATAATATTTATGTGTATTAATATACATATAAATAATATTAATATATTTATAAATAATTTATACATTTATTAATAATTTATAAAATTATAAATAATTAAATGACGGATTCTTGATTCAGGTTTTGACTGACATTTTGAAATTTTCTGGTTCCTCACAACTCACTTTAAATACAAGTACTCGCGTACCATAGAATTCCTAAACTTTCGTCACAATGCACATTTTTAATGCCCTACCGAATTTACTTCAGTTCTGGACAAAATTCTAAGTTAAGTTAAGTTAAGTTAATGCCTTATTTTACGTGGCGAGACTCGGGCCATCAGGCCCGCTCTTCCGTCTGACCACGCAAATTTCGCTACGCTCCTTTCACCTAGCGGAGAAAGAAGGTATTATCTCGGGCGACGAAACAGGCGATTTGAATTTAGCTCAGAGGCGTCATTTAGGCTTGAGGATCTTTTACATGCAAGTAAATCTACTAACATGGGCCAGCCGGCTTTACTTCCCCTCCGCGGAAGGCGTACGAAGGATTTTTTCTATTTTCTTCAGCCAACGATTTAGACACTTTTATCATGAGTTTGGTTGCTGCAAAAAGTCGTTTAATTTTATTGTATGTCCAACTTTCAAAAATTGTCAAAATTTAAATTTTTAACGTCATGTCATCTGTTGAGTGAAAGTGAACGATAAGTTACTAAATAGTATCTTTGTCTGATTTTTCGATGGACGTCAAAGGATCTTCAATGTGAAAAAATTTATCTGTGTTGGCACTTTGTACTTTCTAAAATTTCTCATGGGGATGCCATTTTGTTCCAATTTTCTTTTCGTGGCAATTTTCTTTTCGTTCCAATTTTCTTTTCGTTTCTCCTATTGCAATTAAACTCATGTTTATCTTCTCTTTATTCATTTCCCAGACTCTTGACAAACTTGAAGAGCTTAAATTGTCACTTCCTTGATTTCCACTTTTTTCACTGGACGTTCCGCTACTTTCGTTAATGCCACGGGAGTCACTGATCTCGATCTTCATTAAGAAAAGGCCGTTTTGGAAGCCGATTCCCTTTCTTCCGAAATGAATCAGAAATTCGCCAATCTAATGAATCCTGTAAATTCACCAGCAAATCGTGGTTTATGCGTCTTGGAGATTTTCATTTAAAAAAATCGTGATCAGAAAGTTTAAATGGATTGAAACATCTATCTCATACGCTGATCGCCACTCATGTTGCACAGTGTACACACGATTCAAAGAACAAATACTAGCACTCTTGTCTTCATAAGTATTGCGTATTGCGACTAATGTTGAGAAAATTTGACCATGTCCCTTGACAAGTGGTCGATTGCACTTCACGAGCAAGATCGGGAGGGCACCCCGTCCCTAGGACGCAAAGGGACTCGCAGTAAAATTCGTTTCGCTGACACGAGGAAAAGCATTCGTTTTGCTGTCACCCATCCCTTCTGGGGAAAGAGTGAACGTAGATTTACTAACGTTTCTTGAAACCCAAATAAGGCAGAGGGTCATTCTTTTTATTGTTCGTCGGCATTAGTATCCAAGACTGATCGAACACAATTCGTTAGTGCAGGGGCAGGAAGCACACGCCCGAATACCATAATTACAATTGAGATTTTTATCTATACGTGTTGAGTGCCCACTTTTTTCTTGTTATGTTTTGTAGAAAATTGAACAAGAAATATGCCTATTTTTTCCAGTTTTAGTCTGAGAGTTCATGAAGAACTTTCGTTTTTTAAAAATAATTACAATTTTTTAATGAGATATTTATTTTTTGAGAAAGTAATTTACAGATGAATAAAATACACATATCAAAAAATTAAACGAAACAAACCAGTAATTTTTATGTTTCAGAGCGTCCATTTATCATATTTTGCAAAGTACGCGTAAATTTCAAAATTTAATGTAGGCAAAACTACACAAATAAACAATTTTCAGGTAAATAAAGATACACGTGCCTCTTTTTTTTGATGTCCAGAATGAATGCCATATATTCGTGTCATTTTTTTTTTTTCGTCGTGTCAATTCGAGTGATATTTGACGTGGAATGGCTCATATTTCAATTCGTTTCGCTCTTACCCATTAGAACATACCCACGATGTTACACACAAAAATATGTATGACACAATGCCATACATTCTGGGGGCAGAGTGAACATCTGAAATACTAACAACTTTTGAAACCCTTATCAGGCAGACGGTCATCCTTTTTTTAGTTCTTCAGCACTTGCATCAAAGACTGGCCGAACACAATTCGTTAGTACATGGGTAGGCAGAGTGCGCCCTCATACTTACAATTGATTTTCTTAGAACTGTATGTGTGGAGTGCCCACTTTTTTTCTTGTTGTATTTTATAGAAAATTGAACAAGGAACACGTCTATATTTTTTTCAAATTTTTATCTCATCGAGTTTATATAGAAATTTTACTTTTTGTGAAGAAAATACATTTTTTAAAATGAAAAAAATATTTTTTTTGGAAAATTTATTTACAGAGGAATAAATACACATTTCAAAGTATTAAATGACACAAGCCAGAAATTTTTATATTTAGTACATTCGGAGAGATAATTGATCTTATTTTGTGAAATACCTGTAAATTCCAAAATTTAATATAGCCATAACTACACAAATAATCGATTTTCAGGCAAATAAAAAAATGCGTGTCTCTTTTTTTGATGTCCAGACTTAAGAAAAAAAATATCGTACATTTAAAAAAATGTCGTGTCAACTCTTGTGCGATTTGACGTGGAATGGCTCATGTACCATACAAACATGTATTACAAAGCTTTAAACATATGATGAGTAACTTAATTACAATGTCAAAAATTACTGCATGCTATAACAATGTATACAAATGTATTATAAACGCTAAAATAAATGAACAGAATTATTGCAGTCTTTTTCAAAGCATATTTACAGTCATAAGTGATTTAAAGGCGGGAAAAGGATAAAAAACTTTTTATTGTTAAACTACAGCCCGGATCGAAAAAAATCTGGAAGCAATCACAACTGACAATGTTTTGAATGGAAGTTTTGAGAATTTTTACGTATCTGTTTCAGGGTTGTATGATAGAGAATTTTTGTTTTGAAAAATAATATTATTTTGCGTTTGAATTTCCCGCCGATAATTATCAAAAAATGTTTTTCTAATAGAAAACATTATTTTATTATTTTCCATATTTTTTTTCAAAACTGTAAAATAATGTTCAGTTGACAAAAAAACATGTTTCTGGATATAGAGGGGAGGTGGTGGTGGGAAGGTCTAAGAAACCTTTCAAAAATTTTGTTTTTTATATTATGGTCATAATTAAATTACTTATATGTCATTTGGCTTTAGGGAACTTTCTAGCATCTTATCTGGAAAAACCCTTATGATTTCACCACTTGAACTCTGTTTAGATAAACAAATTGAAGGTGCTATTTGGAACTATAGATATAAATACTGTACTTTAGGCAGATTTTTTTCAATGCATGCAGCAAGTCAGCTATTGAGAATGATATTTGCATGAGACATTTGTTTTCAAAAAATATATTTTTTAAAATAACAAAAATCCTTTGAATATACTGATATGGAATATTACTCATTGTGATTAAAACTCATGTGTAAGAGGGCAGTACAGAGTCTTACTGCCTTTTAAAATACTATTGTAAAAAAACTGAAGAAAGAAAAGTAATGAAGAATGTAGATGCTTCATACCTTGAAACACTTGAAAATGAACATATTTTGAATTTCTCAGTTTCCACTTATACAACAATGAATATTGAGACCTCATGATTTGGAATGAATCTTTGGGTTCTCATAAAATGAAGGAAATTAAATATTTATATGTTTGATAATACATTTATCAATAAAAAATAATTACAAATGTATTAAATATTTAATACAGGCATGTTTCACTGTGATCTATATAATCACTTTGACAGTGGTGTATCAAAGAGGGGCCACAGGATCAACAAGGTCATGGGAGCAATACCTCCACCCCCATGTGAACATTTTTTTGTAATTTTACTAAATTTATTCAAAGCAATTACCACATATTAATTGCACCGTACAAAATGAATTCCCATAATGAATATACATTTTTAAATTTCAACATAACAGTATCCATATTTTTGTATTGTTTCAAAAATATTTGTGGGAGAGCAGGTGCTGAATGGAAATATATTCCCCCCAGAAGTATTTTTGGATCCATTTCTGTGCTTTAGTAACTTAATTTTCTATACACTGAATTGGAAAGTATTGTGTATACTTCTGAACTGGGTACCATTTCTCCATTAATTTAAATTAATATTCTGTAATGATGTTGACGTGTAGTACCAATGTAAGGAAAGTAATATACAACTTGTTTTTCTTACAATGCTCTTTTGATACAATTTAGGAATTCAATAGCTATATGTTTGTATTATGGAATCGATATTAAATTTAAACATGATTATCTACAGTTTTCAGATAATTGATTTCTTAAATTGTTGAGGATATATTGTATACCTTTGATCAACAACTTCATTAAAAAATATAAATTAATATTCCAAACTGGCCATAAATCAATGTACATCGGTGCTGAATATGTATGTGTCTATATACAGGGTAGCCCGTTTAACTTGACAAATCAAAATAACTCAAAAAATATGCAACATATAAAAAATGTCAAAGGCAAAAAATTAAAATCTCCAAGGGGCACTTCTGTCCGACCTAAAATCAAAGTTCCCCGCTCGCTTCTTAAGGGTGAGGCGGGAACCAACTTCGAAATCTTAAATGATAATCCCCCCTTTTTATTTCAGATTCGGATTCTACACTAAAAAAATACATAAGTTCGGTCTGAAACAGTTTTTGATCGAGAGAGACGATACAGACATGTTCCAGACAAAAAATTAATCTTTCCATTGGGAAAATCTGCCTGACCTGAAATCAAATCTCACTCACCCGTCCCCTAGGGTGGAAGAGGCAACTTTGAAATCTTAAATGGAAACTCCCACTTTTTCATTAAAAAAATTGATTTAACATGGTTATTGGGTGATTATGGGTGATTTAACCGTACATGAACACAAATAATCGGATCATCTCTCTCGGTCAAAAAGTGTTTTAGATCAAACGTATAATAGTAACATAAACGTAACGTTTTAGTGTAGAATCAGAAACTGCAATAAAAAGTGGGGGTTCTCATTTAAGATTTCAAAGTTATCTCCAGCCATATCCTCAAGGCGCGAGCGGGGTATTTTGATTTTAAGTCTAACAGATGTCGCCATCGGAGGTATTAATTTTTCGCCTTTGAAATTTTTTGTACATTGCATATTTTTCGAGTTATATTGATTTGTGAAGTTAAATGGGCCACCCTATATAAGAATTTCAATGGATTGCATCTTACTTTGAAATTTTCTTTTTCTGTATTTGTATCCACAGCAATGAATAGTAAATATTTATCATTTTTATGAAATACTAAGTAATAAATAATGCCTTTGAATGGTATTTTTGAAGGAAAAGGATTCAAAAGGAGAAAAATCTTACAAAAGATAGTTTGATATATTTGTATGGTACTGTTGTATGGTATTTGCAAATATTATTTTTGCAATAAAAAGCTCAAGATTCAACAGGACTCAAGATGTTCATGTTTCTTTGCAAGATAAATTATTTCCTTCAAAAGTCTGTTTTTCCCGAATCTTGCTAACGAGGAAGCAACCATGGTCTCTGCTCTTGATCGTTACCATTGTTAAAAATCGTGTAGCATTCATCTACTGGTGCCTCCAAATCTTTTATTCAGTTTTTGAATTATTTTTTATTTTTTTTCTTTCTGGAGTGTGTTTTATATTTGAATTCTTGATATTCATTTTCGGTACATGTAGAGGGTAATGCTGTTTAAGAACTGAAGTAGAATGCAGTGGTGACCAGTGGCTAGCGAATTAGGACGGGCTTTTTTGTCCGAACTATCACATGCATTTTACCTCTTCAAAATATTTCATGAATGAGGAAAACTATGTCATGTAGAGTACAATCGATTTGCACGTATCGGGATTTAAATCCTTGTCTAAGACTATTTTTACTTTTTTTTACGGAAGAGTGTGCTCACGCGAAAATAACGAATATTTTTAAAAAATATTTCCAGCAAAGAAAACTGTAATTTATGAAGTCAGACGAAAGCGTTGGTATTCTTAGCTTAGTTAATAGCCGCTGACTCTGCCGAACAACTGACCTAATAGCAGCATGGTGCCCCCACCCCCAACTTCCAGTACCTCCTCTCTTTCTCAAGCTTCCAATATCTCGCATGCAGCAGCTACGGACGGACTCTCGATAATCCTCGATGATACCCATTCTAAACACATTTTTTTCGCATAACCGGGCACATAAAACTAAATTCGTCCTCAAAAATTGAGCTGGTGTATGCACAAATTAAACGAGTGGATTTATTGCAAGTTTAATACTTTCTGCAACTCCCTTTTCCTGTGGAGGTATCCGCTCCAGAGCCATTAACGAGCAGCCGCCACTGGCCGAATGATTTTCACTCGGTACTGAGATAAAATTGTTCCAAATATCTGATTTTACAAAGCCATCAGTTCTTTAAATGGAAGCAGAGAGCCATCTTTTAGTCGCCTTAGTAGTATCTGAAGAAGTATATCCTATTTCTCTTCTTATTCTTTTAGTATCATTTGCTTCATTTCCTTGGTGTTGAATTTCATTACTAACTTGAATTGGAATTCCATGAAATGAATTTTGCTGTTTATTTGCACCATAGGTTTTCACTTTAGAATGTCCTTGAATAATCAAATACATGGGTCCTCTGAGTGGTTCTGCTGGTTGCTTGTAGTGGGAAAACAAAGGATCTGTTGTTAGCAAAGAACTTGTAGATGTTTTCTCCGTACTCGTTGCTGTAGTTGCTAAAGCAGTATTTAAATGATCATAATGTTGATCCTGTTGTGATGGAACCATTTCATTTTGCAATAAGCTGTGTAAGAATCCAATATTGGCGTCGTGATTTGTTTTATCAGCATTTGGGAAAACTTGATTCTCAGTGAAGAACGGTGTCTTTGGATTCTTTACTCCATTCACTGGGATGGAAGTAGTTAATGCCAAATCATTATTCTCAGCAACTGTTGCTAATTGAGTTTTCCCCGTCATCCAGTCAGCCATTGTGGCATGAAACACGAGGTTCGCTTCTTGCACTGTAATACTTGGTTGAGTTGAAGTACCAGGAGTGTACACTTGTAACGGTAACATTGTTGAAAGTTCGTCTGCTGTACTTTGATATTCTGACACGCTATATATATTAGGTAGTAATGGCGGAGGAATTAGCATAGTGTAAGGAGGCCTCTGTTGTTGGGGACGTATCGGCTCTTTCAGGTCTGTTGCAAACTTATTTTTAGCAGTAGGTGTGGACGTCTCCTCAGAAGACATATATATTTGCACACCCATTGATGACGTTAATTGGTTTAGAGAAGCGGATTGCTGTTGATAACCATTTGAATTATTATAGGAGTCAACTGCCGGTGAGATTTGTTGTGGAATAGCCGTTTCCTTCAATAAGGGCATGGGATATGGATGGGGATGTTGATGTTGGTGGGGATGATGATGATGGTGGCGGGTGTAAAACTGATGCTGGTGCGTTGAAGCAAATTTGGGGCCGTCCACGAACTGGAGGAACGGGTCGTGGGCGTGGCGCCGCGAGGCCGCGCTGGCGTCCGGGGGCGCCGCCTCCGCCTCCGCCTCGGGCGCGGGCGCGGGCGCGGGGGCCTGGGCGGGCGCGGGGGCGGGCGCGGTGGCGGGCGCGGGGGCGGGCGCGGGGCTGTTGGGCGGCCGGGGCGCGGTGGACTGCTCCGCCGGCTGCGCACTCAGTGTGGGCGGGTCCGGCGTGCGCGACGACGGCTCGATCCAGTAATGGACACGCTCCAGCACAGGCGGCACGTAGTCATACGTAGGATCGTTTTTGAGAGGGTCTCTGCGACCCAGCGGCGTCCATTCGTCATAGTCCATTCGCGGGGAGAACAAGCCGCGAGACTCCTTGTCGGGAGAGGCGTCAGCCGGTTCTGCAACACAAGGCAACAGGTCAGGCCTTCATACAAACCACATGTCCATACTGGTCTGTGCAGTGTTTTATACGAATCCATTAGCTAGTAGCCAATGCCTGAATCCGTAAGAGTTGCTTGTGTCCCCTTTATGTACCTCATTAGAAATTTTAGGTTTACTGATCTTCAGCAACATAAAATATCAATGTGTACATTTTTAAAATGATTTGGGAAACTGATTTACATACACTTATTTACAAGATGCTCATATGTGACATTTCGTAATGAGTATTTCTCTTTTGTCAGGAAATATCGTCGAAATACGAAACAAAAATGCATATTTAGCAAAACAAACAAACAAACAAAAAAAAAACAACAAAAAACTTCACAACCAGCTCTGGGTTTTAAGATCCATATAAATGCATTTTAACTTAGTAGCTCACTATATGATCTTCTTTCTCGGGGACTTCACCGTATTAGGTACTTGCAGTCCTCATTTCAAATTCCAAGTACAAGACACGACGATTGATTTCCTTCCAAGGACATACGTAACAATGTCTCTCAAACCAGGACAAGTTCAACGTACCGAGATCGCCTTAATACGGTAAAGCTGTCCACAACGACCTTACTCGTTCGTGTCACTTGATGTGTCGGCGAGGCCTCAACTTGAGCACGACAGGTTACGACATTTTGGAATTTCCTTTTAAATGCCATTCTTGTGGAAGGAAAGGATTTCAAATACTGACACACTAACCCAGCAGTGATCAAACTTCACCTGCATTTGGTTAAGGAAGAAACAAGTTCTACTACATCCAGGAATTACAACAGATATAAACATCGAGATCGATCGAGTGTACGTGATTCTGTACGCTCTAGAATGTGGAACGGTATTTCGCACTGCTTTAGTTCGGAATATCCAGATGGTACAACACTGAAGACGAAAATATCCAATGTGAAATGCCTGTACAAGCTTCGGTAGAAGACATCGATTTAAAAGAATTATAAACAGCAATATAGGGACTAAAAAATCAAAAAGCGCCGGGACTTGAAATAAATGTCGAACTAATGAAATACGGAGGTTTGCTGTTAAAGTGAAGTTTCCTCCACCTATTAAATTTATGTTGGAAGCAATGCAGGGTCTCTAATGAATGGCAAAAACAAAAGAGATTTCATTATTTTAAAAAGGGGGGAAAAGCGACTGTGACAACTATAAAGGTTATTATCCACATGGTATCAAATATATGCAAAAAAATTAAATAAAAGGCTTGTTAATATCCCTGATATTTTAACAAAAGTAGAACAAAATGGTTTTAGAAAAGGACGCTCTTGAATAGATACTATTTTTACCATCCGACAACCTACAGAAAAACGTACGGAATTTAATCTACAGACCCATTTAGCTTTCATCGATTATGAAAAAGGTTTCGATAAATCGAAACCTCTAGTTTATGGGAAATTACGAAAAAAAAGAGGCTTCCATCACCACTTATTTGTGAAGATTAAATCTCTGTATCAGAATACCTCCGTTACTTTAGAAATTGAAGGAAAATATTCAAAAGAAATAAAAACAAATCAAGGAGTTCGCCAAGGATGTAGCCTTTCCCCAACACTGTTTAACATATACTTGGATGATGACATTCGAAAATGGAAGAACAAAATTAGTCCAGGAATTGAGCTTAAAAATTGAGAGTACCTAAAGACACTCCTATTCTCTGATGATCAAAACATAGTCCAAGAAAGTCAGGATGACTTACAGAGGTCTGTTCATCAATTAAACCAAACTTGCAAGGAATGTAATCTAAAGATTTCAAAAACGAAGACCAATACAACGGAATTTGTGTGGAACGTTTTATACGTACAAAAATAATATTGGAAAATACGATGCGGAAACAAGTTAGCCGTTTTAAATATTTGGGTTATGACATAACTTTCTTCACAGAAGTTGATACAGATGAAAAAAAATTAAAAATTTATCAGAATATATGCGAAACCATTCGACGAACTCTTGAAAGATAAAACACGCAGATAAACTATAATAAAGATATAAAAAGTAATAGCTGTTCTGCCTCTTTTGTTCGGAAGTGGATGCTGGATTCAGAGAAAGATACACAAGCGTACAGTCTGCCGAAGTCTGCTGTTATTCTTGAGATCTGTAAAAAAAATGTATCATACTAGACAAACTCAGAAATGAGGAAATTCAGAAAGAATCGTTCAAGTAATTAATGACAAGATACAATGTTACAGACAGAAATAGTTATATGTAAAAAGAATGGAACTGACTGGCATTCCAAAGCAGGCGTTTAACTGCACCCTACAAGGCAGAAGAGACTCAGGTAGACCGCGGAAAAGATGGAACTCTTAGAAGCCGGAACAGGTCATTGATCTATCCTTAACGTGAAGAAGAAGAAGAAGAAGAAGAAGAAGAAGAAGAAGAAGAAGAAGAAGAAGAAGGAGGTATACAGACTCTTGACTTTAAGCACTACTATATTAAATCTAAGAGTAACATTAAAATTGACGGAAAGAAATCGAACTTCCACATTAATAATTCATTATATTGAATAGTAGAACACAATTCAATTTTTAATATGCTGTGCGAAAAACACGGGTTCTTGTGCTTCCTTCCGTGTGCGAAACAGCGAATTTTTACTGTCTCACCCTTACTTAGTAAGAAGAGGAAATAATGTAATAGTGCGTAGGAAAACAGCAAATTTTCGACAGAAAAACATTGCAGAGCACTCATAAAGAAAAATGTATAAATCTTGTTCGTATATATAGTAAATGACTTCCTCTAACACACTGGGTATTCAGAATCCATGTTTCGTGTGTCCTTGATACCGAAAAATCGATTGACGGCAAAACGTCTGTCCATTTTGTCCGTCTGTCCGTCCCTCTATAGTCAGAGCTGACGCCTAAACAGTTCAGCCCATTTTCTCGAAAAATGATATTTCCCGATCCATTTAACCCAGGCCCTGTGAGTTTGAAACACATTTTGACTTGGGGAGGGGCGTTCTTTACACGAAGTCTCCCGCAATATTTTCAAAATTGTCTCAAATAATGGCTCCAAATTTCTTTCATATTATTTTATCTTCGGATAGCGTAAAGGACGCTTAAGAGAATGGTACAGGTCTCATTTTCGTTAAAATCCTTAATATGTCGAAAATTGCGAAAGTTTGCGCATTTTTTCGGTATCCTCCTACAATTGCAATATTGAAGATATAGCTTTTTCTAAATGAAATTCGTTCTTTAAAGTCAGGTCTTGAAATAAAATCATCAACAATTTTTCAAAACCATGAGTATTTTCCCTGTAATTTTGTAAGAAAATTTCAGGCGATTTTGAAAGGCAATATTTATTTTTTAAAAGAATTATTTTCTCAAAAACTGCTCGAATTTTTTTTAATTTTCTCCTTGTATCTATCAATAGACGGTAAAAAAATTGCAGCTAGTCTCATTTTCTCCCTGTATTTTCGAAAACTCCAAAAACTTATCATATCCAAAATACAAACTTCAAGATAGAAATTTTTGTTACCCAAATCTGTTTGTAAAAAATGTTTAAAACGGTTATGTACAGTTTTTTGAAACGACGAGTGGTTTTGCGTAATTTATGCTTGAATTTAATGGAATTAAAAAAAAACATTTTCTCAAAAAGCGCTCCAAATTTTTTCATAGATTTCTTTCCACAGATAAAAAAGAAATTCTTAAAATACTGGCGGACAGTCTCATTTTCGTCAAACGTTTTGAGTTTCGAAAATTGGAAATTTAGAAATAATGCAAGAAAGTACGTGCTGTTGTAACACCATTAGTTTCATTTTAGTGGTAGTGTGCGAACATTACTCTTGCTTATTGTGATCTGACATAGCCTGAAGCACTCAATATTAGACTTTAGACGTCCGTCAGAGTTGGGACGGAGTTACATCGAGGAAGATGTTATGCGTGCAAGAGCACCCCTGACAGGCACTGAACAGGTAGAAGTTCCGCCAATTTTTATTGTAATTTTTGTTTCAAGCAGGAAATAGAAAATAAAGAGTGTCACCAATAGAAATCGATTTAAGAAAGCCTAGTTGGTGTTGCTGTATTTTGCAAATTCAATATCCGTGACCAACAACTTAACCCTAATCGCACTCTAAATACGCGTCGCAAAATCTACCGTCAAATTCGTTCCAATCGCGCCAAATAAAGCAGGGATCTTATACTGACCCGGACGATTTTAATTATTTATTGCTAATAAAAACGTCCTATCCGAATTCTTTTCAGCAGCTTATCCTCAATCACAGTCTAGATGAAGTAGTTTTTACTACTTATAAAAACAAGATTTATCTCATTTTTCGACACAAAGGGCCCGAAAATGGAGTTTTTCTGACGAAAAATCGCAACTTTTCGCTGAAGTGTTCGAATGACTTTCTCTTTACTACGCAAGTACGTTAAGTGGATAAATCTTGTTCCTGTATAGTAAAACCTTGCTCTCAATCTAGTAAATTACTTATTCTAATACGTTTTGTTATCGGAATGTACTTTTTTGTGGTCCTGGACACCAAATTGTTACAAGAAAATCGAAAAAATTAATCTTTTGCCATTTTCGAAATTTCTAGAGATTTTAACGAAGAAATTGATTGAAGTTGATGGAACCGACATGAGCCGTATTATTAGCAAACTTACATCCTT
>JAHLJT010008446.1:151844870-151860564 GCA_031308135.1 Acheta domesticus
ACGGAATGGCGCGTCAATCGATTTTCAAGTATGAAGAAGCAACAAATCATGGATTTTGACTACATCACGAGATAGAGGATTTTTTTTTCTAAATTTAGCAACAGGTTTTATCCACTTTTTTTGTCACCAGACCCCTGCTATAAGAGATTTTCTGGCGAAAATTCCCCGTTTTCCGCCGCACGATACATAACTTTCTCTTCTTACGAAGTATTCGTAAGGCGAGAAAGTAAAAATGATAACCTTTCCAGTGTCCCTACAGAATCGGAACTGGCCGAGACCTTTTCAGATATTTTCAAACAATTCTAGAAATTTCTAAAACTTTTAGCAGTGCTAAAACTAATGAATGTATATAGAAATTGGAATTTAATTTGTATAAAAACATACTTCATCAAGATCATACAAGATCACTTTAAAAATATTTTAATACAAAGAAATATATCTAAACAAGTAACATATCTAAAGTCGGAATCAATGCGCGTTACTAGTGTTGCTAACTTAATGTGAATATTTGTCACTAATTGAACGAGAGAATTGTGCGAAAAATCGACGTCAACACATGGACTCATCTTAATAGTCACAATTGTTATTCAAAGGAAATATAACTAGCTAAACTACGTAATAATAATGGTATGAATATAAAATTGGCAACGATCTTGCTTTCAGGTGTTTGTTAGAATTTAGTTTCGATTATAAAATTCCAATTCAGTATCGGAACTCCTATCAAACTCAATGTTTATTTAACCTAAAATGCTTAATGTAATCTGTAACAGCGAACCTAATTCGATCATTGAAGTCTGATGCCGGTTCTGGTTTTGTAAGAACGTAAATTAAGGCTATCAACAGGGGTTAGTGGTAAAGATTAGTCGAAAAGATTTAGTGTTAGAGAATTTTAGTTTGGCTGATGAAGCGAGGATAGTGTCTGACGCCTAAAATACAGTGGCGAAGCTAGAGTCATGCAGTTGGGTATTTCAAAGTTCTTATTTGCTAAGGAAGGAAACTTCAGCAAATACCGGAAATGTCACGTTTGCCTCATATCTCTGAAGATTGTCTGAATTACCTCGTTAAGTAATCAAATTTTGAGAATAACAGTCTTGAGCATTTAATGATATCTTCGGGAAGTCGTTGAAAGAATCTAGCATTGTGTAGTTAGTAATATATAAGAGAATGTTTAAGCATTAAATGTTCAAATATTGTACGAAAAAGATGTTTGTAATATTGTAAACTTCCGGTGGAATGAATGGGGGTATTTTTGTTGCCAGATTTATCAATTACTTAGGCTATAAGTCCTCACAATAAATTCCACATTATATGACGAAAGGTGGCGGTGATCTTTCCCAGCTTTATGGGGAGAACCGGTTCTGACAACATGGGCTTCGGGGGTTTTCCCCAAATCCCTAGAGCAGGGCACCACCACAGCCGAGACAAGCTCTGTACTTCGGTTTTTCTTTCTTGGCGCACTGGGGGAGTGTCAATAAAATGGAATATCTCACGGTGTTTCGTATCGTTCTCGGTTGTGTCTCTTAAGAGTCGCATGATCGCGACAGTATCGAGAAGTGCTGGCGATTATGCGACTCCTGGCGGCACAACGGAGGACGACGCGAAATACCGTGCGATATTTCATTTTATTGACACACCCCCGTGCGCCAAGAAAGAAAACCGAAGTATACGCTTCCGATTGGTCTCCCGACAAGTGTGGTAATTTAGTGCGTATCAGGGTAAGATAATTTGCGGGGATTCGAAACAGGCGTGCATTTTCATTTCGCGCACCGATTTCCTCTCCTTGCGTGATCTCGATTGGCGCGTCGTCACGACTTGCCACACAACAGGCACGTAATCGGTTGTTTAGTTATCTCTCCTTAAATGTGGGAATATCTATTTATTTATTTATTTATTTACGTCAAAAACAGTTAAAAACTGCGTATGACGAGCTATGGGGAGAAGTGAATTTTGTGCACGTTTTCATAATTCTGTGGTCTCTATCCTAAACCATATTCTAGTCGAATTTTGAATACAGAAAAGAGAGTTTTTTTTCGAGTTTTGTTGACAAAATATTCGCTCCTATATAATAAAATATATTTTCAAAGGTAAATTAGCTATAAATTTCTGCCCTGAACCCTCATGTTCTTCATGAAAGAATAATACTTTTTGCCGCGATAATATGAAAAACAATAATTTGAATAACTATATTTCCCACTGAAATTCAGAAGACGTGTACAAATAATGAACTTACATTTATGTCCAGAAGCAAAACAAGGGACCATCTCAGCATTTGCTCAAGGATCAGGGAAACTGGACGAAAAACCTGATCGAGATGGGGGCCATCAACCCAGAAACTGTGGTACAATACTTGTTACAGGTTCTTTAGAATTATACAGTCCAAATGATAAATAATTACATTAACTATCATTGTTAAAATTAATTCTACTTTCCTTTTTGATGCTCGGTATAGTCTCGAATTGTATAGAAACAGTTATGCAGCAGAAAAGATTTTACTTGGGACTTAAACTTTTCTATTGAATTTAATCGTTTAATGTCTTCTGGCAAAGTGTTGTAGAGTAATGTACATGAATTGTATGTGAATTTTTTGTAGTGAGCTGTTGATACTGCCACCTGGTGAATATGATTACTACGTCGTGTGTTATACTTATAGACATCGGCGTTTGCTGAAAATATATTCCCGTCCTTAAGTAAGTCATTTTTGACAAAAACTACTGATTCGTAAATCAGGAGACAAGGTAATGGTACAATTCCTAGATTAATAAAGAGTGACTTACAAGAATCACGTGGGTTGGATTTGCTTATTATTCGTACAATTCTTTTTTGTAATCTGAAAGTCTGTGAACTATAAGATGTGTTTCCCCAAAATATTATGCCATATCTCAGGCGGGAGTGAACATTGGCAAAATATACACAACGAGCTGTATGAAGGCTGACGGAATTTGAAAGAATTCTGAACGCGTAGCATAATGAGCTTAATTTTGTGTTCAATTCATTTAAGTGGGCATTCCATTTGAGGTTTGACTGAATTGATAGACCTAAAAATTTTTTACATTAACATCAGTCAATGGCACACCGTTCATTTTCAATGGAGTACAGAATTTTTATTTGATATGGAAAACTGCATTGAAACTGTTTTATTTTCATTTACTTTTAATTTGTTATTACGGAACCAATTTGAAACGTCTGATATTGTACTATTTACGGTTTCTTTGTTGCAAAGAATATTTGTATCATCCGCAAAGAGAACTGTTCTTCCGTTTCGAATCGCTAAGGGCATGTCATTTACGTATAATAGGAAGAGAATAGGGCCTAAAATCGATCCTTGCGGGACTCCTCGTACAATTGGCAAAGAACCGGAAAGGTGTGTACATAAAGTTCCATCATTCCAGTAAGGTATTTCTACTCTCTGAGATCGTTGTTTAAGGTACGAACATAGCCAATCTAGAGCAATACCACGGATTCCATACGAAGGTAATTTTGAAAGTAAAATGTTATGATCAATGACGTCAAAAGCTTTTGAAAGATCTAAAAATATTCCAATAGTTGCTTCGTTTTGATCCAATGATGAGGTAACATCCTCAAGAAAAGAAAAAATGGCTGTTTCCGTAGATTTTGATTTCCGGAATCCATGTTGGCAATTTGAAAACGCGTCGTGTTTATTGAGAAAGGAACAGGATCCTCCTTATCTTGAATTTGTTCTAATGGTTCTATACCTTCATCAACTAGGTATACTTTTAGTGAGTTGATGTAATTGTGGTGCATTCAATCATGTCTTTTTTCCTACAGTTACAGGGTACAGTCAGGTTCTTCTCTAAGAAACCGCTTCCACTGTATTCGCAGCTCATTTACTGTGGCTCCTGTGTTATTAATCTTTCTCACAATTGCTTTTTCCAGTTGCAAAGTGGACTTAGAATCTGCAATTGTCATTTCAAATACTGTTCTTTGAGATGACGGATGGTATTATAACAGCGGGAACGTGATGAATTTTATTTTTACCAGTTTGCTCTGTATTCAAAGTGCTCTGATACAAGAAAGTTGTGGTCGTTAATGTTTAAATTATTGGCTTTGTTGGTCACAATTTTCATCGAAGTGAGAGCAATTTCGAAGTTGCGATTTTGACCTGTGCACGTACCATTAAAAGCGATTAAATGTTTTTTCCGAATGTTTCTTCTGTGATGGGTACAGATAAAGAAGAAGCTATTTCTTGGGAACCCTGGGAACTGTTGTTTTGCCCCACTTGTGACTTACACCCAGTGCCGGCGTTAGGAATGGGCAGACAGGGCGATCGCTCGGGCAGTCATGGGGTCCGATGATGGGACTGATGGAAAAAATTAGTAAAAATTGGAAAAGAAATTAGAACTCGCGAAAATCTTTATCCTGTTTATATAAGTCACGGTATAGTAGTCTAACATTTCATAAAATTTTCAATTAATTTTTACTTTAAATAATTAATTAATAATACTTACAAGTAGGACTCTATGAAATGAATCAAATGTTGCTAACATGAAAATAGGTTCTACTGAAATTCGTATTTTTACTTTCCGTACACGTACGTATATACGGCGTAATATACGTAGTATAGGGAAAGTTATGTAATGCTGCACAAAAAAAGGGCGGATTGTCTTTGTAAGACAGCACAAGTAAGTACTGTTGTAGCACCACTAGTTTTTGCAAGTCGCGAAAACCGAACGATACCCGGAAATGGAACTAGCACCTTATTTTTTTACCGTCTCTTATTACATAAATGGAGAAAATTTAAAGAAACAAATTGGAGCGATGTTTGAGAAAAAATGGTAAATTTCAATAAAACCGGACAATATACAAATATTAGGTGTTTACTCATTGCCCAATGCCATATTTTTTTCGACGTATTCAAAAAATTGTGAAGCGCAACGCCGACACCTACCCATACTTGCGTTTTCCTGTTCCTCATACTTGCGTTTCCCTGCTCCTTCGGCCAAGCTCCTGGTTCGATGAAAAAAGAGGGACCAGCAATATCTCGAAGCTGAAAGCTGGACGGCCCTGCTTTACAGAATCTGAGATCTTTCCATTTTCAAGGATTTCTAGGAAAGAAAAGTCATTATGGAGCCATTCCACGTCAAATCGCACAAGAGTTGACACGAATTTTTTTAAAATGTACGATATTTTTTCTTAAATCTGGACATCAAAAAAAGAGACACGTATTTTTTATTTGCCTGAAAATTGATTTTCTGTTTAGTTACGCCTATATTAAATTTTGGAATTTACAGGTACTTCACAAAATAAGATCAATTGTTGCTCCGAATGTACTGACTATAAAAATGTCTAGTTTGTTTCATTAATACTTTGAAAAGTGTATTTTATTCCTCTGAAAATAAAATTTTCAAAACATATTTTTTCATTTTAAAAATGTATTTTTTTCAAAAAAAGTAAAATTTCTATATAAACTCGATGAGATAAAAATTTGAAAAAAATATAGGCGTGTTCCTTGTTCAATTTTCTATAAAATACAACAAGAAAAAAGTGGGCACTCCACACACAGAGTTCTGAAAAAATCAATTGTAAGTATGAGGCTGCCCTCTGCCTCTGCTCCTGCACTAACGAATTGTGTTCAGTCAGTCTTCTGAAGTTCTGAAGAACTAAGAAAAGAATGGCCGACTGCCTGATTAGGGTTTCAAGAGTTATTAGTATTTTAGATGTTCACTCTGCCCCCAAAATGTATGACATTGTGTCATACATGTTTTTTGTGGGTAACATCGTGGGTGACTTGCGGGTCATCATATTCTTATGGGTGAGAGTGAAACGAATTGAAATACGAGCCATTCCACGTCAATCGCACAAGAATTTACACGACTATTTTTTTAAATGCATGCAATTTAAAAAAATAAATGACACGAATATATGGCATTCATTTTGGACATCAAAAAAAGAAACACGTGATTTTTTATTTACCTGATAAATGATTATTTTTGTAGTTATGCCTGTATTAAATTTTGGAATTTACGCGTACTTTGCAAAATATGATTCTTTGATGCTCCGAATGTACTAAGCATAAAAATTCCTTGTTTGTTTCGTTTAATATTTTGATATGTGTATTTTATTTCTCTGTAAATTACTTTCTCAAAAAATAAATATTTCATTAAAAAATTGTAATAAAATAATGAACATTTCTATATGAACTCTCTCAGATAAAAATTTGAAAAAAAATATAGGCGTATTTCTTGTTCAATTTTCTACAAAATACAACAAGAAAAAAGTGAGCACTCAACATGTACAGATAAACAAATCTACTGTAAGTATGCGGGCGCGTGGTTCGTGTCCCTGCACTGACGAATTGTGTTCGATCAGTCTTTGATCCAAGTGCCGACGAAAAATAAAAGAATGGCCGTCTGCCTGATTAGGGTTCAAGAAACAATAGTAACTCACATGTTCACTCTTTCTCCACAAGGGATGGGTGACAGCAAAACGAATTCTACTACTGCTTTTCCTCCTGACAGCGAAACGAATTTTACTGTATCCCTTTGCGTCCTAGGGATGGGTGCCCTCCTGACCTTGCTCGTGAAATACAATCAACCACTTGTCAAGGGACATGAGTAAAATTTTCTCAACATCAGTCACAATACGCACCTTATGAAGACAAGAGTGCTAATGTTTGTTCTGTGAATCGTGTGTACACTGTGCAACATGAGTAGCGATCACCTTACGAGATGTGACAGATGTTTCAATCCATTTGATCTTTCTGATCACGATTTTTAGAAAAGAAAATCTCCGAGACGCGTAAACCACAATTGGCTGGTGAATATACAGGAGTCATTAAATTGGCAAATTTATGATTCATTTTGGAAGGGAATCTGTTTCCAAAACAGCCTTTGTTAGTGAAGAGAGCTTCGAGATCAGTGACTCTCGTGACATTAACAAAAGTAGCGGAACGTCCAGTGAATATAGTGAAAAGAGTGGAAATTAAAGAAATAACAATCTTAAGATCTTCAGATTGTTCGTCAAGTGTTTGAGAAATTAATAAAGAGAAGATAAACAAGAGTTTAATTTCAATAGGAGAAACCCTCGCCAAGTAAAGAATATTGGAACAAAAAACGGTATCCCCATGAGAAATTTCAGAAGTAAAAAGTGCCAACACAGATAAAATTTTTCACATTGAAGATCCTTCGACGTCCATCGAAAATCAGGACAGTTACAATTTAGAAACTTATCGATTCCTTTCACTCAACAGATGGCATGACGTTCAATATTAAAATTTTGACAATTTTTGAAAGTTGGACATACAATAAAATATTTTTGCAACCGAACGCATGATAAAAGTGTCTAAAACGTTGGCTGAAGAAATGGAATTTTGTCCAGACCTGCAGTAAATTCGGTAAGGCATGAAAACTGTGCATTGTGACGAAAGTGCAGGAATTCTATAGTAAGCGAGTACTTGTATTTAAAGTTAGTTGTGAGGGAACAGAAAATTTCAAAATGTCAATCAAAACACGAGTCAAGAATCCGTCATTTAATTATTTATAAATTCAATCGTGAAGTCTTCCTACCTCAAGAGTATTAAATTACTGCTTCATTCAAAGAAACCGACGGCCAGTAACGCAAGAAATGCATCTATTGCAGCAATCTATTATACGCTTTTTCGTAAAATATTAATATCTTTTAAAGTTACTGAGATCCCACTTCGATTTTTCCTGGAGATATAATCAATACTCTAATGCGTTTATAAATATTTTTTAAAATTTTTAGCTCATCGAGTTTACAAAAATATTTAATTTTCAACATTTCAATTTTTAAAAGTAATTGAAAATTTAGGAAATTAAATATTTTGCAAAATCTTAAAAATTAAACATGTTTTTAAGTTTCGAATGGAATTTGAGCGGAATTTTTTAAATTGGTGTATTCAAGTATATGATATTTTTAAGTTAGTGATGCGCTTCATTTTTAGCAAATTTCATTATACAATATTTCCGAAAATAATAAAGTTAGAAAAAAATAAAAATACACGTGCTAACTTATTTGATCCATATAACAAATAGAAAAAATTAGAAAATAATTAAAATATGAAGGTCAAATTTTGCTCTTTTTTGTGCGATTTGACGTGGAATGGCTCTATAGTGAATCAGTGACGGCTCGTGCTTAGGAAGAATGTTGCACAATCCCTTATAATCGAAAAAGATCTTATAATATGCTACGAGTATACCTTTTTCTTTTTCTTTTTGCAACAATTTCGATGTACATGAAATCATTTTGAAACCAAAGAACGCCCAACGAGTGTTCTCGCCGGAGTCTGGTTGGAGTCTCTCCGGGAGAGCACCATGTAATGCTCTTGGCTCAATTACTGTATTCTCTCTTGGCTGGTGCGTTAACTGCATTAACTGGTCCAACATACGGCCTTCAGTGCGGCAACCTGTGTTCTTCCTTTGGTGGGGGTGTGGGCCCCGAGCGCGGCGCGGCGTGCGAAGGGAATAGGAATTGTATACCTTTGTTTGGCAGTAGGTGAAGCTTCATTTTAAGAACTTCACGTGTTATTGAAAGTACACAAGTTCAGTCAATTATTGATGGCATTACATGAATTATGATGTTTGGAGAATTTATTTTCATTTTATGTTATGTTTGTTGATTCAAAATGTACATCTGATGAGTCCTTTGTGTAAAGTTGGCCGTTTTGAAAGAAGTCACTTTCTGTTTCTCACGATGCATATTCTCGGCCTCGCGGCAACCAGTCAGGTCAAAGCAGCCAACAGTCAGCAGCAAGCAGCCAGCAGAGAGGTGATGTGAATACGAGTTGTGTAGAACATCTTTCATTATTGCAATATATATCAGGGTTATGAAAGTTTCGAAATAAAATAATTTTATTTGTTAAAACGTGCCCAAACAATAGTGCTTATTGCAAAGTGCTGGAGTGCGATTACTGTATTTTCGCAACCAAGTTCTTTTTGTTTTGTTGAATTCTATTACCGTCAATTGCCTCAATGCATAACTAATACAACTAGTGGTGCTATCAAAGCACGTACTTTCTCGCACTGTTTATAATGCTCCTAAATTCTATTACACTACTACAAAAATCAGCAAAGTGATTTCAACCAGACATTTTTTCCCGCTCCGTGACCCGAACTCAGATCCTCAGAGTTCTACAGACATACCACTAAGACACACAAACGTCAAATGGGTCAAACCCGGGTAGAGGCATAAAAAGGTAATTGCCCGATTCATGTAAACAAACATAAATCATTTGGGACAAGGTATAAAATAATTCCATCATAGATATATACTTTCGCTTTCTCATTGAAATTCAAAAATTCAAATTCAAATAGTGGCGCTACCAAAGCACATACTTAACTGACCCGCAACATTATACTTCTGTATAAACCAGCAAAAGTGTTGTAAACCAGCAATTTTTTTCCGCTTCGAGACCCGAACTCAGATGCTCAAAGTTAACGTGCCGACACTTATACCACTACGCGACACAAACGCTGTATGTGTCGGACGCTAACAGGGGCAGGTAAATGCTTGATAGCAAAACAATTGATATGATCGTACATACGTTTTACAAATCCTAGAAGAGACGTGAAAAAGTGTTTAAAGTTGAAAATCACATACAGACACTTCCAGTTTATTTATCGTAATTAATTCTAATTGTGATTAGAATTGCTTCAAATGGTTTTCAATAAAGTTCCTAGAATTCACAATTATTTCCTGTGACAACAGGGAATTGTGACAAATAATACTCCAAATAATACCAAGACTCGAGCCGGGAAAGCTCCGAAGAGACGAGTCCTTGCTCGCCAATAGTCCTACCTCGGCCACCCTGGCATAGTAATAGGTGTATGGTGATATTGGTTCTAACATTAGGAAGCTGAAAAATCGAGAGAATGTGAAAAAATGTGCTTTGGGCGAACAAAGACGGTATCTGGGAAGAGAATCATTTACAACCGAAAACATACTTCAGACTAAAGAGATTAGAAAACTAAGCACTGCAAGAGAGAATGTGCCATTCTATAGCAGCACTAGTTTATTTATTTATTGTGATGAACCGACGCTCAAACACAAAAAAAGGGGGAAAGGCACCGTCACGCCGAAGTGTGTCGGTATTCAGATGACAGGTGTGCCCGTTAAATTTGTAAGTGAATGGGCGCCAAACGAACACTTACCTGACATCCGGCACCAGCTTATGAGCACCTCAGGGGTGAGCACTCTGTTTCAATGAGGGCATGCACAGGGTTTGACAGAACAAGCTTTTTCGAATTTCCTTCACTGTGTTGTTCGCTTGAAGGACGAAAACACGTTTATTGTTGTTTTTAAATTACAATATACTTTCTTCTTGTTACTTAAACCACCTATTATTTAAATTTTAATCTAATTTGACACTTGCTAAAATTTCTGTTTGTTTCTTAAAATTGTCTTTAACATTACTGGTGTGAATGACATAGTGGTAGGTCCGTACCTCGAGTCGACGAATTGCACACCTGTTGTCGTTCCGGCTGGCGCTGTCCCAGGCAGGATAACGGTCAGGTGCCGCCGTTCGAGATGTCGCTATCAGGACGGGCGTCGCAGGAACCACAGCTCGCGTATACGCAATTCCGCCTCTCGCCGACCGGAAGTTGTTGAGAAGAGCCACGGGTTAAATAGCGGGTTAGAGCCGTCAAACGCCACTTTACCCGTATCAATGCAGCCACGATAGCTCGGCTGATTGATTAAATCCCTCTGGATTTCTGCTGTTGTCAACCACTCCTCGACGTGAAGTTTTTTTACAAGTTAAATTTTTGAAATGCTTTCTCCGAATATTCTCTCTGAAGATGTTCTATGTTCTCGAAAAGTTTGTGCTCTCTCTCTCTCTCTCTGAAGTTTTTGTTCTATCTGCCCCAAGTTTTTCTTCTCTCGCCAGCCTCTGTCCCGTATCCCTACTCTTCCTTACATGGCTGCCTTGCCCTATCACGTGATTGCAATTTCTAATGTTACTGGCCGAAATTTTGTGTTCTGGAAGATTCTACTCAAGTCGGAAGTTAATGGGGCACTTCTTAGGGTGATGTCATTTTCTGGGCATCCCATTGGCTCTCTTGGTTGTTTTAGATTTCGCCAGCGCCGCAGAGACAATGCAAGCCCACCCGCCGCCTTTGTGGCGCCTTATGCGTTTTAGGGATTTTCCTACACAATGCAGGGAGGGCCTCTTAATCAACTAGTTTCCGTTCCTAGGTTGACAATGCTGGACCGTCCAGTCGGGGCGGCATGCCCGGGAGTCTCTGGAGGCCATCACTGTCTGCTTTTGTTATTTGAAGACGGGGTTAGGAAAGGGGGCGCGGTTTCTGGCGCGCGCGTCTTTCGCGCGGGGCTGTGACGAATTGAAAGGGTTTCTAATTTGGCGTGACACGAGGGGAGCCGGGTGTTGGGTTAGGGCGCGAGCTTATAGCTCGTCACATTATTTATTTATTTATTTATTTACTTATTTATTTATTTATTTATTTACTTATTTATTTATTTATTTACTTATTTATTTATTTATTTACTTATTTATTTATTTATTTACTTATTTACTTATTTACTTATTTACTTATTTACTTATTTACTTATTTACTTATTTACTTATTTACTAATTTACTTATTTACTTATTTATTTATTTAATCGTATTTCCAAACGCTGTTACATACGAGGAGAAACGTAAATGAAAATATTACGTGCGAATTTTCAGAAAATAATATTTTTAGAAATTGCATATATTTCTGACACTAAATAAGCGAAACCAGCCCATTTTTTCAAAAACTTGTACATGGATTTTTTAAATGGCTATTGTTTACAACACTTTCTTTAAAGCAAAATTACGATCTCCAATTTTGTGGTTTTGAAATATTTACGTTCTTTTGGCATTTTCGAAAAAATGGAGCTACAGCTGAAAACGAGACTAGTCCCATGTTTTTTTCCGTCCCATATTACAAAAGTGAAGAAAATTTAAAGAAAAAATTTGGAGCTGTTTTTGAAAAACAAAATTTTCGTAAATTTCAAGTGCAAATTACGCAAAAACAACTCGTCTTTTCAAAAATTCTATATTACCTTATTTAAAGTGCTAATTTCGTAAAACCGACTTTGAGGCAAAAATCTCTGGCTTCAATTTTGCAGTTTTGAAATGTTGCCCTTTTTGAAAATTTTGAAAATGTCCGAAAAGCTTCGTGTAAAGTACCCCCCAAAATTAAAATATCGGTTTCAAATTCCAGGAGCCGTGACATCAGCCAGAATGATTGGGGAATATCAATTTTGAAGAAAATCGGCAGAACAGTTTAGGCGCTAGCATTGTTCACACACGGACGAACGGACGGAGTGGCAGACGGACGGGCAGACGGACAGACGGACGTTTTTCCGTCAATTGATTTTACGGTATCTAATGCAACAAAACATGGATTTTGGCTACACTACGAGTTAGGTGATTTTTTCTAAATTTAACAACTGGATTTATCAACTTTTGTGTTACCAGACCCCATCTGTAAGAATTTGTTTGGCGAAAATTCTCCGTTTTCCTGCGCACGATAATAAAACTTTCTCTTCTTACGAAGTATTCGTATGGCGATAAAGTAAAAGCTCAAATGCTCACTGGAAATCAAAGCCAGAAGCACGTGCGGGAAGTTCAATATACGGACTGATACGGACACCACGCATAAAATTATGTAAGTCATATTTCAATATAGATTTTTATTAAACGTATGTTTTGAGTGAATGTTGGTGAAAGTCGCTGAATAGTGTCCTATATGGATATTAATTTTATCGTTGGCAAGATTTCCAACTACTTCGATGAGAAATTATAAAGAGTTGTAAATCTGAGATATCATCCTACAACGGCATGAGGTGAATTATTATTAGTTTATCGTATATTATAATTTTTAATTAAAAAACTTGCATGTACTACCTCATGAAAATAAACCTGAAATTTGAAAATATATGCTACGTAATATTTGTATGGTTGTTTATATTTCACTAGGATAAAATATTTTATACCAAGTCTTTTTATTTAATCGATTCATTAGTTATTACTAAATACCGGATTTTCGTGCAGTGAAACTCTCTAAAAATGCACAGCAAAAAACACCAAAACGCGCAAAAACATGCCATACAAACATCAAAATTTGACAAAATGGGGAAGCCTTAAATGGTGAAGAAATGGTATGGAGCCTAAAAACTCTAGTTAATCCACTTATCAATTAATTATATAATACAAATAAAAAAAACAAAGTTCACAGGCGTACACTCAAAATTCATGGTCGATGGGGGTCGCCATAGAGTTGTCCGATTGAGCTAAAATTTTGCAGGGATTGTTTTTTGTTGATTGGAATGAAATAGGGGGTGGGAGTCCAAATTTTCAAGAGATGAAAAGTAAGTTTCACCCTAGTGATCATACCTTCAAAAACCTATTTTTTTTATTAAGAAAATGTTAATGTAGTATCCAAAATTTTGCGTAATACTCCGAACGAATATGAACTATTTACTTTCGGTCTTGCAAAACAGTATTTTTGTATAATTCATCAAACTGTTACTTTTGTTGCAGTATCCAGCAGATTTTTAGGGCCTATAATATTTCAAAATACTTAATTTTAACTTAACATCAACTCCAAAGCAAATTTTGTCCAGTCAAACGTCATTAAAATCCAGAGGTAGTATCTAATGTGGTCACACACAAACCTCGGCAAGCAAGCCACGGTGATGGTCCTGAGTAGAAAATCCTTCCGTGGGCGGCAGATCTAGGCGGCGATCTGGGCAGCGATCTAGGTGGGCCTAAGGCGGTCGTCAGGTTCAGCAGCGCCAAAGCTGTAGGCTTCGCCTTACGCTCCCATCACCGATGTCACCGCACTGGCCAGCGAGCCCATCGGGGTATAAAGGATAGGCGTCGCAGCCCAGAAGGCAGATTGGACTGGATACGATTCGGGGTTCCAGCGCCGGCCACCGAGGAGGACGGACGTACCGCAGGAGGCTCCCGCCACCGGGGGAACTTCGACCGTCGCGGGAAACCAGTCCTTCTCAGGACTAACAAAAATCCTGGCTTTTCCCTTTTAGGGCGTTTTACAGAAAAACAGACCTTTGTAGAGCTTGTACATTTTAACAGCCCTTTTTAAAGTTCGTGAAAAGAGCGAAAGATGTGGACCCCTACGGCGTGCTTCGCCGCTCCACCGGCCGCTGCCACGTCGCCGCCGACACCACGCCGATGCTCCCGTTGCAGTCAGCGAGGAAGAGGAGCAGGGCGGGTTCACGCTCGGCCCCCGCCGCCACCGCCGTGCTCACCGCAGAGGTGGCTGGCGACGCCGTTAAGGGCAGCTGCGACGCTCTTTGATTGATTGATTCGTGTTTCCGGGCGCGTCAACGGCTCAGGTCATTAGTCCCGTAAGTGTAGTGCGTGTTTCCCCCGGGAGGTGGCGATGATCTTTTCCCCGCCGGATGGCGAGATCTCGCGCCGACCTACCGTCGACTAGCGTGGTTTTCCCCCCAACCAAGTATCTCCCACCAGCGGGGCACCGCCCCAGCCGGGACAAGTTGTAAGCTCCCGACCGGTCTCCCGGTTGTGTAGTGCATGTTAGTGTAAGTGTGTGCGTAAGAGGGAGAGGACAGGACAAGGATGAGGAAGGAAAGATCGCGCGCGGTCCGTGGCCCGTTTGTTAGGGTACCGCTCCGGCATTCGCCTGGTGTTGATCGGAGAAACCACGGAAAACTACCGATCAGAGCAGCCGGCCGCTAGAATTCTCCTCCAGACAGCGACTGAATTCGACCTAGCTGACAAGCAATCCTGCCGCCGGCGGGACTCGAACCTAGGACCTCCCGGTCAGGGGGACTGCAGTGACATCAGGTTGATGCACTGAGCCATCTCTCCCGGTGCGACGCTCTTGTAGCGCCTCGGGACGTGTTGGTCGCTTTCGAGAAGAGATCTATGGAGTACCACACGTACTCCACAGGAACAGCGAAAGTTCTTCGGTTTGTGCTGAGGGGCATTCCGTTAGAACTTTCTTTACATTCGCTCCATTACAACCTGGCTCGTCTTGGGCTTCCGGTTAAGAAGCTGGCGCGCATGACCAGCCAGCGCCCGGGAAGACGGGGCAGGGTGCCGCCTCTTATCATCACAACGTCGGACGACACGGAGTGTTACCGGACGCTCCGCGAGGGTGTGCGCAATTCGTGGGATCCGCGAGCGCATGGAGGTGTTTCTGCCACCATGCGGGCTCAGACGGTCACAACTGCCTAAATTTTGGGCACGTGTCACGTCACTGCAAGCGCCGCACGCGTTGCCGGCAGTGGGGGGAACCCATGACGCAGCGCAGTGCCGGCTGGGGGACCCCCCCACCCTGTGGCGGAGCTTGGATGTTCTGTCTCGGCGACAATCACGGTGCCAAATTCAACGGTTGCCTCAAGAGCAAGCGCCGTTATTTCCGGGACAATCCAGCCTAGAGCAGCGACACGAGTGTCAGCAGCGGGACCGCGAGAGACGGGCCCAGACGCGAACGCCCACGCGCCCAGCGGCCGCAGCGATGCCAGGCGCGTGCGTTTTCGGACGCTCTGATGCAACAAGACCGGGAACGTCAGCCGCCGCAGGGGCGCGCTGCTCTCGCAGAGCGGCGGAGGCGGACGGCGAGGAACGCCTCTTCCAGAGGGCCTGATCTCGCTCGAAACGGGTCGCGTGACGCAGGCGCTGATGCGGGCAATAGGCCGCGAGAGGCCAAAGGTAATGCTCAAGGTGGACGCGACACAACT
>JAHLJT010008446.1:151860664-151982669 GCA_031308135.1 Acheta domesticus
TTACTCATATGAGGTGACCGTGGCTGCTGCGGTGGAGCACATTCTTCCTTGCCCGCACCTTAAATAATGCTTAGCTCTTTTTACAGGAATAGCAGCACCGTTTCATTTTGGAACTGCAACGGTATCTGCATGCAAGCGAAGCAATCGGAACTTCTCGCTCGGCACAATATTTCTGTCATGATGCTGAGTGAAACATGGCTCAGTCCGCATCATTCTCCATAATTTCAGCCTTTATCTTCTACAGAAACAACAGAGCAGCACAAGGACCTAATCCCACAGGCGCCAACAGAAGAGGCGAAACAGCAATATTAATCAGACGCAACATAATTCACTATGTTTCCGTTCTCTCGCAACTGCCGCCTGCCGAGGCCACTGCTATCGTCGTTCAGGCGAAACGCCGGCCGCTGCCTCTTATTTCTCTCTACGCTCGTCCTGGCCGCTCCGCGGAAACGTGCGCCCCTACTAGCTGCAGATGTTGCAAAACTACTCGAGGCAAACAATACTCCATCACTCAGTGGCGTAGCTACCTATTAGGTTGCAAGGCGGAGCCTACACAAACATTTAATGAAAAACAAAAATTTCTCATTCCTTTATAATGTGCTTACTGATAATTTTTCAATTGACTATTACCATGTTTCAAGTAGGCTTTTCGTCTTGAATTTCCCGCTTAATTACGAACATAGGAGGAAGGCCCTGGCGTTCGGAGCCTTTCACGCATGCGCAGTACGTGTGCTCGCGAGACGCAGGTATGTTGACGGCTACAGGGAGTCGAAGGCTGGCCCATTGGGAATCCTCGAGTCCGTTTGTGTCCTTTGGCGGGCCCACGCTCCCAACACCAACTCAACAGGCGCACGCGCGCGCGCACACACACACACACACATCAACTCAGCTAATCGGAATGACTAACTTCTTGTTGAAACCGAAAACTTTCAAAGAGGTGACAGAAAACAGTGGACCGCTAGAAGTGCAATAAAATGCCGGCGCCGTTAATATACACACACCTTACAGATGGTGTGTATAATTATTCTTGGAATTTGCTTATACATGGATTAAATTATTTGTGATTATTTTAGTTATTACAAAAATGTAAATAAATTTAAACGACTATTGTGAGTGAAATGAACAGAAGAATGCGAAATAAATTAATTAATAATTACACTAAACCGGTTGTTCACCATTTGGTTGTATCAGAAACATTAGACAATAATTAGTTACACAACAATCTCCAAACCCTCTCATAACAATAATTGTCATTTTGAGATGTAGCAATTAATAATAAGTAAAGCTGCTCTAGAGCCCTACCCAGAAAAAATGACCACGCTACGCCATTGCCAACGCTAATGGCTGGCGATTTTAATGCCAAATACACGGCCTGGAGCTCCCGCATCACATGACCCGCGGACGTCAGCTGAACGCAATTGCTGATGCTAAGGGCTGCGAGATTTTCGCCCCTACTGCAACCCCACCTTCTCTCCCTTTCATTGCAATGACACGCACGCTGTTCTAGATCAGAGTGTCCGACTGGCGGCCCGCAGGAGGTTATTCGTCGAAAGTGAAAGTCCTTTTCTTCCATGTCGGGTGAGAACACAATGCGCCTAGCGCACGCACTCTCAGGGGCCAACACCCCCTTTAATGTAAAAAAATAGGTTAGGTTTAGATTTATGGATTTTTTCTAGTAAGTTCACAATAATCCCAAATTCACTGTGTTGTGTGTAGTGTTGATATCATGGTTTCAGTCCCCCCGTTTCAGAGCAGCCGAGTACAGTGCCAAGATGAGTAATGCGGGAAAGTCAGATGTGGATCGTCCGAGTAATGAAAATATGGCCCGCAACTATATTAAAGGTTTTAATTGTGGCCCTTGAATCCTTACAAGTTGGACACCCCAGTTCTAGATATTGCGCTTTGACAAAAATGCATTACCTTCTACACCCACAATTAATCATGAGCTTTCCTCTGACCACTTTCCAGTGTTAGCGGATATAAGACGCAGCGGCCTGTCAATGTCTTCTGCACTTACGACAGAGAAGCAGCGCACAAATTGGCAACAGTTTCAGAGCGAGCTGCAGCAGCAAATCTTTAACGCGTTTGCTCTGTCTGGAGCACAGCAGACAGAAGCTGAAGCAGCAAAATTCGCCGAAGCTGTGACTGACAGCCTCAACATCATATTTACCTAATTTGATTTCTAGAAAGAACAGAGCGCGCAGTGTGGCAAAGCATGTGACACCCAGCTGACAAACGGGAGCTGAATCAAATGAAACGCAAAGTGGAAATCGAATTAATTGAATATCGTAATCAGAAATGGGAAAATTGTTATCAAGCATCAAACATGAAGATAATTCGCTTTGGGAAATTTCTAACATGCTTTCCAGGAATCCAATTTGAGTGCCGCCGCTTCAGTGCCAGCACAGGAGAGTAACGAGGTGAAAGCGGAACTCTTGCTAATGTTTAGAATTTCAGTTTCAGCCGGTCGAGGATGCCACGCCAATACTGCCACTGTCGAAGTGCTACAAACGGTATGGTGACACTGCATGCGCCCGCCGACGAGCCGAGTTTCACTACAGAAACAGAAGTTAAAGCGGCCATCAAGGAGCTGGAAGCTAAAAGCTCCCGGCCACGACGGCATCTCTAACGACGTTCTGAAGAAGCCGCCGCAGCAAGCGATAATGTTTTGGTTGCTTTGTAAAATGCAATATTTATGTTTCAATATTTTCCCGAGTCAGTGGAAGCATGCACATGTGCTTACTTTTTTACAGAGAGGGTAAAAACTGAAGCTGCCCGAGTCGTTTCAGGCACATTAGCCAACTTAAAACACTTGGAAATTATGTGAAAAATTAATGGTAAAGAAATTCTAAAATTTTGTTACAGATAATTCTCTAAAAAGGAGTAGTTTGACTTTCGCGAGAATCATAGCACATCACATCAGCTTGTGCGAATTACGAACTGCATATGACGCAACTTCAACGCGGACCGATGTGTTCCTCGACGTTGCCAGTTCCTTTGACAAGGTTTGGCACGTCGGTCTCCTCTACAAACTCAACACCATGAACCTCGTCCACTTTATCCCCTAGTACCTAGTAAACAGAACGTTTCAAATAACGCTTCTGAATTCTAAATCTAACCGCCGCGCCATACGGGCGTGATTGCCGCAAGGGAGCGTGATAGCTCCTACGCTCTTCAGTCAGTACGTACGCTATATTCCCTCGCACCCACAAACGGAACTCGCCCTGTACGCCGACCATACGACTGTAATAGTCACGTCGAAAAAGATTCAGCTTCTCCAGAAGTTTTTGGATCAGCATTTGTTACAGATCCAGGAGTGGCTGAAGCAGTGGCGGGTCAAAGTCATTGTATGCTGTTTGGAAGCTGTTTGTTTTTTGTTTCTTCGCGAAGTCTCTCGTGGTTTGTCCTCTCCACAAAGAAGACAATGAGTTTGAAGACAAAGTGAGATATAGATGAACGTAGTTGAGGTGATTCAGCCTCTTCTTGAGCTCCCTTCACGTAAGCACAAAACAATTTTTCGTTTTCGTGTTGCTTCCTATACTTCCCGTGGACCTTCAATTTGCGAGTTACATGTAAATAAGAAAACTTGCCACCTCTCCTTGGCTTCAACGAAATATTCCCACCTCCTTACTTTCACATACGTTGTCTGCGTTACATCTTCCAAAGTTTTATCACAATATCCCACTACCTGCAAAGCATTGCGCACAACGTAATAAAACTGCAAATATTGCAGGTTCATATTTTTTCCGTATACGTATGTATATACGGAATATATGTATATACGGAGTATATGGATATACGGAGTATATATGTAGTATAGGGAAAGGTATGTAAAGCTACGGAAAATTGATTTCCAGATTTCAACGGAAATACACGTTTTGGGGTCCCCTGATACCGAAAAAGTGCTTCTTTTCAAAACGTCCGCCTGTCCGTCCGTCCGTCTGTGAACAACACTAGCCCCGAAACCATAAATACGATTTCTTCCGAAAAGAAGCAGCCGATCTGGTGGCATTCGAGGCGCCGAGATTTTGAAAAATATTCTTCAAAATTTGGGGGTACATGAAGCCCCTCCGAACATTCTCAATTTTTCTCAAAAACGGCTCCAAACTATTTCTTTGAATTTCTTGTAAGAATATAGTAAAATACATTTATAAAGTTGGCATAAGTTCCATTTTCACGGTTAACACTGAATTTTCGAAAATTGCAAAAGTTTGAAATTTTGGGGCGTCTCCCAGAACTACAAAAGATAGAGATATTTCGTTCAAATAATATTTTTTGTCCAAAGTGAGCTCTTTCATTAAGGTCGTGTACATTTTTTGAAAACAATATTTTTTCTCAAAAATTTTTTTAAAACTTTTATTACGGATAGTGGTAAATGTGCTCTATGAGATGACATTAACGCCATATTGCTCTATTCTTTTCGTTTTTTCAAAAATTACAAAAATGAAATTTGGTTGACTTGTCTCTCACGTCGTTAATATTTACATTAGAAAGCATTTTTTCTCGTTATTATATTTATGAGTACATGTGCTATAAATAATGTCCAATAACGTTTCGCGAAAATTGAATAGTTTTTCTGTTAATACTAGCTCAAAATTTCCCATTTTCAGAAACGCTCATACGCCATTTTCCCAAAAATGACTCCAAATTTGTTGTGAGTAGGATAGTGGTAATTGCACTCTTTAATGCGGCGTAAAGTTCATTTTGAGATACTTTTCTCTGTTTTTTCAAATATTACACAAATGTAATTTTTTTAAAACATCTCTCACACCGTTATTATCCTCATTTCAAGCTATTTGTAACACTATTGTATTTGTGAGTTGATGTACCTCAAATTAATTCTAACGATGTTTTTTGAAAACTCAAAAATTGTCCGTGAAAAATGGTTGAATTTTCGCACTTTCAGTAGCGCTTAAAAGCCGTTTTCTTAGAAAACGGCTCTCAACTTTTCAAAGATAATTGCCATTTAGGACGAGATTTTACTGCTCTTTAATATTCTTAAAATAATTTTTCTGTTCTACTACTAGGAAACCGAAAAGTCAATAAAATGCCAAAAAAATACTTTGGGTGGCGATAGATGGCATCTGGCAAGAGTATTTGGCATGTCCGAATAGCTAGCCGAGACCAAAGGAAATAGAAAACTAATACGGGAAAGTCTGTGCCATTCTGTAGCACCACTAGTTTGACAATGAGTTCGTAATGTGGCAAACTACGAGTATCTTTACAATTGTCTGCCGATCTCGCGACACGCGTAATGCTGAGTTATCACAGAAGAGTCGGTCACACGCTGGTGCATAATGTAGAACAATTCTTAACATAATCAGGTTGCGATTTGAGAAAATTAATGGCGACCTCGCCTCCTCCTTCTCCTTGTGACGACTGTGATGGTGATGACCATCCGTTAGCGTCATGTCCCCATCATGGTCATCACCATCACAGTCGTCACAATGTAGAACAATATTTCACTACAGTCACGACCCGGCGCATGAAATACTTCTTGGAATAATATGCAAGTTGTAGATTTCCAAAATTTGCTGCGAGGATCTGCGTATTACCCGCGAGAATCTTAATTATCTCTACCGCTGTCGTTTTCTTGGGAATTATACAGTACATCGCTGTCGGAGATTTGCATAAGTGGTCTAAGTTTGCATAGAGCGCATAATGAGATGATAACAAAACTGTCTTTGGAATTACAGCTACATTTCTTAAAAAACGGCTCCAAATTTTCAACGAAAATTGCCATTTAGGACAATGTTTAAAGTTCTTCAATATTCTTACAAACATTTCATTTCTACTATTTGGAAACCGAAAAATTAAGAGAATGTCAAAACTAGTGGTGCTTACAAACACATACTTTCTCGCATTGTTCCTAACTCCTCCGCAAAATTAGACTACTATCTAAACAAACAATTTTCTTTCCGCTCCAAAACGCGATCTTAAATCCACAGATTTAACTTGCTGACATTCATGCCATGACGCGACATAACCGCCCATTAACCGAACGTGGGCAAAGGCATAAAACATGTAAATGTCCGATTGCCCGTCTACAAAAAACAACAATAAATAATTCAGGACAAAGAATAAAATTTCCACCGTAGATGCAATTTTTCCTTTATCATTCATATTCAAAACGTCAAATTCAACACCAAGTGCTACCAACGCACATACATTTTTTAATTATTTTAAATACTCCGCAATAACATACTTCTTACAACACATTCTTACGAACTGTTCTTAAGGCGACCAAGTAATAATACTTTCGGAACTGTTAGGGATATGTAAATTGATCGCATGGGTTCTGGTTAAATTGTATTTCAATATAATGTTGAAATACGCATAATTTTACTTAAATCGGTTCATACAGATGCACACAAGACGATTGATTTGACATGGCATACGTTTCAGAAATCGAATAACAGAGTTGAAAAAATGTTTAAAAGATGCAATTTGGGAAAACAAAGACAAGTCCTGTATATTTATCTGCATTGATTCTATGAATGAGTAGAAGTGCTTCAAATGATTTTCAATAAAGTTTCTACACTCTTCAATGTTTTTTTCTGCAACAACACATTCATCAAATTAAAATCCGTGTCCGTGATTCGAATCCGGCATCTTCCGAAGTGAAGCGCTCTGTCCCAGCACAGCCTTAACCACCTTGACCATTGGAGCGAGTTGTGGACTGAAAACTTATATATTAGCCAAAACGTAATTGTATCAGATTTATCATTAGGACGTCGGTAATTGTCAATATGCGAAGAACAAAAGTCTTTTGGGCGACGAAGAAAGGCAGCGGTGAATGGGCATACTCCAAATCCTATATCCAACTAACGACTTCAGGAAAATAACTACTGCGAGAAAGTCTGTGCCATTCTATAGCACCACTAGTTTATTTATTTATTTACCGCCCTTATTATACATGTGGAGAAAATTTAAAGAAAAAATTTGGAGCGGTTGTTGAGAAATTGTTTTTGGTAAATTTGAAGCAAAAATTACGTAAAAACGAGTCGTTTTTCAGAAAATTCTTCATAAGTTTTTTAAGGAGCTAATTTTGTACAAGAAACTTTGTCTGAGGTAAAAATCTCTATCTACAATTTTGTAGTTTTAATTTTTTTTTTGCAATTTTCAAAAAAAAACAAGTAATTTCCGGAATTAGGACTAAGAGCATAGTTTTAATCGTCCACTATTACATAAGTGAAGAAAATTTAAAGAAAAAATTTGGAACGGTTTTTGAAAAACATTTTTTTGGTAAATTTGAAGTGCAATTCACGCAAAAACTACCCTTTTTTTCAAAAAATGTACATGATCTTATTTAAAGTGCTACATTTTTACAACAGACTTTGTCTGAGACGAAAATATCTTCAATTTTGCATTTTTGAAATTGTTTTTTGCAATTGTCGAAAAATTGGGGATATCAACGAAAATGATACTTACATCATTCCCTTAAATGTCCTTCGTATTATTTAACAACAAAATGTAATCAAAAAAGGGTTCCCCCCCGATAAGATGGTAAAAAGTTCTCCTCAACCAAATTACATATGAGTGGTTACACTATAATTCTAACATAAAAATAATATTTTTGAAAGGTTTCTTAGCCTCCGTCCTACCACCCACACCCCTATACAGCCAAAAACGTGTTTTTTAATTTCAATTTTTTTCGACAACTGAACACTATTTTATCAGACTGAAAAAAGATGATAAATAAGAACACAACTTGGACTATCAGAAAAATATTTTTCAATATTTTCTCAGGCCCAAATTCGAACACAAAAAAATATTTTCGAAAAAAAATATCAAAAAATATTTTTTACTGTGTCTTAGAAGCCTGGAACAGGCTCGAAAAAAAATGTCATAGGTTCCTCTTTACACACAAATTGTGTATTTTTTTCAGATTTTTCCGATTACTGGGCTGCAGTTAAAAAAATAAAAACCATTTTCCCGCCTTTAAAACACCTGGACTTTCAATATACTTTTAATAAAAACTAAGACATTTGTAGTCAACCCCTTGGCAGTTCGGCAGTTGCCGCGTCCTAGGCATGTGCGACCTTGCTTGAGGAGGAAGGCCACAGAATAGCAGCTAAAACGTTGACAACTGAGCCTAGAACGCGGCGCCTCCCGGGCAGATAAATAGTAACGCATTGGTTGCGGAAGTCTGTGGTCTCACGTCTGTAGATTGTTTGAGACTAGAGAAAAAGTTGTCTTTTCCTTTACCTAAGTATTTGTTCTTGAATACGTATAAAAATGGAGACACTCGTACAATCTGTACGCGTGCGAAAACTCTGCACTTTGTGACTAATAATTGTACGAAAATTGAAAATTGATTAAATGTAGCACCCAGCTGCAAACGCTCATCCCCCGAAAAGTAGTTTACGGCATTATAGACCCGGTACTGTGCGAGTACGGCGGAAACTCTGCACTTTGTGACTAATAATTGTACGAAAATTGAAAATTGATTAAATGTAGCACCCAGCTGCAAACGCTCATCCCCCGAAAAGTAGTTTACGGCATTATAGACCCGGTACTGTACCTATTCATTCCAATATTGCTGAGCGTTGAGATAAAAATTTGCAGAAAATAAAATAGTCCCGTTAATTTTATCGTGAAAGATAATTTCAGTATTTTCCTTCAATTTAATTTTACATTGATATCGGCTTCTCTTTTCTGTCCATCTGTGCTACGGAAAAGGCGCACCCAAAGGAACTAATATGGAAAATTGTAAAATGGAATGATCATGAAAGTGGTAATTTGAAAAAATACATCCCAACAACATAATCGGGGCCTAATATGTTCCCCTTCACTTCCCCACTGTCCCCCATCTATCCTGCACACGAAATGTCCCTTATCATTTCCCCATTTGTCATCTACCCGTCCCCCAAAACATGTGTGTTAGAATTTACTTGTTCTAAAAAAAAAGGCGTGTCCCCATGAGACAAGCAAACCTGGTTTAAAAGGCCTAGGAAGCATCGCTTCCGAGTTATTTACCATTATAATGTGTGTTGCAATAATCTTTTTTTGTATGTCATAATCTGCAAACTTCTATTTTTTCTTCTAAAATCTGTTTGATGTAGGATGGGGTGTAATTCTTTATCCACCAGTATCACACTTATAAGGTCTTGTGTCGATTGTTTCTTATAAATTGCCAAAACTATCGTCTTTCCGTAGCGTACGATTACTTATGCAAACGATTAGAAAGCTTTAAAAATGATACTTCGTAAGTATATTCCAAAATCAAAACTTTATTGGGTGATACAGCAATGTATACAAATGTATAATAATCACTAAAATAAATGCAGAGAACCGTTGCAGTCAGTTTCAAAGTATATTGAAAGTCCAGGTGTTTTAAAGGCGGGAAAATGGTTTTTATTTTTTTAACTGCAGCCCAGTAATCGGAAAAATCTGAAAAAAATACACAATTTGTGTGTAAAGAGGAACCTATGACATTTTTTTTCGAGCCTGTTCCAGGCTTCTAAGACACAGTAAAAAATATTTTTTGATATTTTTTTTCGAAAATATTTTTTTGTGTTCGAATTTGGGCCTGAGAAAATATTGAAAAATATTTTTCTGATAGTCCAAGTTGTGTTCTTATTTATCATCTTTTTTTCAGTCTGATAAAATAGTGTTCAGTTGTCGAAAAAAATTGAAATTAAAAAAACACGTTTTTGGCTGTATAGGTGTGTGGGTGGTAGGACGGAGGCTAAGAAACCTTTCAAAAATATTATTTTTATGTTAGAATTATAGTGTAACCACTCATATGTAATTTGGTTGAGGGGAACTTTTTACCATCTTATCGGGGGGGGACCCTTTGGAGCCATTTCTTTTAAAACTTTGAAAATGTCCGAATCCTTCATGTAATGTACACCCCAAAATTAAAATATCAGTTTCAAATTCCTCGAGCCTCGACAATTGTAAAGAAGAAGAATGGGGAATATCAATTTTGAAGAAAATCGACTGAACGGTTTAGGCGCTAGCGCTTACCACAGACGGACAGACGGATGTTTTGCGGTCAATCGATTTTGCAGTATAAAGAAGTAAGAAAACATGGATATTGACTACACCACGAGATAGAAGACTTTTTTCTAAATTTAGCAGCATGTTTAATCCACTTCTTCATTACCAGACCTCAGTTATAATAGTTTTTATAGCGAAAATTCACTGTTTTTTGGCGCATGATTACATAACGTTCTCTTCTTACCAAGTGTTCGTAAAGGGAGAAAGTAAAAATGTACTTTGGGCGGCGGTAGATGGCAGCTGTCAAGAGTAGTGGCAAGTCCGAATAGCCAGTCGAAACTAACGAAAAAAACTAATACGGGAAAGTCTGTGCCATTCTGTAGCACCACTAATTTAACCTATAGTTTGCATTTCCAAACATCTATAAAATTATCTGGTTCAATATTTTTGTTTAATACCTAAAATTTCCTCATTAGGATTACATTTACGTTTACTCATAATTTGGCACATAATGACAAAACATTTTGTCGAAACAAACTGTTGATGAATTTCTTGTATAGTACAGAACGTAGTCGTACTAATTTTCTATTATCCCTCTTATTTTGGTTACATAAGGCTTGGATTTACAAATACTCCGCGCGAGCAAATCCGACCTATAGATTCCGTGAATATCGGAGTGTTAATCATTTAACAATGCCAATCATTTGTTCACAATAGCATTTTTCAATCATGATAAAGCGAAACTAAAGCGCCGCTGCGAGATAGGATGGCTGGGAAGAGCTATTCTGCCGCTTTGGCCAGAGGCCCAAAAAATAACGATTTCTTAGCGCGCTCTAGCGCCGAAGCCGTTTTCCACAAATTTAAAGTTTATATATGCATTTTGTAGGAAAGTTTATTTACTTTGATTTTGTAAATAAGAATTGTTTCCATATAACGCATCATGTTGAAGATATAAGAGAAAAACTAAAAAAAAGGGAGAAATTTTTAGGGTTTTTTGAGATTTTCTCTGTGAAGCCCATCTTTTTTGAGGCGGCAAACATCAAATTCGAAATCAGCACCCTCAAAAACATATAGAACCGTTGAGAAAAAAAAACTTCCGTAATTTTTTCCTGGGTGAGATATCATTTGACTGGATTATACATGCATTCTGAAAGTGATGTAAAACCAAGTTCTTTCTGTGGACGACATAGCGCATCACAAAAGAAGTGAATCGCAGAAGATTGCAATCGATTTATTTTGATAGTAGTACAACTACGGTAGTATGGCTACATGGTTTTCTACAAGTCTGGTGATGAGTGAGTGTCGAGATATTTATAGTGTAGTTTATATGATGATAAAGAGCTTGATCCAGATTTGGTAATAGAAACAACGAAGATAATTTAATTATATCGCACATTTTTTATTTAACTCAGAAATTAAACTTAATGGTCTATGTGTTAAAAGACTTTCAAAAGTCTGTAACAAGAGGAAAAAATAAACAAAATGGTGCCTGTAACTGGCTAAAAATGAGATGGATTAGATTTGTCAAACAGGTCTTTTATAAATAGTAAAGTAAAAAGTTTTATAAAACGTAAACCTTGAATCAAGACATCGGTTTCTACACAGTAAACTTTCAAACCTGCAGTGGATGAGGAAAAACTAAGATTTTCAAAAACTTAAATGTCTCGCTTCTACTACCACAGCAAAGAAAGTTTTATGAGAAGAAACGGGATATGCTTGATTTGTTTCCATTCAAGCATTACTCTTATTTCACTAATCTGCAGGTAAGAAGTCAACGATTTCAAGAAGATGAAGAAACTGAATGTCTCAACTGTAACATGAAATTAATATTTAACTTGTTTTACGAGTAATGAATCGATATTGCCTTCCTTTCCAAATTTTCTTAGAACATCTACCGACCCACCTTTGGCCCACCAACCTCATTTTTACGGCGGTATAACTACTTTACACACCCAATATTCCGCGAAGCACCTAATATACTTATTCATATCATCTTCAGACAAGCAAGTGAATACATTATACAAGACAAAATACCCATTGTTTTGTCAAAAGCCATCCCCTATTTTTATAATCAATGAGCTTTAGAGCTCAATATCTCGAAACTAGTGTCAATGGAGTAGTACCAGTATTAAAATTCGCCTCCAATTTCAATCAGAATTTTCGCGAAAATTAGTTTTTCAAAGAAATGTCTGATGACCGTTTTTAATGAGCTAATTTTTTAAAACATACTTTGTCTGAGACAAAAATATCTATTTTTAATTTTGTAGTCCACCAACCTCATTTTTACGATGATATAACACCTTTACACCCCCAGTATTCCGTAAAGCACACAGTATGCTTATTCATATCATCTTCAGACAAACAAATATCTTGTGGCGTACTGGACATGAAAAGCACAGACGACAGATTCTGAATAGTATGTACAGTATATTTACAATAATAAATTACAAGATAATGTTACAAAATTGAAAACCTTAGGCAACCTTTCTATTCTCTAAGCCGCGAAACCCCGCGACCGTCCCTAGGCTGAGCCCAGTGCCTCTGCTCGAGAGCATGAGAAGCTGCGCGAAGTGCGAGCTGTCGGACATTTAGTCCCCGTAACTAGATGTTACATGGCCGGATGCCAAAACGTGCAAGGTTGCACGGAGATATCTCACGTCTTTCGACTCACTAGCGTATCCCCCGAGCGCATGTCGGCGCCGCAATAAATACCCCACGGCTCGTCCCCCACTCTACCAGCGGCGGCGTCATTCGGCTCGCAAGCCAGCCCTCAGCAGAGAGCAGCGGTCATCAATGGACTCGCACTCAGGCACGCCCAGTTGTCCCGGTTATTTTGGGGCTGGGATTTCCTGCCCGGCGCGCGCCGGCGAGGCGCCGCCGCATTCCACCCCCATCCCCCATCCGGCTTAAGGCCGGGCTTTCCAGCGAAACGGCACGTGCGCCACCTCGCGACGCTACAGACCCTCCCATGCCGGGGGTGAGAATTTTTTTTCGCAGCAAAATATGCCCAGGAAAAAAATTCTGCTAGCTAAAGTACCTGGTCCTGAGACCTTACATCATAATTTTTTACATGAACATAATAATATCAAAACCCTATCTAGTCAAAATTTGTGAAATAAATCTGTTTGCTGTCCCCCCTTTTTTTCCTAACTATGTTGCCATTTACATTTAAACCTTACATCTATTTACATACATAAATATTCTTGACGCATCTTGAACTACATAAAATCCTGAAATACAAAACATTTACTTTACATTGAAATATTACATGATAATTCTTGACGCCTCTTGCATTACATGAAACCCTGAAATGTAAAATACAAAACATACATTGAAATATTACATAATAATTGTGGAATTCGTTATATACATCATGTGCCGTCCTTAACTGAATTTATTGACACATGTATGTATCTACATATAAAAATGATCACAATAATAAAACAAATTTTACCCTTGAATTTATAAAATTATTTACATAGAATTTCACCGACATTTATACATGTCATGAACGTGTGTGTTCCCTACACTCGCCTGTGGATCAATTCACATAATCAAACATGCGACTAAGCGCATCTGCATTAACATTTTCTGAGCCCTTTTTGTGCATGATGCGTAAATCGAGGTGCTGAATTAAAAGGGACCAGCGTAATAATCTGGGGTTTTTGCCAGACGTATTACGCAACCAGACCAACGGGTTGTGGTCGGTTTCGACCTGAATTGTGGCCTGCCCGTCGAGATAAATCTTAAGTTTATCCAACCCCCAAATAAGAGCCAAACACTCAAGTTCTGAGGTGCCATAATGAGTTTCTGTATCACTTAATTTACGGCTTAGAAAAACAACTGGTTGTTCTACTCCCTCGTCATTTACTTGGTAGAGAACCACGCCTAAGCCTCTCTGAGATGCATCTGCCTGAACTCGAAATTCCTTGCTATAATCAGGAGCATATACCGCTGTTTTTTCGCTAAGAGCTTGTCGCAACTCATTGAAAGACTTTTCACATGCCTCTGTCCAGACGACTTTACCCTGGCGCTCGCGTCCCCGCAGCGCATCTGTCAGTGCCGCCGCTTTCTCCGCAAACCCGGGTATCAAGCGTCGATAATATCCTACCAATCCGAGCAAAGAACGCACTTGTTTCTTTGATTCTGGTCTAGGAAAGTTCTGGATTGCTTGTATCTTGGCTTCGGCCGGCCGCAATTTCCCGTTACCGACGACGTAACCAAGATATTTTACATTAGCCCGCGCAAACAAGCACTTGCGCGGCTGCACTGTCAATTTGGCGGATTTCAATATACTAAAGACCGTATCTAGGTGCCGAATGTGTTCTTGCCAAGTGTTACTGAAAACCGCGATGTCATCAAGGTACGGTACCGCGAATTCTTGGCAGTTTTTTAGCAAAGTGCCCATGATTTTACAGCATTGATAAGGGCCGTTCTTTATCCCGAAGGGTAACCTAAGCGGTCGATACGTGCCGAAACTGGTCACGAACGCCGAATATCTCTGCGCCCTATCCGTAAGACCTATCTGCCAGAAACACTTACTTAAATCTAACACACTAATGATTTTAGCTGCAGCTACCTGTTCAATCCGTTCTTCGAGATTGGGTAACGGAAAGTAATCTGTTTTAATAATCTCGTTGAGGCGCCTAAAATCTATGCAGGGCCGTGGAGACTTGCCCGGGGCCTCGATCAGGATCATAGGAGACGTATAATCACTCTCCGCCTCCACAATGATGTTGTCGCGAAGCATTTTGTCCACCTCTTCCCGCAATATCTTAGTTTGTCTCGGCGACATGCGGTAGGGTACACTTCGGTCTACTTTATCAGTGTCAGTTAATTCAATGTCCATGGTCGTTACATCTGTAAGACCAGGTTTCTCACTAAAAATACACCTGTATTTACAAATGACATTTTTAAGTGCTTCGCGGAACTCGGGTTCAACCTTAGTATCGTTTAGCATTTCTTCCGCGTCAAAGTCGTCGGAATCTAATCTTAACGCGTAGCGGTCTAACGCGTCTTCCTCGCCTGCGACAGTGACCGTCGCAGAACCGAGAAAGTTCACGTATTCAGTACGTTGGTGATACTTTTTCATCATGTTGATGTGATACACGCGTGGTTCTTTCCGCCCCGGCATCTGAACTACGTAATTGTGTTCGGACATTTTCTCCCGAACTTCGCCTGGCCCGACCCACTGCACCGCGAGTTTCCGCGTTCTGTTAGGCGCCAAAACCAGCACCTTCGCGCCTATTTCAAAACTGCGCGAGATCGCCTTGCGGTCGTACCACACCTTACGCTTGCGTTGTTCTTCCGCCATTTTGGTATGGGCAAGTTCACGCGAACGCTTCAGTCTATTAATCAACTTGAACACGTGCTCAACCACCGTGCTCTCTTCGCTTTCTGCAGCACCCGCAAGCTTTTCGTAAAGCAGCGTCATGGGTGTGCGGAGATTTTTCCCATAGACTAATTCGGCTGGAGAAAAACCTATCGATTCGTGCACACTCGTGCGTAACGCGAACATAATTGCAGGAAGCTGGCACTCCCAGTCTGTCCTTGCCTCTAAACAAAGAACCTTCATCAACCGGTTCATGGTTCTGTGCATCCGTTCTACGGCATTAGATTGCGGATGATAAGGCGAACTTCTAATTAATCTAATGCAAAATCTCTCGGCGAATTCCGCCATCAGAGTGCTAGTAAAACAAGTTCCCTGATCTGTTTGAAGCTCTCGCGGAAATCCAATCCGACTGAACAGATCTAATAAAGCTTCAATGACCGTGACCGTCGTCAGATCACGTATGGGAATAGCCTCGGGATATTTTGTTGCTAAACACATTGCAGTTAGTATGAACTTGTTTCCTGACTCAGACTCGGGAAAAGGGCCACAAGCATCTACATTTACTTTCTCAAACGCCTCACCCGTTATAGGTACAATTTTTAAAGGCGCGCGAAGCTTCTCGCCGCCGTTACCTACGCGCTGGCAACTATCGCAGCTACGTACGTAATTTTCCATATCTTTGTAACAGTTCGGCCAGAAGAAATACTTGGCCATCGCGTCTTTACTTTTTGTGACACCTAAATGACCGTGGGCGACTTCATGGCAAAGCTTCAATATGGTGCCACGATACACCCGCGGAGTCACAAGCATGGAGAATTGCTCACCGCGCTTGCTCTGCCGTTTCCGGAACAAAAGGCCGCGTTCTATAAAATAATCGCGCCGTTCCGTTTCTAGGCCTTCGGCTAGCTCGAATAGCGGTAAGAGCTCTTCATCCTGTCTCTGAGCTTTCGCAAATTCGGACGGGTCTAAACGGGACAATGCAACGCTCCCGGAATCTACTTCAAATTCCGCGTTGTTTTCAAAAACATTGCCCGGGTCATTTACCTCGCCTAACAAGACACAAGTTTCCTCGTCGGGAGCTTTCGCGTCCAACGCAGGTGTTTGGGTTGCGTCGCGCGCACGACTTGTTCCTACGACCACGCCTAGCTCGACCGCTCCTTCCCCCAAAGCCTCGTTCATGACCGCAACCGGTGCGTCACCAGGGCGCTCGGCGGCCGGCGCGTTGCCTGGCGCCGCCGCCATCGCCTCCGGCCCCACCCCGTCGCCCTGCCCGGCCGCCGTCTGGGCACGGGTTCGCACCGCACAAAGAAACTGCGGTTCTAAAAACCCTTGCCTGATTTCCGAGAGAAGCGTGGCAGATCGATTACTCAGAATGTAATATTCTAAGTCGCAATTTTTCGCGACTGCGGCTTCGGTAACAAGCTTACCGAACGGGCCTACGATTTCTACCTTAGCTACCGGTAGATTTTCGGCGCCTCGTCCAAGGGCTGCTTAACCCATACGGATTCGCCGGTATATTGATTCGGCCTGACGTATTTGCTGTTGATCAGATCAACCGTCGCCCCAGAATCTCGTAAGAAGCTAATAGGATTTCCGCAAACCGTGCCAAAAAATGTGTGTGGGAGCAACAATTCCTGCGCACTGGTGTCGACAACGTGACACATTTTCTCGCTTGATTTGAGCTGAGGGCAGTATTTCTTAATGTGCCCCGGTTTTTTACATAAATAGCACGTGCGTTCCTGCGGCTTGTCGAATTCCGCGTTCCTATCTGCCTTGGGCGCTGCGGGCTTAGAAGTGGAGGGCACGCTCTCCGTCACCTTTTTCCACTTTTGTTCCCCCACAGGATCCTTGTGATTAACCTTAGAAAAAATCTTTCCTATACGCACTAGACCTATTGTTTTCGTAGGTGTCCAGCCTACGCGCCAGATCTTGGGACTGCGAAACCTCGCCCCAAACATCTACGAAATGGGCACGTATGTCCGCCGGCACCTTCCGTTTCATCTGATCGGTGACAATCAAATCTAATAATTGATTATAAGTTTCAACTTTTAACCCTGAAATCCATTTCTGGCAATAGTTCGTCAGTTCGCGAGCATAAACATTCCATGTAGTTTTCGCACCCTTTGCATGACTGCAAAACATCTGACGACATTTTTCAGGCGTGAATTTGTACATATCCAAAAGCTGCGTTTTGATTTGATTATAATCCTGCTCTGAAGAATCTGATCCTACAACTAACCATGTATTTATTTCATTGGGAAGCAATCCCATTAATTGACTGACCCATTCTACCGGCGCAATGTCGAGCTGACGAGCATGCGCCTCAAATACACTTAAAAACAAGGTAATATCCTCACCTTCGCCTTTGAATTTATCCATTACATGGCTGATACGGATACTACTTCTGTTTCTGGCATTGCCAGGTCTTTCCCCGATAGAGAATGTTCAGGGTGCTATGGAGGGTGCGAACAGGACCCCACCCCTACCCACCAATCTACAAGAACCGCGCGTTCAGGTGCAGCTTTGTGGCTGAATGGCATGGACTAGCACAGGACTCCATTAGAAAACTGTACAATTCCATGCTACAACGTCTGGACGCATGTGTTTGCCAACATGGCGACCTTACGCCAAACTAACATGTACAATCTGTGGGCGTGTAGCGCAGTAAATATTGGTCTTACAATTGTGAAAATGTAATCATTTCGTATGCGTGGTGCCCTCTACCTGCCTGCCAACAATTATCGCAATCCGCCTCGTCCTTCTGTGTGCAGCTTTTTTTATGACGATGAGTGTATATAATACAGGATGTTGGTATGTATATGAGAGCAAAAAATCCAACACCAGTGGACCGACCTCCATGAAAGTTCGCACTTCTACTTGTTTTTTCACCGAGAAGGTTTATGTGTTGTTAATTATGTTGTAACTCCACTACATAGCGCTACGTATTAAATATATATCCACTACATATTCACGTCAAATGCCACCTGCAACCCGCAACCCACTCGGCAGCATTTTGAATCTATATCGTTAAAAACTTCTAAACGAGGCCCTGGGGCCTTCTAAAATAGGGCCTTAAAAGCTACAAAGAAACGTTTCTCACACCGTAATCTACAGAATGAACTCTTCCTGAACATTCTATTACATTTTTGCTGGTCCGGCGCTTTCCGATATTACCTCACCTGCTCAGAGACGTGCAGAATCTGCAAGTAAATGTGAATGAGAGGGACAGAGAGCGGCAGAGACACACAGAGACATACAGACAGTGATAGGGCGAGGGAGGGAGAGACAGTGAGAAAGTGTGATGGAAAGGGAAAGATGGCCGCTCATTTGCGAAAGGGGCCGCACCGTGGGTGTGCGGGAGGCTAGTTGGTCCTGTCATGGTATTGCGCGCCACACCGGGCACCACCGTCGCCCGATGTTGGCGGCAATGGATTGAGGAGGGCACGTACACACGACATGAGGGATCTGGACGTCCGCTACGCACCACGAGGAGGGAGGACCGACGGATGGTCCGCCACGGGCGATTGTATCCGTTCTATCATTAGGGAATTGTATCAGTTCTATCATTAGGGAAGAACAACGTCTGTCGGGTTTTCCTAGTAACTATATAAGTACAAACTACACATTCGTGTAATATGGTAAGTACTGTACATAATAATTTTGATTTCTGCGCCTTATGGATATTAATTTTGCGCTAGATACGACGTGAACTCTTTGTTGAGGCTGTACTACACACTCTAATTACAGTTCTGGAAACGAATTTATTTGGTGCGAAAACATAAGGGAGAAGGAGTACCTCACAAAGGCGTAGGAAGAGTAGCACGTGCTACTTAAGTTTTCACTTTTGTTTGCGGGCGTATACTAAATATTTACTCTTTATTCGTGCGTTTTCTAGGTACAATTAGCTGACTATTGAACTCGATCTCGTAATTTTGCAACTAAGACGTTGTGACGGAGACTATGCCTCAATGCGTGTGCCTCCTTGAGTGGCGCGGGTCCGGGCGGCGCGCGGGGCAGGCCAGCGGGCGCAACGACGTGGACTACGTTGCACGCGCCGAAAACGAAAAGAAACTAGTGGTGCTTCCAACGCACATACTTTCTCGCTCTGCTTCTATACGGTCCTTATTGCTATTCCACTACTCCATAAACAAGCAAAAGTGTACTATACCAGCAAACCATTTCGGTACCAAGACCCGACAAACGAAACTCAAATTCAACGAACCGGCACTTATACCACTACGCAACACCAACACCGCCTCTGTCGAACAGAGCCATAAAAGAATAGAACCGACCTATAAAATGGAAAATGCACGACAAAGAAACAATTGATACGATGGTAATACGCTTTACAAATATAAGAAGAGAGATAAAAAATTGTTAAAAGTTAAAAATTTGAACAAATATATACAGTCATTTCCACGACATTTATCGCAATTACTTATATTTTAGTCAAAACGAAATTCTATCAATTTTATCATTAGGAGCCGGTAATTTTCAACATGCGAAAAATATGTCTTTCAAACATGACCAAGAAAGGTAGCGATAAACCGCATTACGAAGTATTCGTAAGCCTAGAAATTAATAATAATTTCTGAACCGTTAGGGATTGTAAGTTTATCGCATGCCTTCTGGTTAAATTGTATTACAATTTAGCGTTAAATGCTTATAATTTTACTTAAATTGTCTAGTTAAAAAATATACTAGACAACGGTTGATTTGACATGTCATACGCTTCAGAAATCGAATAACAGAGTTGAAAATTTGTTTAAAAGACGCAGTTAGGGAAAACACAGACAAGTCCTGTCTATTTATCTATATTGAATCTATTCGTGAGTAGAAGTACTTCAAATGAATCGAACTCGGCACCTTCCTTATTGATCTCAACCCGAAGGTACATTAACCAACCGCGCTACGGGACCGACTTGCGGAACAACTGCTTATATTTCAGTCAAAACGTACTTGTATCAGTTCTATCATTAGGAAGCCGGTAATTGCCAACATGCGAAAAACATGTCTTTCAAAAAACATGACCAAGAAAGGCAGCGGTGAACGATTTACTCCACATAATTTATCGGATGTTCGGCATTTGGAAAATAACTACAGCGAGAAAGTATGTGCCATTCTATAGCACCACTAGTTTATTTATATATTTACCTTCCCTTCTTACACACGTGCAGAAAATTTAAAGAAAAAATTTGGAGCGGTTTTTGAGAAATTTTTTTTTGTAAATTTGAATCGCAATTTACGCAAAAACTATTCGTTTTTCCAAAAAATGGTACATGACCTTATTTGAAGTGCTAATTTTGTACAACCGACTTTGTCTGAGGCGAAAATCTCTATCTTCAATTTTGCCGTTTTTAAACAGTTTTTTGGAATTTTCGAAAAAATAGGGCCTATCAACGAAAATGATGCCTACGTCATTCCCTTCAACGTTCTTTGCACTATTCAACAACAAATTATAATCAAAAAATTTGGAGCCATTTTTTTTAATTTAGAAAATCTCAAAATGGGCTTCATGTAAAGTATCCTCAAATACTAAGATATCGGTTTCAAATTCAAGAGTGCTTGAGACGAGTAAAAACCATCGGGGAATATCAATTTTGAAGAAAATCGACCGAACGGTTAAGGCGCTAGCGTTGACCACAGACGGGCAGACGGACGTTTTGCCGTCAATCGATTTTGAAGTATGATGAAGCAACAAATCATGGATTTTGACTACACCACGAGATAGAGGATTTTTTTTCTAAATTTAGCAACAGGTTTTATCCAGTTTTCTGTCACCAGACCCCTGCTATAAGAGATTTTCTGGCGAAAATTCCTCGTTTTCCGCCGCACGATTACATAACTTTCTCTTCTTACGAAGTATTCGTAAGGCGAGAAAGTAAAAACAGCTGAGAACTTTTGCTTAGAAATGACCTAAAAGTTTTCAAAACTTTTCTTTTAAATGGTTGTGAAATTTAGAAAGTCATTTCTATTAAAGATTCATTCAAGATTCATTCGTGACAAACACGTGAGCTCTACTTTCTTACATTGTGAAAGACACGAAAGGGAAAAAGGAACAAAATAATTTTTAATAGAAATAGCTTTCTAAATTTCAAAAATATTTAAAAGAATAATTTTGAAAACTTTTAGGTAAATGTTAAAAATGGCCCAACTTCCCCGACGTGTCATTAAATACCAGTAGAAAGAGATATCTGTTGTTCGTCTTCTGCCTTTTCCGGTTATACGGGGTCGGCGCTAAGGGGTTTGGGCTCGTTTTTATTAATTTTCGCACACCCCATTTTTACACGGATTTGGCGAATGTTTTACGGCCGGATGCCTTTCCTGACGCCAACCATAAGGGACACACAAGCACATTACGCATAGACAACACAAACCCTCACGAAACACACACAACCATGCCCGAGGCGGAATTCGAACCCACGAACCTTCGGTCCAAGATCGCCACGGTACAACTGACTTAGCGGTCTCGGCCACCGGATCGGACTAAGAGATATCATCTGTTGGTTCTTTAATATATCTTAATTGAAAAAAGAGAAAGTTTGTAGTAAGTATTTTAATAATCTAGAACTCAACTTAGATTATAATTGTACGTTTAAAAATTAAGATGAATGCATTATTTCATTATACCTGAAGATGGGAGTTCAGAAGTCCTCGAAACGTAGTTGACGATTACATAATCTTAAGACTAATTTTTACTTGTTATGAAATAAAACAATTAGAAAAACTTCTACTGTTAAAATTTTAAAGGGGCCTGTTTCTTAAGAGAAATAAAACAATGAAACAGTATGCAATTGTATAAAATAGTCATCTTTCTGGACATTTCAAGAAGATTTGGCAAAGTGTAGCATCGTGACTTAACATTCAAACTTAAACAGACACTCCCAACTATTTAATTAATGTCATCAATAGCTTCCTCCAAGAGAGAACATTCACAGTCACAGTTCCAATAAGACGTTTCTTTTAATCTATCGATGAAGAAACATCTACAAAAGAAATTAGTGGTGCCAAAACAGCATGTACTTTCTCTCCCGTATTTTCACGCAAAATTACTTTTACTTTCCACGCGAAAAGTACTCAAATTTTCGAAAAATTGTACATGACCTTATTTCAGAGTTTATCTTTAAGGAACAGATTTCATTAAAGAAAAAATCTCTATCTTTAATATTTTAGTTGTAGGAAGATTCCGAAAACATTTTTAACTTTTGCAATTTTCGAAAAATCAGGGTTTTCAACAAACATGAGACCTGCACATTTCTCTTAAACGTCCTTCACACTATCCAACAACAAAATTTAATCGAAAACGACGCAGTCATTTTTTTAATAAGGAGAATGTCGCAGGGGTCTCATGTAAAGTACCACCCAAAATTAAAATATCAGTTTCAAATTCAAGGGGCCGTGACATTAGCCAGATCGTTTGGGGAATATCACTTTTGGAGAAAATCGGCTGAACGGCTGAACGGTTTAGCGGCTAGCGTTTTTGACAGACGGAGAGACATTTTGCCGTCATTAGAATTTTTGGTGTCAAGAAGCCAAAAACATGGATTCTGGCATGACATCAAGTGATAGAGGATTTCTTTTTCTAAATTTAGCAATTAGTTTTATTCACTTTGTCGTTACCAGGGCCCTCTAATAAGCGTTTTTCGAAGATTCTCCATTTTTTCGCGCAGCATTAAATAAGTTTCTTTATACTTCATAGGGAGAAAATAAAAATGGCTGTTTCCGTAGATTTCATTTTCTAAATCCATGTCGCGAGTTGGAAAGGCTTCGGATTTCGTGAGGAAGGTTTCCATTCATTCATTCATATATAGCGTCCGGCTCTTATCTTCCTGAAGCGACGTGTGTGTGTGTGTGTGTGTGTGTGTGTGTGTGCGTGCGCGCGTGTGTGTGAGTGTTCTGTTTTTTAGAAGCTCAAAACTAAGCTCATTTTTCTGATATCTTTTTCGTTTTTATTATTTTTCGCCTTAACCTCGTAAGAAGAAAAAGTATTGCAATCGTAAGCCGGAAAGCAGTGATTTTTCAACCGAAAAACTCTTGATGCCGATCCGTGGTAACGAAAGTGTGGATAAATCTTATTCCTACAGGTAGTAAATTGCTTCATCTAACACGCTGTATAGTCAGAAACCATGTGTTGTTAGTCCTTGATGCCGAAAAATGGATTGACGGCAACACGTCTCTCTGCACGTCCGTCGGCCTTTATCAATTTATAGAGTTGAGCCGTCCTGTTTTGTGGTGACAAATTTCTGAATTGCCTCTTGAAGAAATCCTCTGTCTCTTCTACGGATTCCACCAGTTCTTTCTCAATTAATACAATTGACAATCTCCACATCCGCCCTTCTCCTTGCGATTATCATTTATAATTATACATATATTTTTTAAAGCAGAAAAACTCCTTTTTACGGATGGTGTTGGAACTGCTAAAGTGGGTATAAATTTAAATAAAAGGAAAATTTCCTAAAATAGCGTCTACGTAATAAAAACTTTCTTCTTTCAAAAATATTACCTATTTTCTAGGGGATTTGTCTTGAAATGTTGCAATTTTATTAAAACCAATCAGTTCATTTTTTCTAAATCCTAATGGCTCAAAGTGTTTGTGCAGGTTACCAAGAAAATTTTGAGAAAAATTCTTCTTTTCTCGATCAAAAGGAAAAATTTTCAATTAACCAAACCTTCTTTTCAAATGTATGTGAACCAAATAGTTTTTGTTTCTGCAAAACTACATTTTCAATATCATTTACAGTGAATTACAACTAAAAAGATAAAAAAACAATAAAAGCTTACAAGAATCGGGACGCACACAAAATAATACACCAGATCTACACAGAATTTTGCACTTTCACAGACCTAGGGAGCCGCGCGCGAGTCTCTGGATGGAAAATGCGGTTAGGAAGGATGGGACTAACACTAGGCTCGGGGGCCATCAATGGGTATCCACAATTCGAACTGTAGCGCGTAAATTGAAAGAGCAATTGGTGAGAACATGACAGACTGTTACATCAATTCAAGTGATATAGCCGTTTGTATTATTTTGGAAATATTTTTGTCTGTAGATAGCAATGTGAAACAACCTAAAACGAATTAGACATACGCATTTCAATAACTTCCGTGGTGGCAGCTGCTAACAATATATATTTCATTTGGACATCAAGTATTTTATTTGCTTGTAGGGCAGATAATGTAATTCACTTTGCTATGATATAATCACAAAGTTGGTGTGGTGCCAAACACAAAATTGTAATACTGAATCGTTTTTGTTTGACGTTGACAGTATAAGACGGTTCGATCAAAACTAACACTAAGAAATCTTATCCCTAAAAATTCTTGACTACATTCACAAGACCCATAATAGTCTCCTGATTGCCCTAACATATGATCAGAGAGGTTCGCTCATTGGTATCGCGTATTGCTTTTTCTAACATTTGAAGATTATAACATTCGAATCTAATTTGATTATAACATTTGAAGATTATAACAGCGAAAAATCAATAATTAAATTCTAAATGTTTGTTAGTTAGAATTATTTTTTAAAGACCACCGCTTTAAATTATTGTTGAAGGGTCACAATGATCATAAACTAAAAAAAAAATCAAAAAAAGAAAATATGTCGATAGGTAACTAGTGCACAGAAGTACATAAACAAATATAGCCCTATAAGCTAAAAACACGAGAAATTACCCATTTCAATATGTGAATAAATAATCCCATTGCATGGATCATTGCATTAAACGCCGAGGCATTCAATCTACGCCGCGTCGTCCCCACAGTTCAATGCTGCCCCCCACCCTTCGTGCACTTTCACCGCCCTCGGGGGATCCGCTGTGCTCTAGGGATGTGCCTTTAACAGCTAAACTCTTATTTCTTAACAGTTAACGTTTAGAACTGTTACGCGATATAACAGTTATTTCATTTATCCTGTTATTGGCGGTTATCGGTTGATATTCATAGTGCTCCAATCTATTGGGCCAAACCCGAACTACTACAAGCTTTCGCGGCAACCATTTTGTACAACAGTTTCACTGCATGTAATTAATCGTGATTAACAAGTGTTGAAATTATAGATTCATTACATTACATTAAATTACATTAATTCGTCATTATTACACACCAAGTGCCACAATATTTTATATTTTATGGTATACGTATGGTATACTACTATAAGAAGTTTGTCCTTAAAATTAAATCCGTTCAGTATGTTTGTTAACTTCTTTCTGTCCCATTACAGCTTATGTGAGATCCACTAATATTTCCCTAAGTGCGATAGAATAAATGTGTTTGAGTCAAATAATTTGCATTATAATATTTGATATTCATTAGTCATTTCCACTTTAGCTGTGGGTAAGCAAAACAGTCACTACTTCTCATTATTTTTGCAACTCGTCACTTCACTATGAACATGTGTCATATTCGCAAGAATATTTGCAATCTGATCACGAATCACTGTTATTTTAGTAATATTCTGTACACATTAGCTACTCATCATATTAAGTATTATTCTTCCTTGGCAGTTCATGGGTTCTCGTTCATATCAGCTGTTTCTCTGTCCTTCCCTGCCCAAACATATTTGGAAAAGTAGTGCAAACAGCCGCCATAAGGTGGCTGCACAAGCGTTACGGTGCTACCAACGTTATTCATTTTGCCTGGTTTAACTCTTAGCAGTCGCCACAAATGATTTAACTCTTAACAGACGGCCATGTTAGGTTGCTGATCATAGACCTGTTGTTTTTCAACTGTTCTTAATAACCGCTATTACGAGTCCACAGTTATTCCGATAACAGTTATTGAAGAAAAGCCGTTAAGCCCATCTCTACTGTGTTCTTGAGTGCAGAATACAGTGGAAGCAACCGTTGTGCCGGCCTTTAATACACAACTTCACAGTGGCGTGCATTCAACCCCAGCAACCCCAGCACTGATGGGGTAAGCAATAATGAGAATTAAATGAATCTTGAGAACAATGCACCCTATGTCATGTGATCAAAATATTGCACCCACTGTATACTCTACTGCGATCTTTGCGCCGGCCCATTGCTCTTCCTCAAGAGCGCTGTAAGGGCCCTCACGGCCCTGCCCCAGCTCTGTCATCGTCGCTGGGAAAGACAGCTGCGCGCGCATCTACTTCACTGGACCCGGGGCACGCGGCGGGCGGGGGGCAACCGTGCCGATACTATGCTCTTGTTCAGCTAGCTGGGGATTGATGACGTTTCTCCCCTTCCCTTTGCTTCGTGGCCAGGCGTCTCCTGGCGAACGTGATTGAAGTACTCCCCGCTAGAGGGCAGATGAGAGCAACCCAGACACATTACTGCCAGTGCTACCACAAAGCAAAATTATTTTAAATGATATATTTTGTTAATATCAATTACCGTACCCTTTGTCGAGAAGTTTGTAACTTATAAAATTATTATAGAGCACATATTTCTCTCTCGCGTTAATAACAGTGAACAAAAATTTAAGTAGAGATTTTATTAATTTTTCTGAGGAAGGTAGTTCTTACACACGTGATCAAAACCAAAAAAATCCCCGAATTTTTTAGTAGCCCAGGTTACTCTTCTTAGAGAATCAGTGTGCGTGGCAGAGCAGTGTGTGACGTAGTGGTGATCCATTGCAGTGACGTATTGTCGTGTTTTCTCGTGTTTCGTGAAGATTTGTAGTAATTACGCTATGTAGTAATACGTGATTTGTGTAATCTAACAGGTGTTCTGGAACAATTGTGTGTAGTATGTCTTCCAGTGAGTGTGTAATTGATGATATTTTGAGGAGACCATTTTCAACGAGGCAGTTCCATGAGAAGAAGCAGGTAATTGAAAACGGTAGGCCAATACCAGCCTTAGCACAATTACAGCAGATAACAAAAAACTTCACGAGACATTTCACCTGCTCTGCCTACGAAAAATATCAATGGCTAGCTGGCAGTGAAAGACTGAATTGTTTGTTTTGTTGATCTTGTTTGCTCTCTGGGCAAGATCAGAATACCTCATGGACAAAATCGGGATATAAAAATTTAGGAAGTTTCACAAAAGCACACGAACTGTCAGTAGGACACATCAGAGCTTCGTATCTTTTGGCATCATTCGGGCATGCTCGTATTGAAACGCAATTGGACCAGCAACTTCAAACTGAAATATCTCTCCACAATAAGAAAGTGCAACAAAATCGCGAGCTTCTCAAAAGGTTCATAAACGCCGTATGTTTCTTAAGTAAACAGGAATTAGCATTCAGAGGACATAACGAATCTAGATTGTCACTTAATCGTGGTAAATATGTGGAACTACTGCACTACATAGCAGAGTATGATTCTCTCCTGAGGACTCATTTGGAAACTATTCCGCGGGTTATCCAATCGGATACAAAATGATCTCATAGATTCCATATCTCATTCGCTGTTGCAAGAAATTAAATCTGACATAGCGAATGCTAATTTTGTCTCTGTGTTGGTAGATGAAACAACAGCTGTTTCCAACACTGCTCAGTTTCCAATTGTGTTTCGATATGTTTACGGTGGTGAAACAAAAGAACGGTTTGTCGGATTTCGTGATGTAAGTGCGAACCGAAGCGACGCGGCGACAGCAGAGCTTATAAGAGAGTACTAGACAGAATTTGACTGCAATAACAAGCTTATAGTTCAGTCGTACGACGGCGCAGCGTCCATGTCTGGAAATGTGAACGGCGTCCAGGCCCTCATAAAACAGACTCATCCTCAGGCAGTTTATATTCATTGCTACGTACATGTATTGAATTTAGTACTTTCACGTAGTGTTAATAACATCAGAAAATGTAAAATTTTCTTTAGTAATTTGAGTGGTATTACTGCCTTCTTCTCGCGGCCACCAAAACGAGCAAAATTTCTTGACAATTTTCTACAAAGACGATTGCCATCTGTTTGCCCCACTAGATGGAACTATACAGAGCGACTTGTCAACACTGTGTATATGCACGGAAATGATCTTCATAATGTATTCACTACTATGCTCAATAATCAAGACGAGGTTGAAAATGATATATTGGCTCCTGTTAGTGGTTATTTGTCAATTTTATCTGACTTTTTGTTTTGCTTTTTATTGAGAACGTTTGATAAAATCTTTTCGTTCTCGGGAATATTGTACAACATTCTCCAAACAAAAGCACTTGACATCGGTTACTGTAGACAAAAAATTAAAGAAACACGGAAAAATATAGCTGATATGAGAAGCGAGTATGAAAGTGTACATTCTGAAACCATAAGAGAAGTTGGCGAAGAATCTAGGAGAGTCAGTGTAAATTACAAGCGACTATATTACGAAATCTTTGATAATGTGGATAAGCAGTTGGAGATTAGATTTCAAGACTATGGAAATTTGCAGTTCTTGGAATTAATATCAAATGATATTAGCAAGTATAACACATTCAAGAAACAATTTCCCCAGAAGGAATTTTCTAGCTTGCTTGGAGCTTATGGGAGTAATTTTGATGAAGTAAGATTACACAATGAACTTGCTGTATTTTATAGCACCGAAGAGTTTCAAGAGAAAAACCCATATGAACTACTGAAATCTTTGAATTCCATGTCGCTATCCACATTCTTTCCACAACTTACGCGCCTTGTATCACTGATTTGTTCTATTCCTGTATCAACAGCATCGGTAGAAAGATCGTTTTCGACTCTGAAAAGAATAAAAACTTATGCTCGAAACAGAACAAGTGAAAAGAGATTATCCAATTTAGCCTTACTCTCTATCGAAACATCTCTACTGGAGGGCATAAGACACACATATTCATTTTTCGAAAAAAACTGTGCAGCATTTTGCTAGTCATGAAAGAAGAATGGATTTTACATTTCGTTGATTGCAGCATCATTTGCAGAAAGCAGACTTCATTTTCCTGTTCTGTAAGTTACGATAATTTACTTTTTCTTGCATGAAAATATATCTTGTGTAAGAGTGATGAATTGAATGTTGGAATTTTTTATTTTTTAAATATTGTTTCACTGTTGGGTTAAAAAATCTCCTGTTGCGCGACTACTTTGTATGGGTTTGAGTGAGGGAATCTGGCTGGCCGCGAGCAGCTGGGGTATACCAAGTAATCACCGCACGCCCCTGCAACTTCATAAGTTTTACTCACAACTTCATAAGTTCGTTTCAGCATTAGGAAAATAAGGCGCGTTTCACTAAGTATGGTCAGAGAAAAGCCGAAAAGCCGCGATGCTACGGGAATTGCGAAGACTGCAGAGCTTATCTCCGTGCAAAGGAAAACGGCACAATGGGCCGGAGGAGCCATCGTGAGCAAACGACGAGCGCTAATATTAGCGAATTAATTATTTGCTTTTCGTTGTTTCATTGCTATTTGTCAACTGTTTTTTACTATTACAATTTAAAAATTTATAGTTTTATTTACAAATATTCAATTTTTCTCTACAATATTGAAAATGCATTACTTTTATAATTTTGTTTGACCATCGCCTCATTTATCAATGACCGGAGAATGACTCCCCACTGTTCAAATTACTTACATCTACAAGCAGATTCAAACACATCTAAAGAAAATTGACCACTGGACCCATCTAATGGAAAATCAAACTCAACCCTACAAAATCATCCAAAGCAAAAATCACCGACCCAATTACAATTAAATTAGTCAAAATCTGAGGTTGAATCATGATATTAGACTTCAATGAAAAATCTTCATTGCAGTAAAATTACAGTAAACTAAAATAAAATTATTTCAACTGAAGCCACTTCTAAACCGCAATAGTAAATTTCATTAAACAATGCAGTCATCCTGTATTAATAAACTGTTGGACCCCTAATATTTTCTGCCTACTATTATATCTGGGTAAAGGCCTCAAAATCATATAACACCAAATTAGAGATCATCCAAAACAATTCACTCAGAGCTCAAGCATCCGGCTCATCTCAAACGCCCAACATCACAAAGAATTTAATTTACCCGCCGTTGATCACAATAGTGCGTTCCTTTCTAACAATTTCTACACCAAAATAAACACGGTGTGGGTCCATGATACCATAAAAAAAAAAATTGACGGCAAAAGGTCTGTCCATCCGTCCGTCCGACTGAACAACGCTAGCGGCTATACCGTTCAGCCGATTGTCTTCAAAATTGATGTTGACCAATCGATCTGACTGATGTCGCGGCCCCTTGAATTTGAAACATATTTTAATGTTGGGGAATAACTAGATTTTAATGTAGTCCCTGGGACATTTTAAAATTTCAAAAAAAAAAAAAAAAAGACTCCAACATTTTTTATTGAACTTAATTATTGGATAGTGTGCAGGAATTTTAAGAGAATGGTAAAGGTCTCGTGTACGTCGGAAACCATGATTTTTCAAAAATTGCAAACTTGCAAAATTTTTTAAGTCTTACTACAAGGAAAATATTACAGATAGAGATTTTTTCCTTGATGAAATCTGTTTCTTAAAGATAGATTTTCAAATATGGTTATGTACAATTTTTCGAAAATTTGAATATTTTCACGTAATATTGCGTGAAATGTAAGCAATTTTTTATTTTGTTTTTAATAATTTTTTATCAAAAACGGAACCAATAATTTTGATTAAATTTTGACCTTCGATAGCGTATAGAAGGCTAAAGAGAATGAGAGAATGGTGTCACCACCTTTCCTTTTTGTCTCCCTCCCAATGTCGGGCGATGGCACGATGGGTGAGGCAGTAACCACCCACCTAGCGCCTGGTCCAACAATTGGGGTAAAATTACCTCACGTATGGGAGGAGACGGGTGACTCGAGTAATTCTCCCTTGTACTCGTTGTTGTGGCTTTAATAAAGTTAAACCACAACGCACTCATATAAGAAGGTCCTAGCAGACTTTCTTTCCAAGGGAAAGGGTTCAAGATTTAGTACACTGGGATAGATTAAGAACACTTTTGTCGTATGTTTTACGAAAATAACAACAAACAATATATTCTGTACTAAAAAATTAGTACATCAACATAACATGAATTGACTATTAATGTCCTGTTTGAATCTGATATGCAAAAAAAACCAAAAATTGTTACAACATGTAAGAAAAATCTATTTGCAAATAAACCCTTGAAATCTTCCAATTAAATTCAAAAGAATGGATTCAAGAATCGGAATTCCAATAATACATAACTAATACACGATTATCTCTACACACATTTCCTGAAATACACATAGAATAATACACACTCAAAATGTTGTACCTGAAATTACCATTCGTGTATAACATAAATCGATAATATCAATACCATGTTCTATTCAAAAAAAATATCAATCTTCTACTTGTTCTAACAAATTCACTTGATTCAATTAGAATGCATAACTGTTATCGTTATTACAATGTCTAATCTTACCAACACTAAGCAAAGTTAAATTAATTTACTCTTATGAGATCTCAGACTTAAAAAAAAACAAAATGTTAAGTTAAATGCTACACAGTTGAACTTTGCATCCGACACAATATGTCAATCAATTGAATAATTGTCTATCTTTACTTCTGAATTTATTTTTCAGTAACACTTTTTAAATATCTGCGTCCAGTAACGAAACTGTAATTCGATTTGGCACACGGATATGTATTCAAAAACTCATGAATAAAGTCAAGCAATATTACAGTTAACCATCTAGTGAAATATGATACTAAAATCGTTCTACATCTGGCCCACGTTTCTGCCGTTAACTTGAAAAGGGTTTGCCGAACTCACGATGTCTCCCGCGACGTGCGAAGCCTTGAAGTTTTTCAGGGTCGTCCGGAAAGGAACTCGAACACGAGAAGATCCCGTTGACTGCACCGTTCTCCTCGGGACTCGCGTCGTTGGCGTCGGCGTTGCAGTAACGTCCAATGATCGAATTTTATTCGAGCTGATTCAATTCTTATACAAAAAAGCTGCAATAAATCACACATTGCTTGTAACATTTCTATTTCAATTAGCTACTCGTTACATTTCTTTTCGTTTCAATTCATAGCATCACTCTTGTTAAGTATTCTTCTTTTTTTAAAAAATTATCCACGTTTCATGCATTTTATTTATTCCCTCTCATGAATAAATTATCATAATAATAAGATGAGTTACCTTTTCTAAAAGCTTGTGTACTGTCGAAATCTTGAACTGGCGTGGTCCGTCGATCCAAAAGTTTGTCCAGAGTAGTTCAGAGTACCTTCTCGTTCCGCTGACTTTCGGTAAAATGGCCGAGTTGGTCTCTTCTTGTTCTAAATTCTCCAATATTCGTTTGCTTTATTCCCATTGGTCGATCTCGTCGTTCCGCTGGCCGATTTCGTTATCACGCTTCTAGTACTAGTGATAAGCGCTCCTGTTAGCTTATTTTAAAACTATGTACGTCGCCTGGCGTTCTCTCTCGGTTAGTGTTGTAACTACTAGATCTTAAAATAACAGGACGCGTTTACGAAAAAAAAACCTGATATTTTCTTGCTGTAAACGGCTTTAGCGGTTACAATGGTGCATATCTCATGTTCGTTGTTCATTCTGGTTTTTGAAAATTGCAAAAATTCAAAAGATCTTTCGTCTTCTTACAACTACAATTATGAAGATTAACATTTTTACTTTCCCCATACGTACGTATATACAGAGTAATATACATAGTATAGGGAAAGTTGTAATGCTGCGCGAAGAAACGGTGAATTTTCGGCAAAAAAAATGTATGTGCCGGGCCGTGATAACGAAAAAGTGGATAAATCCAGTTGCTAAATTAAGAAAAAAAGAAGCCTCTAACCGGTGGTGTAGCCAGAATCCCGGATTTGCGCGTCTTTCACACCAAAAAACCAATTATTCCAATTAAAAGCAAAATGTCTCTCCGCCCGTCTGTCCGGCGTCAGTCTGTAAACAACCATAGGGCCTAAACCATAGGTGCGATTACTTCCAAAATGAATATTCCCCGGTCGACCTGGGTCCACTCGAGGCACCGCTATTTTTGAAAAACATTCTTCAAAATTTGGGGGTTCTTTATATGAACCCCCATGCAGATTTTCAACATTTTCTCAAAAACGGCTCCAATTTTTTTCTTTAAATTTCCTGTAAGAATAGAGTAAAATACACTTATAAAGGTGGCATCAGTCCGAATTTCACTTTAACTTTGAATTTTCGATAATTGCAAAAGTTTGAATATTCTTCGGCCCCTTCCTACAACTACAAAATTGCAGATAGAGAAGTTTCCTTCAAAATAAAATTTGCTCTTCATAGTGAGTTCTTTCTTTAAGTTCATGTGCATTTTCTTGAAAATTTTAGTAGTTTTCGCGCAATATTGGGTGCAATTTTGTAATTTTAATATGTACAATTTTTAAAAAAATACAAAAACAAGATTTTCTCAAAAACGGCTCCAAATTTTTTCTTTGAACTTTTGGTAAGATGTAATCTAATGTGTTCCATGAGATGACATAAACGCCATATTGCTCTATACTTTTTTTGACTTGTCTCTAACGTCATTAATATTTACATTAGCGGCGATTTGTTTACATTATTATTTACGGGTACCTACGCTTTAAATAATGTCAAGTACAGTTTGTCGAAAACTCAACCGTTTTCTGTGAAAACTAGCTCAAATTTCCGCATTTTCAGAAATGCTCAAACGCCATTTTCTCGTAAATGGTTAAAAAAATTTCTTCAAACTTTTCGATCGGATAGTGCTAATTGCACTCTTTAATATCACGTAAAGTTTATTTTGAGGTAATTTTTTGTTTTTTCAAAAATTACATAAATGTAATTCAATAATTGTAAACTCTCTCACATCTTTAATATGTACTTTACCAGCAATTTGTAATAGTATATTCTTCAACGAGCGTAGAATGATAGCTATTATTCACGACTTGATGTTTACGTCACGAGCGACGTAGGAGCGAGTATCGGAATTTCTACGAGTGAATAATAGCCATTCTACGCGAGTAGAAGTCTAATACTGTCTCTACAACTTTGAAATTAATATATATAAATAGGTGCCTTAACCTTACAGAACGGCTACAGCACACTCAATGTTCTCTGGCGGTAACGAACATCAACTCGCATATTGTTTCGTGGTTCACTTGTCTTACGACAGTTGCTACCTGCCGCGGCAGAGCACGCAGCGCCTCGGTAGGCGACTGCAAGAACCGTCTGTCGTGTACAATGAACTAAGACTAACAATGTGATTGGTCGACAGCCGTGTGAGAATAATATTTTCGATCAGCTTGTGGAATCGGCATTATTACTGCATCCGATATCGTACAGAAATGTATACATTCTGGAGTAGTCGTAGAGAAACATATTTGTGAGTGTAAGTGCTTCAAATAACTTCAAATGAAGTATTTTGAAAACTCAAAAATTTTTTGTGAAAAAGAGCTTCAAATTTCGCAGTTTTAGTAGAGCTAAAACGCCGTTTTCTTTAAAACGGATCCAAATTTTTAAAAGAAAATTGCCATTTAGGACTTTTTGTGTTCTTTAATAATTTCAAACGAATATTTCCATTCTACCATTAGGAACCCGAAAAATTGAGAAAATGTCACAAAAATATACTTTGGGCGGCGATAGATGTCAGCTGGCAAGAGTATGTGGCAATTCCGAAGAGCTAGCGGACACTCAAGGAAATAGAAAACTAATACGGGAAAGTCTGAGCCATTCTGTAGCACCACTAGTTTCATGAATAAATATATATTAAAAATTTACAGTTGCCATTAACCGCGAGAAAGTAAAGATATATTTCTGGCATTGAATTTATTGTATAAGGCATGCAGTGTATTCACGAACATTTAGTAGTAACATATAATAGTTATTATTAAACACTATGATATTGTACTATTGTACAAATATATAAAGAATTATTTTGTTACCGCGAACAAAACAGCCGTCATTGTCGTCTTATCAGTACGGCGTTACAACAGTAGGTTACAACAACCGACAATCACCGCTCATCTATTCATTTTCACATTTAAAGGAAGCAATTTAAAATGAAATAACAGAAATATAACATTAATATAATAAATAATAATAAAATGAAATAAATAATATACAAATTCTAACTTACGTAGCATCCAACTGCGTAATTTGGGAGCGGGCGACAGGAAGTAAGCAATCTTTTTTCATATTTATTTCAATTAAGTTTAAATAATTTCTAAAAAATTAATTTGTGTACAAAAGTTCCAATGTAAATAACTAAAAGAAATATGAAATAATATATACATTCTAACAGACGTACCATCCACCTTATTTAAAATAACTCTGAAATTACGATCAGGAAGCGAAGGATTTTCAGGGCGGGCGTTTAATTTGACGCCCAATTACTCCACAAATACACATATTTTCGAAAAATTCAACAGGGCCTTATTTGAAGATCTGCCTTTGATGAATACATTTCATTAAGCAAAAAACATGAGACCGAAAAGTTTAACTTAAAACAAATTGCAAAATCAGGCATTTCAACGAACATGAGACCTGCACCATTCTTTTCAGCTTGCTTTACTCTATCAAAGGTCCCAATTTAACTTAAAAAAATATTATGCGGTTTTTAAGAAAAATATGGTTTAAAGGAAATAAAAATTGCCTACGTTTGACACAAAATTTCGCAAAAAATATGCATGTTTTTGAAAAATCAGACACTACCTTATGTGAAGATCTGTTTTTGATGATATGTTCGTGGTTGTTCACAGACGGACAGACGTTTTAACCGTCAATCGATTTTTCGGTATCAAGGACCCATAAAACATGGATTCTGGCTACATCACGTGTTAGAGGATTTTCTTTCTAAATTTAGCAACTGGATTTTTTCACTTTCTCATTACCAGGGCCCTGTAATAAGAGTTTTGCTGCCGAAAATTCGCTGTTTTTCGCGCAGCATTACATAACTTTTTCTTCTTAAGAAGTTCCTTCTTAAGCGCGAGAAAGTAAAAATTAAAAATGGAGGTCAAAAATGTAGTTGATTCCCCTTCTTGTTTTAGGCTGCTCATGCCTGTGTAGATGAGTAAGAAACGGCAACTGTCCCTCCCAGCCGAAGGAATCGCGGGCTTCAACCTCACGCGCTTTGCTTCGTTTCGTTTGAAAATTTTCTAATAAAGGCTGAAGTGTTGGTAGGGTAGAATTTCCAATATTATTATACTACGTAACCGTAACCAATAATGCAAGAAAGTATGTGCTGTTGTAGCATCACTTATTTCACAATGGACAGAGGCGGGATTCAGGGGGGGGGGCAACGGCCCTCTCAATCTTGGGACAAATTTAAAAAAAATTATATTTAATTTCATTTCGCGGATCTTCAAATTTATATATAAATGATTTACTTGTTTCTCTATTTTGAGAAGAAATATATTAATAATTAAGTGAACAATAATTTTATTAAGCAGTGCTAATAACATACATTAATAAATTGATGAACTTTAGTTCAGTATTATAAAACGCGCGGAATAATGTTCAGCGTTATTTTGAATATCCATTATCAATAAATCCTATTTCAATCGTATTTTGCTATTAAATCGTAATTTGCTGCACCCATTCCTGGTGCAGCTGCGCTGTTGACATGTTGAGACTTATCGCCGCAGCGCGTCGTCTGCGAAGTTCAGGCGAGGCAAAATCCTTCTGTCGGACAGGGCGAAGATTACAATAATGTTCAATGGTTAAATGGGTCGTATGGTACAATTTTTTTGGGGGAGGGGACGAGTGCCTGCCTTAAGTTCCAGGAGAAGTGAGCATGAGAAATGTAACTAAATTTGTTTGCTCCTATAAATCTGTGTCAGTGAAAAGTTCATTTTCAGCTTTCAAACTGATTTTAATAGAAAAGACAGTCTTTTTGTAGAAAATTTGGAGAAAATATTGATTTTTATAATATACTGCTAATTATGAAAGTGAATAAAATATGCTTGTAGACTCTCTCATAAATGTAAAAGTACTTTTTCCTGCATAATAAAAATTGCCTAGTTTAAAATCCTTTTGAGATCAATTCTAGATGTCAGAAATATAGCTTTTTCATATCTATTTTTTGCCTGGCTTAGTCATTCTGTAACCTATTTTAAGTGCCTAAAACGTCGATTTTAATGACTGGTTAGTGCCTAATTTCGTAATTTTGTTGCCTATTTGAGGTGCCTAAATCAAACCATTTTTTGTGCCTAAAATTCCGAGGTCTAGTCATAACACTCAAATTTTAACTGTAAAAAAAAAGAGTATTTCCCGTTTATTATGGATATAGATAGCGGTAAAGGTGGTAAAGGATATAAGCCATTTATATAATACGAGCCCCCTTCGAATCTTTTCATACAATGCAAACATTCTAGCAGGAACGATTTTAACTAGTTTAATAACTTCTTTTTCCATCATAGCTTTGTGGTATAGTTGTAAATGAGAGTTGACGTGAAACAGGGGTGTTCATATTTTCTCGGTTCTAAAAGCTTTGGAAGGTAAGGTTTTGGCTTTTCATTATAGTTTGAGTTCACTTAAACCGATTGTGATTCTTAATAAATGAAATACATTATGTTTTAAACATTGTTTTTATACATGCAATCTGTATTTTCGAACTATTTGAACGGTTTTAGCTTGCAGAATTTTGATATGGCAATTGTTGTAAAATGAGCCCCGAACTGTGGTGCGTGTTGAGCCCCAAACTTTAACTGGATCGTATTACATACACAACAACCTTGTGTTCGTTCTATTTTTGTTTTAGATGCCACCAAAGGTTCTAGGGCCAAAAATATGGAACTAGTGGAGCTACAGAAAGGTTCAGACTTTTCGTATTAGTTAGTATCCTAATTTCTTTGGTCGGGGCTAACTTTTCGGTCGTGACACATCCTTTTGCCACCTACCATCTATCGCCACCCAAACATTTTTCACATTTGCTCAATTTTTCGATTTCCTAATGGCAGAAGCGAAAAAACTACTTTAAGAATATTATTGAAGAATAAAATTTCGTCCTATATGGTACTTTTCGTTGAAAAATTTGGTGCCATTTTTACGAAAATGGCATTTAAGCGTTACTGTAAATGAGAAATTTTATGATAATGAAACTATTGCGATTTCGAAAAACTTCATTGGATGTGATTTGAATCACTGCCACTCACAAATGCAATAATGTAAACAATTTGCTGAAAATGTGTATATTAACGGCGTGAGACATATTTAAAAAAATTGAGCAATTTTTGAAGAAACAAATAATACAGTAAAATGAATTTTATTTTATCTTAAATAGTGCAATCAGCATTATTCCTACAAAAAGTTTGAAGGAAAATTTTGGAGCCGTTTTTGAGAAAATGGTATTTAAGTGTTTCTGAAAATGCGGAAATTTCAGCTCATTTTCATAGAAACTGTTGAGTTTTCGAGAAACTTTATATAACATAATTTAATGCACATGCGCTCATAAATGCAATATATGAACAAATCGCCTCTAATATAAATATTAACGACGTGAGAGACAAGTAAAAAAATACATTAGTGTAATTACAACAAAATAATACAACAACAAAAGAATATAGCAAAATAGCGTCTATGTCAGTGATTGCCAAGGAAATACGTCGGAGCACTGTTTCCCCTCCGAGATAAAAGCACTCCGAGAAGTGGTCCGAGCGAATGGGGGAGGGAAAGGAGGGGCAGACGGTACCGAAACCTTAGCAGTGGGTGTTTGCCGGTGTTTCAGGCAACATGAGAGGGAAACCATAAACACCCGTCAATTTTCTTTCTTTTAGGGAAGAAAGGTATCCTTTTGTAGGTACTGGGACAATGGTGAAGTGTTTAGTATGTTCGAAAAAACTGCAGTATGTTTGTAAAGCCCGACCTACGGATGCATTACGTAGCTTTGCGACCCAGAGAAATCTGCGAGATTAAAATAAATTCTGAGAATTGACATAGCTCATGATCATGGAATACAACAATTACAACATTATCAAACAAAACTGTACATCAATAATAATCAAGCCTGGAGTCAAAATTCTCTTACGTGACCCCTACCGGGTACTTATTTGTTACCAATTTGTTAATATTAATTATTGTTTCAGAATGAACTAATTCGTTATATTATATACTATTGTATAAAATATTATTGTCCTAAAATGTGAAAACTGTCTTTTCAAAAATGTTATTTAATAGAAGAATGGAAGTGGAATTACAGTACTGGTTATGATAAAGAGTCGGATATTGTATTGAGTTATTTAATAATGTATTTTCTATAATATAATATTTAATATTGTAATTAAAAATAATCATTTTAAATAATAATTACTAGTTAAAAATCGTATTTATCAATTTTCCAAGAGAACCTTTTCCCCCACTAGTTCCGTACCATCATTGGAACACTGTGCGCTTGCCGCCGCGACGGTCTCTACCTTTGCTGGGTCGGTGGGTTCGGAGTAAGAGAGCAGATTTCTGTGACGTCACAGAGCATTGAGTTCGCAACCACTGGTCTATGTCATTTTATAGTTTACATTACATGCATCCCAAAAGTTGAAAGAAAAAATTTAGAGCCGTTTTCGGGAAAATCTTATTAATTTTCTTTTTCAGAATTGAACATATTGGAATCAATATTGCGCGAAAACTAATAATATTTTCAAAAAATGTGCATGACCTAAACGAAAGAACTAATTATGAAGAAAAAAATAACTTGAAAGAAAAATCTCTATCTTAATTTTGTAGTTGTAGGAATACGCCGAAAAAATTTCAATTTCTTGCAACTTTCAAAAATTCAGATTTATCAGTGAAAATCGGATCTACACCATCTTTATAAATTCATTTCACTCTCTTTTTACAAGATATTTAAAGAAAACATTTGGAGCCATTTTGTAGAAAATTTTGAACATGTCCCGAGAGCTTCAAGTAAAGTACCCCCAAAATTTAATGAATGTTTTTCAACATCGCACTGCTTCGAATCAGGCCAGATCGACAAGGGTTTATTCAGTTTGGAACAAATCTTACGCATAATTTAGGCGCTAGTGTTGTTCACATACACCAGACGGACGGATGGACGATTTTGAAGAGAGAGAAAGAGAGAGGAAAGAGAGAGAAAAAAAAATACTTTTTCGGTATCAGGGGACCCCCAACGTATATTTCTGTTGAAATCTCGAAATCAAATTTCCGCCGCATTACATACATTCTGTATGCTATGTATGTTACTTTGTATATACATATGTATACGAGAAAATAACTAGTGGTGCTACAGAATAACACAGACTTTCACGTACAGTTAGTTTTCTAATTTCGTTGGTCTGGGCAAACGTACATTCTTATCCCATCCTTTAGCTATCTTCCATCTTTCGCCACCCAAAGTACATTTAAAAAATATGTTCTCATGTTGAAGATGAAGTTATCATATTTGTTTAATAAAAATCATTTAATCAACTTTTTTAAGTCGAAATAAAAGTGAAGGCTCATATTATCACCTTGCACAGAAGATTGCGTTTTAATTAGAATAATTTATTAAAGTAGATTTTAAAATCCTACAGTTATGTATAAACATTTGTGATCATAACTAAATAATAAACCTTTTCGATGCGTCGATACATGATTCACTGAGAAAAATGCATCGTTGAATTTATAGTTCGGACTGTTGAAATAACAATGAGATTGTTACCTCTGTATTCAATTAATCTAATGAATAACATTCAATAATAATAAATTAAATACTTAACAAAATTGAAAACAGTGTTTATAATTACAGCACAATTAACTTAAAGCATTAATATAAACGAGTATTTTCGTGTTTGTAATAGCACCCAAATTTACCTCCCCAATGAAAAATTCGAAATCTCACCTCTGACAATGGGCAATGGATCTTTGCCACATTATTGCCCCATTTAAAAATACAGATAAAAACTGCCTTGTCTTTGCGATTCAAAATGTTTTTCGTTAGATAGTGTTGAAAATTGAGGCATGATCAAAAATATTAAAAGCCAATTTAAGGCAGATTTTCAAACTTTATCAAAATATTACAATATTATCAATCTACTCTGAGTAAGAACCAACCTGATGTCTTTTCAGTTATATATATAATTTTATACTGACAAAGACTTCTATGGTACAAAGGAACACATTAATATTTTATATTTCAAAATAATATTGTACTTCAACTGGCACGCATGAAGGAATTCAGTTTACTAAATTCAAATTTTCCAATCAGGAGAGAGCAATATTTATTTTTGGGGTACCTGTACACTTGTTGAACTGAACAAGTCACTGCATTTATTACTTCTTCTTGCAGGAATCACTATTAATGCAGACTATTACAGTCCGTGTCGTGAAAATAAGAAAATCCAAACTGTCTGACATATTATTGGGCAGTGTATTTTTTGCGATGTGAAATTCAGTTTTTGCACAATATAGAATTAAACTCATATGTCTTGCACAGCTCTGATAGGGTAGAAAGAAACGGAAGAAATGGTTGCGATCGCCAGCAGGAGGTGTGCTCCTTGCAGTCTCATTGCCTTTGCTTGGCCTTACAAGGAACTTAACAGAAAACTACAAATAGTAGCAAACCGAGTTCTAAGCTACTTTAGTAAGTAACGCTTCCTAAGCCCTCGCTGAAAGAAATAATGAATGGAACATTTTCGAGAGACGAAACGGAGCACAGAGTGCGTTCTGACAAGTGACAGCTTGATGTGGTGTCCCCCTGCTTACCTGCTGCAGTGGACGGGGATGACGTTCCGGCGTCGCCGGCGTCGCCGCCGGGCTGTTGGGCCGTGGCGGGCGTCGGCGCCGGAGGGGGCGGCGCAGCGCCGAGCAGGGGCGCGGCGCCAAGGACGCACATCGCGGCGAGCAGCAAGGCGGGCGCGCGCCGAAGGCCCTCTTGTGGAGCGCTCCATCGCCTGCGGACACGCGCACACGCGCACGCTCAGCCACCGGCGACCACGAGTGGGCATGCGCTGCGCAGCGCGGCGCGGCGCGGGCGCGGCACGGCGCGGTCCGGCGCGCCACGGCACGGCACGGCACAGCGCGGCACGCGCGGCAACGGCGGCGGCGGCGGCGGCGGCGATGACAGCCACGGCCACGACTGGGCTGCGGGCAGGCCGACCGACCTGGCTCTGCCCACTGACTGGACAGTGGCACACAGCAGGTGCCATACTGCTCGTTCCAGCTCACGCGGATTTCCACGTAGCGCGTGACACGTTCTCACATTATGTCAACTTGGAGGTCATTGCTTGCAAACTCATTTCCACGGCATCCGGCACCTCCGCTGCTTCACTTGTTGCGACTTCCGTCTAATAACAAGACCTCAATTGAATCACACAGCGAACGGGTCCCATTGCCGAAAAAATAAAGGCACCTTATTTGTACTGGGTATAAGACAATACCGAATCATTTACTTAGTTTACTTTCGTTTCTGTATGTTCAAGGAACATAACATTCACATATTTTTTAATCATGATTCATTCATTTCGTAGTTTTCCCTTCCTCCCAATTTTAGCAAAAATGTGATCTCACTTTTTTCTGGCTCAATTATTTCCACGTGAGTCATGAATCGTCTACAACATATCAAATCATTGTATCAACTCAACAATCCATCAAGTTACAACGAATTGTTCAAAATACTATATCTCAACATGGATGCCTTTCTTATATTCCAAAACAGTACTCCACCTACTACATCATTCCCAAACATTTCGATGGAAGTGAACGGAGTCAGATTGAAATAAGGACAGAATATGAAAAAAAACTCAAGTAATTTGTATTTATAGTTTAGTTGCATTCTAAGCATACTAATCTTTTAAAAGAAAAACTATTATAGCCTTGGTTACAAACAATATTTGAAAATATGTAATAATGACATTTATTAACAGTCAGTTTAATTTATTGTTCTAAGACAAAATGATAATTATCATTCAAAGTTATGTTTGTTTACAAATCAGGTTATGTTGTTTATTGTTGGGGCATTTCAAATGTGTGGTCTGTGTAATTGATAAACGATGGACTATCACAGATAACACAACGTATTGGACCATTACATTGCTCCGACTGTGATGTGTAAATAAATGTCACATTAGTGCCTGTGATATTACGGAAGATTGTGAGGCACATTTTCCAACAGCGTCATACACATGTCATTTCAGAATGTTTGTTCTCGCAGAAATGACAAAAACTTTGAGAGGTCCACCTCATCGGTTTGGAATTAATCTTAAAGAAGCGATCGCAGAAGATCTTACCAAAACCCTAGTTGGCAAGGTTAAATTAAGAGGTAGGGTTGCCTTTATTGACATTACATGCATAAAAGATTCCTATATTCTACCTGGAGATGGAGCAGATCGTACAAAAGTTTATATCCGATTAGTAGTATTCTAAACATTTTCTGAAGAAGTAATTTAGCCAAAATAAACTAGTGGTGCTACAGAATGGCACAGACTTTCCCGTATTCGTGTTTTATTTCCTTTGGTCTCGGCTAGCTATTCAGACTTGACACATTCTCTTGTCGGCTGCCATCTATCGCTGCCCAAAGTACATTTTTTTTACATTTTATTAATTTTTCGGTTTCTTAATAGTAGAACTGAAATCTTATTTGAAGAATATTAAATAACAGTAAAACCTCATTCTAAATGGCAATTTCCTTTGGAAAATATGAATCAGTTTTTAAGAAAATGGCATTTAAACACTACCCGTAAACTCGAAATTTGAAGCTCTTTTCACACAGAAGTATTGAGTTTTCGAAATACTTCATTAGCAGTCATTTTAAGCACATTTACTCACACAAACAATTGTGTTTACACATTGCTGGAAATGTGCATATTCACGGCGTGAGAAATCTTTAAAAAAAATAATTTGTGTAATTAAAAAACAATAATACCCTAAAATGATCTTAGGTCAGGGAAAGCAATACCCTGACTAAACAAAATATTTTAACTACAAACAATTCAAAATGATGAACGCAAATTATAGTTTCATCATTCATTGTCAAATTCACGTACTACATTTCTCAAATACTTACACTTTTTTACTGTTTCACTTTTGGCAATTTCAGTTGAACTCACAACAAAAGTAATACACTACGATGACACTTAAACCACAACACTAATATGTATTACGACAGAAGCACGCACATACATTTAATTTTCTTTCTAAATTTCAGTGATAATTTTCTAATGTGTCAATTTGTCTTAATGAAAACAAAAGCACACACTGTTTAATAACAAATTTCTTGTCATGATAACCAATCAAAGACATTGTAATAGTATACTAGACCCACGCACAGCGCTAGTGTAGCGTTGCAAATTGAATGCAGCCATGTTGGGGGCAAGCATGTGGACACCAAGTCGTATTGGTGGCGTATATCATTATTTGTTTGCCTTTTGCGGAAGGGGAAGATTCTATAAGAGGAAAAAGTAAAATGGTGAAGCAGCGCGCGGCTTACGAGTGTACTAATCGTGCGACGAAAGCCTGCGTGGTGTAATTTCACAATTTTTAATTATGTGATGTAACCTATTGAACGTGCTGGTTACTTTTACTAATTAATACGGCGTTCGTGAATAACAAAAAAAATCGATGAATTTGTTATTGCACTTAAAGAAACATTAGTTTAACACTGAAAGTAAACACTTTTTGTAGATAACTTGCCATTTCTCCAGGGTAGATATTCCCTAAATTCGAACCTAATACATTAATATCGAGATTTATATAGAGGTTGATGGAATCATCAAGAACGCGTATATTTTAATACCAATTCACATCACTATTTAACCGAAGTATTTGCGTGCTGTGTACGGAACTTTCCTGTGTATCGAAAGTGTATAAAAATTACTTAACTTTATAATTTAGTAAGAATTTAAAAATTTAGAGTAATATGATTTACCCTTTTACTGAAAAAAAGATGCAGAATTGGTCAAGATATACAATTTTGAATAGAGTTTGGATTAAAGGAAGTCACTTTAAAAATGAGAACGAAAGTTTCCGAAAGCAATGTCCCCACATCTACTACGATATGATGTTTTGTCAGGGACAATATCCTCAACCTATCAAAACTAAATACTTTCATGATAACCCCTTTAGTGTGTTCAATATAATATGAACTTAGCACTGACTGAACAACCTAATGGAGTAAATACAAACCCATTTTTAGAGTAAAAGATTATATGCTTATTTTTTGCTTTCAAAAGTGCTGTTACAAGTTCCAAAAACTTTGTGGGCGCCGTGCTTTAACCAACAGTGTTATTTGTGCTTTATAAAGCTCTAAGGTAAATATGCATGATAAAGACGTGTGATATGTCAGAGGCACATAACGTTTCGACTTTTTAATATTAAATTTGCATATATTACTTTAAACAATGAGTTAGTATTTCAATAAGTCTTCCATTTTATGTATTCAAAGCCTTTAAAATGCGGAAAAGTCTGAAAAATTTCGACGTATTTGAATTATGCGCGTAAATTTGTCCCCAACATGGCAGCCAGCGCAAGCTTTAATTTGCAACGGAGAAGGACGGCAATTACTATAGGATTGTGGAGCCTTGTAACCAATTCAATTTCAAAATCAGTCTCCCTTTTTGATCGAATACAACAGGTGGTAAAAACTCATTTGCTGGAATATTTACAATAATTCGAGAAAATGTTATAAAACAAAATATTTAGAAAACTTTTCAATTGACGCGATGATTTACTTTTCGTTTCGATGTAATGCATACCATTCATTTTGTGATTAAAAACACCTACATTTTTTCAGCATTATTTCGATTTTTGGACCCCAAATGTCGTGACCGAAATTAAGCTTCTGGAATATGGGAGACAATTGAACTCTTTTCCATAGTTGAGAATTTCGGCGAACAATTTTCAATCGTTTTTGAGAAAATTTCGTTCGAACATTTCAGAAAATTTGCCAATTTTGTTCCTTTATTAAGGATCACTTATGGACATTTCAAAAACCATCATTGGAGGTACTTTGAAAGCTTATGTGTAAAGAAACGCACTAAACAATAAAATACATCTGTAATATACATTTTGACGACGTGAGAGACAAATCAAACAATTTACATTTTTGTAATTTTTGAAAAAAACAGTATGTAGACCAGTATGACGTGTATGTTATCTGATAGAGTATATTTAGCATTATCACTTCCAAAAGTTTAAAGAAAAATTTTTGAGCCGTTTTTGAGAAAATCTTGTTTTAGTAATTTTTTTAAAATTGCACATATTCACGCATTTTATTGTTTGAAAACTACTATAATTTTCAAAAAATGTACATGACATTAATGAAAGAACTCACTTTGGACAACAAATTTTATTTAAAAGAAAAATCTCTATCTTCAATTTTGTAGGTCCAGAAAGACGCCGAAAAAAATTTAAACTTTTGCAATTTTCGAAATTCAGAGTTATCTGTAAAAATCGGACCTATGCCACCTTAAAAGTGTATTTTACTCTATTCTTACAAGAAATTTAAAGAAAAAATTTGGAGCCGTTTTTGAGAAAATTTTGAAAATGTCCGGTGGGCTTCATGTAAAGTACCCCCCAAATTTTACAGAATCTTTTTCAAAACATCAAAGCTTTGGCTAGAACCAGATCGACCGGGGAATATCCACTTTGGAAGAAATCGTACGTATGGTTTAGGCGCTAGCAGTGTTCACAGACGGACGGACAAACGGACAGAGACGGACAGACGGACGTTTTCCTCTCAATTGGTTTTTTTGGTATCAAGGACCCAAAAAAGAGGGGGTTTTGGCTACACGACGTGTTAGGTTTTTTTTCTTAATTTAGCAACTGATTTTATCCACTGTTTCGTTATCAGCGCCCGGCAACGAATTTTTTTCTGGCGAAAATTGGCCATTTTTTCGCGCAGCATTACATAACTTTTCCTATACTACGTGTATCACTCCGTGTATACGTACGTATACGGGAAAGTAAAAATTATAGTGAAGAAGGTGTGTGACTCTGGGATTCTTTGATAATATCAATATGTCTCCTGAATCTTTTCAGCAACCATGTAGATAAGATGGTGAGAAAGTATGGATATGGAAGTAAGGGTCAAAAGATGGAAAGTATGATTTGTTTATGTATCCAGGTGAGTCAATACGATTTCTTGTAATATGAAACAAATTTATAGAAATTATTCCTTGTGACAGCAAACCTGAGGAACAAGAATCTTCTGAAACTACTGAAAAAGAGAAGAGTACTCCTTAACGGCAAGTATTAGTGAACTAGGTCTAGCACTGGTATCTTGGTGGACATGAAGTGTATTTGGAGGACATGAAAACTTTTGTGGAAGCATTAAGATGTTTTGAAAAGTACAATTAAAAATAAGTTTCTGACTCAATTTTAGACAAATTTAAGATCTTTGTATCAAATATTAAGAAGTGAAATATAAAAATATTTAAAAAAAAAGCATTCAAATGGCGGTATTCTAGAGATCTGATTCGATATTCAGAAATTCGTTTCGATTGTGCGAACTTACCGCAAAAGAAGACCTCACTTTAATTAAAGTAGTAGTTTATCAAAATATTAAAAATTATGTTAAAGAGATTTTGATGACTCGTGATACATTATTTTAAAGCTGGAAAAGTCTCTACCAATCAAGAAATTACAATTAACATGCATACCATGCATTTAGTTTTACCCAGGAATAAGTTCATGAATCATTTCAAAAGTACTACTAAGCAACGCACTTCTTCAGATCGTACATAACGTGTTTTTTTAACGTCACATCAATTACTATGTCATTAGCGACCAGTATTGGTTTTCACGTTATGCTATGAGGATGAAACGATATGGTAGGGGGTGAAAGGACGCGACCCCACAGTCCGAGATCACTACGGCACTCCTGCCTAGCGATCTCGGCCATGGGGCCGACGTTGATAATGTTGTCCAATTGTTACGAATAGTGGTAAACGGCATATACTGTCTCACATTATTTCTAACGGCTCAGCTATATTTTATTACTACATAAACTACACATACTACTACATACATACATACATGCGAAAGTGTTTTCAACCAGTAAACTTTTTTCTGAACCGAGACTAAAACTCAGGTCCTCCGAGTTAGCTCGCCATGAGCATTGGAAATGCTGTGAGTTTCGATCTCAGGTTAACGCTTAAAAATGTAATTGTCTAATCCAATATTTACAACATGCAATTTTCTAAAATTCTAAGAGATCAACGAAAATCAGACCTACACCATTCTTTTAAGCCTACCTTGTTTTTATACAGGGAAAAAATGTAAGGAAAATAATTGGAGCAGGTTTTATTAATGCCTTTTTTTATTAAAATTTGCATTAATTTCAACCAGAAATTACATGAAAACTAATCGTTTTTTAATTGTATTTGGCCCTTTTTAAAGAGCTGATTTTTTAGAACAATTTTGAAATTTATTTGTTTTAGTTCGCTTAGTTAATAACCAAGGGCTTTAGCGACTACTGTTAGTGTACATACCAATAATAGTAGAACAGACTTTGTTTAAGGCAAAATATCTATCTTCAATTTTATAGGTTTGAAATGTTAACTTTTTGCGATTTTCGAAAATACAGGAAGGCTGCACCATATTTTTGCCGCTTCTTGACACATACCAAAAGAACATTTTAAGAAAAAAATTTGAGCAGGTTTTGAGAAAAAAATTGTTAAAAAATTAAAATTGTCTATATATTTCGCGCAAAATTCATGTAAACTTCTCTTTACGCACGGACTCTCATTCAATATGTTGTAATAGCTACTGTTTTAACATTTATATTCCAACTACAGTTAATTCAGACATCTTTTGTAAACCATACATTGCACTGCGACAATACACATATCACGCCCTTCTCTAAATCTAAGACTCAAATCGAAATTGCTAATATATAATTGCTAATAAATAATAATTTGCTAATGAATAACTCCAAACCAATATAGTAGGTTGAAGTCCAAAATAATTTTTTTCAAAATATCAGTAACCTTTCTTTCTTAGAATAAAATAGGAAATATGCCTATATACAACGAACGGCAAGTTGTATAAATTAATTACTTGCATGATCATTCACTCAGTTTATCATTTAATATGTTTTTAATTACTCATTTATCACACATAATTTTCAGAAATGTAGATTATGTAACTAGCAACAACTGTACTAACACTCGTTTACGCCTAAGCACTTCTCCCAAAGGCCGGAAAGAAGGTTACACGTTTGCGCACTGCCAACCAACGTAGTAAATCATGCATGTATAGCAATCATGCCTCGAGACTGTGACGAAGCTAGGAGATGCGCGGCCACATAAAAATAATGACAATTTAATCGACATCTCGGTTTGCAGAACCAATCCCTTGGCGCTATCTGAACATTTTTAATAGCATAAAAATAAAGAGAAAATATTTCGAGTTGGTGTTGAGAAAATGTTGTTTGGTGTATGTGGAAACTTGCCAGGGTTTGATTTACAATTATTATTTGATTTCATTTATTTTGCCAAAGAAAGTAAAATCTGTATGTGACGTATGGGGGAGAAGTACGAGTACAATCTGCACTCGTTTTATTGCGCTTCAGAATACGTGCTCCCATAAATAATTTAATGATGAATAAAAGTACCAACAAAGCAAATTTGACAACATACTAACATTTTCGCTTAAGTAAAGTTATAGAAAACTTATCGGTAAACGAACTGCAGGTTTGATTTTTACTTTCTCACACATTTCGTACGATGAAAAAGTTATGTAATAGTGCACCGGAAAATGGCGAATTTTCGACAGAAAAAACACTTATTGCCGGGTCCCGACGAAAACGTCGATAAATACTGTCGCTATACGTAGTAAATTACTTCCTCTAAGATGTAGTGTAGCCAGAATACGGTTTGCGAGTCCTTGGTACGGAAAAATCCATTGACGCCAAAGCATCTGTCTGTCTGACGGTTTTTGGTCAACACTAGCGCCTAAACCGTTCAGACAACTCTCTCCAAAATTGATATTCCCATTATATCTAAATTTGCAATTTTCAAAAATTTAGGGAGTTCAACGAAAATGAGACCCGCGTCATTCATTTAAGTGCCCCTTCTTCTATCCCTGAAGAAAGTGAGAAGAAAAAAAATAGTACGATTTCCTAGAATATATATTTTTTAGAAACTTCGTTAATTTCAGACAAATTACGCGATATCTATTAGTTTTTAAGAAATTAGTTCATGATTTTTAAAGAGCTGATTTTAAACAAGATACTTTGAATAAGGGGAAAATTTTTATCTTCGTTTTTGTAGTTTTGAAATCTGAACTTTTTGCAATTATCGAAACAACGGAGAGTTTGCCGGTAAGGAACTAGCACCATATTTTTATCAGTCTCTTGATACATACGAGAGAAAAAAATTTAAAAATTATTGGAGCAAATCTTGAGGGAAAATTGTTCAAAAACTAAATTGCTCATATGGCGCGCAAAATTACACAAACACTTATCTTATTTTCGAAAAACTGAGCATCAAGATTTGTCTTCAAAGAACAGATTTCATTCAGAAAAAAAATCCCTATCTTCAATATTGTATTTGGGTCATTCTTTTCATAGCATACAATCTGCAAGAAGTCCTTAAAGTTGGCTGAAAAGTTTTTGACAGATTCCCATATCAGATACAAGAAAGAAAATCACTATATTAGATTTTTTTTGTCCAATACTCCGTTCGGATAAAAAAAAGAAATATGCTATAAAAACACATTTATTGTTATTGCAATGTTAATAATATTGCAAACAATTGGAAAAACGTTTATAAAATTTCTTTTGTATGATTTTTTATAATACTACATATATAATTTCAGAAAAAATGCGAAGCTCACTGATTTCAATAATGAAAACGTGAAAAACGTTTATTTAGACAGAAACATTAATTTCTCGAATACTCCACCACTGATTTTGGAATTTATTGATAAATTATGTTTGGGAGACATCAAAATAAACGTCTTTAAATTTTTAGCTATATTTTTACGGTCATTCCTTTTTTGTGACAATTTAAAATCAATTTTTATTTATTTTCATACAAAAATTCATTAAAAATCTACAGTTTCAGACATTATAATTCAAGTTCTTTGATACATTGATGGTTTACTGATCTTCTAGAGCAATGAAACGTGCATTGATTATATATTTTGTTAATATATTCATATTTGTAAACGCTAACAACTTGTTCTCTTAATCTTATTTTATAATTAATTAATTATCACTTTTTTGTTTCCTCATCGTATCTTCTGCCTGTTTCCTTCTTTTGGTACTCGATCAGTTGAGGAAAATAATAGTTTCGGTAAACAACATTTGAAGAAGTAATAAAGTTAAAAATCATATCGTTTATTACCTAAGGGAAATTGGTACAACTGTATGTTGTAGTTTGGCCCAGTTATGGTTTTCGGCAACGTTGAACAAAACTCTAGTGTCTTGAAAGGAGTGTGTTTCCATCTCTACGTAGCCATTTTCCGCTGGTACGCAGGAATGCAATACTATTATTCCTATAACAGGCACAGCATTCTTGAATCTGGTGTTCATTTTGATCCTGTGATTTCCAATGTTTTTCTGGGAGAACTCGATGGTTAACCCTTCAATATTTTTACGAGACCATTCGAAGAATTGCAACGGCGCGGCGTTTGAATTTGTTTTTCTGCGGGCAACTGCAAACTTGCTTTTGAAGGTAATCGCTTAATCGTTCCTCCCAAACCATTACTAGATCCTTTCTCATGTGAATAAAAATGCCACTCTGCTGAAATGGCGAAATCTTCTTTGTGGAAACAAATTAAGAACACTATACTTGTTCTTGTATTGCGAAGCTGTTCCGTCAGAAAAGTAAATTACTTTTTCTAAATCACGGATCTTCGTTTTCAAAAAAATCATTCAACATTTGCTGAAAGTAGTTAACCGCAGACGTGTTGTGCTCCATATCATCTGAAATAATCAGGTAGTTCAGAACTTCTGCTACAGCTCCACCTCTAAATCAGCAGAGGGGTGGACTGTAGCCAGTGTTGACAGGTTAAGCATTGAAAGGGGTGTTAAGCATTTCCCCCCAGATGGCGCTGCAAAAACCACCAACACGCCAAGAAAAAACCCAAATTAAAAAAAAAATTCATGTTTGAAATATGAGAATGAAAATTAAAGAAATACAAAAAATTATAATTGTACACTCATCGTTATAGGAGGCAGGTTATATCCAGAAGGACCAAGCGGAATGAATTAATAATTTTCAAAAAAATCAGCGACTACCTCCGTCCCCAAGATTTTCTGTCGTAGAACTAAAGAAATAAGACTGTATTTTCGAAATATAATTATGTATTGAAAGATTTTCCAGTTTATTAATTAAATCTTCGACAAAATCATTCGTCGATTTGATGACTGTTTTGAGTGAGCAACAATCAATTTGAATCTACTGCTGATAAGTAACACTTTCAGTGTTATTTTCTTTTAATGTGTTGATTAACGCACTTCGTAAATTGCTAATATATCACACAATTAATGAATAAGTTAATAATTTTTATGAAATATGTGTGAATCAATAAAAAGTTCAAAAATTAAAAATTGAATTTTTAAGTTTAAGGCGCCATATCATGTTTAATTATTAACAACTATGGATTAAATTTTCCCCCTGAAAACTTGAAAGTATTTCACGCATTTTAAGCTACAGAACTTGAAAATCGAAGATGGTGTATTTTGGAAAATACATTTTTTTAATTTTCATAATTTATACAATTATGACGTTAAAAATGTACCTGGAGCGCAATCAAATATGTAATTTCTATTCTTTTGCACTTAAATGAACTTCAAGGAATCTGAAAAAAAATGCAAACAAAATTTGCGTAGAGAATTTTAACATTACTTTTTACCTAGTTCATGTCTGCAGAGGAAGGTCTTATTTTCTCGAACAAGGGGTTTTTAATTACTGGATGCAAATTGAATGCATGTCGAATATGAGAAGAATGATCCTAAAATATTTTTTAAATTTAAAACAACGTCATCCAGAAGAATCGAACTATGCTGTTCAAGCTCTGATCGCTGAGAAAGTAGTACATTTGTGGAGCAGTGTTCATGTGCCAACGATTTTGAACAAAACTATCATTAAAGAGCGGACTGAAAAATATGAAGTAATTGTGACACACAAGAGAAAACGAAAAGATTGAACTTTCGTCAGAAAATGAACTCATGAACTGTGAGTGGAAGCAAACTTTTTAATATTGCTAAATATAAATGTGAATCTCAAATAGTTTGCACATGTGCCAATGAATCATAAATAATGCCTGAACTTTAAGAATTCTTGTGCGACCAACGGCACGAACGGCGTATGATTTTACTAAAAGCTAAGGACCTTGGAACGAAGAAAGCGGCGACTGGCAGGACGCTGAAATTCCTGAGAGGCAAATCTGTTTCATAAAATCTGAATTGTACTTGTGGCTGTGTTTGTAATTGTAATTATCCTCATGATTGTAAATTGTAGTTGTATATGTGACATTTTATAATAACAGTACAAAGGCTTTAGTTGCCAAGCCTTCAAACATAAAAAAATCTAAACGTAGAATCAGTGTAAATTTCATCAATTTTTAAAATATGTTATCTTCTGTTTGACCTTGAGAAAATATATAAAATGATGTTTTTCTTCACAAATGTCAAGATATTACCAAAAGACCTCCTTGCTTTCAAATTCTTAAAAAAAACACTTTTTAAATTCATAATATACTATTACTTCCAGATTATGAGTCAGTCTGAGAGTCAGCCAGAACAAATGCGGTTGCGTTTGAAAACCTTGTGATGGCCATGATTCGAACTACCGGGAGAGATGGCTCAGTGCATCAACCTGATGTCATTGCAGTCCCTCTGACCGGGAGGTCCTAGGTTCGAGTCCCGACGGTGGCAGGATTTTCGACACTAGCTTGTCAGGTCGAATTCAGTCGCTCTCTGGAGAAGAATTCTAGCGTCCGGCTGCTCTGATCGGTAGTTTTCCGTGGTTTCTCCGATCAACACCAGGCGAATGCCGGAGCAGTACCCTAACAAACGGGCCACGGACCGCGCGCGATCTTTCCTTCCTCATCCTTGTCCTCTCCTCTCCCTCTTACACACACACTTACACTAGCATGCACTACACTACCACACATGCCGGGAGACCGGTCGGGAGCTTACAACTTGTCCCGGCTGGGGTGGTGCCCCGCTGGTGGGAGATACTTGGTTGGGGGAAAACCCCGCTAGTCGACGGTAGGTCGGCGCCAGATCTCGCCATCCGGCGGGGAAAAGATCATCGCCACCTCCCGGGGGAAAACACGCACACAACACACTTTCGGGACTAATGACCTGAGCAGTTGACGCGCCCGGAAACATCAATCAATCAATCATGATTCGAACTGGAGTGTCACATCGAAATACTGCTATTATTGCGAACGCAGTCTTGCAAGACGAGGCATTAATTACGTCCACAGATTTCAGTATTGTTATCGTTATGTCAAATATTGAAAGAGAGCTCAAATCCTATCAAGAATCTTTATTGATTGAACAAAGACATGGAAATGACGTGACCGGTATCTATTTTGACCGGCGTAAAGACACCACGTTTAGGCCCGCAACAGACTACGCCGAGGAATGTGTTTCCAGAAATGTGCGACGAGAAATGTGGAAAATCGAAACAAGGGACTCTTATGGACCCCCACACACCTGAAAGAGTTTCCTCGTTCGCCTCTGCGGAGGCGAAAGAGTTCCTCGCTCGAGTCGGTCGGCGAGCGAGTTTTCTCGGACACATTTCTACTCTTTCACTTGTTATACATTTGGGCGTTCGCTGGCGCAGGAAAACACCAAACAGTGCATAGAACTGAGTGAGGTTATAACGTTTGGCAGTAAAAGATGCGATAAACTACCCGTTTTTTAATTGTTTTCTTGAATTTTCTCTTCAAACGGAAATGAACACGTAAAAACTTGTATGGAAGATATTCTTATTTGTGTGAAATCCGCTCATAATGAGTAATATAAAAATAAAAATTTGAAGCAAGAAACTTGAAAGGGTATTTTGAAAGAATTGAATTAATTTATTACTTTTCTTAATTGTTTTTTATGAATGAATTTATTAATTGTGAATTTTATTATGAATTATTTGATCATTATCTATTCATTATTGTACCAATAAATATAGTAAACCAGAGCGTGGTAGAGATTACGGAGTTCAAGAAAATTTGCTGATGTACAACTTCTCCCTTATACGTCACTTAACTTCTTGTTTTTTAACATTAAATAATGATTTGTATGCAATGTAGTAGTGTGTTTCTCTCTAGGTAATTCGAACTCGTTAAACAAATGGTTTACGATTATTGTAACAAAACAAGGATATCACGAGTAAAAATTACATAAGAGCATTTAATAAAACAAGAAATGGGACTCTCAGATGATCTCATAGCTAAAACTGCTGCCATCACTCTCGGCTTGTGGCACATAAAGGCATTTCGAGATATCGAATAACCTCTTTGTAGTGTGTGGACGCAGCCTCGCCGGCTTATTTCCACATTTCTCGTCGCACATTTCTCGCAACGCATTCCTCGGTGTAGTCTGTTGCGGGCCTTATGATGGAGAAAAAAGGAAACAAATATACACGTGAAATCCAAGAAGAGCACGTCACTGTAGTACAAGAAACCACCGCTAAATACTTGGGGCACGTAACTCCAAAAGGTGGCTCCGCCAATGATTTCATGTATTAAATTTGCAATTTTATTAAAAATTCAGACATTGATATTTCAACTATAGGTACATGACATTTTTCTCGTTTCACAATAATATGTCTAAAAGAAAAATATTAACACAAATATTTTTCATATTTCAGACGTCATGGGATGTGATGGAATACCGACAAACATTGGCATTCAAAATGGCGTTGTTAGACAATTTGAAATGGAGAGGAAGAAAGCAGTGCAATGGTTCACATGTCAAATACATGCTAACGAATTGTCTTGGCGTCACTTATTTGAACACTACGATGGAAGAAAATCCGGTCCTTCTTCGCACGCTGGTCCAACAAGCAAATTGATTGTTCATTGTGAAAAGCTGCCGGTAGTAGTCTTCGATCCTGTACAACCCAAAGTGTATTTGCCTGATATAAATCCGAGTGACCTTAGCAAGGATTAGCTGTATTTGCTGCAGATCACCAAAGCTGTGCAGACTGCATATTGTCCAGAAGGCCTTGCAAATAAAAACCCGGGTCACATTCGCGTTGGCTGACAAAAGAGAATCGTTGTGATTGTACATAACAAAAGCAAATCCAATAAAAATTGCGAAATCTGGTCGAATTGATTGTAAAAGTTTATATTCCGGTTTGGTTTGCGATAGAAAAAGAACCGAAATGTTATGCGAAATGTAGATTAATCTATTTTGGACTAACAACAAACAATGCGTGTCACTGATGCAACAGTTCTTTCCCGTTTAGAAGTCCTTGACGAGGTGAGCAGATGAGCCCCTCGGCTGGCGGGAATAAGGATGTCTCTTGGCTCCGGTGCGGCAGCGGAGGCGGCAGCAGGGTGCGCCGACAGTGGCGGCGACGGCAGCGGTAAGCGCTAGCCAGGCCGGCGGCAGCGGGTAACGCCCGCCGGCAGATTACCAGATGAAGCGGCTACAGCAGATGCTGGCGATTGGCGTCCACGCAACACCACACGACTCTAGCCGACTTCCGATATGGAGGGCGGAACATTAATGTTTGCTCATTACCACTCCATAAAATGACGATCTTAACGCCGCGCCCGGGCGGTAGCGGCGAAGAGTGGCTGTGTGGGAATCGATGTACTGTTACTGTATATATATATATATATATATATATATATATATATATATATATATATATATATACAATGGGATGTCGACTTTCCGAACTTATATTTTTTCTGAACAAAAATCTTGTACAGTTGCCCACACATAAAATGGGTAACGGTCAAATTCAGAAGTCCCAGTCTTTCCGCCCATTCTCGCACACTGTACGGACGATAACGCCATGTGGTTCTTTCATAGTTAACTATTACAAAAGAACATTCTGAACCAACTGCCAACGACTGAGAAGATGATAGGCTAGATTTCCCGCAATCATGGTCTCTAGTATGAACGTTCTCTATGATGCGCGAGTGATTGAGATTATTGGCGTCATTCCGCGCTGAGCCAGCGACTAGTACACATCGTGCTCCGCACCGCTCAGAACGTTTCAACTTAAAGCAGTGCAGTATCAGTGACTTAAAGTTTGTGTTCCAACCAATTAATTAAACATCACAAGTGTAGTGAATTCATCTAAAGTCGTGCTACTGATTTTTTAATATAAATAGCAGTTTTCAACCACCAAGACCTGACCTAGGTCAGAGCATAGCGGGAGCCATGACGCTCCTCTACAACACAGCCGAAATGGAAGTACCTACAGCAACAACCAACACGGGGACAACACGTTCTCGCAGATTCATCAGGCATTTCCCTCATTCACATCAATGGATCCAGCCAGAACCCTCAGGCAACAATCCCCGAACATGGAAACGGTACCGCAGCCATCGACCCAACACAAGGCTCCAGTAAGGTCAGTCATATCGACGCGGCCAGCGGTTTGCCTCGCGGCCAAGCAAGCCACGACCCCGCCAGTATCAAAAGCAGTAATAAGACCAGTAACAGTGTAAAAAGAGGCCATGGTGACAGTATCCCCCCAGGCGGTCCATCAAAAAAAACATCCAGTGGTAGTGAATATAATGTACCTGTTAGCAATAGATATGCTCCTCTTGAAAATAATAGTGACCAAGACAAAAGATTCAACTATCTACACGACGAGGAAACACACGAGGTCGAGAATATAAAAATACCCCCCATATTTGTGAAAGATATTCCCAACATTAATAATTTCAACAAAGAGATTAAAAAGCAAATTACCATTCAATTTACCTCAGATACGGTAAACAACAAAATTAAGTTATCTTTCAAGTACATTACGGACTTTAGAAAGGCTATTAAATATCTATTAAGCACAAATAGACAATTCCATACTCACAAGGATCCTATGAACAAGAAATTCTCAGTAGTTTTCAAAAACAGTCATCAGTCGGTAACTCAGCAAGAGATATACGAAGATTTGATTACAAAATACCCTTCATTGATCAATGTCACAAGATTATACAAAGACAATATCCCCATTTCGGTTATTGCAGCAGAGTTTGACGGACAACAAAGTGTTGAGGAAGTTCTAAAAATTAATGCATTTTGTAATCTGTGTGTCAAAACTGAAAAAAAGACGTAAAACAAATGTCCCAATACAATGTTTAAGGTGTCTGGACTTTAGCCATACAAGGATTAACTGTAATAATGAAATTGTATGTGCATTCTGTGCAAAAGACCATTACACGGTAAATTGTCCACAAAAAACTTAACTCCAACATGTCACAACTGCAAGGACACGCACCGTGCGGACATTCGGTCCGCAGAATGTAACTATTCAAAAAAAATTCAGACAGCAATAAAAGCAACTCTAAAGCTACTGCTTCACAGGAAAATTCAAAACCAACACCTCCGCCTATATACTCACACAACGCAATTTTCCTAATTTTCGATCTAATCGAGCCATACCAAACTTCACATATCAAGAAAACCCAACCACAAACAGCATAACAAACAAAACACACACCAAAATGTAAATAATAACAATAATAATAACAACACTAACTCAATAATGCACACTATAGTCAACAGCATTACAAATTATTTAATGGATATAATCAATAGTATCATTCCAACCATAATAAACAGTATTCAAAATTCAATCACATCTTACTTTAATAACAATAATGCCAGAACAGTGTAATAAAGAATTAATCATACTCAACTGGAACGCTAATAACATATCAAACCAAAAAAAACGAACAAAAGTATTTCTTAAAAGATAAAGGAATACAAATCGCATTCATCACTGAAACGCACCTCAGCGCAGACAAGACATTTAACATACCAGGATATAACGTAATAAAAGACAGAGATCAAAAAGGGGGAGGAGTACTCATACTCGTTGAAAAATCAATTCCATTTATGATAACAAGCACACCTCACACACCAGGGTTAGAAACAATTGCTATTAAAATCTCTGTAAATAATAGAATCACAACCATAATATCAACATATAAACCACCCCATATTAAAATGAAAAATACCAACATAAATTCCCTTCTTGAACAGAATACGCCTATGATTCTACTAGGTGATTTGAACACAAAACATGTTAATTTTGGGTGCAGAGTTTCCAACAATGCAGGCTCTCAACTACTCAAAATAATAACAGACTTAAACTTGAACATACTTACGCCATACGAACCAACTCATTTCCCACACGACAACAGCAAGCAGCATATTTGACATAGCAATTACTAACACAAGTATAGTATATCATTCAACCCCAGTATTCGAGATGGATTCAGACCATCTTCCAGTTTTAATAACAACCAAAATTATACCTCCCCCGCATGCTCCAACTCAGAAACTAAACACCCAAAACGTAAATTGAGAAACATTTAGGAAAATAGTGAGAGCCAAGACACCACAATTCAAAATATTAAACACTCCCACAGAAATAGAAAAATCAGTCATGCAGATAAACGAAATAATAACAAACACAATAAATCACTTACAAGACAACAAACCCACATATTCTTTCAAACAGACAAAACCAAAACTACCCAAAGAGATAATAGAAATAGTCAACACACGCAATAAAACTAGAAGGTTATGGAGCAAGAATAGAATTCCCCAACTGAAAAAAGAACTAAATCTCCTCAATAAAATAACAAAAAGGGCAATAAATATACACATCCAAAAATCCTTTGACAGCAAAATAGAAACATTAAATACCTCAAACAAATCACTATGGCACTTCTCAAAATGTCTTCTAAATAAAAAATAACCATGCCGTCATTCAACACGACACAAGGTATAAAATATGCTCCCCAAGATAAGGCAGAAGCATTAGCAGAACACTTCGCTCAAACATTCAAACCTAATAATACACCCGTACACCCAGACCACCAAGCAATAATTGATTCAAATGGAGCACCTAACTATGACGTCCCACAGAGATTAAAATTCATTTCACCTACTGAAGTCAAAAACCTCATAAAAAATTTGCCTAAAAGAAAAGCTTCCGGACATGACCTAATTAGCAAACAAATATTAAAAACCTGCCCACAACCTCAATCGCATACATAAACATCTATAATTCATCATTCAGACTAGGCTATTTCCCAAGAACTTGGAAAATATCAAATATAATCCCGATCCCTAAACTAAGCACAAATCATAGCCTTGCAGCGAATTATAGACCAATAAGTCTCCTCCCAACCATATCTAAATCATTTGAAAAAATAATTTTAAAAAGACTCAATAATCATCTAACAAAATCAGAAACTATTCCAAACCATCAATTTGGTTTTAGAAACAGTATCTCAACCGCACATCAATTGCTAATGATTACAGAATACATTCACACTGCCTTCCAAGAAAAGAAACACACAATAGTAACACTCTCGAGCATTTGATAGTCTGGCATCCTGGATTAATATACTAACTAAAAACAATAGGAACACCTAAATACTTACTAAATATTATCACACAATTTATATCAGACAGATCCTTCATAGAAACCATAGATAATCATAGCTCCAACCCACGCACTATAGAAGCAGGACTTCCACAAGGCTCACGCCTTTCCCCAACACTATTCAATATTTACACAGCAGATATCCCCACCACACGCTACACACAACTTGCACAGTTTGCTGACGATACGGCAATATTCACATCAAGTTGCACTCTGACATATAGTAGCACAAAAATTCAACATTTGAATAAAATAGACGAATGGGCAATAAAATGGAAAACAGAACTAAATCCAAATAAATCAAAATCAATGATTTTTTCATTAAGACCATTCTCTGCCCCCCACCCATTACTATTAAACAATAGCCAAATAAACTGGACACCATCAAACCAACCTATAAAATACGTAGGTCTAAATCTTGACACAAGACTAAACTGAAAAAACCACATCAACATTAAAACACAACAGACTATAATCAAATTAATCCAACTCAAGTCAATACTTAATACAAACTCCAAACTTTCACTAACAAATGCAAAAACACTATATAAAACTATCATAAGACCCATTATGGTATACGCTTGTCCCATCTGGACAAATGCTTCACCATCCAATGTAAATAAAATACAAATATTACAGAACAGCTTCCTCAGAATAATCACCAACGCCCCATGGTTCATTTCAAACCATCAACTTCATAGTGAATTAAACAAAAGCTCAATCACAACTCAAACAATACAATTTAGCTTCAACAATCAACACACAGACTAGAATAAATAATAGATACCCGTTCGATTCCTTCATAAAAATATTCTCAGACAATTGTGAACTGTAGATACTCTCATGAGGAATCTACGCCAATGTAGTAGTAACAGTAGAACTAGGTTAAGCATAGTTTAAGTTAGTGGTAAGCCATCATTACATATGAAAGAGTGTTTTTCTGATCTATGTACAACACAACAAGCCCAATAATTAAAAAAGAAGTATTGGCGTAGAAGCCACAGGGGGGCGGGGATAGTCTCAATCGCGTCGTGATGCAAGCCATTCGATCGTCTACAAGAAATATATCAATAAAGATAATATCATACATTACGACATAAAAAGTTCAGCACATGCAATAGATTTACTGGATTTGAAAAGGAAATTTGGAAATTTTTAATTCTGATTTACTTGCAAAAAAATCAATTGAATATATCCTCTTTTAACGCAAAACAACTTAAGTACGGAATATTACGGATCTGAGACGAAGAAATGAGGTGTGCGAAGGCGGCTCCAGGATCGGAAAAATAATTGGGAGTGGGAAGTTTTGGCGAAGTAATAGTATTCAAATATCAGTGTTTACGAAATTTAAGGTTTTTGCAACAATTAAACTAGGTATTCAGTAATAATTTTGCATCGCTTGTCAAAATTGTTATTTTGCAATATTCACCTCGAAGACAATTTGAGGACCCTTCGGGGCCGCATAGCGCACGTTTCGGAATTGTTTATAAAATTGTTAATTGTGGAAAAATTGTTAATTCGCAGTTTCGGTTCTGGAATATAAGGGAACCCTTTCCTCTTCAGAACTGCAAAATTTGGAAATTGTTTATAAAATTACAAATTTTGCGAAATTATTTTATTGTCTTTTCTAAACTGCCTTTGAATGAGATGCAAAATTCCGCAATCCGATCGGCGCTATCGCCTTTCGTTTTCGAGATGTGTAATTGTTTATAAGAAATTAGCAAGTCGTGACAACTCTCATTTCTTTGGAAGTCAATCGCAGTTCTCTCACAAATCTACCCTTCAAGCCGTTTACCAAATGCAACGTGCATTGAGCGGCACTCTTTTTTCATGCGACCCTGACACCAGAATGGTATTTGAAACTACCTTCAGAACGCAAGTCGTTTGCGTAGCGAGTCAAAATCATGGAAATTGAAGTTATTACAAATGTTCCCTAAATACGTAAATACCAAGAAGGTCATCTCATGAGAACGCACAAATTCTCTGAGCATATGAATGAATCAGTCATTTCAACAGCGAAGCCACTACCTTATAACAGTAATAACTTCCACAATTTCTTTAATTTATTGTGTTATTTTAAGCCAGCAAAAATTTGCAGCCAGTGTCTCAGAAAAGCAAACATTAATACTATCATTTAAACTAATAATAACCATTGTGAGGATGATTACGTTCAGAATAATTGAACGACCAGAATCCTACGTTCTCTACCATTTGACTGAAACACAGGATAGAGAACGGCTGAGAATGTGATAAAAAGGAAATAAATATTCAATATTTTGATGTCGACATTTTGGCGAAAATGCATAACCTAACTCGTTGGGAGCCGAATTTGATTCTGATAACAAAATTGTGGGTGTCACTTCACGCAAAACCCGTACATCTTTAATATCTATTCAAAATCTGCTCCAATTTTTTTAATTGTTAGCTAAATTTTAGTAAAATGCTTTTGCAATTATGATTTATGTTCGATTATTAGTAAATCCTCTCGAAATCGAAAATTTGATTTGATTTTTGTGATCCTGACCTACACCACCAAAATTCAGACCATGTTTTTTAATGAAATCTATTCTTCAACTTTAGATCTTTCCATTTTATAGTTTATAGTTTTTCAGAATATTTATATTTTTCCGTAATTTGAATATTTCGAGCAAAGCTATGTTTCATTCGAGTGTTACTGTGTATTTGTAGTTCTTGTGTCATATTGTCCCCCTCTAAATTGAAAAACTAGTGGTGGACATACTTTCTCGATTTCTTTATAACAATTACGTAATATAAAAATTCAAGTTAAATCCGTGCAAAAATTTCACAATTCCAACTGGATTGTATATATTGTCGTGGCCAATGACGTCTCATCTCGTAATTGAGAATCGTGGCATTGATCCAAAAATGTCGTTTTGGGAGTGTTTAGCACCCGCGAAATCATTCTCCGAACTGGGATTTGAATTTGAGAGCATATGTTTCGAGATTCCATTACACAATCCAACTGGTGATTTACTACAAGGAGTCTCACCAACAATGGGCCACCCCCATATCTCCTAAACAGTTTTCGATATCAAAATACAGTTTTCGCTCAACAATGTGGGGTCATGGAGCAAGAGAAATGGTGTAGAGATATTGCTTGAAATATTTTTAGTTTTGGAGAAATTAAATCAACTTTGATTTTTTTAAATCGAATAATATATTTTTCATACTGGCAATAGATAAATGGGCATAATGGGCATTAATGGGCATAATTCACTGTTTATGTTCTTCTGTGTGCGTCTATGTGTCGATATATTTCCCTTTTCTGATTTTTTAAAATTTATGTTCACAGTGACACTTCAGCAATATTGGCCTTTTTTAAAAAAATATTTCATTCTAACAAAAATTAGAATTCAATAATTATTTCACCAGGAATGTTAAAATCTCCAAATAATAGCAAAACGAAGGAAATTATGTGAATATATTAAACGAAAACGTCCGATGTACTAGTTACAGTTCAACTCCAATGTAAGAGAAAGTTACAAAGATTTAAGTTTACGCCAGTGAAAATGAATTAATGTTCAATGGACACGACGGCACACATATTTATTACCATTTCTCCCATCATGCATCTGAATAAGATATATCAACGAGAAAACCTCTCTGACGATATGGTTACGGACAATTGTGGGATTATTATGGGTATTATTACATAGAATGCCAAGGGCTTTATCTTTTTTATACGATGTCGTAAGTGATCATGAATAAATAATGCTCATTAATTTCATATTATAAAAATATTATTACCTCTTGTCAGACATTAGAGCAGGAAGTAATCATGATTTTTTAAGAATAAGACTTTTTAGCTTTGATAGAACCATCTCATTCAATTAATCATAGTTTATGAAAAAATAGTTTATTACTGTCATCATCAAACAAAAACAATTCATTATTACAATTTTGTATTCAGCACTACACTAAATTTGTGATTATATCATAGCAAAGCAAATTACATAATCAGCCCTACCATTAATTAAAAAATTGGTGTCCAAATCAGATACGTCTACTTTGTTTTAGGTTCATATTTCACATTGTCATCTATCAACAACAAACATTTCCAATATAATACAAAAGGCAATATTACTTTTTTAAAATTTTAAACAAAAGTGTGTATTACACAATAAGCAAGCTTTACAAACGTAAATCCCAATTGTCTATAAAACATTAATGGTTATATTATTTCTTCCCAGACTTTTTTATACCGCCACCACCAACGGTCCACGTTTTGCAGCTCTTTGTTTCATCCTTCGTCAAAGTCATGATCTTTCTTCTTCGGCGCCTTCAAAGGCTTTTTCTTTCCTCCTTCACGGCCTGACATTGTTGATGGCTTGAAACCTCAAATACGTAATCACAAATGTGAATAGTGTTTCTCAGAAGAAATAAAAGGATCTTCAAATCATTATTTTAAACCAACAATATAGCGATTTAAAATACTGTCTTACAAATGTGATGAAATTCATCTGAAGTGAAAGAACTGTTACGAAAGAATGCGATCCAGGGGTTTTCTTGAAGGTAACATTAAAGAAACCACAGATAAAGGGTTGTCGTTCGGGTCCATTATTATTGTTTGTTGCTATCTCAAATTTTTAAAATTGTAGGAAGATAAAAATCTCTCATTGAGGTAACTATTATGTTTGCAGACAGAAAATCGGTGAAAAATTGGGAGAGGAGCGGAAGCCCTTCGAAATGAAACGATTATGTGAGAGAAGACCTCAGAAAGAAGAAATGATCTAGAAGAACTGCAAAAATTAGTGTTCAAATAAAAATGAATATAAAACTTAAAATAAAAACATCTATTTAAAAATGTTTGTGTAGTAATACTGGATCACATACCATGAAATACCAGGTGAAAATGATGATCAATTAAGAAAATAAGGGAAAAATAGAACAATATAATAATTATGAGTTGTTTTGTAGATTTCTGGGATGACGTTTGATTTACAAATAAAGTCAGACCGGGAAGTCTTAGGTTCGAGTCCTGACGATGACAGCATTTTCGACACTAGCTTGTCAGATAAGTCAGTGGCTGTCTGGAGGAGAATTCTAGAGGCCGGCTGCTCTGTACAGTAGTTTTCCATGCTTTCTCCTATCGACATCAGGCGAATGCCGGAGCAGTATCCTAACAAACGGCAACGAACCGCGAGCGATCTTTTCTTCCTCTTTTGTCCTATTCTCACCCCTTACACATGCACACTTACACTAATATACACTACACGACCACACAAGCCGGGAGACCGGTCGGGGACTTGGAACTTGTCCCGGGTGGGGCGGTGCCCCCCCCTGGTGGGAGATACCTGGTTGGGAAACCCCGCTAGTCGACGGTAGGTCGGGGCCGAATCTCGCCATCCAGCGGGGCAAGTTCACCGGCACCTCCCAATGAAAAAATATGCACTACACGTACGGGATTGATAACCTCCGTAGTTGATGCGCCCGGAATCACTAATAATCAATCAATCCAAAAATGAAAGCAAATACTCGTTTTTTTTCAAGAACACAATCAAAAGTGTGAACAAAAAAATAAAACAGGTAAAAAGCATTGTAAGGGTTTCCAGGGAGATAAAGTTATGAAAAATAAATAATGTGCATATTGTAGTGACGAATCTGGTATCCGGTGACGGAAAATTCGGACTTCCAGACAGTATTTTCATACAAGATATTGTAACCGTTTACTACTAATTCACTTTATATAATTTATATCATCATCTGGGCCCACGTTATGGTGCCACTGTAACCGGTTCTACTAAATTTACTTTAAACTGGCCACACGTTGTAGCGCCAATGTAAGACTACTCCTTATTCTGATCGTGGCTGCACATTATAGGCGCCACTGTAACCGATAATTCATTCGATCTGGCCCTACGTTATGGTGCCACTGTAACAACTATATTTATTTAATCTTTTCCTTACCCTCTCGCCAAAAATCACTAAAATTTATTTATCATGTGGTTACAGAAAATTTTGTTGGTCGCAGGTCGTGGCTGACCCCTACGGGAATTACCTGTAAATACGTGTAATACTGCAGCATACCCAGGCTTCTATCACTTCTAAATAATAACACATATTTTTGTGAGAAAAGGGAGAACTTTGTAAATTCCGTTCTCATTAATTTATTTCTTTTCAAAACATGGAATTCTTTCGCTTTCGTAAAACCCTTACCCGATCACTATATACATGTTGATGTAAAATACAACAATGCAAAGATTCATACATACACACTCGCTTTGCACGTCAACAATACATATGCTACAATAACACTTCAAATCCAAATAACAAAACCAACTGACTTCTATTTAACTTATGCAGGAATTCCTTTCTTTTGTAAAATATTTATCTAAATTTCTTTTCGTACGTACGTTGACCAATTTAATAATAAAAAACTTTTTTTTGTATCACTTTGCTCAGCAACAACTCTCATGCATTATGCTTTAAAAATACTTCTCAGCATCTCTCTCAATTGATTTGCAAAAAGTTTACATTAATTCGTCTAAACATTCTTGGTCTTGTACAGATTTTTTTTAACTTGGAATACTACGCAAAACAAAACTGCGGGCACTTCCCTTTGTCGACTGCAGCCGGCACGGCGTCGTTGCCCAAACACGGTCACCAGTTGCACGCACCGACATAAGAGCTCACACCAGCACTGCGTCCGCCAACTTCCACCAGAAAACCATAGCTTCCACGAAATTTTTGAATTACTCGCGACTGCGATATTTTTGAAGCACAAACAAAATAAACTTCTTCTTTTTTAAAGTGTTTGCCGCGCCAGTATCTAATTCTTATGATAAAATTCTATGTCCATTATCACTGCACTGTTCGATAAAATATTCTAAGTTAGATTTGCATAAAAATCTTAAAACAGCCTAACATGAATTCGGTTTTGCCTTCACGAGCTCTGACTCAAAACTGACATGAAATCAGCGGCGATTCACCATGTAACTTCGTGTTACCTACTTTTTTTACATGCCGGCGAATTCCATTCTTGCATCCTCTATTGTTGCTTCATGGAATTTTTCTAAAATCTAAAATATTAGTTATTTTGACATGACTCTACGTTTCTTTATTACTACTTATGCTCATTGTCCGAGTTTTATTGCCAAAACATACTTTTCTAACCCCTAACATGCCGAAAATGATGGATTTCTATGTCGAAATTATGCACTGCTTCTTCAATTGTTTTTGACATTATTAACATACAATATTTCTTCAAAATAAATAATTCCGACGTTCTATAAGTCTTTTAAGTATTCCATAATTTCGTGAATTTTAAATTATGATGATTTGCAACGCCTTTTGCCGCCCACATCAAAAAATAAAATCTTGCCATTTATGTTATTGTATTTTGACGTGTCACGTGAACTTTTCTCCATATCGATACATTCAAAATTTAAGCGAACCCGTCGTCCGATCGCGTCCAAACAAAGACCAAAATGTTTATTTATTTCATCTCTAATTCGCTATTTCGTCAGACTTTATTTCTGTACGCGTTTTCAAAATTATCAAATATAACTTTCCGCGGCGCGTCATTCCTTTGTTTTGCCACTATCGATTCACGTACAGGCTGGCCGCTTAACTATAGTCTAATAAATGTTTACATTTACTTCAAAACTGTTTATGGGGAATTTCGGGGTTTCTATGCCAAAGATGAAATCATTACAATATTGATCTAATGTTTACAGCAGTGAAAAAAATCAGTAACCATGTCTCTTATAGCGTCCATATCCCTAACCTAACCGAAACAGTTCCCATTACCCCTAACAGCTTTAGTAATTTACCACGTATATTACCAGTAATCGTAACTATTTCGTATCCCACCGGATCCATTGCCAGTAACTGGCTAGATATCCGTAGGGTATCTGTAACAGTAGCTTACTCGTAACCGTAGTCGTATCCTAAACGTTTCAGTTACCATTTCTTTAACCATAATCGTAATCATAACAATATTCGTACACTATCCGCAACCGTTGTCACATCCTTAACCGTCAACTGGACACGTGCCTTCGAACTTCTGTTACCGGTGACGTGCGGTCACTGTGACCGGGAAAGTTTGAGACTGATTATATTCCTTATTTCATTTCACATCGAAATAATTTTTTCTCGTTAAAAGAGGCATAATAAAAAAAATCTAAGAGTTTGTAGTTTATAAAATAAACAGAAAATAATATCATTTTTAATTACTTACTGAGAGATTTCAGGTCATAGATTGCTCCATATTTTTTCTTCACAGTTGACGATTGATGTACGCATAGAAAGGTTTTGAAACGACATTGACAACATAAAACAACCTTTATTTTAGTAGGAATATACACTGTTAAATGAAAATTATTGACTAAGTATAAACGTGCATTACCAAGAAAAAACTTCTACAACTGGTGAGAAGCGGTCATCGAGACCGATCCGTAACTTCAACTGACTCTCAGAAGCGAACGGCTGCAACTGGATCATCTACCCCACGCCCGAACATTGTCTAGAAAGAGATAAGAATCAATCTGTAAATCAAAACTTCCTGCGTTGCACTGGTCGAGAAGACAGTTTATTTTTCCTCGCCGGTCACTGGGACCGCACGTCACCAGTTAACGTATACGTATACGTACGTTAACAGTATACGTAACTGTCAGCCTGTCACTAACGCAAAGGAACCCATAAGAGTGAATAAGAACGTCTAAAAACGCTTAAAAACTAGGTTCAAAAGATTCCATAACAGTCCAAAAAGACCATAGGAACGCATAAAAAGAAAAACACCATCAACCCCTAGAATCCTTAAACTCGCATAAAAAACATAAGACTCTTAAAAACCCAAAAGAAACGACAAAACGCATTAGAATCCATAAAATCCCATAACTGTAATCTATACGAATCCATAAGAACCCCAAAAAAACCATTACCACCCATACAAACTTATGACGACTCATAAAACAATAAAAGAACCCATATGAAAACCAACATATTTACTAAGAACAGGGTTGGTCAGGGTTGTAGATTTAGTATTTAAATACTTCACTAAAATACTTTTTAAATAAGTATTTAAATACATACTCAAAATACGTTGTTTTGGTTTGCTAAATACATACGTATTTAAAATACTTTAAATACAATACAGTACATACAATAATTTTGGCATTATAACTTTTTTATTGCAACAATATTTTGTAATTGTCAATTACAATAAATTACTATTTGACAGTCATAAATTTGTGAACAATAACTACAAACTTTCTAATAAAAAACACTTTTATTCCTACTTTCACAAAATCAGTTTCAAATATACAAATGATATCAAAAATATGTCTAACTCAAATAAACCGAATTTCCTTTCAAAACGACTAGTTTTTCAAGCAAATCATCGCACAATAAACCCCTAGTTGGCGAATGTATAAAACCCGCAAATGTTTATCTTCATCAGCGTCATTTGTTGAACTGGCGCTGATGAACATAAACTAGTGTTATAAGTAAAAAACGCTTTTTACTTTCCCGTATACGTACGTATACACGGAGTGATATACGTAGTATAGGGAAAGTTATGTAATGCTGCGCAAAAAAATGGCCAATTTTCGCCAGAAAAAAATTAGTTGATAACGAAAAAGTGGATAAATCCAGTTGCTAAATTAAGAAAAAAAATCCCCTAACACGTAGTGTAGCAAGAACCCCTCTTTTGTGGGTCCATGATACCGAAAAACCAATTGAAAGGAAAACGTCCGTCTGTCTGTCCGTCCGCCCGTCTGTCTGTCCGTCCGCCCGTCTGTAACCACTGCTAGAGCCTAAAACCATACGTACGATTTCTTCCAAAATGAATATCCCCCGGTCGATCTGGTTCGAGTCGAAGCTTTGAGATTTTGAAAAAGATTCTGTAAAATTTGGGGGTACTTTACATGAAGCCCCCCGGGCCTTTTCAAAATTTTCTCAAAAACGTATCCAAATTTTTTCTTTAAATTTCTTGTGTGAATAGAGTAAAATACACTTATTAACATGTCATAGATCCTATTTTCACGGATAACTCTGAGTTTTCAAAAATTGTGAAAGTTTTAATTTTTTTCGGCGTCTTCCTTCAACTACAAAATTGAAGAAAGAGATTTTTCCTTCAAATAGAGTGTGCTCTCCAAAGTGAGTACATTGGTACAAGGTTATGTACATTGTTTTGAAAATTTTAGTAGTTTTCGCGCAATATTACGTGCAATATGTGCAATTTTAAAAAATTACAAAAACAAGATTTTCTCAAAAACGGCTCCAACTGTTTTCTTTAAACGTTTGGTAGGGATAGTGCTAAATGTACCCTATGAGATGACATAAACGCCATATTGCTGTATTCTTTTGTTTTTTCAAACATGTATTTTTTTTAAAATTTGTCTCTCACGTCGTTACTATTTACACTCGCGGCGAATTGTTCACATTATTATATTTACGAGTACATGTGCTTTAAATAATGTCAAGTAAATTTATCGAAAACACAACCGTTTTTCTGTGAAAACTAGCTCACATTTCCGTATTTTCAGAAACGCTCAAACGCAATATTCTCATAAATGGCTAAAAAACCCTCAAACTTTTCGATCGGATAGTGCTAATGGCACTCTTTAATATGACGTAAAGTTTACTTTGAGGAATTTTTTTGCTTTTTTTAAAAATTACACATATGTAATTTTTTTTAAATGATCTTTCACATCTTTAATGCGCACATTACCAGCAATTTGTAAACATTATTATATTTGTGAGTATAAGTGCTTCAAATAACCTCAAGTAAAGTATTTTGAAAACTCAAAAATTTTCTGTGAAATGAGCTTCAAATTTCGCAGTTTTAGTAGCGCTATAAAGCAATTTTCTTTAAATCGGCACAATATTTTTAAAGAAAATTGCCATTTAGGACTAGGTTTTTTGTGTCCTTTAAAATTTTAAAATTAATATTTTCGTTCAACCAATAAAAAATTTAAAAAATGACAAAAAATGTACTTTTGACGGTGATAGATGGCAACTGGCAAGAAAGAGTATGTGGCAATTCCGAATAGCTAGCGAAGACCCAAGGAAATTATTTATTTATTTACGTCAAAAACAGTTAAAAACTGCGTGTGACGAGCTATGGGGAGAAGTGAATTTGTGCACGTTTTCATAATTCTGTGGTCTCCATCCTAAACCATATTCTAGTCGAATTCTGAATACAGAAAAGAGAGATTTTTTTTCTTCGAGTTTGCTGACAAAATATTCGCTCCTATATAATAAAATATATTTTCAAAGGTAAATTAGCTATAAATTCCTGCCCTGAACCCTCATGTTCTTAATGAAAGAATATTACTTTTTGCCGCGATAATATGAAAAACGATAATTTGAATAACTATATTTCCCACTGAAATTCAGAAGACGTGCACAAATAGTGAAGTTACATTTATGTCCAGAAGCAAAACAAGGGACCATCTCAGCATTTGCTCAAGGATCAGGGAAACTGGACGAAAAACCTGATCGAGATGGGGGCCATCAACCCAGAAACTGTGGTACAATACTTGTTACAGGTTCTTTAGAATTATACAGTCCAAATGATAATAATTACATTACCTATCATTGTTAAAATTAATGCTACTTTACTTTTTGATGCTCGGTATAGTCTCGTATAGTATAGAAACAGTTTATGCAGCAGAAAAGATTTTACTTGGGACTTAAACTTTTTTTATGGAATTTAATCGTTTAATGTCTTCTGCAAAGTGTTGTAGAGTAATGTACATGAATTGTATGTGAATTTTTTGTAGTGAGCTGTTGATACTGCCACCTTGGTGAATATGATTACTACGTCGTGTGTTATACTTATAGACATCGGCGTTTGCTGAAAATGTATTCCCGCTCTTAAGGTCATTTTTGACAAAAACTACTGATTCGTAAATCAGGAGACAAGGTAATGGTAAAATTCCTAGATTAATAAAGAGAGACATACAAGAATCACGAGGGTTGGATTTGCTTATTATTCATACAATTCTTTTTTGTTATCTGAAAGTCTGGGAGCTGTAAGATGTGTTTCCCCAGAATATTATGCCATATCTCAGGCGGAAGTGAATATTGCAAAATATACACAACGAGCTGTATGAAGGCTGACGGAGTTTGAAAGAATTCTGAATGCGTAGCATAAATGAATTTAATTTTGTGTTCAATTCATTTAAGTGGGCATTCCATTTGAGGTTTGACTGAATTGATAGACCTAAAAATTTGTTACATTAACGTCAGTCAATGGCACACCGTTCATTTTCAATGGAGTACAGAATTTTTTATTTGATATGAAAAACTGCATTGAAACAGTTTTCTTTTCATTTACTTTTAATTTGTTATTACGGACCAATTTGAAACGTCTGATATTGTACTATTTACGGTTTCTTTGTTGCAAATAATATTGTATCATCCGCAAAGAGAACTGTTCTTCCGTTTCGAATGGCTAAGGGCATGTCATTTACATACAATAGGAAGAGAATAGGGCCTAAAATCAATCCTTGCGGGACTCCACATGCAATTGGCAAAGAACCGGAAAGGTGTGTACATAAAGTTCCATCATTCCAGTAAGGTATTTCTACTCTCTGAGATCATAGTTTAAGGTACGAACATAGCCAATCTAGAGCAATACCACGGATTCCATATGAAGGTAATTTTGAAAGTAAAATGTTATGATCAATGACGTCAAAAGCTTTTGAAAGATCTAAAAAAATTCCAATAGTTGCTTCGTTTTGATCCAATGATGAGGCACCATCCTTAAGAAAAGAAAAAATGGCTGTTTCCGTACATTTTGATTTCCGGAATCCATATTGGCAATTTGAAAACGCGTCGTGTTTATTGAGAAAGATTTCTATTCGCACATAAAAAAGTCTCTTTAATATTTTTGAAAAAACTGACAAAGAGAAATTGGCCGATATTTTTGAATTTCATTTTTGTTGCCTTTTTTGAAGAGTGGCTTAATCTTAGCTGTTTTAAAAATATCTGGAAAAATGGCTTGTTGTATAATGGCTGGCGCGCATGTCTTTAACAAACAATCCGGGAATTCATCTAAACCGGCCGAAAATTTATTTTTTAATTTACCGATTATTTTGAGAATTTCATAGGAAGAGGTTTCGGAAACGAACATAGTGTCTAAGATTTTTAGGGAAACGTCAGATGTTGAATTTTGTGGCTGAAAGCCTTTAGTGAGATCGACAGCAATTCTCGAAAAGTATTGGTTAAAGAGACTAGCCACTGTTGCCGTATCGTTCACATCTCTATCGTTATCTCTTAAAACAACATTCTCTACAAGGTTTCTAGTTGGTTTGGTCGCATTTTTTACTATATCCCACATTGATTCTGTTTCGTTATTTGAGTTCAAAATATCCTGATCGTGTTTCATGGTTTTAGCCTGCCTTATGACTTTTCTTAACAATGATTTGTATTTTTTAAAGTACAGGAAGAAATCTTGAGTTACGTTATGATGCTTAGAAATGAAAGAAAGAATCCGTTTGCTTTGACATGATGTTCTAATCCCTTGTGTTATCCAGGAATTGCTTTTGCGTGAAATATTTAATTTTCTTTTCTGAAGAGGAAAGCAAGTGTTAAAATGAAATGAAAGCGTTTTAAAAAAGAATAATATTTATCGTTTGTATCAATAGTATTATAAACCGCGTCCCATGACTCCTGCAGCAATTAATTAATGAATAATTTATATTTTACTTTTAGAAAACACTCTACTCATACGTGTATTATTTGTTGTGTCATTGTTCGCATTTCGTATAATGGTAAGAATTTGTGCATCGTGGTCACTGTATCCTAAATCTTTTGTCTGAATTTCATATCGAGTAGTGGTTTTGTTAATTATAATTTGATCGATTGCCTTCTTTGAATTTACTGTGATCCGTGTAGGTACTTTTATTGTAATATCTAAATTGAAGGAAATAATTAAGTTAAGAAACTGCTCTTTCTCGCAAGATTCGACCAGAAAATCAATGTTAAAATCTCCGCATACAACAATGGATTAAAAAGAGCGATTGATGACTTTGATTAGTGTTATCTCTAGTTTTTCTAAGAACAAAATGTAATCTGCAGCTCTCTTTGTTGGAGGCCTGTAGATGCAAAGCAATATCATTTTTAGCACAGGAAGATGTACAATAGAAATTTCAAAAACATTTTCAACGGCATACTCATTGAATTCCGTCAAGGAGATAGAATTAATATTATTTTTAACGTAAATACAAGAACCTCCATATGCAGGACTTTTATGAGATTCTCTTTTTCTACAATAATAGCCTGCGAGGTAAAAGTTTGGAATTTGGAAAATGCCAAGTTCATTAGGAGATAACCAATGTTCTGTAAAGCAAAGAACGTCCATTTGATTTAAATCGCTATGTAGAGCTGCCTCGATAAACTCAGTTTTATTTGAAATGGATTGAACATTATGGTGCAATATCTTTATTTTTTGCAAGTACCTACAATAATGTTTTTCTGCTGCATCTGACTGTAGTTGCTATATATTTACTCCATTTTTACCTCGACTGCGTGGTCGAAGGTTGTAATGTGTCCCAACAGTCATAGTTTGTGAGGAAATAGAGGCGTCATTGGTAGTGGGAATGGAAGAAACGGGAGTAGGTTCACAGGAGGGGGTAAGAGGGTTCAGAATAAGGGTGGGGGGTGGGGAACGTAAGGAAGGTGAAAGGGATGGATTTTTGGCAGGAGGCTGCGTAGGACTGGAGTTGATGATGTACTGTGCAAGCTTTTCACCGACTGCATGTTTTCCAGCAAGGTTCATGTGGAGACCGTGCCGGGTGAAGTGTTTTACTGAGAGGAAATTCATTTCAAAAAGTGTTACATCTGTTTCTCTCAGTTGCAGTTTTAGTTGTTGGTTTGCGTGCTTAATCTCGCTGCAGAGTGTAGGCCTGTTGTACCAGAAGGGCAGAGTCGAGACTACAATGTTAGTATTTTGGGCGGCACATTGTAATTTGTTTACATGTTGTTCAGGTGTAAAGTTACCGCCCAAATTAATGTCATTCTGCCCTCCTATGATAATGACTGTGTTCTGATTGGTCATTGTCTTCGTGTGGATGTCCAACTCTGCAGTCACGTCTGCAAACCTCCCGTTATGTTTAAAAATGGACAAGACTGAGTAGTTGGGGGGTAACTTCCTACTGAGAATGGAGGAAAGATGGCGACCATGGCTGTCAGCTAAAATAAGTACCTGTTTTTTAGGCTCAGTAGGAATGGCTTTGTTTTCAAGTGGGCTAGGATGCGAAGCTTTACGTGTTTTGGTTTTGACACGCTTCCTAGCCTGTTTGCGTTGGTTTGTGTATGTATTTGTCGATGGAAGGGAAGGGTTGTGAGGATCAGGAAGGCGAGGGAAATCTGTTTCGTAATCTAAAACACTAAATCTGTTTTGAATTGCGACTGAATGTGGTGTCTGTGTCTTATGTGCAGCCACGGGTGCACGGTTGGGAAAATTCGCAGTGTTGCCTACTTGTGCCCAATCGTCATTGTAGAGAACGACCTCTTCCAGACTTCGGATATATTTATCTACATTACTGTTTACGTGTGTGAAGGCTTTCAGGTCGGCTTTGAGGGTGTAGAGAGTAAAAAGAGTAGAACGAACAGTAGCCATGTCACGAATGCGTATTAAAGTACGGTACGTGATAAAATTGGAATAAATACAAGAAAACTCAGATAAGAGCAACAATCACCTAGCTTAAAATTTTAAAAGTGTAATATTTATGAGTATTCGATAAATTAAAAATTAAGATTCGATACAAGAAAGAGAAGGTATGCTAACTACAAAATCTATTGAAAGCCAGTACTTACGAAATTTGGCAATGCAGTTATGTATTTTCGTTCACTTAAGCTGCAACTGTTTAATACAATGTTGACTATACTTTACCGTAAATAGATAAAGCTATTAGCTGAAATTTGTCTTCAAAATGTTGAATAAGATTTGAAACACAAATTCAAAACTACTCGATACACCGTCCTGGTAACGTTCAAATAAACTGAATAGTCACTTGCCACAAAAATAAAATAAACTGAATAGTCACTCGTCACAAAAATAGAATAAATCTTTCAGTAATTAAGTTAAAACAGTGATATAAAATCGAAAATAAACCGATCTGTTTATAGATTTTGACACTTGATCACCAACACGTAATTCTGAAGTTCGTTAAGGTTCAGTAATGTTTAAAATTCGTTAGTTGTTGGTTCGTCTTGGTTAGAGCAAAAAACCAGCCAAAATTATGTTTCCAGCTAACCTGCAACAAGTAATGAAAGCACTTAAACACACAAAATGCAGTAAAATCGCTAAAAATAGTAGATAAATCTCAAAAAATCAAGAGCACAACCAGATGCGTCAGTCTCAAAAGATGGCGTCAACCAATAAGAAAACCAATACGGGAAAGTCTGTGCCATTCTGTAGCACCACATTTTGTATTGTCAGTTAATTGTCCAGGATTTTTAATAATTTAGATATATCATTTAAAAATGAAGAGAATTCACGTTCAACAGCTGAAAGGAGCTTTTATTTTTGTTTCAATGAGGTCCGTTCACTAGCAGAATCAAAAAGAATCCCTCGTTATCTTCATCTGTATTTAAAGTATTTTATGTGTTTCTTTTTTTAAATACTCCTATTTCAAATACATCTCTAAAATACATGTCCAAAAATATAAAAAATACAGTTTTTCAAATACAAAATGTATTTAATATAGGTATTTTAATACTGCCCAACCCTGACTAGGAACACTTAAGAACCATAAAACCCATACCAATCAGCAGGTAATATTCACTACTAAGAACCTATAAAAACTTAAGAAGCCTTAAGGATAGCTAAGAATCAATTACATTTAAAAATCCATAAAAATCCAGTATGTTCCAAAGAACCCCTGAGAACACTTGAGAACGTCTAAGAACCTTTTTAATTCCCAAAGAATCCCTAACATTCCATTAAAACCCATAAGGATACTTAATAACTTATACGAGTTTATATGAAGTCTTAAAAAACTAAAAACCTCTTAGAACTTTAACGAATCCCTACAAATCTCAAGGAAGTCATAAGAACAAATAAAAATCAATAACTTATAAAAATCAATAAGAAATTCTAGAAACTTTACGAATGTCTGAGAATCCATAAGAATACATCAAGTCTATAATAAACCATAGATTCATAAGGACCATAATGAACAATAAGAAAACCGTATCCGTAACTGAAACCCGTAAACCACAAGAGTAACCCGTAACAGTAACCGTCTCTCTTATGTAAGTAGTTTACTGAGTGGAAACACGATTCTTGCAAAACGGTCAAAAGTAAGTCATGTTTTTAGTGATATCAGGTCTGTTTTCTCCCATGACGAAATACGCATATTATTTTATTACGAAATTAACAAAGGTAATACCACGATACGTTCTGAAATTTGTCTGGGAAACTCAGAACCTCGAGTGGTATATGTGAAGCGTATTTCACGAATGAAAATTTAAATCTTAATACCAACAGTAGTCTAAACACCAACATTTTAATAGAAGATCGGCAGCGGCAATAGAACAGCGACTTCGGCGGGGATGTCAAGGCCCTCAATACAAATTAGCCTCAGTGAAATCAGAACATTATGCCAACAATGCAAAGTATTTATTTTTACTTTCCCGTATACGTACGTATACACGGAGTGATATACATAGTATAGGGAAAGTTATGTAATGCTGCGCGAAAAAATGGCCAATTTTCGGCGGAAAAAATTAATTGCCGGGCCATGAAAACGAATAAGTAGATAAAACCAGTTGCTAAATTAAGGGGAAAAAATCCCCTAACACGTGGTGTAGCCAGAAACCCCTCTTTTGTGGGTCCATGATACCGAAAAAACCAATTGAAAGGAAAACGTCCGTCTGTCTGTCCGTCCGTCTGTCTGTCTGTCTGTCTGTCCGTCCGTCCGTCCGTCTGTAACCACTGCTAGAGCCTAAACCATACGTACGATTTCTTCCAAAATGGATATCCCCGGTCGATCTGGTTGAGTCGAAGCTTTGAGATTTTGAAAAGATTCTGTAAAATTTGGGGGTACTTACATGAAGCCCCCCGGGCCTTTTCAAAATTTTCTCAAAATGTATCCAAATTTTTTCTTTAAATTTCTTGTATGAATAGAGTAAAATACACTTATTAACATGGCATATGTCCGATTTTCACGGATAACTCTGTATTTTCGAAAATTTGGAAGTTTGAATTTTTTTTCGGCGTCTTTCTCCAGGTACAAAAATTGAAGGTAGAGATTTTTTCTTCAAATAAAATTTGTTCTGCATATTGAGTTCTTTTATAAAGGTCATGTAAATGTTTCTCAAATTTTAGTAGGTTTCGTGCAATATTGCGTGCCATATGTGCAACATTAAAAAATTACAAAAAACAAGATTTTCTCAAAAACGGCTCCAAATTTTTTCTTTAAACTTTTCGTACGGATAGTTGGTAAATTTACTATCAGATGACATAAAAGCCATATTGATCTATCGGTTGGTTTTTTTTCCAAAATTACAAAATTTAAATTTGTTTACTTGTCTCTCACGTCGTTAATATTTTACACTATCGGCGATTTTTTTCACATTATACATTGAGGAGTATATATACTTTAAATAATGTCAAGTAAAGTTTATCGAAAAATATACCCGTTTTCTGTGAAAAGTAGCTCAAATTTCGGCATTTTCAGAAATGCTCAAACGCCATTTTCTCATATACGGCTGCAAATTTTTTCTTGAAACTTTTGTAACAGATAGTGGTAATTACACTCTTTAATATGACGTAAAGTTTATTTTGAGTAATTTTTTTTCAAAAATTACATAATTGCAATTTTTTTGAAAGATCTCTCACATCTTTAATATTCACATTACCAGCAATTTGTAAACATTATTATATTTGTGGGTGTACGTTCTTCAAATAACTGCAAAATAAAGTATTTTGAAAACTCAAACATTTTCTGTGAAAATGAGCTTCAAATTTCGCATTTTTAGTAGCGCTAAAAACGCCATTTTCTCTTAAACGGCACACAATTTAAAAAAAAGACATTTATGATTAGTTTTTTTGTGTTCTTTAATATTCTGAAATTAATGTTTCCGTTCTACCAATAGGAAACCGAAAAATTAAGAAAATGACAAAAAAATACATTTGGCGGTGATAGATGACAGCTGGGAAGAAAGAGTATGTGGCAATTCCGAATAGCTAGCGAAGACCCAAGGAAATAGAAAACTAATACGGGAAAGTCTGTGCCATTCTGTAGCACCACTAGTTTTAATCAGTAACATTTTTTTAGAATCATCAGTAACTCACACACAAAACAAACTTAAGTGTATTAATTTTAGATTTAATAAAATACAGCACCCTTGAAATGTGCAATTGTTGAAATTTTGTGTAGTTTTTATTTGATTTAGAACTGAATTTGTACTACCTGAATTGCGTATTTTGTTCAGAATTGAAGAAACGGTTGTTCCTCATTTAATTGCAGATACGGTTTTATAGAGTAGACATTCACATGACCAATTATTCTAATAGCTTCTTTTTCTTGGCAATCCAACGTGAAATTATTGTCGAGCGACATGAAAGAATAGAACTTCTTTTATGTGTGGAATCCATATCAGTTTTTTAAGCAGATATTCGTCCGTTTAAAAATGTCATTCCGATCAACAGGACAATTTTTATTACACAAATTATATTTTAGATAAGAAGGATTAGGAGTGAGAGAGACAATCCGTTTTCACTTGCTTATCCTCGTTTCTCCATCAACAATTTGTAAATACGTACACCTATGTAGGTTATATTCATTTGGAATTTTTCTCGCCATGTTGGAGTGAAAAACAAGTGCACGTCGCGGCGGTAAAACTAAAGCGATAAAACGAAAACGATAAAATTGCAAAGATAAATGCCTCTGATTGGACGAAGGAGACGTCATTTCTTACATTTCATTGGTCGACATGTCAAGAGTGAAATAATCGGGAAAATTTGATTTTCAAATCATATTTATTTATCTTCATAAAATAGAAATAAAAAATAATAATACGCTAAATTTTCAAAACCAAAAACTGTAGCTTTGCCAGCATTTTGCGAAAGAATGTAAGATCCGTTTCATACGGGTGCAGTCGCAGAAAGGCAGTTAGTACGCCCACCGCCACTCAGCCCCGGCGGCGCGGACGTGCGGAGCTTCGCCGCAAGATAGAGCGGCGTTCGAGCTGCGAAAGGGGCCGTGTGGTCCCCTCTCCACCCCCGCCTTCTCAAGGCGAGGTCTGATAAGCAGCTCGGCCGCGCTCTCGCAACTTTCAGTGAACTTGTAGCGAAGAGACTCGTAGATTATTACGATTGTGTTTAACCCCTGCAATTTGTTCGATATTTTTATTTTTTCCCCTTACTTCGCACTAACTTCGTAAGAAGAGAAAGTATTGTAATCGTGCGCCGGAACACGGCAAATTTTTCACAGAAATACTCTTCTTGTCGGGTTCTGGTAACGAAAAACTCTATAAAGCTTGTTCCTATATATAGTACATTACGTCCTCTAACATGTGAAGTCAGTGTGTATCTTATCGGGCCTTGTTACCGAAAAATCGATTGACGCCAAAACGTTTGTCTGTCTGCCTGTTCATCTGTCCGTCTATCTGTGGTCAAGGCTAGCGTCTAAACCGTTCAGTCGTTTTTTTTTTCCAAATTGATATTTCCCGATCGATTTAAACCTTCGGATGCAATCTTGAATTTACCTACTCCATTACAAAGATGGGGTCAGATTGACCCCAGCCTTATAAATTACAGTTATGGGTTTCTTTTTCAGAATCTGATTCTGGAATTTAATCATTAATGGTTTTCACAATAGGAAATCATCCTTTAATGATATTTATTGACGTTTAGAAATACTTTTTTCTGAAATTTAAAAAAAGTATCCCAGTTAAGAAAGCACTATTATGAGTATGATGTTGATTCTGGAGGTGAATTAATCAACACATTTGGTAGAAATGATTGTATTAGCATGAAACATACAAAACATTTATTATATTACAATTGTACAAATCTAAGTAGGTTTGCAAATTATTCGAAAGCATTTGCTGGGGATACTGTCATTATGCTACGAGCCGGTCCACTCGACGTATGCAAGATACTGTGTCCGCGCGCCTGACAAGGAGGATGGAGGGACCAACGGCCACTCTTATCTATTAGTTCTGATATTATGTGATTCCGTTTCTTTCATCAGAATCAGTTTTCTCTTCCTCAGTTTCCTTGCTAGAACTTTCAGACAATTCAGAAAATCTTGCGTCATCACGAGGGTCACAGAAATTATCTGCGTCACTGTCTGATATTCCACTTTCATTTGCAATAGAGGTGAATTCATCACGGCATTTTTCTATTTCTTGTTCGCTAATTCCATGCCATTGTTGATACTGTGATAGTGTAACACAAATCCAACCAAACAATGCGATTTTAAAGAATCAAGCTCTAACGCAACTAAGCCTAAGCGCACATATTCAAACAATGCTGGACGCATACTAAACAAAAATCATGATATACAAATCGTTTTGTAGTGAGACCACTTTCCACCTAACACAAGGGAAGAAATATGAACTACAAAATAATTACATATTTGAAATGGAATAAATAAATGGATATGGTAAGAGTGTCTCCACGATGTAACCGCCTTCTTTTTTGTTAAAGCTTCAAATCAGCATTTTAAAAATGGTGAAAGTTAAAAAATATTATATTCCTACACTAAATAAGACTGTAATAAAAGATGTCACGAAGGTTCAGATCTCAGAGGAAAAAAAAATTGTAGAGACACAACCAGAAAAACACATGCTGGGGTCAGATTGACCCCACGTTTGCATCCGAGAGTTAAATGAACTCGAGGTCCTGCGAGTTTGAAGTGATATTTTGATTTTTAAGGGACTTTCCAAAAGCCTCAACATTTTTTCAAATATTTCTCAAAAATTGATCCAAATTTTTCGAGTAAACTTTGCCCACGGATATCGTAAAGGATGCTTAAGAGACTGGTGCAAGGTCTAATTTTCATTTGAAATCAGGTTAAAAAATGGTGGCGCAAGTTTAATTTCCGGCAAATTCTCTGCACTTTCGAAAACTGCAAAAAGTTAACAATTCAAAAGTACAATATTGAAGATAGTGAATTTTACCGTTAATGAAATGTGTTAAAAAAAAACAGCTCTTTAAAATTGGGCCTGGACTATTTTTGAAAAGAAAAATAAAAGAGAAGTTTTTGCGTAATTTTTGCTTGAAATATTGCAAATAATTTTTTTTTCTCACCCAAAACCACTTCAAATTGTTTCTTTACATTTTTCCACGGATTAAACAAAGGACGCTGAAAATGATGGTGCAGACCTAATTTTCGTTTATCACACTGAATTTTTCGAAAAATTGCTTGTTGGAAATAATGGGAGAACGTTTAAGCAACAGCCCAAATAGTGCAATAGTGCGGACTGCCTGAAGTAGTGGTAAAGCGCGGCAAATTAACTTGGTGGACCTGAGTTCGAGCTCGGCGGGGAAAAAAATGTCTTGCTGGTTGGAAACACTTTGCAGATTCTTGTAGTAGTATAACATTGCATAACCGTTTTAAATAATGTGCAAAAGTACGTGATGTTGTATCACTACTAGTTTTCGAAATGTAATGGCAAACATTTCACTTCGTGACCCTGTTTAGTCGCGACATATGCCCAACGATATCACCTCCGCCCTTAGCATTAAGCGTAAGTAGCGGGCGATGACATTGCAAACTGTCTTTTGAATATACAATACACTTGTGCAGGTAGTGTCTTATAAACAATTACATATCTTCAGAACAAAACATGATAGCACAGATGCGATCAAAGAATTTTGTATCGCGTTTTAAGAACATTTAGAAGAGGCACTAAAATAATTTTATATTTGCAAATTTACAAATAGTTTACAACGTTTGCACTTCCAAAGCGAGGAGGTCCCGATGCCCCACAGCCGAAAATCGCGAATTAATAGCTTCGCAACAATTGACATGCAGCTCGTTGCGTGCATTTTACAAATGTACACTCACTCAAAGAAACAATTTCGTATGAAATTTTATTTTGGCAGCTACGCAGACAAACTTGGACAAAACTCATTCCAGGCGCGGGCGCATTGATCATCCGTCAGCACTTACAACCATAATGGCTATGAGACTATGCAAAATCTCGAGGAGCGGGAGAGACGAAGTCCGGGGTCGGGGTTTCGTTTGTTTACGTATAAGGCAGAAATACTGTCATTTCTTGCTGTCGACAGTTTTTGCCTGCGCGTACGCCATGACGGAAAAATATTTCTCGAGGGCATTTTCGGTAAAGTATTAGAGATTTTTGCCTCACACAAAGATAGTTCCAAATTATCAACTGTTTAGAAAAGGTCATGTCTAGTTTCTTGAAAAAATGTGTAGTTTTCGCGTAATTTGAGCTTGAAATTTATGCAATTTGTAAAAAAAATACTTTCACAAAAATGGTCCAAATTTTTTCTTATTTTTTCCACGAATAGAAGAAGATGCTTAAAAGAGAGACGCTAAAAAAAATAGACCTGGGCTCATTTTCGGTGTGTCCTCTAAATTTTAAAAAATAGCAAATTTAGAAATAATGCGTAAAAGTATGTGCTGCTGTAGCTTCACTAGTTACAATGGCCACTGTTTCGTATATCACAAGACAGGGCAATGGTAGGATCAGCGGTGTATCAAGGGTTTGGCAGGCATGCCACGTGCCACGGGCGCCGCTCTCGAAGGGCACTATTTAGCTTTCGATATTTATGAAAACAAGTTGAATGATTTTTTTCATTTATGGAATTAAACTTTACACCAAAGATGAAATAAAATCATTTTTTGAAACATTTAAGGGCCGTGGAGCACTGGGCCAGTCAAAAAATACGCTTATTTCTGGGCCATTAAATCTCGAAAATATTGTTTCAAATCGAAAACATACATTGTCATCGCGTGGCTCAGAGCGATGTCGCTCGCCTTTCGCGGAGGAGGTCCGGGTTCGATTCCCGTCGATTCTCATGTGAAATTTGTTCCAGCAAAACAAGTTTGGCTGCTTCACAATAGAGCTCTCTATACCCGCAGACCCGTCAACCCGCCCGCCCGCCTCAGGAACGTGCGGGTCAAACCCACCCGCATTCATACGGGTACCCGTATTATGCGGGTACCCGTATCACACGGGTCGGCCGTATAATACGGGTCGCGGGTCTTCGAAATGGTTATTTATGTTTAAGCAATAACGCAATTTCTTTTCAAACGGGACCAAAAGGACGAAATAGGCGAAAATGAAATGGAAGAAAGGACTACAGAACAGAAAGGACGAAAAAAAAGGCGGAAACGGAAAGGGATTTTCAGTACGACGGTATCAAAAATTGTTCAGTTCGACGAGTTGCAGATATTATTATGTTCATAACAATATCATATCAATGTTTATGACAGGCGGCAAATTGAAAACGTTAACTCTTGGTGAGAAAATAGACTAATTCCAGAACACGAACAAAGCAACACTTCTGTCAAGGTTGTGATAAATAAATTTAAGTTAGAAAAACTGTACACCTTTAAAACAAAACAAAATAAAGAATGAGTGGCTATACTTTGTTTTTTCTAACGTGGCCGATGACATTAGAAAATTATTAGACGCCCTGCTTTATAAAATGATTTTTTTTTCATTAATTCGCAACCGTCCTTCTCAACGGGGCTCGTGGCGTCAGAAATGTGCTTGCCACTGTTAAAAAGATTCATTTTACAAGGCACGAGGTGTAATAATGACCTAACGTCATCGGCCACGTTAGGAAAATCGAAGTATAAAAGAAAGTTTTATAGGTGTGTGATTTAATTTTTCTCTGATACATATATAATTTAATATATAATACATTAACCCGCCGTAACTCGCGCATATTTTTGTAACGCCATTACGCGCGTGTTAGATTTTATCTAACAACTGTTTTTGTGTTATATTTATTGTTTTATTATGAATCAAATATTTACATTAATATTCCCAGACACGTGTTATTGATTTCTATAACTTGTGTAGATGAAATGATACATAACGATGACATGCAGGCTCATACATTTTGCTTATAATAAGCACTCGAATCAAAATCACAGTCATGAAATGTTATATACAGTAAATTTATTTAAGAAAGGTAAATATTAGAATACACTTAATTCAATAAACAAAAATATTTTTCCACATTAAAACATACAGGGACATTTGTGAACTAAAATTAGGTTCCTCAGAACTACACTCACTGGAAACAAAATGTCTTTCTTGTGAGGTTCTTTTCAACGTGGTTGGAGCAAATATAGCAACAATGCTGCGTGAACCTGGTTTGCCTCTTTGGACAAAAAGCGAATCTTCTTTTCTCTCTTCGTTGCTTTCCCTCATAACTTTACTCTAAAAAGAAAAACAAAACTAAGTAGCAGAAACTGCAGCGACGGAATGGCGGACGATATTCATGGTAAATGTATGAATCTTACTTTTGATTTAAGGTATAAAAAAACACGATCAAGGTGAGATACTAAGCTTTTCTGATTTCCACGCAGCATTCAAGAGGACAAAAACCAGTGTACAACTGACAGAAGAGTTGATGCAGCGTTGCCAGACGAATTAAATGTGTTTCCCAGAACAAACCTTCAAAAATCCTGGTACTTCCACTACAATTCCTGGTACCGGAAAGAAAATAGTACTTTCATCATAAATGGCAAACTAAGACGTATCCTTTTCTCCTATAGTGTGTTTCTGGAAAAATACCATTCTATGTCACTCTTAATGTTTTTACGGCAGTTTTTTCACAAATATCAGTTATTTGTAATATTCGTGTTCGTATTAAATTATTGGATAAACAAAGATTACAGGAATCTTAAATCGTTCATCATAAATTACGTAGACTTACAATCCTGGCATTTAAGCTTTCCCGGATGACTTCACCCTGGTTCATTGAAATCTTGGTAAAAATACCAGGATCCTGGTACGTCTGGCAACACTGAGTGGATGTAATAATCGTATCGAAATATAAAGCGGTTGCTCGCGCGTGAGAAAATATCTAACACGACGCGCCGCGCTAATCAGCGCTTTCTCATATTGTTTCCCTTCGCAGAACTGACAAGAACGATGAACGGATGCAGAGTTGAATCGTGCGGGAAGGCATTGCTCAATCGTTATCTCCGTGCATTGAATGATGTCAATGTTATTAAAACAAATCCAGAATTGTTAGTTTTTCGTCCTTTTCATTAATTTTGTCGTTTTTGGAAAAAAATTGCCTTATTGCTTAAACAGATAAAAGAATTTATATCAATTTATTTCTTCACTTTTTTAAATAACAATTTAAATAAATATTTTGTAAATGCTTTAAAATATGAGCTATAATGATTTAAATAAATTAAGCAACTTTCTAACGTACGAACGGCATCTAATAAGTACGCAGTGAAAGAACACAAAGCGCCCTTAACCTCTTCTTGATTTATTGTTTCGTTCCGCTACTTTCCTACTTCGCTTATTATCTGGTAACTTCAGCATACATAAATAGATAACTTTACAATCTTAAACAGAATCCCTTCTGTTCGTGTCTATCAAAAATACCCGCGACCCGTATTATACGGGCGACCCGTATTATACGGTACCCGTCTGATACGGGTACCCGCATGATACGGGTACCCGCATGATACGGGTACCCGCATGATACGGGTACCCATATGATGCGGGTACCCGTATGATGCGGGTGGGTTTGACCCGTTAGAATACCCGCATATACGAGTCCTGGGTACCCGCATTACTGAAGAACCGTATAACACCAAGAGCTCTACTTCACAAGGGCTAGTCCAACCTCTGTGAAGTGTCCTAAACCTTATCCTAATTCCTTCCCCAATTCTGGCCGCTGGGTAGTGAAGGAGGTGCGTACGCGGAGATGCTACCTGACGGTCCTCTTGACAACGAACTACGACGAGACGTGATATACAATGACTAGAGACAGGATTTTTATGCAATTACATATTTTTTGTCTTCCTACTTACCATTCTGAAAAATTTAATCTTGGCGAATTGTCGCCGTCCTAACCCAATATCCAATTTTTTCGTTACATATTTTTACATATTTCGCACTATGTTACATATTTTACTTATTTCGCTATTTTCTCAATATTTCTTTTTATTTTATCAATTTTCGTATATATTTTTATGAAAAGAAGTACATTTAAAAAATTTAGTATTTTTTCCTACATTATTACTGCATGCTACTGCGTACTCTATTCGAGGTAAGCTTCGTGAAGACGCGGTCGGATATTCTCACTGTCCGAGGCGCCTGCCTCAGGTATCTCGGTGGCGGGACAGCGACAAATCATTCTCACTTTTGGTGTGAAAAGTATTATTGACGCCGCGTTTGACGGCCTTTAACCTTAATTTCCAAGAAACTTTGGCGATCGCCGTTGTGTAACACTTCGATGAGAATATTCCGTGTTGCAGTCATTGCTGGTCGTAAAATTCGCCAGTTTGTACAATGGCTTCTATTTTGTCTGGTCTGCTAAACTACATTCCTGCATAACAATTTGTGAAGGTTTCACTACTGATGGGAAAGTTGTATGGTGCAAGTGCACATCAACGTGTGCATTCCAAATGATTTTTAAAACGTTTGCATTAATTTTAAAATTTCAATAGGAATTTGTGTATAAATATAAGTTCGTATCATGTAAATAAGTTTTATAATTAGAGTATTTTAATATTACATCGTCAAAATTCCATTCAAATCGTCATGACGTCTACTTTTACATTTATCGTATATCTACATATATACGGAGTAATACATAGTATAGAGAAAGTTATTTGTTGGTGCGGAAAATCGATTTCGAGATTTCAAGGGAAAGACACGTTTTGGGGTCCCCTGATACCAAAAGAGTGTTGTTTTTTAACTTCTGTCCGTCTGTCCATTTGTTCGTCTGTCCCTGTGTGAACGCAGCGAGTGCCTAAAGCATTCGAACGATTTCTTCCGAACAGAAAGAGACCGACTCGAGACGCTGCGATTTTGAAAAACTTTCTTCCAAATTCAGGGGCCCTTGACATCCGTGCTTTGTTGCTTCTTGATACCGAAAACTCCATTGACGGCAAGACGTCCGTCCGTCTGCCTGTTTGTCCATCCGTGTGTGCACAACGCTAACTCCTAAACCGTTCAGCTGATTTTCTTCAAAATTCATTTTCCCCAATCGATTTCGCTGATGTCGAGGCTCCTGGAATTTGAAACCGATATTTTAACTTTGGGGTACTTTACATGAAGCCCCTTGGATATTTTCAAAGTTTTCAAAAAAAGACTCCAAATTTTTTGATTAAATTTTGTTGTTGAATAGTACGAAGGACGTTTAAGAGAAAGATGCAGGTATCATTTTCGTTGATATCCCCAATTTTTCGAAAATTGCAAAAATCAATTTCAAAACTGCAAAGTCGGTTGTACAAAATTTGCACTTTAAATAGGGTAATGTACAATTTTTTGAAAAAACGAGTAGTTTTTGACTAAATTGCGTTTGAAATTTACCGAAATTTTATTTCTAAAAACGCTCCAGTTTTTTTCTTTAAATTTTCTTCACTTACGTAATAAGGGATGGTAAAAGATATGGCGCTAGTCCTATTTCAGGGTATTGCTTGATTTTTGGAAAATTTCAAACAAATATTTTTAAAACCACAAAATTGTAGATAGAGATTTTTGCCTCAGACAAAGTCTGTTGTATAAAACTAGTTCTTTAAAAATGTCATGTAAATTTTTCTGGGGAAAAGAGTAGTTTTTACATAATTTGCGCTTGAAATTTATGAAAAAATTTTTCTCAAAAACCGCTTGAATTTTTTAAAAAAATTTCTCCACATGTGTAGTAAGAGACTGCAAAACTAAAAAAGAATCTCTCAGACCTTGATTTTCAGGAAGTTAACTTCGAGAAAAAAAGAAAGTACTCGATACCTCCATGGAAACTTCCAGAGACCACTACTGACCTCTCTCTAAATGACTTAGAAGAAAGTATATCATCTAAAGAAGGTTGGAAACCAAAAGTACAAGAATTTATCAATAAATACACTGACTACTATAAAATTTATACTAAGGGCATCAGAAACAACACTGGAACTTTTGCTATTGTAACTATCCAAGAAATAGAAATAAACCACTAATTACATTCATATGCTAATACCTGCACATCAAAATTATGCTCCCTGCTTGCGGCCTTCAAGCTAATCAAATAACTAAACACCAAAAAGTTCATTGTCTCCTCCAGTTCCCTCGAAGCAATAAGTACTATAAACAGCAACCAGGAATTTCTAGGAATGAAATGGTAATTGTAATCCATGAACTGTATTATGATCTGACACTGTCATGATGAAACATAATTTTAGCGTGGATCACACCCCTCAATGGTATTATTGACTGCGATATTATTATTATTATTATTATTATTATTATTATTATTATTGAAAATGGTATTATTGACTACGTAATTGCTCTCGATGAAGAAATGACCATCCCTGTAACTGCTGCAGGAGCTCTTGAAATTTCGAACACTTTCGAGGAATGTTGGAAACATTTGTTTAACCAAATGCAAAATATCTGGTTCGAAAGATGGAAATCGATGAAGGCTAGTGAAACATACAAAAAACAGTGGCGTAGTTAGGGAGGGGCAGAGGGAGCAGAGAGGGCAGAGGGAGGGTCCGACCCGGATGTCACCATTTTAGAGGTGACACCAATTAGAAACTTTTATAGATTTTGTAAAGATTATAGCATAGATGTTGAAGAAATGTTACTTAAGTTTGTCGCCCTTAAATCTGGAAAAGTGTTTTTATAAAAAACAGGCATTTGTTAATTCGTTATTCTTCGTTATAGATTATTTATTCAAAAAATATGTCAATTATTTTGAATTACATAGTTTTTAATGTATTATTAATAAATGTCATGTGCAAATTTACTTGTATATTTAGAAAATATTGAATAAACTATTCTGTAAGATATATTTTTATATTTAATTTAGGGGGTGGGTGCCCCGGGTGACACAAACTACAGCTTCGCCACTGCAAAAAAGTCTCGAAAATTATGTCTTTGAAACTATTTAAACAATTCTCACGGAAAGATCAGGTTGTCATTTTAACACTGAGAACGGAACATTCTAAATTAACGCATACCTACCTAATAACTGGAAAAAATCCTTCTCATTGTGACCATTGCAAAGTTCTTCTAAATGTAAAACACCTATTAATTTTCCGCCCTGTATACAAACGCAGTAGGCAAAAATACCAATTAGAAGGCAGATATGAAAACATTCTTAACTCGACAAAATATCAAAAAAGAATTATTGATTTCGTTAAGGAAATTAATATTTACAATTGCATTTAGAAGAACTATTGTATTGAAGGTATTATATTCAATGTATTTATTTGTAATTATAAAATGTATATATCTGTGTAGTCGCTAATGACCTTGATGTCGATGCGACGATGTATAAACTATATTAAAGAAAATAAAAGAGACGGCAAATAAATAAATAAACTAGTGGTGCGATAGAATAGCACAGACTTTCTTGCACAACATAATTTTCTAATCTCTTTAGTCTGAACTAGTTTTTCTGTTATGAATGACTATCTTCCCAAATACCTTATTTGGGCGCCCAAAATACATTTTTTTTGCATTCTCTGGATTTTTCAGCTCCCTAATGCTAGAAATGAAACCAGCATACACTTATTACTAAGCTGCGGGTTTTTGCCTATTTGCCTATTTTTCCTTCAATGGAAAACGCAATATTTTGTGTTACTTATTCATTTTGAGGCATTAGGAGCATTATATACACATTTTACGGTGCCTATAAAGGCCTATTTTGTGATTAAATGCTTAAATGTTCCCTATTTTCGTATTTATTGACCAAAATGCAATTATCCTTAATCAAAAATTTAAAAAATTGTAGGTTTTTTCGTTTTTATCCTGCAGAGTACAGAGAAATACAACTATCGAAAAATCAATGTTCCGTTTTACTGCCACCACAGCGCAGCATCGAATTATGAAACATGCAAAATCACTGGTAATAGTAGAGTTATTCTTTACTTTCAATTTTTAATATTTTTTTCTCTATAACGGCTCCAAATTTTTTTCTTAAAATTTTCTCCTCGTATGTATAGGGATATTGGTGCCGGACCCATTTATTTTTGCGAACTCTGTATTTTCAAAAATTTTTTAAAGTTAACATTGCAAAAGTACGAGATTTGTTTCTTTAATGAAATCTGTTCTAAAAAATCACGTAAAAAGGTGATGTTTGATTTTTTTAAACACTGTGTTTTTGGCGTAATTTCTACTTGATATTAATGCAAATTATAAAAAAATCCTCAAAAACCGCTACAATTTTCTTCAACTTTATTTTTCACGAATAGAACAAGAGACGCTTAAAAGCATGGCACATGTCTCATTTTCGTTAAACTCTGAATTTTTGAAAATTGAAAATTTCACCTGATTTCGGGTGTCGGAGCGAAAAAAAATTGCTGGTTGAAAACACTTTTGCTGTTTTATGTAGAAGCATAATCTTGCGGGCATTTGGAAACAATCCAATGTGCTTTGGTAGTGTCACTATTTGAATTTGAATTTCCATGAAAAGCAAAAAATATGTCTATGCTGTAATTTCTTACACCTTTTCAAAATTATTATTTTACATGAATTTGGTATGTACCCTTTTATGCCTCTGCCCGAGTTTGACCAATATGGCACTTGTTTGTCATAGTGGTATGAGTGCCGGCACGTTGGCTCTGAGTTGGGGTCGCGGAACGGGAAAAGAATTTGCTGGTATAAAACACTTTAGCTGGTTTATGTAGTAGTGTAATAGCATTTAGGGCCATGCAGAAACAGTGCGAGAAAGTATGTGCTGTGGTAGCACCACTAATTTTTAAATGTCTCACGCCGTTTTTACGCACATTTCGAGTGATCTGTAAACACTTGCGTTTGTGACTGGTAGTACTTCAAATGACTTCCAATGAAGTTTTTCGAAAACTCAAAAATTTTCTGTGAAATAGAGCTTCAAATTTCGCAATTACTGTAACGCTTAAACGACATTTTCTTAAAAACGGCTCCAAATTTTTCAATGAAAATTGCCATTTAGGTCGAGGTTTTACTCGTCTTTAATATTCTTGAAGTAATATTTCGGTTCTAGTAAACAAAAAATTGAAAAAAAAATAAAAAAAGAGTATTTTGGACGGCGATAAATGGAAGATGGCAAAAGTATGTGTCACGACAGAAAACCTATGCCAGACAAAAGGAATTAGAATACTAACTAGTACGAGAAAGTCTGTGCCATTTGTAGCACTAGTTAACAGGGAGTTTTTGCACCCTCGAACGGTAAGCACTATCGATCTTCTGGTCATGCGCAGTTCAAGTTTTGCATCAGTTTAGTGCATCTGCGCATGCGCAGAAGATCGATAGTGCTCAACGTTCGAGGTGGCAAAAACTCCCTATTATTCTACTCATATTCGTTCGATCAAGTTATTCGATGAAGTAATTCTTCATACCCTTGAAAGCAAAAGTTTTGTCCAACAAAGATTTATAAATATTTTAAAAATACTTTCAATACAACACAATTTTTCATAAACAAATTGATAGATCGATGTTATGGACTGTCTAGTCACAAAATAAGGAAATTGTTGTATTGTTAAATGTCTATATTTTCAGTTGGTCCGTGCTTAGATGAAGTCGGAGCGGCCATTTTCCTACAAGCTGTCAAATACGAAATTCAGTAAAATATCGTTAATTACATAATAAATAATACACGTATGTGTTCATTATTTCCTAAAATTGAATAAAATGATTAATTGATAACTAGCTACAGGGTTCATGGTTCGCGGTTTACAATATTGTTAATACAAACGATAAATATTTTCTTTTTCATTTTCTTTTTTTCAATGCTTTCATTTCATTTTAACACATGCTTTTCTGTTCAAAAAAGAAAATTATATATTTCACGGAAAGGCAATTCTTGGATAACCAAGGAATTAGGATGTCATGTGAAAACAAACGAATTCATCCTTTCATTTCTCAGCATCGTAACGTATATACGCAAGATGTCCTCCTCTACTTAAAAAAACTAGTGGTGCTACAGAATGGCACAGACTTTCCCGTATTAGTTTCTATTTCCTTGGGTCTTCGCTAGCTATTCGGAATTGCCACATACTCTTTCTTCCAGCTATCACCGCCAAAAGTACATTTTTTTTGTCATTTTCTTAATTTTTCGGTTTCCTATTGGTAGAACGGAAATATTAATTTTAGAATATTAAAGAACACAAAAGCCTAGTCCAGAATGGCAATTTTCTTCTAAAAATAATGTGCCGTTTTAAAGAAAATTGCTTCATAGCATGCATAATTCGCATAAATATGCGAAATTTGAAGCTCATTTTACAGAAAATGTTTGAGTTTTCAAAATACTTTATTTGAAGTTATTTGAAGCACTTATACTCACAAATATAATAATGTTTACAAATTGCTGGTAATGTGAATATTAAAGATGTGAGAGATCCTTTAAAAAAATACATATGTGTAATTTTTGAAAAAACAAAACAATAACTCAAAAATAAACTTTACGTTATATTAAAGAGTGTCATTAGCACTATCCTATCGAAAGTTTGAAGAGTTTTTTTAGCCATTTATGAGAAAATGGCGTTTGAGCATGGCGTTTTTTTTTTTTTTTTTTTTTTTTGAAAATGCGAATATTTGAGGTACTTTTCACAGAAAACGGTTGTGTTTTCGATAAATTTCTCTGGACATTATTTGAAGCACATGTACTCATAAATATAATAATGTGAACAATTCGCCGCTAGTGTAAATATTAACGGTGTGAGAGACAAATCAAATAAATTACATTTTTGTAATTTTTGAAAAAACTAAAGAATAGAGCAATATGGCGTTTTTGTCGTCTCACAAAATACATTAGGCACTATACCTACCAAAAGTTTAAAGAAAAACTTTGAAGCCGTTTTTGAGAAAATCATGTTTTTGTATTTTTTTTAGAATTGGACATATTGCACGCAATATGGCGCGAACATTACATATGTGTAATTTTTGAAAAAACGAAAAAAATATCTGGAAGTGAACTTTACGTCGTATTAAAGAGTGCAATTATCACTAGCCGTTCGAAAAGTTTGAAGAAATAATTTGGAGCCGTTTATGAGAAAAGGGCGTTTGAGCGTTTCTGAAAATGCAGAATTTTGAGCTGGTTTTCACTGAAGACGGTTGAGTTTTCGACAAACTTTACTTAACATTATTTAAAGCATATGTAAATATAATAATCTGAACAAATCGCCGCTAATGTAAATATTTATGATGTTAGAGACAAGTCAAAAAACAAAAGAATGGAGCAATTGGGCGATTATGTCATCTCATAGAGCACGTTAGGCATTACACGTACCAAAAGTTCAAAGAAACAATTTGGAGCCGTTTTTGAGAAAATCTTGTTTTTGTAATTTTTTTTTAAATTGGACATATTGCACGCAATATTGCGCGAAAACTACTATAATTTTGAAAAAACGTATATGACCTTAATGAAAGAACTTACTATAGAGAACAAATTTTATTGGAAGGAAAAATCTCTATCTTTTAATTTTGTAGTTGTAGGAAGAGGCCGAAGAAAATTCAAAATTTTGCAATTTTCGAAAATTCAAAATTAACCGTAAACTTCGGACCTATGCCACCTTAATATGTGTATTTTACTCTATTGTTACATGAAATTTAAAGAAAAAAGTTTTTGAGAAAATTTTGAAAACGTCCGTAGGGCTTCATGTAAATTACCCCAAAATTTTGGAGAAAATTGTTCAAAATCGCGGCACCTCGAGTGGAACCAGATCGACTTGGGTATATGCATTTTGGAAGAATTCGTACGTATGGTTTAGGCGCTAGTGTCGTTGACAGACTGACGGATGGACGGACGGATGGACAGACGGACGGACGGACGGACTGACGGGCAGACGGACAGACAGACGGACGGACGGATGGACAGACGGACGGACGGACGGACGGACGGACAGACGGACGGGTGGATGGACGGAGGACGTTTTGAAAAGGACAACTTTTTCGGTATCAGGCAATCCCAAAACATGTATTTCCCTTGAAATCTCAAAACCGATTTCCCGCAGCATTACATCACTTTCCTTATACTACGTTTATTACTCCGTAAATACGTACGTATACAGGAAAGTAAAAATTTGGAGCCGTTTTTAAGAAAATGGCGTTTAAGTGCTACTGCATATTCGAAATTTGAATATCTTTTTCATAGAAAATTTTCGAATTTAGGAAAAACTTCATTAGAAGTATTATTCGTGCAATTCTTTTCTGTAATCTAACAGTCTGGGAGCTGTATAATGTTATCCCGAATCTCAGGCGGGAATGAACATTCGCGAAATATACACGAGTAATGTGAAGGCTGACTGAATTTAAAGAATTTTGAACGTGTAGCATAATGAACTTATTTTTCGGTTTCTTTCAATTAAAGGGTTGTTCCATTTGAGGTCTGACTGAATAGAGAGACCTAAAAATTTTGTTGACTTAACATCATTCAATGGCACGTCATTCATAATCAGTGGAGGGCAGGGGCGGATACCGCCGATCATTTGGGGGGGGGGATCATCGTAGGTTTTTGTTAAATAATAAACATATTTGTTATTATATTGTATATTATTTTTATACTATATATAATCAAATGCAGTATAATTGTTAAAATTATTACATATTTCGAGCATAAATAAATATTTAAATCAATTTTGCCAAGTAAAGGAAAGTAAACGAAAAGCCTAGGCCTTTTGGGGAGGGCATGGCCCACATCTCCCCCCACCCGCATCCGCCAGTGATGGAGTGGACAATTGTTTATCTGAAATGGAAAACTGCATCGAAACCGCATTATCCTCATTAATTTGTTATCACGGAACTAATTTGAAAATCTGATATTGTACTAGTTACTATTTCTTTATTGCAAAGAATATTCGTATCATCTGCAAAGAGAACTGTTCTTCCGTCTCCAATCGCTGAAGGCATGTTTACGTTCCGTAAGAAGAGGATAGGATTAAAAATCGAATCCTAAGGGACCCCATGCGCAATAGACGATGCATCAGAAGCGTGAGTAAATCCCTTCATTTAAGCACGGTATCACTCCCTGACATCGTTGGTTAAGGTATGAACATAACCATTCTAGAGTAATACCACGAATTCCATACGAAGGTTAGTTTGTAAGTAAAATATTATCAATGACGTCAAATGCTTTTGAGAGTTCCAAAAATATTCTAATAGGTGCTTCATTTTCATCAATTGATGAAGCGACATCTTTAAGAAAAGAAAGCATTGCTATTTCCGTAGATTTTGATTTTCTAAATTCATGTTGGCAATCCGACAACGCTTCGTATTTACTACGAAAGGTTTCGATTTGTACGTAGAAATTTCGTATGTAGGCTAAATACAGAGACATAGAGACGTAGTAGTATTTGTGTAAATACTAGACAATACTTTACATAATATTTGTGTAGGCTCCGCCGCAGGGCAGGAATAGATGGAGTTCCTCTTTCAGTCTAATAAATAAATTTCTCGCCTTCCTGATCCTCACAACCCTTCCCTTCCATCGACAAATACATGCACAAACCAATTCAAACAGGCTAGGAAGCGTGTCAAAACCAAAACACGTAAAGCTTCGCATCCTAGCCCACTTGAAAACAAAGCCATTCCTACTGAGCGTAAAAAACAGGTACTTATTTAGCTGACAGCCATGGCTGATCGCCATCTTTCCTCCTTTCTCAGTAGGAAGTTACCCCCCAACTACTCAGTCTCGTCTATTTTTAAACCTAACGGGAGGTTTGCAGACGTGACTGCAGAGTTGGACATCCACACGAAGACAATGACCAATCAGAACACAGTCATTATCATAGGAGGGCAGAATGACATTAATTTGGGCGGTAACTTTACACCTGAACAACATGTAAACAAATTACAATGTGCCGCCCAATATACTAACATTGTAGTCTCGACTCTGCCCTTCTGGTACAACAGGCCAACACTCTGCAGCGAGATTAAGCACGCAAACCAACAACTAAAACTGCAACTGAGAAAAACAAATGTAACACTTTTTGAAATGAATTTCCTCTCAGTAAAACACTTCACCCGGCACGGTCTCCACATGAACCTTGCTGGAAAACATACAGTCGGTGAAAAGCTTGCACAATACATCATCAACTCCAGTCTTACGCAGCCTCCTGCCAAAAATCCATCCCTTTCACCTTCCTTACGTTCTCCACCCCCACCCTTATTCTGAACCCTCTTACCCCCTCTTGTGAACCTACTCCCGTTTCTTCCATTCCCACTACCAATGACGCCCCTATTTCCTCACAACCTGTGACTGCTGGGACACATTACAACCTTTGACCACGCACTCGAGGTAAAAATGGAGTAAATATATAGCAAATACAGTCAGATGCAGCAGAAAAAGATTCGTATAGGTACTTGCAAAAAATAAAGATATTGCACCATAATGTTCAATCCCTTTCAAATAAAACTGAGTTTATCGAGGCAGCTCTACATAGCGATTTAAATCAAATGGATGTTCTTTGCTTTACAGAACATTGGTTATCTCCTAATGAACTTAGCATTTTCCAAATTCCAAACTTTTACCTCGCGGGCTATTATTGTAGAAAAACAGAATCTCATAAAAGTCCTGTATATGGAGGTTCTTGTATTTACGTTAAAAATAATATTGATTCTATCTCCTTGACGGAATTCAATGAGTACTCCGTTGAAAATGTTTTTGAAATTTCTGTTGTGCATCTTCCTATGCTAAAAATGATATTGCTTTGTATCTACAGGCCTCCAACAAAGAGAGCTGCAGATTACATTTTGTTCTTAGAAAATGAGATAACACTAATCAAAGTCATCAATCGCTCTTTTTAATTCATTGTTGTATGCGGAGATTTTAACATTGATTTTCTGGTCGAATCTTGCGAGAAAGAGCAGTTTCTTAATTTAATTCCTTCATTTTAGATATTACAATAAAAGTACGTACACAGATCCGTAAGTAAATTCAAAGAAGGCAATAGATCAAATTATAATTAAGAAAACCACTACTCGACATGAAATTGAAACAAAAGATTTAGGATACAGTGACCAAGATGCACAAATTCTTACCATTGTAGGAAATGCGAACAATGACACAATAAATAATACACGTATGAGTAGAGTGTTTTCTAAAAGTAAAATAAAATTATTCATTGATTACTTGCTGCAGGAGTCATGGGACGCGGTTTATAATACTACTGATACAAACGATAAATATTCCCACCTACGTGATTCTTGTAAGTCTCTCTTTATTAATCTAGGAATTTTACCATTACCTTGTCTCCTGATTTACGAATCAGTAGTTTTTGTCAAAAATGACTTACTTAAGAGCGGGAATATATTTTCAGCAAACGCCGAAGTCTATAACACACGACGTAGTAATCATATTCACCAGGTGGCAGTGTCAACAGATCACTACAAAAACTTCACATACAATTCATGTACACTTTGCAACACACCTACACAATTACAACACTTTGCTAGAAGACATTAAACGATTAAATTCGATAGAAAAGTTCAAGTCCCAAGTAAAATCTTTTCTGCTGCATAACTGTTTCTATACAATTCGAGACTATACCGAGCATCAAAAAGGAAAGTAGCATTAATTTGAACAATGATAGTTAATGTAATTATTTATCATTTGGACTGTATAATTCTAAAGAACCTGTAGCAAGTATTGTGCCAGAGTTTCTGGGTTGATGGCTCCCATCTCGATCAGGTTTTTCGTCCAGTTTCCCTGATCCTTGAGCAAATGCTGAGATGGTCTCTTGTTTTGCTTCTGGACATAAATGTAACTTCATTATTTGTGCACGTCTTCTGAATTTCAGTGGGAAATATAGTTATTCAAATTATCGTTTTCCATATTATCGCGGCAAAAAGTATTATTCTTTCATGAAGAACATTATGGTTCAGGGCAGGAATTTATAGCTAATTTACCTTTGAAAATATATTTTATTATATAGGAGCGAATATTTTGTCAACAAAACTTGAAAAAAAAACGCTCTTTTCTGTATTCAAAATTCGACTAGAATATGATTTAGGATAGAGATCACAGAATTATGAAAACGTGCACAAAAAATTCACTTCTCCCCATAGCTCGTCACACACAGTTTTTAACTGTTTTTGACATAAATAAATAAATAAAAATAAATTATTATGGTAAATACTGCGGCAACGCGGATTCCTTCAGGAAGTAAATACATAAAGAAAACTCATCCAATAAATTATAACAAAGTAACTGCAATATTATACTTTATTTTCCAGGAGTTTACTAAAAGTTTTACTTTACAGGAAAGGGAAGTTATGTTTTCAAAATTTTGGTATTGTTGAGATGCACTGGAATGAGAAGGTTGTCACTTGAGAGGATTTTGCTCGAGGATTTTCCCCTAATTCTTAAAATTATCAGGTCTCTACAGTGTTTGAAGTTACCACAAATTATTAGAGTTTGAGGGAATCATGAACGTTCCTAATCCAGTGAGCTGCTTGGAATCAGGCATACTTCTATGCGCAGATGTGTTGAACTGGTAATTTCCTTCCCTGAGCCGTGGCGGCCTTGCGCGTTGGGTAGCAGCTGCCTCTCCCGCCGCCGCCGCCTCCCGAAGCGAAGAGCGAGCGGGACGCGTGGAGCGATAAGCGGCGGCCGCAGCACGCGGCAGGCAGGAGTGGGTCGCGGGGGAAGCAGAGGACGCGGCGCGAAGCGACGCGAGGCGACGCGACGCACGGCACCGTTGGGTTGGGGGGAGGGGGCAGGAGCAGAAGGCGTGCCTTGTGGGGCTGGAGGACGACGGAGGTGGAGCCCGGAGTGCACGCCAGAGCGCACCACCTCGCGCCGCGTGCCGTGGGCTGCATGCGAGACGCTGCGCGGCGCGCGCTCTCGTGGTCGGAGCGAAAGGTACGACAGCGACCGTCCGCCTGGCTCGGCCTTCTCAGACAAACCTCCACAACAGGCAAGTTTTTGCAAAACCAAGACAGTACTACGCACTAAAATTGTCTGCATGTTGCCATAAGCAGCTGAAACGAGAGCACACTCCACGGAAATGTGTCAAGTGATGGAAGTATCAGAGATACGAGTCTTAAGAAAAATAATAAATAAAACGCTAAGGAATAAACGCAATACCAACGGCAAAGCTGCCAACTGGGGTCGGATGTAAAGGTGCGCAAGGTGGGCGGCGACCCTGGGGCTCCCACCAAGAAGAGGCCCCCTCCAAATACAAAATGTGGTGTACAATTGTGGATTTTAACAAAAGTCTAACGATGTACATCAAATTCGTACATGTTTTTGTCATATGAATACCTCATTTGTATTGACGCATTGAAAAGCATTTGTTACATTACACAAGTATTATATATTTTATACTTTTATTTTCTTAATTTATATTTATGTTATTTTAATTGAGCTTCAAATAGCGCATTTGTTCGATAACAAAGACTCGCAACACAATCATATCAGCGTCATTTATTTGCTTTTTATTTAGAATTAAATGTAAGCAATATTTTTTATAATGATTCAATATATAAATTATTTCCGAAATAATCTGTACAAGACGTTGTCCTGCCACCGCAAAGAAATTTCATCGAAAATATCTCCCTGTCATTGATAATTTCAAAACATCGTTGGATCAACAGATTTGCGCCCAGGAATTGGTCTCTACACGTTTTAGTTTCTTGTCTAGACTTGAGCATTTGGAACCAGAAGAATTGATTGAACAGGCACAACTGTTATCTCAAATTTACATGTACTATGTTCGCGAAAATTTTGGGAGTGAGTTTGTTGAATACGCCTAGAACATAATACGTACAGTTTAATAACACAAAAGGAAGTTCATTAAGTTCATTAGGATGCTTTTCTAATGTGGAAATCATTTTGAAGATTTATTCTATTTTGGTGATAACTAATTCAGAGTTTCTATGACGTTATTGTTATTGTTATTATTATTATTATTATTATTATTATTATTATTATTATTATTATTATTATTATTATTATTATTATTCAACATTGTTTTTCTCGGTATTCGCCGGATATATATTTGACTTTGTGTCGGGTTTATAACCAAGACACAGGCCAATTCATGTTTCGTCGTAATTTAGGAATTTTCTCACAATCCTGCACGTGTTTAAGATTATTGACTTTTGCATCATTTTGAAAGTATATTTTGGCATTTGAATAAGTTCCAGATTTTTATGGATGTTATTTGGTACAACTCCTGTGCATGAAATGACCAAAGGAATAACATGGACTTTTTGGAGATGCCATAGTGCCTTGACTTCTGCTGCTAGTTCTGTGTACTTCGTTATTTTTTCTGCGTTTGCTGTTTGAAGATTTGCTGTTTGTGGAATAGTGATGTCAATCAGGTAGCCAATCTTTTGCCATTTGTCTACGAAGGTTATGTCAGGTCTGTTGTGATGAATGGTTTTATCTGTAATAATTTCTCTGTCATAGTACAACTTATAGTTTGAACTTTCAAGTACTGAATCGGGAACATATTTGTAATATGGTTATTATTATTATTATTATTATTATTATTATTATTATTATTACTATTACTATTAATCAGAGATTCTGGAAAGCCAGCTTCCCCCTTCACACACAACAGAGAACAGTCGGAGGGCCAACAGTCACTCATCAGTCTCAGGCATTTCTATGCTCCACGCGTAGAAATGCAATAATCTCCCCGGATGTGACGATAGCTTTATTCCTTAGGAGATATAGAATCATCTGAGCTGGCCTGTCCATACCAACAAGTCGAAATTTTGATCCCAGGAAGCTGCACTATCCTCGCTCCTATGACACGGCTTTGGATGTAGCTATTTCGAAAGCTGGTAGAAAATTATTTTGTGAAATGAAATGGGGGCATCTTCCGTATTGTTCATTATAAAATGGTGCCCTCACACGTCTACTCTTAATTATTCAATAGTAATAACAAAGATTATAGTACGAATTAAAAAACAGTGTTTGTCATGGAAGGTGGCATGTGCAGTAAAAACTAGACAGTTTCAGTACAACTTACTATATCAATAATATTTAATTCAAATCAATTATTTGCCTTATTTGCGAGGCGAGACTCAGGCCACCTCTTCTCTCTGACCACTCCCATTTCGCTACGCTCCTTTCAGAATCTAGTGGTAAAGAAGGTATCCCTCGGGCGACGAAACAGTCGGTTTGAATTTACAACAAAGGCTTCTTTTAGGCTTGAGGATCTTTACATGCAGTAAATATACAACATGGGACAGCCAACTTTACTTCCTATCCAAAGAAAGGTGTGCGAAGGATTTTTTCGCCCTTTGGTCAGGCTTCGTCGATCGATCGGTTTTGAACCCTCAAACTTGGGAACAGTCGCGGCTCGTGGTTTTATAAATGGGCAAGGCTGCAAATACATTGCATTGCATTGCATTGCATTGCCTGTCTTGTATTTCCATTGATAAATCTGGTACAGACCTAAGGGAGTAGCGCTCCTACCGCGTATCGGGAAAACTAGTTAAAGCGCAATGCTAGCCGCTGAACTACGTAGTAATGCCATCCGGTAAGCACGCCCTTCTTCAGACCCTAGACACCCCACCCTTGAAGGCTGCCTGTCCGCAGCCTTTCGTCCGCCGGTAAACCAGTGCAGTGAATGCATGACGTCATGCCTCCTCGTTTTACACAGGCCTTATGGCAGAATGAAGTGGAAGCCTATCGCTTCTCTCTTCCCTGTCAACAGCTTCAAATGTGTTACGAATGGCCGTTAACGAACCGACAAAGAAAAAAATTTGATATGATTGTTACATACAACTCAGAAATCCATTATTAATAAATAAATACGTTTAAACATATTTTTAAATTTTTTTTTGAGGGCGATTTCTCTAAGAGAGGCTCCGCCTTACAGCCTTTAATGACGAGCCGCGCCTGCTTGGGAATGACAACCCGATACGCTACGGAACCCTCAAAAGTGGCTCAGGTATTTATTCGTTTTGTAACATGCAGTCTACAAAACGATGACATGGTGAGCAGAAGAATGTTTTGTTGTCCTTCATTAGTCAAAAAACAAAACAATGGGTCCTAAAACAGAACGTACTTTCTCGTTTATTTGTAACTTTTGAAATTTTAGGAACTTCCGAGAATTCAACGAAAATGAGACCTGCTCCATTTTTAAGTGCCTTTTGCTGTAAATGCGCGGTTAGAGATTAATTTTTAGCACAGATTTTATTAAGGAAAATCTCTTACATCAATATTGTATTTTTGCAATATTATTTTTTTTGCAATGATCGAAAATACACCGAAAATGGGAGCAGCGCGACTTTTAGTGACCTTTATTATATCCGAGGAAAAAATGAAAAGGAAAAAATTAGGAGTGTTTTTCTAGAAAATAATTGTTTAAGAATTGCATATATTTTAGCAACATTAAGCAAAAATCATTTCTGAAAAATTATACATGGTCTTATTTCGAGATCCGTCTTTGAAGAACAATTTAATTTAAAAAAAGTCCATCTTCTATTTTGCAGTTGTTGGAAGACGTAGAAAAAATTATTTTTGAAATTTTAAAAGTTCAGTGTGTTCAACGAACTGCACAATTGACTCTCAATTCGAGGAACATTTTTTTTTAATTCGTACTATTTATGATATAATTTTGGAAATGTCAAGACTTCTTGTAAACTATCCCAAATCAAAATATCCGTTTGGAATTCCCAGGACCTCGAGCTATATTCTTCTTCTTCGCGAATGAGTCACTTAGGACCACGTGGAAACAACACTTTTTGGACTTCTTGTCAGCCCATCTCTCATACACAATGAATGAGTCCTGCTTTCGTTGTTCAGACCAAATGTTTTGTTTGACTTTCTTTTCCACCTCGAAACCCTGCGATTTTGTAATTTACTTTCTTGCGCTTAAGAAGGAACTTCTTAAGAAGAGAAAGTTATGTAATGCTGCGCGAAAAAACGGCGAATTTTCGGGAGCAAAAATTCCTATTACTGGGCCTGGGTAACGAGAAAATGGATAAATCGAGTTGCTAAATTTAGAAAAAAATCTTCCAACACGTGGTATAGCCAGAATCCATGTTTTATGGCTTCTTGATATCGGAAAATAGATTGACGGCAAAACGTCTGTAGGTCTGTCTGTGAACAACGAATACCGTTCTGCCAATATGGTCCAAAATTTATAGTCCCCCATCGATCTGACTGATGTTGTGACCCCTTGAATTTGAAACCGATATTTTAATTTTAAGGGTACTTTACATGAAGCTCCTGAGACATTTTCAAAATTTTCAAAACAATGTCACCAACAATTTTAATTAAAGTTTGTTATTGGATAGTCTGAAGGACGTTTAAGAGAATGGCGCAGGTCTCATGTTGGTTAAAAACTCTGATTTTTCGAAAATTGAAAATATTGAAAATTTTTTCGGCGTCTTCCTACAACGACAATTATGAAGACATAATTTTATCTTAGTGAAATGTGTTCGTCAAAACAGATCTTCAAATAAGATCATGTTTAATTTTACGAGAATATGAGTATTTTCGTGAAAAAATAGTCGACCGCTCCCAATTTATTGCGCTTCCTGAACGTAAAATGAATAGTGCTGCTAAGCAGTTGCATGCATCGTATGTTAGAATTTGTTTATTATTTCATATTTCTTTGTTTCTTCTTCGAGCTTTTGTTATAAGTTTTAAAATTCATCTTTTAGAAATTATTTAAAACATATTTTAAATTGCGTCCTTTAATTGAGTTAAATGTGAAAAGGAATGAATGAGTTTGCTTTGCTTAGCAAGATATGGGAATAAAAAAGTAATGCATGTAAAAACCGAGTAATTTTATGTGTATAAAAATATTATATTATATTTTTTCTATCTATTTTATTTTCTTGCTAGCGGTATCAACAATGCAACAATTTTGCAATTGGCAAAATGTGTATCCCATATGAATTAGCGATGATTGTTGCTTGTAACCCATTGTTGTAACGCCGCATATTGTTGGAACGCACAACAGAAGGCCATAATAATTGCTGCTCTTTCGTATTAATATTAACTAATAGTTTTATTTGCGACTAAAATACGAATCGTGCATCGTTGGTATTGGCGTAATTTGTGTGATTTACATAAATTCGCGAACTTTTCGCGCAATTTTGCTTAGAAATACGGGTGAGAAAGTACGTGCTGTTTTAGAACCACTAGTTTCTAATTAAATCACGATTTAGTAAATTTGGAGATTCCAATTCACTAAGGTCCTTTTCTGTTTGTACAATGTCGGTCTGATGGCTTTACTTGTCAAGAAGACATGGATCTGATTTGTTAAGATGCTAGAATTCATTCTTTCTAAATGTCCCATAAATTGGATTTTTCGCATTCGCATTGAATCTGTTTGGAATTTGTTTGTAGATTTCGTCATTTGGTTTCGGGTAATTTTATCATTCTTGATTTAAGAGCCAAGGAGTTTTCTCATAATTTTGCATTCTTTAACTTCTGGTTTTATTCAAAGTTCTATGTTGAAGGGTAAGAGTTTCCGATCCATAGAGTGCTTCCGGTTGATCACTGCTTGGTAATGGCGAATTTTGCATTTCAATGACAAGCCCTTTTTGTCACATATTTTTTTGTTAATTGAAATGCTGTTTACATTCTTTGAATTCTTGTTTTCACGGATTTCGTTTCATTACAATTTTTAGTAATCCATTCTCCTAGGTATGTGAATTCTTTAACGCGGAATACTTTGTTATTTCCAATTTTAGGTTCTCCTATATCTGTTTTAATGTCTGTCATAAATTTTGTTTTTTAAATGAAATTTGCACCGCTTTTTGCTGCTTGTTTACGTAATATTTCAAGTTGTTTCTGTGCATCTGGAATATCTTTTGCAATTAGTGCCTTATCATCTGCAAAGACTAAACCATCCAAATTCACCTCTTTGAATTTTGGTCCTTGTCAATATGTTGGAGACCCTGCTTTTCTCCACTCTCAAACACCTTTTCCCAAGGCGCAGTCGCAAAGTAAAGGAGAAAGACCGTCCCCTTGCCGCATTCCGGGTCTATTTTAAATCCTTTGCTTTGTTCTCCCATAAATTTCAATTTAGATATGGTATTTGTATTTTCCTAATGACGTTTGTTGTTTTTCTATCCAGTACAAATTCTGTCAGTGTCCTGAAGAGAGATTCTCGGTCTATGCTCTCGTATGCCTTTTTAAAGTCCACAAACGTGATGCCAAACTCTTTGGTTGATATATTGTTGAAGCATTTATAGAGTTTTTATATTAATAATCTGTTCTGAAAATGCGGAATTTTGTGCTACGTTTCACATAAAACGGTTGTGTTTTCAAGAAACTTTACTTGACATTATTTAAAGCTCAAGTACACCTGAATATAATAATGTCAACAAATCAACGCTAATGTAAATATTAACAACGTGAGAGACAAGTCAAAAAAATTACATTTTTCCAACTTTTGAAAAAACAAAAGAATAGAGCGATTTGTAGTTTATGTCGTCTCATAGAGTATATTTAGCACTATCTATACGAAAAGTTTAAAGAAAAAATTTGGAGCCGTTTTTGAGAAAATCTTGTTTTTGTAAGTTTTTAAAATTGCACTTATTGCACGCAATATTGCGCGAAATCTACTGAAATTTTCAAAAACATGTACATGACCTTAAAGAAAGAACTCACTATAAGGCAAAAATTTTATTTGAAGGAAAAATCTCTGTCTTCAATTTTGTAGTTCCAGAAAGACGCCGAAAACATTTTAAACTTTTGCAATTTTCGAAAATTCAGAGTTATCCGCAAAAATTGGACCTATGCCACCTTAATAAGTGTATTTTACTCTATTCTTACAAGAAATTTAAAGAACAAATTTGGAGCCGTTTTTGAGAAAATTTTAAAATGTCCGGGGGGCTTCATGTACAGTGCCCTCAAATTTTACAGAATTTTTTTCCAAATCTCAAAGCTTCGACTAGAACCAGATTTATCGGTGAATATCCATTTTGGAAGAAATCGTACGTATGGTTTAGGCGCTAGAAGTGTTCACAGACGGACGGACGGACGGACAGACAGACGGACAGACGGACGTTTTCCTCTCAATTGGTTTTTCGGAATCAAGGACCCACAAAACAGGGTTTCTGGATACACCGCGTGTTAGGGATTTTTTTTAATTTAGCAACTGGTTTTATCCACATTTTCGTTATCGCGGCCCGGCAATGAATTTTTTTTCTGGCAAAAATTGGGCATTTTTTCGCACAGCATTACATAACTTTCTCTATACTACGTGTATCACTCCGGGTATACGTACGTATACGGAAAAGTAAGAAATAACAAGTAAACAAATCTTTGTATTCTAACAAAATTCCCAAATTTATTGTGAATTTTCCAGACCAATGAAATTCCATGACGTTTTCGTATTTTCCACTAAAGACCACTTTTCGCAGCAACATTACAATACATTTTATTTAGATATCTATGCTTATTTTCACGTCGTAAAGGCACAATGGGCTCTCATGGACAATGTTATTCTTTCGAAGAATCTCATGCACTGTTGCCAAATCGTGTTGTGGCAAAAGTAAAAAGAAAAAATATAGTATTATAGAGAAAATGATGAGGAACATGATGGTAATCATGAAATGTGTGTGTCATTCATTTTTTTAAAAATAAAATAATAACTAGTGGTGCTTCCAACGCACATACTTTCTCGCTCTGCTTCTATACGGTTCTTATTGCTACCTACTCCATAAACAAGCAAAAGTGTACTATACCAGCAAATCATTTCGGTACCAAGACCAGACAAACGAAACTCAAATTCAACGAACCGGCACTTATACCACTACGCAACACCAACACCGCCTCTGTCGAACAGAGCCATAAAAGAATAGAACCGACCTATAAAATGGTAAATGCACGACAAAGAAATAATTGATACGATGGTAATACGCTTTACAAATATAAGAAGAGAGATAAAAAATTGTTAAAAGTTAAAAATTTGAACAATTATATACAGTAATTTCCACGACATTACCGATTAGGAAGAAGGTAATTGTCAACATGCGAAAAACATGTCTTTACAAAAAACATGACCAAGAAAGGCAGCGGTAAACGGTTAACTCCACATAATTTATCGGATAATCGGCATTTGGAAAATAACTACTGCGAGAAAGTATGTGCCATTCTATAGCACCACTAGTTTATTTATATACTTACCTTCCCTTCTTACACACGTGCAGAAAATTTAAAGAAAAATTTGGAGCGGTTTTTGAGAAAAGTTTTTTTTTGTCAATTGGAATCTCAATTTACGCAAAAACTATTCGTTTTTCCCAAAAATGGTACATGACCTTATTTGAAATGCTAATTTTCTACAACCGACTTTATCTGAAGCGAAAATCTCTATCTTCAATTTTGGAGTTTTAAACAGTTTTTTGCAATTTTCGAAAAATAGAGCCTATCAACGAAAATGATGTCTACGTCATTCCCTTCAACGTTCTTGGCACTATTCAACAACAAAATATAATTAAAAATTTGGAGCCTTTTTTTTAATTCATAAAATCTCAAAATGGCTTCATGTAAAGTATCCTCAAATACTAAGATATCGGTTTCAAATTCAAGAGGCCTTGAGACGAGTCAAAACCATTGGGGAATATAAATTTTGAAGAAAATCGACCGAACGGTTCAGGCGCTAGTGTTGACCGCAGACGGACAAACGGACAGACGGTCAGACGGACTGACGGACGGAATGCCGTCAATCGATTTTAAAGTATGAAGAAGCAACAAATCATGGATTTTGACTACACCACGAGATAGACGATTTTTTTTTCTAAATTAGCAACAGGTTTCATCCACTTTTCTGTCACCAGACCCCTGCTATAAGAGATTTTCTGGCGAAAATTCAACGTTTTCCGCCGCACAATTACATAACTTTCTCTTCTTACGAAGTATTCGTAAGGCGAGAAAGTAAAAAAGAATGACCGTCTGCCTGATAAGAGTTTCAAGAGTTATTAGTGTTTCAGATGTTCACTTCCCCCCAGAATGTATGACATTTGTCATACATATTTTTGTGGGTAACATCGTGGGTGACTTGTGGGTCACATATGTTCTTATGGGTGAGAGTGAAACGAATTGAAATGCGAGCCATTCCACGTCAAATCTCACTGGAATTGACACGACTATTTAAAAAAAGTAAATGACACGAATATATGGCATTCATCCAGGACATCAAAAAAAGAGGCACGTGTTTCTTATTTACCTGAAAATTGTTTATTTGTGTAGTTTTGCCTTTATTAAATTTTGAAATTTACGCGTACTTTGCAAAATATGATTAATTGACGCTCTGAATGCACTTAACATAAAAATTACTGGTTTGTTTTGTTTAATTTTTTGATATGTGTATTTTTTCATCTGTAAATTACTTTCTCAAAAATTGTAATTATTTTTAAAAAACGAAAATTTCTTGATGAACTCTCTCAGATTAAAATTTGAAAAAATAGGCATATTTCTTGTTCAATTTTCTACAAAAAAGAAAAAAGTGGGCACTCAACACTTATAAATAAAAAAATCAATTGTAATTATGGTATTCGGGCGCGTGGTTCCTGCCCCTGCACTAACGAATTGTTTTCGATCAGTCGTGGATACTAATGCCGACGAACAATAAAAAGAATGGCCCTCTGCCTAATTTGGATTTCAAGAAACATTAGTAAATCTATGTTCTCTCTTTCCCCAGAAGGGATGGCTGACAGCAAAACGAATGCTTTTCCTCGTGTCAGCGAAACGAATTTTACTGCGAGTCCCTTTGCAGTACAATCGACCACTTGTCAAGGGACATGGTAAAATTTTCTCAACATTAGTCGCAATACGCAATACTTATGAAGACAAGAGTGCTAGTATTTGTTCTGTGAATCGTGTGTACACTGTGCAACATGAGTGGCGATCAGCGTATGAGATAGATGTTTCAATCCATTTAAACTTTCTGATCACGATTTTTAAAAACGAACATCTCCAAGACGCGTAAACCACGATTTGCTGCTGAATTTACAGGATTCATTAGATTGGCGAATTTGTGATTCATTTCGGAAGAAAGGGGCTTCCAAAACGGCCTTTTCTTAATGAAGATAGCATCGAGATCAGTGGCTCCCGTGGCATTAACGAAAGTAGCGGAACGTCCAGTGAAAAAAGTGGAAATCAAGGAAGTGACAATTTGAGCTCTTCAGATAGTTCGTCAAGTGTCTGCGAAATGAATAAAGAGAAGATAAACATGAGTTTAATTGCAATAGGAGAAACCCCCGCCAAGAAAAGAAAATTGGAACAAAATTGCATCCCCATGAGAAATTTTAGAAAGTACAAAGTGCCAACACAGATACATATTTTCACATTGAAGATCCTTTGACGTCCATCGAAAAATCAAAGATACTATTTAGTAACTTATCGATTACTTTCACTCAACAGATGACATGACGTTGAAAATTTAAAGTTTGACAATTTTTGAAAGTTGGACAATAAAATTAAACTTTTTGCAGCAACCGAACGCATGATAAAAGTGTCTAAAACGTTGGCTGAAGAAAATGGAATTTTGTCCAGAACTAAAGTAAATTCGGTAGGGCATTAAAACTGTGTGTTGTGACGAAAGTTCAGGAATTCTATGGTGCCCGAGTACTTGTATTTAAAGTGAGTTGTGAAAGACCAAAAAATTTCAAATTGTCAGTCAAAAACCTTAATCAAGAATCCGTCATTTAATTATTTATACATTATTTATAAATATATTAATATTATTTATATGTACACATACATATAAATAATATTAATGTAATACACATGTAATACACATACATATTATTATTTATAAATTCAATCATGAGGTTTCACCACCTCAAGAAATACTTAAATTACTGCTTCATCCAAAGAAACCGACGACCAGTAACGGAAAAAACGTGTCTATGGCAGCAATTTCTTACACACTGGTTCGTAAAATATTAATATCTTTTAAAGTTACTGAGATCCCACTTTGATTTTTTCTGGACTTATTTTCAATACTCTAGTGCGTTTATAAATATTTTAAAAAAATTTTTAGCTCATCGAGTTTACAAAAATTTTCAATTTTCAAAATTTCAGTTTTTTGAAAAAAATTGAAAATTCAAAAAATTAAATATTTTGGAAAGTCTTAAAAATTAAACATGTTTTTAAGTTTCGACTGGAATTTGAACGGAATTTCTATAATTGGTGTATTCAAATGTATGATATTTTTAAGTTATGGATGCGCGTCATTTTTAGCAAATTTCATTATACAATATTTCCGAAAATAATAAAGTTAGAAAAAAATAAAAATACACGTGTTCACTTATTTGATCCATATAACAAATAGAAAAAAATTAGAAAATAAACAAAAATATGAAGGTCAAATTTTGGTCTTTTTTGTGCGATTTGACGTGGAATGGCTCAAATGCGTCTTGTCTCGGGAATTATAGACCCATTATATGTCTACCTACAATTTATAAAGTTCTCACCTTCATTATTGCCACCAAACTCGACGAGCATTTGAAAGAAAATTATCTGTTTTTGCAAGAACAAGTTGGTTGTAGGAAAGGATCTCGAGGATGCAAAGAATTATTGATAATAGATAATATCCAAGCTTGTAAAAAATACAATGCATAGTTTGTCTGTAGGCTGGATTGATTTCCGAAAGGTATTTGATTTCATTCCTCATTCTTGGATTCTGCGAACTCTTCAACTCTACAAGGTTCACCCCTCTATCATTAAATGTCTTACAACGTGTATGAACAGCTGGCGAACAACACTGCATGTTAGGAGAGGGAAACTGAGTTACCAGGCTAATTCTTTGCGAATTTGTAGAGGCATTTTTCAAGGAGATAGTTTAAGCCCGCTCTGGTTTTGCGTATCACTGAACCCTTTGAGTAGAATGCTGAATGCCTCCGGCTATGGATATGCATTAAAGAACCCCAAGAAGATAATTTCCCACCAATTATACATGGATGATCTTTCTGCAGCATCGCATGCATTTGGAGTTGTTAAATGGGTTGACATCTTTACAAGCTTTCGATAGAAAAGTCTGAACACTTCTATCAAAATATCGGATGCATCATCCTCGATGTTCCACCGAAAGGCTATATCTTTCAAGATCTCATGGAGGCCGTGGACTGTTAAGTCTTGAAGTTATGTGCCGCCAGCAAGAAAAACAGCTCAGACATTATTTCATCAACAACAAATCCATGACGGCCATCTTTGCACAAGATCACGGTTACACTTCTGAAGCTGCTCCAAGAAAACCACAATCCAAGTTTTCCTAAATGTGAGGATCGAATTGAACAGTGGAAATCAAGGGAACTCCATGGCAGGTTTGCTACTGCGCTTCGAAGTAACGCCATTGATATGAAAAGATCGACTGAATGGTTGAGAACCGCTGGGCTTTTTGGCGAGACGGAAGGATTTGTGCTGGCCATTGAAGATCAGGTAGTAACCACTAATAACTACATGCGATATATCATGAAAGAGAACATCAGTGACATGTGTCGCTTGTGCAAGAAGGCCACCCAATCTATTCAACACATCTGTAGTGGATGCTCTCAGTTGGCACAAACAGATTATTTACAACGCCACAATAATGTAACCAAAATCATTCACCAAGCTCTTGCCAAAAGATCGGACTTGATAAAGAAAAGATCGGACTTAATAAAGAAATACCTGATTACAAATATCTACCGGAGCAAGTTTTGTCTAATGAGAGAACAAAAATCTTATGGGATACTGCCATTGTTACAGATGGCAGCAAATAAGCCTGATATTGTCTTGTTCGACAAAACCACTTGCAGGGCAATAATAATTGATTTTGCAATCCCATTAGATCATAATCTCCTGCCAACAATTGCAGAAAAGAAAATACCAGCCAGTCTCAGATGAACTGAAAAACCTCTACAAACTAAAAGAGGTAGATATTGTGCCCATAGTTATTTAATCTAATGGGCTTGTTGCTGAAGATTGGAGGATTGTGAAAGAGAAACTCCATCTAAATGAGTGGCACTTCAGAACCATGCAGAAGGCCGTGCTACCACCAATATTGTGCGTAAGGTCCTCTCTCTTAGTGACTGAAGCGGAACCTGAGTGCACTGGAGCAAGAACTTCTCACCATCTGTCTCGCTATATGTGTTGACGTTCGGTCCTTGAGTTATATCTGAAAACATCGGACGAGCGTAAAATTTTGAATAATGTAAATAATAATAACAACAATAATAATAATAATAATAATAATAATAATAATAATAAACTTGTCTAAACTCCCAGGTAATTCAAAGGACTGGGAAGTGCAAGAAATAGCTTTATTTGGAACAGCCCACATTTTGCGCAAAGTATTGTAGAGGCACCGACAGTCCCTAGATCTACTCCTTAGGTAGCTGGTTGCAACCTGGAGTAGATGTTATATTCAGCCAACTCATCTTTAGTCGTGATGTAGTGAAAATAATAATAATGTAGCAAGAAGCATTGCGAATAAGACTCTGCAAGACACCCGGAACGACAGAGACACTGAACTCCTGATGCTACTTAACATGAAATGTGAGACCCAAAAAATGTTAAAGAAGTCGTGGAGAGAGAGTGTTGTTTATTAGAACAATATTTTATTGTTTTTCTTGGAAAAAGGACAATGCAATTTATAGAGTAGCTTAGTATTTATTAGGATATGAGTGCCTCCTTCCGTCGTCTTTGTTATTCGGCCGTGTGCGCCATTCCGGTGCATACATACGTAGTTGAGTTTAAGTTTCCAAAAAACGCTGAGAGCAAAAAAATCTTGTTGGTGTAGTTTATTAGAACAGTATTTTATTCTTATTGTTCGAATAGATCAATGCGATTAATGGAATAGTATAGTATTTATTAGCATTTTTGTGCTTTCATCCATGGGTTCATGGACTCTCCTTGTAAGGAATTAGAATTTTTTTATGGATAGTATCGGAAGTCAAAATCTTGAAAACAAAACTGTTACTTAGTGCATTGTATTGTTGTTGATGCTCTGTAAAGGCACTTAAATTTTGAAGGATATTTTTGCTTGGAATAGTGTCTTTGTTATTCGGCGGTGTGCGCCACTCCGTTCACACATACGTGGTTGAGTTTAATTTTCCAAAGAACAGTGAGAGCAAAAAATCATTGTTGGTGTAGTTATTAGAGCAGTATTTAATTCTTATTGCTGGAAAGGGGCAATGGAATTTGTTGATTGGTTTAGTATTTATTAGGATTTGTGTGCCTCCTGTGTATTTTTGGATTCTCAGTGTAATGAATTAGAATATTTTATGGATAGTATCGAAAGTCAAAAAAATTAAAACAATACTGTTGCGTAGTGCATTGTATTGTTGTTGATGCTTTGTAAAGATTCTTAAATTTTGATGGATACTTTTGCTTGGAATAGTGTCTTTGTTATTAGGCGGTGTGCGCCATTCCGGTACACACCTACGTGGTTGAGTTAAATTTTCCAAAAAACGGTGAGAGCAAAAACATCATTGCTGGTGTATTTTATTAGAACAGTATTTTATTCTTATTGTAGGAAAAGGTCAATGCGATTAATGGAATAATATAGTATTTAGTACGACTTTTATGCCTCCTTTCGTGGGTTTTTGGATTCTCAGTGGAATGAATTAGAATGTTTTTATGGATTGTATCGAAAGTCAAAAATTTGAAAACAATACTGTTGCGTAGTGCATTGTATTGTTGTTGATACTGTGTTAGGACATTTTAATTTTGAATGATATTTTTCCTTCGAAGATTGTTTTTGTTCTTTGGCGGAGTTGTGCTATCTTGCGTGTGGTTTTGTTCAATTTTTCAAAAAACGGTTAGAGCAAAATAATCAGTGTAAGTGTAGTATATTAGAAGAAATTTGATTTTGATTGTTGGGGAAGGACAATGCGAAGTGTTGTGTAGTTTACAGTTTAGTAGGACTGATGTGCCTCCATTGGTGTGTTTTTCGGTACCCAGTTAAAGGATATACAATTTTTCATCGATAGTATCGGAAATAAAAAAATTAAAAACAATATTGTTGTCTAGTGTATTGTACTGTGGTTGATGTTATGTGAGGATAATTTGATTTTGAAATAGAAATTTGCCTTGATGAGTGATTTTCTTATCCTGCGGGAGTGCGTTGTTCCGGGTGACTCATGAGTGGTTTTGTTGAATTTTGCAAAAAAACGCTGAGAGCAAAAACATCAGTGTTCGTGTACTTTTTTAGAACAATGTATGGTTCTGTTTGTTGGGAAAGGACAATGCGAAATATTGAGTAGTTTAGTTTTTATGAGGAATTTTATGTCTTGAAATGTGTTGTTTCTTGACAGTAGTGTAAAGAATTATTATTATTATTATTTAGGGAAATATTAAATTTTGAATATTTCAAAACAACATTGTTGGATAGAGAAATGTTTTGTGGTTATTTTTGTATCAAGAAAATCTAATTTTGTTGGATAGTTTTTTTTCGACGAGTAGTTTTCTTACGCATTGTTGTTACGCCTGCCGTGGATTTCGAAAATTGTTTTTTTCTAAATTTTCGAAAAACAGTAAGAGCAAAAAAATTAAAGTTTATATATTTGAAAAGCACAAAAATAGCACAATATTTTGTATATAAAGAAAATTTGTTTTGGCTAATTGGCTTTGCCAGCTTAACATTACGCCAGCAAAGTCACCAAATTTTGGAAAACCGTTGGAGCAAAATTTTTTTGATATTTGGAAAGCACAAAAATAGCACAAAATTCTGGGTATAGAGAAAATGTGTTTTTTTGAAAATGGCTTTGCCAGCTTAACGGACGTCGGCAGGCAGGCTGTCAGGCAGGCCACCAGGCGATCGGAGAGAATGTTTCTTTTTGTGAGGCGGCTGGGATTTATTAGTTAATGCTTTCGCTATTTTTCTCATTGCAATATCGTTTCCTGTATTATTTCAGTAGTATGCCTTCCCTTTGCGGCTCTCACACGCAATCAATCGTTTTTAAATGAAGTCTCTAAAGGAAGAGAATTTCACGGAGACGTGACGAATTGCACTTTGACTTAAAAATATAAAGGATTTGTTTAAAAAAACTCATCTAAATATTCATTTCAGATGCAACCCGCATCATGTCTATGTATAGTGTTAAATAACTCCTAAACGAAGCGTATTAGGGCCTTAAAAAACTAAAGTTTTGAGGCCAAGGCCTCAAAGAACATTCCTCACACTGTAATCTACAGGATGAGATACTTTTGATCTATATTACATTTTTGCTGGTTCGGCGCTTATCGATATTATCCAATACCAACTATATTACTCGGCGCTGGAGATGATCTTTGTTTGTGACGTCATGTTTAGAAGGCTTAGATTTCTCCATGCTTGCTGTGTACCCTAATTCAAGATTACGCAAATAGACGTAAATGCTCTCGCAGCAACAATTAGAACTGTTAAATAGTTGCCTCAAATCGATGAAGATTGCTTTTTATGTGTAAAGTACCCTCTTCTAAAGTACCCTCAAGAATGAAAATGTCCGGTTGAAATTCCCGAAGCCTCAACTTCCTCGATCGATCGGGGGATATCAATTTTGGAGAAAGTCGTCTGAACGGTTTAGGCTCTAGCTTTGACCACACGCGGACGAGCAGACAGACATTTTGCCATCAATCGATTTGTCGGTATCAAGGACCCACAAAACATGGATTTGGACTACATCAAGTGTTAGATGAACGTATTTCCTAAATAAAGGAAAAGGATTTATCCACTTTTTCGTTACCAGGTCCGGCAATACATGTTTTTCTCCAGAAAATTCGCCGTTTTCCGACGTATAACCTTCTCTTCTTACGGAGTAAGCGCGAGAAAGTGAAAATGGGGCAGGCCTCGTTTTCCTTGAACTCTCTGTGTTCGAAAATTCCATAAGTTAGAAATAATGGGAAAGATACTTATTATTTTTAAGCGTCTACAATGATGCCCATGGCCGAGCGACTGGGCGATGTTGTGGTAAAGCACATGACGAGTCAACTCCATGTATCTGATTTGAAATCTCGGTGCGGAGGAATAAATGTGAAGTACCAGAATTAAAATATACGATTCAAATTGAAGAGGCCGCGACATTAGCCAGATAGATTGGGGAATATCAATTTTGGAGAAAATTGGCTGAACGGTTCAGCCGCTAGCGTTGTTCACAGACTCACAGACGGATTTTCTAATTTAAAAAAAATGGCGCCAACATTTTTATTAACTTTATTATTGGGTAGTATGAAGGATGTATAAGAGAATGGTGAAAGTCTCATTTTCGTTTTTCGTTCGATCACCTAATTTTTCGAAAATTGCAAAACTTGTACATTTTTTGGTGTCTTCCTACAACTAAAATATTAAAGATAGAGGTTTTCCCTCAATGAAATCTGTTCCTTACAGATAGATTTTGAAATAAACAATTTTTCGAAAATTTGAGTATTTTTTCGTAATTTTGAGTGAAATGTTGGCAATTTTTAATTTTGTTTAAACGATTTGTTCTCTAAATCAGTACCAAACATTTTTATTAAATTTTGTCCTTGGATAGCGAATTGGACGTTTAAAAATACTGCAGGTCTCGTGTTCGTTTAAAACTCTGATTTTGAACATTGCAAAAATTTAAAATTTTTTTGGAAGTCTTTCTACAACTACAATTACGAAGCTAAAAATTCTTCTTAACAAAATATGTTCATCAAAAAAAATTTTTAAATAATACCATGTTCAATTTGTCCAAAAGATGAGTATTTTTTGCGAGTAAATACTGTGTCAAACAGGCAAACTTTATTTACTTTAAACTTTTTTCTTAAAAATGGCCCCAATTTTTTAAATGAAATTTGGACCTTAGGACACTTAAGAGAATGGTGCAGGTCTCATGTTCGTTAAAATGCCTGATTTTTCGAATATTTAAAAGAATTAATTTTTTTTTTTGCGTCTTGCTACAACTACAGTTGTGAAGATACAATTGTTTTTCTTAAGGAAATGTGCACATCACAAACAGATCTTGAAATAAGGTCATGTTGAATTTTTCGAAAATATTATTTTTGTGTTATATGGCGTCAAACATAGTCACCCGCTTCCAATTTCTTGCGCTTCATGAACGTAATATGAGAAATTCGTGGAGGCAGTTAGATGTTACGTAAGTTGGAATTTGTATATTATTTCATTCAATTGTTTGTTTCTTACATTCGAGCTTTTGTTATACGTTTACAAATTAAAAGTTAAGAAATTATTTAAAAAATATTTGAAATATATGAATAAAATTTGCTAGTGTTCAGGGAATGTCAAATTGGAATGCATTCCTCACCGCGACTCGGCAGCTGAATTTCTGTGAATTACGTCTCATTTGTTGGGACATGATTTAGATGTATGAAAAACAGTTATAATTGTCAAATTTGTGTTGATATTTGGTTGAAAATATTTAGTTTTCGCACCACCAAATGTTCTACGATTTGTTATGAATTTTAGAAAAATTGAGGTAATACAATTACCTGTAACTTTTGTATGAAACATTTTTTCGAAACCAATTAAAAAGCGAGCTCTAGATTTTCGAAAAAACCAATATTTTTTCCATTCTCGAAAATGTGCGCAAAAAGACACCTATTTGTGAGATTAGAATCAACCTATAATAAATATAATAAATATTACATGTAATACTATTATTTATCTCATCGCCAGTGTTAGCATTGGCCTCATAAATGTGCCCACTGCCAAAAAAAAAATAATTTTAAAGAAACTTGATGGATATGTGTATGTGTGTGTTCAAGTTTAACTCTTCAACGCGGAACAGTGTCATGTAACAAACTTGGTAACATTATTACTGGAGAATTGCAGTGTAAAAAAGAATACCCTGCGGGTAAGACATCCCTAGAAGGGTGGGTGGGAAGTTTTATATTACAGACAAAATCATTATGCAACCCGCAATGCACATACCGCATATAATGTGCACTGAGCGGGAACAGTGACCGTGACGAGGAAGGCTGCATAAAAGACGATTATCGTAAATAAATACACCTAAACAGAAAAGAACAAAACAGCTGTAGATCGGTTTGCGGGGTGGGAACTGTGAGCCACCTGATTACTGGATTATACTTAGTGCATTTTTGTTGCACCAGTTTTGTGATATAGTTTTTTTAGGGAAATATTGAAAAAAATTAAACTATCGGGGCCCCACTTAAGTAGGGGTCTGGGGCAAGATGTCCCAGCTGCCCCACCTTCTGTGCGTCCCTTGTCGTACAGTTTCGCGATGTTTGGTGCTATGTGATAACCTTCTCAGACGGAACAATGTTTTAAGGACCAAAAAAAAAATCCTAAATTGTTGAATTATCTTGAAGGACAAAATGATTCAAGTTTCAAAATCTATATAAAAATTGCTTGAACAGCTACCTTAAAAACTGGAGAAATTTACTGTTAACCCTTTGTCAACAAGGTGCACAAGCATGTAGTAGATAACAAGGTGGGGTCGGATCCGACCCTGACAATATATAGGTATTTTTTGGCTCAATTCTGGTTTATTACACTGGAGTATATTTTTAAGTAAAAAAATACATATTTTCTTAGTTTCACTGAAAAAGTACCGAATTTATTGAACTTAAATAAAAAATACAAAATAATAGGACCGTTCTCCCTCTCATTAAAAAAAGAATTCTGTTGTAATCAGTTATAACAGTTTTGTGAACTATTTGTCTTCAGGAATAAAACATGAAATACAAACAACTCTTTTGTGTTCAGCACACACAATTCTTTCACACTTGCCGCAGTATTCATTGCCTTTTCTGTCCTTTTTGCTGTCCTCATATATCACATCTACGCCGCTTCTTGGAGTCTGGAGCTTTTTTCTAATTTCTTCTTCCTCTAGTAATCCAAGGATCTCTTTTATTGCAAATCGAGGGAGATGAGTATTATACACCCAGTGTTTCATGTAAGGTTCAGCTAAGAACCAAGAAACATTTTTTAGGAAAGATGGTGCGTGTGCTGCTGCAGTGTAATTCATTTTTGTTCCATTTAAACAAAAAAGAAAAGCATTTACAGTTGAAGCGTCCAAAACCCCGTAGAAATATCGCAGAGGCCAACGTCGTGGTTTTTATTTTAGGTCGTTTTGTCATGGCATAATTGATCAAATATGTCTACACCTGATTTAGTCATATTGTAAAATTCTATGATTTCCGGTTTCATAGATTTTTCATTTACTTCCCCAGAATGATGCATTGAAGATAGTAAGATAACATTTCTATATTTTTTGACGTAAATGACACCATAGTTTTGTCTGGATCATAAATAAATCTAGAAGACAGAACTTCAGCATTTCTGGTGTTTATCATGAAAGGAGGTATTTCTGATTTATTTTTTCTTAACGTGCCCACCATTGTCAAGCCATTTTCAGCCAATTCAGTAGCGAGTTCACAAGAAGAATACCAGTTATCTACAGTGATATTCCGGTTGGTTTTGTAAATTGGCTTAGTGAGCTCCAAAACATATTGAGTTGGTATTGATAAACCATCTCTTCGAGATAGGTTTGTTTGTCGTCCTAAATAAGGAATGTCATCAAAGAAATAAAATATTCTGGCATCACAGATAGAGACAATTTTGAGGCCGTATTTATCAGGGTTTTTTGGCAAATACATTTTAAAAGGGACATCTCCCTCTAAAACTCAGAAGAGTTTCGTCCACTGTTAGATACTGGGAGGGAGTATAATAGGACTTGCAATTCTTCGCAAACAAATTCCAAAATTCCCGAAATGCCGCAAACTTGTCATTTGTTTTCCGCTCCATGCGCGTTTCCTTGTCGTCAAACACGTAGCGAACCTACCAGAAACTCAAACTTGTTTTTACTCATGACAGATCTGAAAAATGGTGGACCGTAGTGCACAGGGAACATGTCAGATGTATTGAGATTAGAATTTCTCAGAACGCCACTCATGAGAAGGATGCCAATAAGTGCATTCAGTTCCAGAGAATCTGTGGGTCGTACGCACCGTTGTTTTGATTCCTACTTGGAAGCACTTCGTTCAATTTCCTGGTTAGAGTGAACAACAATTAGATTTATCAGCTCCTCATCAAGAAAGAGTTGGAATAATTTTCCTTCTTCTGTAACATTCTTGGCACTCTTTTTGGGTCCAGGTAGATGCGTCGCAATGTTTGACTTACATGTCCTCGAATATTTGGAATGTATTAGTTTGTCAGTCCAAATTGTTTCCTAGAACGAATTGCCTTTCGTCATCATTTATGTTGTTTTTATTTTTACATGTTAAATCACAAGTTTCTTCAATATCAACATCAAAAGTATCTTCAATGGCATCACCATTTGATGAAATTGTATCTTATCTTCCGAGAAGGATTCATCAAATCCACCACTCGATTCGGTATCTATGCGCAAAATTTTCCCTTAAAATATCTTCAGTCGTGTCAAGGAAATCCTTGTACTCCATTTTGCACGC
>JAHLJT010008446.1:151982769-152120641 GCA_031308135.1 Acheta domesticus
AAAAAACGCATATATAAATATTAATGTAAAATGCAACCCGCAACGCACGTCAGGATTTTTTTTAAATCCATATGGTTAAATAACTCCTAAACGAAGCGTTCATGGACCTTAAAAACTAAAATTTTGAGGCCAAAGGCCGCAAAGAAACGTTCCTCACACCCTAATTGACAGATGAGATGAGATTTTCTTGACTATTCTATTACATTTTGCTGGTTCGACGCTTCTCGATTCTACCCCACCTGTTCAGAGCCTGTAGAATCTGCAACTGTATGTGAAATTACGAATTACTTGATATTCTATGCGATTGAATTAGACGGGTGTACCTCTTTGCTCGATAATAAAGTTAAATAAGAATAGTTTGTATTGACAAGAGTATATTATATTGTTATCAATTGAATCGGTGATTTCATAAAGGGCATGAGTCACTAAAACAGAATTTTTCAGGAGAGACAAAAAACATTTTTGTTCGATACAAGAGGTCTTTCAAGATGTGGAAAAAATACTACTGTAAAGCACTAATTTAGATAAATATTAAAAATGTCAATTACTAGTTTTTGTGCAACAATACTCTGAAAATAAATTATATATTATTTTATAACTTGTGCCCTTTTTGCAATCAACTGACTTACACTACATTCTTTTATGTGGAACTCATGTATTGAATTGCCAACAAACGTACTTTATTTTCCAATATATCAAATTTAACACATGTTAACACGGAGTCTGTTCTTTAGTTAGCTTAATCCCAGGTTTCAGTACAAATATCTTGACTGCTGACTACTTCCACACATGTTGACCATTCTATCAGTTCATTATAAAAAGACATGTGTTCCGTTGGTGTGTACTGAAGGGTCTTCTTGATGTAATTAATTTTTTTTTTCACTTGAAGGAATCTTTCCTTCATAGGCTCTTGCAGGAACTGACAGAGATACTAAACTCCAGCGTTCTCTTGCAAGTACAAAGCAATGTGCAGTTATCCCATCAATAAATTCCATTGACTGGACCCATCGTGCAGTCCAGCACGATGTTCATTTGAGTTCACAAATATTGTAAACAATTATAGATTAAACCTCTTGAAATTGTCGGAAGTTTTTGATCACGTAGAAACTTTTTCCCTAAACGTTCTCGGGGGAGAGTTTTTTTAAATAGGTAGGCTACCAGCTTTTGAAATTTAGAAAAAGGGAACAATTTTCTCAATTTTATTATTCATAATAAAATTCAATAACACACGAATAACCGTTTGATTTTTGTTTTGGCTTGGATAGCCGTCACTGAACAAATAATTTATTTTTTTTCTGGAATGTTTGAGATGTAGTCCCTCAGCAATGAATAAACCTCATTGGGGGATTTTCTAGCCAGTCCTTCATTATACTGAAACAGGTTTGTATTGTCAGTGTCCAAGTTATGAATGCAGATTTTATTAACTCCTATTTGTAGTAAAAAATTCCTGCACAGGTATGCATGGTAAATAGAATACCCGCATGTATCAAAAGCAATTATAATACCTAATAAATATAAGCAGTAATATTCCCTAATACATAATCTCTCTCATTGCACATTTTACGTCTACCATTTTGACATCTTCCAGCGTACTTAGATGTACATTTTAATCTGTACATTAATAATTTTTACTTCCCAGCTAACAAAAAAACATATTAAACATAAACACAATCTGCAAAATCAACACTTACTCCTAGCCTCAATCACAAAAAGAACCAATAATCTATTTTGTGCATCGAAGAGAATGTTCTCCAAAGGACGTTTATGGGAATAATGTAGGTATCTTTTGCGTTGATATCCCCAATTTTTCAAAAATTGCAAAAAACTTTTTAAAACCTGCATAATTGAAGATAGAGATTTTTACCTCAAACAAAGTCGGTTGTACAAAGTTAGCGCTTTAAATAAGGTCATGTACCTTTTTTAAAAAACGAGTAATTTTTGCGAAAATTGCGATTCAAAATTACAAAAAAATGTCCCTTAAAATTCGCTCCAAATTTTTTCTATAAATTTTCTTCACTTATGTAATAAAGAACGATAAAAAAATATGGCCTTAGTCCTACTTCTGGGAATTACTTGGTTTTTTGAAAATTGCAAAAAAATATTTTTTAAACTACAAAATTGTAGATAGCGATTTTTACTTCAAACAAAGTCTCTTGTACAAAATTAGATCTTTAAAAAAGGTTATGTAGAAGTTTCTGAAAAAAACGAGTCGTTTTTGCGTAATCTTCCCTTCAAAATTACAAAAAGAAATTTCTCAAAAACCGCTCCAAATTTTTTCTTTAAATTTTTCTCACGTGTGTAATAATGGACGGAAAATAAATACATAAACTAGTGGTGCTATAAAATGGCACAGACTTTCTCGCAGAACTTAGTTTTCTAATTTCTATAGTTTGAACCAGTTTTTCGTTATGAATGATAATCTCCCGAAATACCTTCTTTGGGCGCCCAAAGGACATTTTCTTTCACATTCTCTCGTTTTCTCGGCTTTCTAATGCTAGAAATGAAGCCACCATACACTATAACTATTATATAAGTGTAAGAGCCAAGCGGAGGGAATGCCCGTTAATTGGGTGCATCGGCCCAGCGCTTCCGAGGGAAGCTTCGCTGGTTCGAGTCCTGGTCGGGGAATATTATTTATCAAATTTCTCTGTTCCAGGAAATAATTGAGAATTCCAGAAACATGATTAAAAACCATGTGAATCCATTCGAATAAAAAATATTGATAATTACGATAAATGAACTGGAAGTGTCTGTATATATTTTTTCGAGTTTTTAACATTCAACAATTTTTTATGTCTCTTCTTGGATTTGTAAATCGTATTTTACCATCGTAGCAATTGTCTGTTTATCATGTATTTACCATTTTATAGCTCGGTTCGATTCTTTTTATGGCTCTGTTCGAACTATACGGTGCTAGTTTGGCGTAGTGGTGTAAATGCCGGTTCGTTGAATTGGAGGATCGGATTTCGGGTGTCGGAACGGAAAAAGATTTTTGTAGAAAATACCTTTGCTGGTTTATGAAGTAGTGGAGTAGTATTTAGGACCGTATAGAAGCAGTGCGAGAAAGTATGTGCGTTGGAAGCACCACTAGTTTTTCTTTGCTCGCGTGTAGGCCGACTCGGACCATGTACATTCCTACTGCCTTTACCGGGGCTCAGAAACAATATCTCTGTGGCAGAGCATGATACATCATAAGGGGAGGATCAGCTTTTAGCTGGATCCCATTTTTAGTCCCCAGGGTTGTTAGCCCTCGGGGTATGGAAGGTGGAATGAAGACGATAATGAGGGGTGAAAGGACGACACACACAGACATACACGAATACACCCATGTCCGAGGCGGGACTTGAACCCGCGTCTCTTTGGTCCGACATCGCGACAGCACTGCTGCCTTAGCCATCGCGAACACGGGGCCGACGCTTGTTTGTTTATGTGTTTTATTTCACTTTTTAAATATTTGTAAGTACTCTATTGTATTTTTTACTTCTTCGCCCTTATGAAGGTACTTCTTAAGAGAAATTTATGTAATGCTGCGGGAAAAGCGGAGAATTTTCGACAGTAAGACTGTTATTGGCGGGCCCTACTACCGAAAAAGTGAATAAATCCAGCTGCCAAATTTAGGGGGAAAATCCTCAACACATCTTGTAGACAGAATCCATGTTTTGTGGGTCTTTGATACCAAAAATCGATTGTCGGCAAAACGTCTGTCCGTCCATGTGTCTATGATACAACGCTAGCAGCTGTATGGTTGAGGCGATTTTCTCCAAAACTGATATTCCCTAATCGACCTTCCTTATGTCGCGGCCCATTGAATTTGAAACAGATATTTTAATTTTTTTCTGGGGAGGGTACTTTACATGAAGCCCCTGGGACATTTTCTAATTTTCAAAAAGTGGCTCCAACGTTTTGATGAAACTTTGTTCTTGGATAATGTAAAGGACGTATAAGAGAATAGTGATAGTCACATTTTCATCAAAACCCTTATTTTTCGAAAATCGCAAGTATTTCTCGCTTAATTTTGCGAGAAAATATGAGCGAAAAAGTACGTGCTGTTTTAGCACCATTAGTTTTCTTGATGAAATGTGTTCATCAAAAGCAGCTTGAAATAAGGTCATGTTGAATTTTTAGAAGATCTTTCGTTTTTGTGTAATGTCTCGTCAAACATAATCGCCTTTATGAACTTAATCTGGGAACTGTTTGGAGGCAGGTGGATGCTACGTAAGTTGGAATTTCTGTATTATTTCAGATTTCTTTGTTCGTTTCAGACATTCGAGCTTTTGTTATTCGTTTACAAATTAACATTTTAGAAATTATTTAAAAACTATTTGAAATAAAATTTGCTAGTATTCAGGGAATATCAGATTGGAATGCATTCCGCACATCAATTCGGTAGCTGAATTTCTGTGAATTACCTATCATTTTTGGAACATGATTTAGCTGCATAAAAAGCCGTTATTATTGTTAAATTTATGTAGATATTTGGTTGAAAATATTCAGTTTTCGTACCAAATGTTCTACGATTTGTAATGAGTTTTACAAAAAATGATGACAGAATTTTATTTCGGAAAGAAATTGTGGTATAAATAATATTATATAACTACTGGCGTACCCGTGCAAAAACTCTTGCATGTTAAATTTCACCCTCTTTCCTATCTTTCCAGTTCCATATTAAGATAAGAAGTTGTTAACGAAACGTTTATTTGTTTAAAAAATTTAAAAAGGTAACTTATAGAATTTAAAAGAACAGTAAAGAACAATGAAATTGATGTTTGAATCAAATTTTGAATAAAGCCCTGCTCAGTATTATAGACAGAATAATCAGTATTATATACACGTTCTTGGAACAATTCACAATACTATCTTAAAACATTAATGTAAGTAATGTTTAATTAGTTTAGAAATATACATATATACAGCACAACACGGGCATTCTACTCATACCGCCTGAAGAGGAGTGAGGTCACGTTACGTAGGTGCCCAATGTTACTGTAATGTGCGGCCTGCGGTTTGAAAGCACCGCGCTGGCAGCCACGTGAGTTTGTAGCAATCGTCTTCTGTATTATTTCAGTATTATACCATCCCTTTGCTGCTCTCACACGCAACCAATCTTTAGAAATGAGGTCTTTGCAGAAAGAAAATTTAACGGAGACGTGACTAATTGCACTTTGACTGTAAAATTATGAAGGTTTTGTTGAAAAAACACATCTAAATATTCATGTAAAATGCAATACGCAAGATTTCTGAATCTATATCGTTAAATAACTCCTAAACGAACCGTTCTAGCACCTTAAAAATTAAAATTTGACCATTCTATTACATTTTTGTTGGTTCGATGCTTCTCGGTTCTACCCCAAGTGTTCAGAGCCTGTAGAACCTGCAAAGAGAAGTCCGTATTTAGCAAGACATGTCCGTATATTTAGCGTTTAGCGTCCGTACTTATTTTCCAAAATCAGCAAATTGCCCGTATTTTCGTCTTACAAATACTCGTAGCTATCGTCTTTTGAAGCATCGTAAACTAATATTTTTTCTGAAATTACAATTTTTGAAATTACAATTTTGAAATTACAAGAAATTTGCTTCCTTTTTTAAGGCAATCTTTTTTACATTAAGGTAGTGTACCGTGTGCCAACGTTGAATCGTGTTTTTTTAGCATGTTAAAAATCGATATTTTCTAATTGCTTACACTCCTAATCTAATAAGCCGTGAGCGTACCTTTCTACTAGAATTTCAGATTTCACAGTCAGACTGGTAGAAATAAATAGGAAGACCACTTCCAGGCATTGGTTGAACATGTGTGTCAATTTCTGCGCTTTAACGAAACAGTGTTTGGTGTTCCCTACATGGTACAATGGAAAATAAAATAGGTGTATGTTAGTCCTGAGTTGGAGGTGAAATACAAAAATGTCAAAAAGGGTCACACTGCTGAGGGAGGAGTGTGTTTAATTTGCAACTCCGGAACGTACGTATCTGTTACTAGCCATTGTTTTAACCATCGACTGCCCGTTGTTACTTTGAAGTAACAAACCTATTTTACAGCTTTTATTTTCATCAATGAAGTTTAGACCACTCTACACCGTTGTAACATGAAAGTAACAATGTGGCAGCACCCTCTGTTAGGAAAATAATTGTGTGAGATTCGAATTTCCATCACCAGATTTTACTGTGAGTCACTAGGCAACCGGATGGCGCATTGCAGGATTAGTGCTTTTATTCACATGCGTTTTCGGTGCTTATTTGTTTCCTTATTCTCTCGAAAAAATCAGTAATGATAGAAGTAGGTGTTATCTTCCAATTGTACCTATGTTTACTGGTACACTCTGTGCTCTCCTCTAATTCTCCCAGTTATCTTCGGGATCGGCTTAAACTTTTTTCACAATCAAATGAGTCTGCTTCACGTACTACCCGATTTGCCAATTTCCTACTTGTTATTCCCGTTCATCGTACTACCAAATTCGAGGCATCCTTTAGCTATCTTGGTCCACACTTCTACAATTTAATCCCTTATGAGCTTAAAACCCTTCCCTACAAATCATTCTGTGAAAAACTTTGTAAATTTATTAAACTTAATTTTTAATCTTTCTTCAATGTTTCTTGATGTATTGTGTTAAATTTTCTGTAACCTTCTTGATGTATATGTTTAGCATTACTTCAGTGTTTCCTGTTATGTTATATTGCCTCATATTATCTGCTATACACTTACAATTATATTTTACTTATGTAACTTTTTCAATTTCTAATCCTCATGTACTTACATTTATGCTTTTTTTCAACTTATTCTTATTCTCTTTTGATTTTATGTTTATGATCTGTATTTTTCTTGTGGTTAGTCTGAAAAGCAGTAATTTAATTACTGAGACTCGCCGTTGTACTTTTTTGTGCAATAAAGTATTATTATTATTATTATTATTATTATTATTATTATTATTATTATTTATTCATATATATATGTGTGTTTATGACTTAGTTAACATTAATTTAGTATTTTTTCAAATACAAATGGTGTTTGTTTCCTTGAAGTAACTGTTATATCTCAACAACTTGTTCTCTTAAAAATATTTATTCACAAAAATTTGTCGGTCTACTTCGACCGCCATCCATACACACTTTGAACAAAATAAACTTCTACACAAGTTGCCATCTGGCTTACGCCATGATGGGAGCACCATTGACTCTAGACAGCACTGACCGTCAAAAATCCTGCTACTTTCTCCACAATTCCTGGTACTAATGACAATTGATTTAAATTATGAAATTGTTCAGATTGTAATTCTATTATTCTTCGATTTCGTCATCATAGTGATGTTTCAGCTCCCGATTGGATATCATCGTTACAGCTGATGATCTGTCAGAGGACATTAAATAAATCGAAGTACCCTACTGGTTTTAAGGCACACTGGAATTTCTTTCACTTAACTCAATATCGATACATTTTGTATCTATAAACTAAATGAAAGACAGAGACCTATTCTTTTCTTGTACAACTTGTGCTAGGAAAAGTCCATCGTATGTCACTTTTAATGGTTTTATGGCAGTGTTTTCAGCAGTATCATAGTTATTTGTATTATTGGTGTTAGCTTTAAAGTATTGAATAAAACATATTAAACGAATTTTAAATTGTTGAAAGTCCATTACTTAGACTTAAAATCCTGGTATTTAAACGTACCAGGATGTCTTCATTCTGGTACGCGGTATTTTCATTGAAATTCTGGTAAAAGTACCAGGATCCTGGTGGACTGACATGCTCTGGCTGTGCTCCAATATTTTACTAATTTTCAACTACTTTTCTACATATTTCAGGTGACTTTTGCTGTTAAACTGTCTTCTTTACTTGTTTGCTTGTTGCAGATAAGCTGAAAGAAATTTATTATGTACGAAGCAGTGGAAAAGAAGTAATACAAATATTTGATTTAAAAGACGGCGTAACGAACAAACGTTTATTTGAACAGTGTAAAGACTACTAATATTTATTTTGATCTGTAAATTAATTTAAATTTGCGTAAAGTTTTAAACTATTAGTGAAAGTGTTGTGATAATTGTGAAAAACATCAAGATTCAAAGTTTCGCCTACAACAGTAATGGAAAAACTTGAACTTTATATTTCAAATTGTCGAAGTGGTGAATTTCGTGGCCATTCAATAGGTAAAGTATAGTAATCTAATCGTATTTATTAGTTTGCAGCTTCAATTCATTACATTCAACACACTGAACTATTTTTGGATTTAATTAATCGCATTTAAAAAATAATTAGAATAAAATCACCGTTATTTTTAAATAACTACGTAACTTAATTTAAATAAGTTAATACAATTAAAAAGATAGTTAAGGGAGTAGTTTTTTGTACTATTCGGAATTCTCATCTATTTATTTATTTTCATATTTACCACGCACTTGACACGCATTCATCATGGCTACTAATCGCTATACACTTTCTACTCTCTACACTCTAAAAGCCGATCTTCTGAAAGACTTCACACATATCAACTGCTGTATATTCAGGGGCGAGAGTTTGAACGGGGCGCGCTATGCAGCGCGCACCATAGCTTGCCACCCCGAGAAATAGTTCCGGGTCGCTGGCCGGCGGAAGGATACCGCAGCGACCTGGGGCAGGGGGAACGCGGAGACCGCTGCGTCAGTGAGACAGCGGAGAGCCCGAGCTAACGCAGCATTGTCCGACAGTGTTTAACGTTGTATTTTGTTCTTTGCCTTAGGACCGGCTTTGCCCCGGACGTCTTTTGGAATTGTGGTGGGGCTCCGCTAGGATTCCAGCGAATACTTGGTCGGCTCGCCCCTGGGCCCCACAGCCTATAGCAGCGTGTCTTAAGGGCACGCGTTCGATAGCGGCCACGTTTCTGGTCGCTCGTCATATCGGCACCACTCGTGGAGGCCACGCAACCGTGTCCCCCGCTGCGCCGATAACGCTGGCGCCCCTGGTTTTCGGGCGCGTTGGTAGCCTTACCGCGCCTCACGGGAGCGCACCGACGCCTCGTGGAAGCTGCCGGCGGCGGCACCGCACCGAACCGAAGGTTCCGACTTATGTAAACGGCCACGAGCCGTCGGGGTTACCAAACTGTATGTTCAAGTGTGTAATAAACTGTTGTTGCCTGTTTAGGACGCATTTTCCTTCAGATACACAACAGTAAATTGGCGACGAGGTACTTTAGAACTCCGTGTGCAGAGTAGTAATTGCAGACGTAATGGCTACCGGATCGTTTGAAAGTGTTGTGCAATTGTTACAGCAACAGTTCCTGGAGCAGCAGAAACAATTACAGGAACAAATCCGGCAGCAAAACGGAATAATCCAGCAGCTGATGGAGTTTAGACAGACACCACCACCAGCTTTTCAACAATTCGACCCAGCGAAAGAAGATTGGGAGAGTTATATGGAAAGGTTAGAACAACACTTCGAGTCTCACAAGGTAACAGCCGACGGACAGCGACGTGCTTTGTTTTTGTCCTGGGTAGGCCCCGAAATATATAATCTAATCAAGAAATTAGTCCCTGACGCGAACCCCGCTGACCTGACGTTTATTGATCTGAAAAAGAAGGTTGCTGAGTTCTTTGAGAGTAAAGTAAATATCACGGCAGCAAGGTTCAAATTTTTCAGAACGAATAAAAAGCCCGAGCAATCGTACATGCAATGGATTACGGAGTTGAGGGGTCTTACGAAGAATTGCAAATTTGTTTGCGAGAAGGAAGGTTGCGGGCATTCGTACGCGGATTCGATGATTAGAGACATGATCATCCAGCACGCGCCGGAGAGGCAAGTGAGGAGGGAAACGTTAAAATTACAGAATCCAAAATTGGACGAAGTTATCGCCATCGCGCAAAGCCATGAAATGACGCATTTCACGGACGTAGAGTTTGGCAGGTACGCGGAACTGGCGGAGATTAGATCTGAAAAGACGAGGCCACCTCCTGAGGAAGAAAAATCGAACAATAATACCAACCCAGAAAGCAGACTGAAATCATGCAGGGGATGTTACGTCTCACATTCAAGAACTGAATGCAGGTTTAAGAATGCAGTTTGTTACAACTGTGGGAAAACCGGGCATGTAAAAGCAGTTTGTGGGAACAATGATAGTAAAGTGAAAGATAGAAAGAGAAGGAAGGACGATAATACGGTAAAGTGGATTGGGGAAAAAGTAAACAATTTGGAAGTCCTTAAGAAACGTATCATAATAAAGTTAGCAATTCAAGATGTAATGGTAGATTTCCTAGTCGACACGGGAGCAACGTCAACATTAATTAATGCGAAAACTTATGCCTTGCTAGGGAGCCCGAGGTTGGAAAATTGCACCACAACGCTCGTAGGATATGGCAATCAGGAAATTCCCGTGTTAGGGAAAACAGCTCTGCAAACAAGTTATAAGGGGGTAAGGAGATCGCTAACATTCTTAGTAGTGTCGAGTCAAGATGCAACGAACATTTTCGGAATGGACTCGTTTAGTAGTTATGGGTTCACACTACAGGATCAAGTAAACATTATCTCGGATACCATCCCCTTTCAAGATTTAGAGCAGGTGTGCAACAAGTTTAAAGATCTATTTGAAGGAAAATTAGGGTGCGCGCGGGACATGGAAGCTCATGTGACTTTGAAACAAGATGCAAGGCCAAGGTTTTTGAAGGCGAGACCAGTCCCATTCGCTATAAAAAGTAAGGTGAAAGAGGAACTAGATAGGCTGAAGAAACAAAAAGTGATCCAACCAATTAACAATAGTAGTTGGGCGACGCCAGTAGTAATAATTAAAAAACCGGACGGGAAACTGAGGCTGTGCGGTGATTTTAAGAATACCATCAACGCACAATCAATTATTGATACGTATCCAATCCCGAAGCCGGAGGAACTTTTTTCGAAGCTAGCTGGGGGAAAATTTTTCTCAAAAATTGATTTGTCAGAAGCATATTTACAGCTCCCGTTAGATGAAGTAACGAGGCAAATGATGGTGATTAATACACCGTTTGGATTATACCAATATCTGCGGCTACCATTTGGCGTAGCGTCGGCCCCAGCAATTTTTCAAAGATATCTGGAACAGTTGACGACCAAGATCCCCATGTGTGTGAATTACCTGGATGACATAATAGTTTCGGGTAAGACTAATGAGGAGCATTTGCAAAACTTGCAAACGCTTTTTTGCACTCTGCAACAAAATGGGTTAAAGTGCAAGTTAAACAAGTGCGAGTTTTTCAAGTCAGAAATTACATATTTAGGACATGTAATGAATTGGAAGGGAATTACACCTACGGATACACATCTGGAAGCAATAAAGTCGTTACCGGAACCGAAAGACTTGAAACAATTGCAATCTTTCATGGGCAAGATAAATTACTATGTGAAATTTATCAAGAATGCGGCTCATATCTCGGCACCACTGAATGAACTCCGAAAAAAAGGTCAGAAGTTTATCTGGACAGACAAATGTAGTGAAGCATACAGGAAGTTGAAAGAGCAGTTATTGAAGAAACCCTGCTTAGCCCACTTCCAGCCAGACAAACAATTGACTGTTGCAGCAGACGCCTCAGAATATGGCATCGGGGCAGTGCTGTCACACAAGAATGAGGATGGCACGGAGACACCGATCGCATACGCTTCTAAGACCTTGACCAAGGCGCAGAAAGTTTACCCGCAAGTTGAAAAAGAAGCCTTGTCCTTGGTGTACGCTGTAAACAAATTTCATCAGTACCTGTATGGAAGGAAGTTTCATCTCATAACGGACCATAAGCCATTACTAGCCATTTTCAACCCCGACAGTTCAATTCCACAGCGTACAGCGCAGAGGTTGCAGCGTTGGGCATTACTGTTGTCAAATTACAATTATGCTATTCATTTCAGAAGGACAAATCTGCACGCAAACGCGGATGCGCTGTCGAGGCTGCCGATCGGTCCGGATGAGGACTTCGACAGCCAGCAAGAGATGGTGTTCCAGTTCGACCAGGTGGCAGGTACGGCTGTTCAGCAGTTTCCCTTGGATGCCTGGAAGATTGCCAAGGAAACAAGGAGGGACAACATCCTGAGGAAGGTGAAGGAGTTCATTCAGGTAGGATGGCCAACGAGCAGAAAAAGCATCAAAGATAAGTGGTTGCTCCCTTATTTTGATAAAAAGGAGTCCCTATCAATTAATCAGGGCGTGATATTGCTGGCAACAGAAAACGAGGACTGTAGAGTGGTAATTCCGCAAAAGTTGAAGGCACAAGTATTGAAACTATTGCATAGAGGGCACTGGGGCATAGTGCGCATGAAGCAATTGGCGCGCCGTTATTGCTATTGGCTGAATATAGACAAGGACATTGCGGATATGGTCCACAATTGTCAGTTGTGCGCGCAGTACCAGGCCGCTCCCCCTAAAGAGTTTTCTCCATGGCCGAAAGTAACGGAGCCTTGGGACAGAATCCATGCGGATTTCGCGGGCCCTTTTCAGGGAAGCATGTGGATGATAGTCACAGACGCGTTCTCCCATTATCCTTACATCGCGAGAGTAAGTTCAACCACGGCCGAAGTAACGGTGCGGAAATTAATAGAGATTTTCGGAATAGAAGGCCTTCCGCGAACGATTGTGACGGATAATGGAACGCAGTTCACGTCTACTGTGTTTAAGACATTTTGTGAGAGAAATGGCATCATCCACCTGACGTCGGCTCCATTCCATCCACAAAGTAATGGGGAAGCAGAGAGGCTGGTTAGAACTTTTAAAGAAAAGTTAAGAAAGATTTTACTGGCCGAGTCCAGTAAAGACTGCGCATTAGAGTTGTTTCTTAGTACATATAGAACAACTCCAATTAATGGGAAAAGTCCTGCGGAGAGGTTGCACGGTAGGCAGCCTAGAACGCTGTTACAACTATTCAAACCGGAACAGTATAGAGCCTCTTACAAACACCAAACTAAGTTCGAGGTGAAGGAAAAAGTCTATGTAAGGGTTTTTGGTCAAAAGAAGACATGGGTTCCGGCAGTCATTGTTAAACAGAAAGGCGCGAGAATGTATATAGTGGAAACGGAGCGTGGGCGATGCACCAGGCACCAGAACCAAATAACAAGGAGATGGAACGCAACAGGTAGTGAAATGAACCACGGAACTTATGTTACAGGTCCACAAGACGGGCGGAGTGTGGAAAGCACGCCAGCACCAGTCACCAGGGAGCAGCCTGCCCCCATTGACTTGGAGCTGCCGCCGCTACCAGAGGTGGACGATATCACATCAGAAGGGCGACCGATGTCAATCTTAGACCAGTTGATATCGCCACGTCTCCACGAGGACGATATTCCAATGGCGGAAAACACCACGAACGGAAACCTGGACAGCAATCTGCCGGACATCGAAATGTTGCCCGCCGAGGCCGAGCTAGAAGAGGCCGAAATGTTGCCCCCGCCAGAAGACAAAAAGGAGCCGTCGCCACCCGTCTGGGAGTCGCGGCGTCTGGGAAAAATGAAAAAGAAACATAAGCGCGCAGCGCCATATGTTTCTTCTTAAGAGGGGAGGGATGCTGTATATTCAGGGGCGAGAGTTTGAACGGGGCGCGCTATGCAGCGCGCACCATAGCTTGCCACCCCGAGAAATAGTTCCGGGTCGCTGGCCGGCGGAAGGATACCGCAGCGACCTGGGGCAGGGGGAACGCGGAGACCGCTGCGTCAGTGAGACAGCGGAGAGCCCGAGCTAACGCAGCATTGTCCGACAGTGTTTAACGTTGTATTTTGTTCTTTGCCTTAGGACCGGCTTTGCCCCGGACGTCTTTTGGAATTGTGGTGGGGCTCCGCTAGGATTCCAGCGAATACTTGGTCGGCTCGCCCCTGGGCCCCACAGCCTATAGCAGCGTGTCTTAAGGGCACGCGTTCGATAGCGGCCACGTTTCTGGTCGCTCGTCATATCGGCACCACTCGTGGAGGCCACGCAACCGTGTCCCCCGCTGCGCCGATAACGCTGGCGCCCCTGGTTTTCGGGCGCGTTGGTAGCCTTACCGCGCCTCACGGGAGCGCACCGACGCCTCGTGGAAGCTGCCGGCGGCGGCACCGCACCGAACCGAAGGTTCCGACTTATGTAAACGGCCACGAGCCGTCGGGGTTACCAAACTGTATGTTCAAGTGTGTAATAAACTGTTGTTGCCTGTTTAGGACGCATTTTCCTTCAGATACACAACATCAACAGTAATTTAGATGTACATATCCGAAGGCTGGAAGAGGTCGTTCAAAACACAGGCGGTTGGACAACAATAGGCAACACCGCAAAATCCTCCAACCGCCCATTCGCGGAAGCAAAAAAAACAATCACCACCACCAATCACAACTCAAAACAGATTTTCTGTATTAGACTACTACAATGAGATTCCTTGCCTTCCCAATCCTCATCACCTCCACCCATCATCGACACCTCCATTCACAAAGCAACGCAAACTGGCTAGAAAGTGCAAAGTAACACAGACACGTAGAGTTGTGCAATCTGGCTGACAAGAAAAAACAAAGACATGAGCCCACCAAAAAGGTACTCATTTTAGCAGATAGCCATGGGCGACAAATCTCCTCCCTGCTCAGTGGGAAACTCCCAACCAATTTCTCTGTCATGTGTGAGTTTAAACCTCACGGGAAGTTTGCCGACATGACCAGTGAGTTGGACACGCACACAAAATCTCTGACCAAACGGGATACAGTAATCATCATAGGAGGGCAGAATGACATGAATTTGGGTGGTCACTTTACGCCTGAACAACCTGTTGACAAATTACAACGTTCCGCCCAAAACACGAACATTATAGTCACGACTCTGCCCTTCTGGTACAACAAACCAAAACTGTAGAAAGAAATTAGTCGCTTGACTAACAACCAATTGAAACTGCATCTGAGAGGCACACATGTTAAATTGTTTGAGCTAAACTTTCTCTCATAAAAACACATCACCCGGCATGGTCTTCACCTGAACCTTGTCGGAAAACATGCACTCGGTAGTGAGCTTGCAAAACACATCATTTCACAACCTCGGCAGTGTCCTGCCCAAGACCCATTCCCACCCACATCTCCTATTTCTCTTCCATCCTCCAAGACCCCTTTGGACCCAATTACTTTATCCCCTGAACCTAATCCGTGTCTCCCACTATTCATTCTTCTACATCAGTCACCCCTCCTTCCTCACCTACTGTCACTGCTGGGACACGATACTTCCTTCAACCACGCACTCGAGGTAAAAATGAAATAAATAAATAAATAGCAACCACAGTAAGATGCAGCAGAAAAACATCCGTGTAGGTACAAGCAAAAGATTCGAATAATGCATCATAATGTGCAATCTCTTTCAAATAAAATTGAATTTATCGAGGCGGCATTACAATGCGATCTAAAACAGATGTTTTTTGCTTTACAGAACATTGGTTGTCTCAAAATGATATAAACACACTCCAAATTCCTAGCTTTTACCTTGCAGGATCGTATTGTAGAGCGAGGGAATCAAATAAGGGCCCTGCTTTCGGAGGTTCGTGTATTTACGTAAGAAATGATATTGATTCCACCTTCTTATGAATGAAAGAGAAACGAGTAATCCGGAAAAAGTTGCCAATCTCTTCAAACAACACTTTCCTATAATTGCGTCTGATCTCACGAAGGGACTAAAACCACAAAACGCAACATCTTATGCTTCCCAAAAAATTTCCGAGACGATGTTTATTTTCGAAACTTCTCCCAAAGAAATCCTCAGAATAGTCAGTAAACTAAGAAATAAATATTCATCGGGTAGAGATGAATTTCCGGATTGTTTATTAAAAACTTGTGCACCTGCCTTTATACATCCGTTAACTCACATTTACAATGCTTCTTTACGCACAGGAATATTTCCAGATATTTTCAAAACAGCAAAAATTAAGCCACTTTTTAGAAAAGGAAGCAAAAGTGAAATTCAAAATTACCGGCTAATTTCTTTGTCAGTTTTCTCAAAAATATTAGAGAGGCTTTTCTACTCACGAATGGAAACTTTTCTCAGGAAAAACAAAGCGTTTTCAGACTCACAACACGGTTTTAGAAAATCAAAATCTACGGAAACTGCCATTTTTTCTCAAAGATGTTGCTTCATCAATAGACCAAAATGAAGTACCCAGAATATTCTCAGATCTTTCGAAAGCTTTTGACGTTATTGACCATAAGATCTTGCTCTCAAAATTACCTTCGTATGGAATTCGCGGTATTGGCCTAGATTGGATAACTTCGTACCTTGAACATCGGACTCAAAGAGTAGAAATACCATACTGGCACCAAAGAACATTACATACTTATGTTTCCAATTCTTTGCCAATTGAGCATGGGGTCCCGCAAGATTCGATCTTCGACCTATCCTCTTTCTATTATATGTAAACGATATGCCCTCGTCTATTAAAAATGGAAGAACGGTTCTGTTTGCCGATGACACGAATGTTCTTTGCAAAAAAAAGCAGTAAATAGTACGATTTCAGAAGTTTCAAATTGGTTTAATAATAACAAATTAATTGTTAACGAAAGAAAAACTGTTTCAATGCATTTTTGCATTTCAAATCGGCAAGCGCATGTTCCATTGAAAATGAACAATATGCAATTACCTGATGTTGAGGTAACAAAATTTTTAGGTCACTCAATTCAATCAAACCTCAAATGGAATGTCCATATAACAGAATTAAACACTAAATTAAGTTCATTATGTTACGCATTCAGAATTCTTTCAAATTCTGTCAGTCTTCATGCAGCTCGTTGCGTTTATTTTGCAAATGTACATTCCCGCCTGAGATATAGCACAATATTCTGGGGAAGCTCATCCTGTAGTATTCAGACTTTCAGATTGCAAAAGAAAATTATTCGAATAATGAAAATATGCCTTCCACGTGATCCCTGCAAGCCTCTTTTCATTGAGCTTGGAATCTTACCATTGCCTTGTCTATTTATTTACAAATCTGTAATATTTGTCAAAAATGACCTACTTAACGGAGGGAACATATTTTCATGCAATATTGATATTTATAATTACAACACACGCCGTAGAAATCACGTGCATCAAGTGTTAGTATCAACAGCTCAGTACAAGAAATCAACATACAATACATGTACGTTACTTTACAACGCATTGCCAGATGACATAAAACAATTAAAGTCGGTACAAAAATTTAAGTTAAAAGTAAAATATTTTCTGCTGCAAAACTGTTTGTATACAATTAGAGACTACACTGATCGTGAAAAAGAAAAATAATGTTTATTTAAACAAAACAATGATATAAAATGAATTAGTTTACGTTTGCATTGTATACATTTTAAAAAAATATTTAATACTCCTGTAGCAAGTTATGTACTTCAGCTTCCGGGTCAATGACGTCCATCTCGATAAGGTTTTTGTCCAGTTTCCCTGATCCATTGAGCAAATGCTGAGATGGCCCCTTATTTTGCTTCTGGACGTAAATGTAGCTTCTCTGTGGGCATGTTTTGTTGAGCACTCCTATTGCTTGTAATGGTAGGAGTAGAATTGATGTTTATTACTATTTTGTTAGCAATGCAGAAAAATCAAATCAGTTCATTCACCGTTGAAATTGATTTTCTATAACTTGAGAACAAACATTCTTCAAATTTAAGTTTTTCTAAAATAATATTTATTTTCTAAATTCTTTTTACTAGTTTTTCAAATGTTGCCCCCTTTTCTTTCCTATTTCTCAAGAAAATGTGCGCAGATAATCTCTTTCCCAAACGTCATATACAGTTTTTTACTGTTTTTGACCAAATAAAATAAAATAAAGACTGGCCCTCTGCCGGTGCCGGCTTATATACACGACAGCTCCCGCGCGCGGTTTCCCGCGGCTCTTCCCCTTTGCAAGGCATGCTCGCGAGATGGATACGGTATGCGGACGCGTGTTGTCCTGTTGAAATAGGGTATGGGCGTGGGTGTTCACGACCGGCAGGGCCACCGGTTGAAGGATCTTCTGAACGTACCTTGCGGCTGTCACGGTGGCTCCAAGGAATACTAACGGTGAACAGGCACCATAGGATATCTCTCCACACCATCACATCAGGCTGGAGGGGCGTGTGATGGGAGACCATAAATCGCACGTCGTGGCGCTCCCCACTGCGCCTCCAGACACGGACCCGGTGGTCATCGCCATCAAGGCAGAAGCGGGACTCGTCGCTGATGATGACCCACTGCAAGTCTGCATGGCCCCAGGTCCGTCGTTCCCGACACCAGGCGAGTTGAGCAACGTTGCTGGGATGTGAGGAGCAGGCCTCGTAACGGTCAGCGTACGGCGAGCCCTGCGTTTTGCAACCGCCTGCCAGTAGTACTGGCACTTACAGAATGTGACAGTTTAGGCTGCACAGCCCGCTGAATCACCGCTGAAGCACCTATAGTTGCCGTTCCGGACCATCCGCCCGTCTTCCCTCCTCGTGGTGAGTGGCGGACGTCCACATTCTGCATGTCGTGTGTGCGTGCCTTCCTCACTCAATCTATTGCCGCCAACAGAGGGCGATGGTGGTGTCTGTACGACCGGTGTGGCGCGCAATTCGGCGACAGGACCAAACAGCCTCCCGCACACCCACGGTGCGGACCCTCTCGTGTGTGTATACAAACACACACACTTGCATTTTCTTCGTTTTCTTTGCTCCGAATTACAAAGAACGGCGTAACGGTTAGATGAATTTGAACGAGTATAACACACAATGGACTTAATTTGATTTGATTTATTTAGTCAAAGAACAGTAAAAACTCTATGTGACGTATGGGGGAGAACGTTTTCTTCAGCCTCCCTCCCGACATTTAACTACAAATAGTTGAAAGATGAATAAAAGTTTAAGTAGTGGTGCTATAGAATGGCACAGATTTCCCATATTCGTTTTCTATTTCCTTACGTCTCGACTAGCTATTCATACTTGCCACATATTCTTGCCAGCTGCCATCTATCGCCGCCCACACTACATTTTTTGACATTTTCCTAATTCTTCGCTTTACTAATGATAGAATGAAATATTAATTTTGGAATATTAAAGAACACTAAAACCTCGCCCAAGTGGCAATTTTTGACAAATTTGGAGCCATTTTTAAGAAAATGACGTTTAAATTTGAAGCTCTTTTTCACAGAAAATTTGTTTTCCGAGTTTCCGATAAACTTCATTTGAAGTCATTTGAAACATTTTAACTTACAAATACAATAGTGTTTAAAAATTGCTGTAAATGTGCATATTAAAGGTGTGAGAGATCTTTAAAAATATTACATTTATGTACTTTTTTCAAAAACCAAAAAAATCCCAAATTGAACTTTTTTCACAGAAAACTATTCAATTTTCGAGAAACTTTATTTGATATTATTTAAAGAACATATACTCATAAATATAATAATATTAACAAATCGCCGCTAATGTAAATATTAACGACGTGAGAGACAAGTCAAAAAAATTACATTTTTTTAATTTTTGAAAAAACAAGAGAATAGAGCAACATGGTGTTTCTGTCATATCATAGAGCTCATTTGGCACTATGCCTAAAATAATTTAAAGAAAAAATTCGGAGCCGTTTTTGAAAAAATCTGTTTTTTGTAATTTTTTAAAATTGCAAATATTTAGTGGAATATTGCGCAAAAACAAATAAAATGTTCAAAAAATGTACATGGCCTTAATGAAAGAATTCATATTGTACAACAAATTTTATTTGAAGTAAAATTCTCTATCTGCAATTTTGTAGTTGTAGGAAAACGCCGAACAAAAATCAAATTTTTGGAAATTCCGATAATTCAGAGTAAACCGTGAAAATCGGCCCTACGTCACCTTAATAAGTGTATTATACTCTGTTCTTACAAGAAATTTAAAGCAAAAATTGGAGCCGTTTTTGAGAACGTTTTGAAAATGTCCGGGGGGCTTCATACCCCTTAATTCTCAAGAAATTTTTTTTATCACGGTGCCTCGAGTGGAACCAGATGCGCTGGGGAATATTCATTTTCTTCCGAAATACTTCCGAAAGGGAAAGGGAAAAAACAACCCAGACCTTGCAAAAGAAAACTTGAACTTAAAGAATATTTAGATAGCGACTCAATATCCTCAGGAGAATCCGTTATGGATATGTCTATGGGTAAAAGGCCAGCAGAAAATGATGATGCCATATGCATTTTTTGCGGAGAGTCGTTTTTACATGATCTAAGGGAACTATGGATTAGATGCTTGCTTTGTGAGTCATGGTGTCATACTTTCTGCGCTGGGTGTGAAAATGAGCAATACATTTGTGACTTTTGCAAGTGAACATTTTATTTAAAAAGTTCAATTCTTAAGCCTTTGCGTAATTTTTGCAATGTACAGAAAGTATATATTCTGATATTTAATTTTTTTGGTAGCGCTTTAACCAGAAAACAAATGTTTTCACATTACCAGCACATTTTGAAAATCTGATCAAAGTGTCAATTCATTAATAATTATTATTATTACAATGTAAACGTATTGTTTTGCAGAAAATCAAATGCGGTTATAGTTGATAACATGTTTGAGGGATTTTTTTCCAGAATTTAGAGAAAATCCTTCAGTAAACAAACGAGTTATAAAATAAATTAAAACAAGGTTTCCACATTTGCACCACTTCCTCTATATTTCCAGTGATTAGTATTATTAATATATTTGCATTTTCAGTCAAAATTGAAACTGTTTCAATATTTTTATTGTAGGCATTTGGGCATATACTATCAAGTACAGAAGGATAGAGGATACTGTAATTTACTTGATGTACACGAAAAAGTCTACCTTCATGCGGAAAAAAATGTACACATACCTAAAGATTAGGTCCAACTGAAGATGGACCTGTTGAACAACAACCTCAAAACGTAGCTATTGACAAGAGGGTTTAAATACTCGTGGAAGTTTTAACTTGTACCGCCTGTGCAGTAATCGCGTTTTAATAACATAAAAGTTTTGAAATAATTTAGATTTTCTGGTATACGTCAAACAAATTACATCAAAGTTATCTGGCCAAATGCTCACAATAAATATATTGAAAACGTTGTGGACAATAAATAATTCAAGTTTCATTGTTTTTGTATTTTTCCAGTCTTTCTGGATAGCTAACAAAACAACCTCTGACACGGCCAGAGGCAAATTCTTTGTAAAGGAGATACTTGAATAAGAGGATAAAAAGTGCTCCCAAACCAAATCGATAATCGCGATACTCATATGAAAGAGAACAAAAAGTATTAGATTCCCAAAAAATCAGCCTCCTAAGGCAATCTGTTGCAGAGATACAACGAGAAACGTTTTTTTTTTGAATGATGCATTTGACATGAAAATTTTGATGCATTTTTTCAACATATCCTTCATATTTTCAAGGTCAAAGTGCGTTAGGTCTTCGTGAAGTTCTCTTTTATTAGAGACCTCATAAATGAAGATCGGTTGTGTGTGCGCATAGCTCATCTATACTACTGAAAATTATTTCAGTAGTATAGATGAGCTATGCGCTATAGGAGAAGATTTTATATAATATAAACAATAAAACATAAGATAAAGTAGCAGCTACTGGATTATCATACGCTGTGCCAATTATACTTCGAAGTATTTTGAACGATTAATAAATAGATCTGTTTAATAATAAATTTAACTTGCTTGCATCTAACATCTATATCTTTTACTAAACTACTCAAAAGACTACTTACAGTACTCAGTGTACTACGACAATAGTCCTCCTAGTTTTCTTGCAAATGCTTGAACTTGTCCATGATATGAATTAACTTGTTGAAATTACTAATCACTCCAGAAAAAAGTATTATTTCCTAGCATTTTCATTGCAACATCATGACTGAACACGCTGACTTGAAACTTTCACCGAATCACTGCTGATAAAGAAAATACTGGCACAGGTAAAACAGAATCCAAACCTAACAACACAGTCTTTTCTCTTTCCACAATCGTGCATTCTTTGCCAATATTGTTTCTTTTTTCTGGAAACAACTTCCGAAGTTATGTTAGCTTTTGCGAAAATTTCCACAGGAATTTCACAATATTCTTTCATTTTATACGAACAAATCCGTCCAATAACGATTAAGCAATAGTAATTAGAAGCACACGCTGTTTTGTTTATCTGACGTCATATTGACAAATCACTATTACAATGAGTATTTTCACCTACGGGCGTTATTAGCTTTCTTTGCCTCCTCCGGCGACTTTCTACCACTCGGGCCAGAGACCCTCGAGTTTGGAAGTCGCCATCAGAACAAAAACATTTACTTAACGCCCTTAATACATAAATAAGTATTATGTTATCTTAAATATCAGTGACCACGATGCACAAATTCTTACTATTATACGAAATGCGAACAATGACACAATAAATAATACACGTATGAGTAGAGTGTTTTCTAAAAGTAAAATAAAATTATTCATTGATTACTTGCTGCAGGAGTCATGGGACGCGGTTTATAATACTATTGATACAAACGACAAATATTCTTTTTTTTTCAACGCTTTCATTTCATTTTAACACTTGCTTTCCTCTTCAGAAAAGAAAATTAAATATTTCACGCAAAAACAATACTTGGATAACACAAGGGATTAGAACATCATGAAAAAACAAACGAGTTCTTTCTTTCATTTCTAAGCATCATAACGTATCTCAAGATTTCCTCCTGTACTTTAAAAAATACAAATCATTGTTAAGAAAAGTCATAAGGCAGGCTAAAATCATGAAACACGATCAGGATATTTGAACTCAAATAACAAAACAAAATCAATGTGGGATATAGTAAAAAATGCGACCAAACCAACTATAAACCTTGTAGAGAATGTTGTTTTAAAAGATAGCGATAGAGATGTGAACGATCCGGCAACACTGGCTAGTCTCTTTAACCAATACTTTTCGAGAATTGCTGTCGATCTCACTAAGGGTTTTCAGCCACAAAATTCAACATCTGACGTTTCCCTAAAAATCTTAGACACTATGTTCGTTTCCGAAACCTCTTCCTATGAAATTCTCAAAATAATCGGTAAATTAAAAAATAAATATTCGGCCGGTTTAGATGAATTTCCGGATTGTTTGTTAAAGACGTGCGCGCTAGCCATTGTACACACGTTAACTCACATATTTAATGCATCCTTATGCACCGGAATTTTTCCAGATATTTTTAAAACAGCTAAGATTAAGCCGCTCTTCAAAAAAGGCAACAAAAATGAAGTTCAAAATTATCGGCCAATTTCTCTTTTGTCAGTTTCTTCAAAAATATTAGAGAGACTTTTTTATGTGCGAATGGAAACCTTTCTCAATAAACACGACGCGTTTTCAAATTGCCAACATGGATTCCGGAAATCAAAATCTACGGAAACAGCCATTTTTTCTTTTCTTAAGGATGTTGCCTCATCATTGGAACAAAACGAAGCAACTATTGGAATATTTTTATATCTTTGAACAGCTTTTGACGTCATTGATCATAACATTTTACTTTCAAAATTACCTTCGTATGGAATCCGTGGTATTGCTCTAGATTGGCTATGTTCGTACCTTAAACTACGATCTCAGAGAGTAGAAATACCTTACTGAAATGATGGAACTTTATGTACACACCTTTCCGGTTCTTTGCCAATTGCACGTGGAGTCCCGCAAGGATCGATTTTAGGCCCTATTCTCTTCCTATTATACGTAAATGACATGCCCTTAGCGATTCGAAACGGAAGAACAGTTCTCTTTGCGGATGATACAAATATTCTTTGCAACAAAGAAACCGTAAATAGTACAATATCAGACGTTTCAAATTGGTTCCGTAATAACAAATTAAAAGTAAATGAAAAGAAAACTGTTTCAATGCAGTTTTTCATATCAAATAAAAAATTCTGTACTCCATTGAAAATGAACGGTGTGCCATTGACTGATGTTAATGTAACAAAATTTTTAGGTCTATCAATTCAGTCAAACCTCAAATGGAATGCCCACTTAAATGAATTGAACACAAAATTAAGTTCATTAAGCTACGCGTTCACAATTCTTTCAAATTCCGTCAGCCTTCATACAGCTCGTTGTGTATATTTTGCCAATGTTCACTCCCGCCTGAGATATGGCATAATATTTTGGGGAAACACATCTTATAGCGCACAGACTTTCAGATTACAAAAAAGAATTGTACGAATAATAAGCAAATCCAACCCACGTGATTCTTGTAAGTCACTCTTTATTAATCTAGGAATTTTACCATTACCTTGTCTCCTGATTTACGAATCAGTAGTTTTTGTCAAAAATGACTTACTTAAGGGCGGGAATATATTTTCAGCAAACGCCGATGTCTATAACACACGACGTAGTAATCATATTCACCAGGTGGCAGTATCAACAGCTCACTACAAAAAATTCACATACAATTCATGTACATTACTCTACAACACTTTGCCAGAAGACATTAAACGATTAAATTCAATAGAATAGTTTAAGTCCCAAGTAAAATCTTTTCTGCTGCATAACTGTATCTATACAATTCGAGACTATACCGAGCATCAAAAAGGAAAGTAGAATTAATTTTAACAATGATAGTTAATGTAATTATTTATCATTTGGACTGTATAATTCTAATGAACCAGTAACAATTATTGTACCACAGTTTCTGGGTTGATGGCCCCCATCTCGATCAGGTTTTTCGTCCAGTTTCCCTGATCCTTGAGCAAATGCTGAGATGGTCCCTTGTTTTGCTTCTGGACATAAATGTAACTTCATTATTTGTGCACGTCTTCTGAATTTCAGTGGGAAATATAGTTATTCAAATTATCGTTTTTATATTATCGCGGCAAAAAGTATTATTCTTTCATGAAGAACGTGAGGGTTCAGGGCAGGAATTTATAGCTAATTTACCTTTGAAAATATATTTTATTATATAGGAGCGAATATTTTGTCAACAAAACTCGAAAAAAACCGCTCTTTTCTGTATTCAAAATTCGACTAGAATATGGTTTAGGATAGAGACCACAGAATTATGAAAACGTGCACAAAATTCACTTCTCCCCATAGCTCGTCACACGCATTTTTAACTGTTTTTGACGTAAGTAAATAAATAAATAAATAGTGTAATTAGTACCATATTTAGGAAAAGTGTGAAGAAAAAATTTAGAGCCGTTTTTGAGAAAATGGTTTTGGAGTGTTTCTTAAAATGATTTTTGAGCTCGTTTTCACAGAAAACTATTGAGTTTGCGTGAAAACGTTAGACGACATAATTTAAAGAACATGTACTCTTAAACGCAATAATATGAACAAATCTCTGCTAATGTAAATATTAAGAACGTGAGAGGCTACTCAAAAAATGACATTTGTATAATTTTTGAAAAAAAAAACAAAAGAGCAAGGAGTCCTTTATAGAGTATATTTAGCTCTATCTATTCCACAAGTTTAAAGAAAATACTTGATGCCGAAAATCCTATTTTTGTTATTTTTTAAAATTGTACGTATTGCACGCAATGCTGCGCGAAAACTACTATAATTTAAAAGAATGTATTACATGCCCAAAACAGAAGTGTGATGTTGATCGTCGAAGTCACAAAAAACTTTTAAAAATGTTCATAAAACCTTCATATAGAAACTGAAATGCGTATCATCTAATTACAGTACAGATCAGAGCACTCAGTAATATCTTTCGTTTCTCCCGTGCGATCGAGAGTTTATGTGAGAAGAGAAGAACTAATGGTGCTACCAAACTTTCTATTACACTACTACGTATACCAGCAAAAGTGTCTTCAACCTGCAAGTTGTTTTCCGCTCCGCGACCCGAACTCAGATCGTCAGAGTCAATGTGCCGGTACTCATATCACTACGACACAAAAGCGCCGTATGGGACGAACTCGGGCAGTGGCATAAAAAGGTAAATGCCAAATTCATGTAAAAAAAATAATTTGGGACAAGGTATAAAAAATTCCAGCATAGATATATTTTTTGCTTTCTCATTGAAATTAAAATTCAACTTGTTGCGCTACCAAAGCACATACTTTAGAGCATTGTTTCTAAATGCTCCGCAATTTTATACTTCTACATTAACCAGCAAAAGGCTTTTCAACGCCACACAAGCGTTGTACGGCGAGGAAGCGAACAGAGGCATAAAATGGTAAATGCGTGGTAGGAAAATTGATATGATGGTACCTACGTTTTACAAATCCTAGAAGTCATGTGAAGAACTGTTAAAAAATTGAAAATACGAAAATCACAGACACTTCCAGTTTATTTATCGTAATTAATAATATTTGTCATTAGAACAGCTTCAAATGGTTTTCAATAAATTTCCTTGAATTCTCAACTATTTCCAGCGACCACAGAAAATTATGACAAATAATACTTCCCGTCTAGACTCGAACCGGCGAAGCTTCTCTCCGAAAAGCTGTCCGTGCTCGCCATTTAGCGACCGCGCCACCCTGGCAATACATGACATTTACACTTATATAATAATACGTGTGTGGTGGTTTCATTTCTATCATTAGGAAGCCGAAAAAATCAAGAGAATGTGAAACAAAATGTCCTTTGGGTGACCAAAGAAGGTATCTGAGAAGATAATAATTCATAACCGAAAATCTAGTTCAGACTAAAGAGATCAGAAAACTTCAGTTCTGCGAGAACTTCTGTGACATTCTATAGCACCACTAGTCTATTTACTTATTCTCAAACGCTCTTACATGCGAAGAGAGACTGAAATTAAAATATTTCGTCCAGATTTTCGGAAAATAATATTTTTTGAAATTGCATACATTTCTGACACTAAATAAGCAAAAAATTAGTTCATTTTTTCAAAAAATTGTACATAACCTTTTTAAATAGCTATTTTTTACAACAGACCTTGTCTAAAGCTAAATTGATATCTTCAATTTTGTAGTTTTGAATTGTTCACGTTCTTTTGGCACTTTCGAAACAATGGAGCTATATCAAAAAATTAGACTAGCGTCATAATTTTTACCGCCCCTTATTACATATAAGATGAAAATTTAACGAAAAAAATTTAGAACAGTTTTTAAGAATTTTTTTTCGTAAATTTCAAGTGTAAATTCAAGTGTACTAGTTTTTTTCAGAAAATTGTACATGACCTTTTTTAAAGAGCTAATTTTGTACAACAGACTTTGTCTGACGCAAAAATCTCCATCTACAATTTTGTAGATTTAATAATATTTTCTGGCAATTTTCGAAAAACCGAGCGATATCCGAAAGTAGGACTAGCACCATACTTTTTACCGTCAGGTATTCCAAAAGTGAAGAAATTTTAAAGAAAAAAATTGGAGCGGTTTTTGAGAAACAAAATTTTGATAAATTTCAAGCGCAAATTACGAAAAAACTACACGTTTTTTTCAAACAATTGTACATGACCTTTTTTAAAGAGATGATATTTTTGCACTGATTTTGTTTGATGCAAAAATCTCTATCTTCAATCTTGTAGTTTTCAAATGTTAACATTTTCGAAACAATTTTCGAAAATACAGTATTTTCGGAAAATGAGTAACACCAGTAATTTACTGTACTTTGATACATACGCGGTGAAAATTTGAAGAAAAATTGGAGCTGTTTTTGAGATAAAAATGTTTTAAAAAATTAAAAATTGCTTGTACCTGTATTTCATGCAAAATTATACTGATTTTTCTGACTATGCCCCTCAAAGCCAGTTTTCACGCTGGAATAATATGTCACGGTATTTTGCGACATTCCCCGTCGTACCACCAGGTATCGCCTGATCGCGACCGTATCAAGCAGTGTTTGGGATCATGCGATTTCTAGTGGTACGACGGAGAAAGATGCGAAATGTGTGATATTCCATCGTAGCCGTAGGGGCTTGAGGGGCAGAGTTAGAAAAATCGCACTACATGCGAAAACTATTCATATTTTCAAAAATTATACATGTCCTTATTTCAAGATTTCATTAAGGGAAAATCTCTATCTTTAATATTGTACCTGTTGCAATTTTCGAAAAATCAGTGATGTCAACGAAAATGAGACCTGCAATATTCCCCACGCTACTTCATTATACATTCTCTTCTACCCTCTTCATTACACTATCGAGGACAAAGTTTAATCAAAAACTTTCCGGCGATTTTTAAGAAAATTGTTTAAATGTTATTGAGTCTTTATGTAAAGTACTCTCAATATTAAAATGTCTGTTTCGCAATGCCTCGAGTTCTTCAGAGCGATGGGAGAATATCAATTTTGGAGAAAATCAGTTAGACGGTTTAGGCGCTAGCGTTGACCGTAGACTGACAGACGTTTTGCAATAAATCGAATTTTCGGTATCAAGGACCCACAAAACATTGATTCTGAAAACACATCCAGTGAGTTAGAGGAAGTAAGTTTTTATGTACAAGGACATGAATTACCCACTTTTTTCGTTATCAAGGTCTGACAATAAGAGTTTTCTGTGGAAAATTTGCAGTTTTTCGGCACACGATTACAATAATTTCTCTTCTTATGAAGTAAGAATGAGAAAGTAAAAAACTAACAAAGGGGAATTGGCAGATAATGTTGACTTTCATTGTTGTTCTGTTTCTTTGAAAAGCGATTTGATTTTTGGTCTTGCAAATACCTTCAAATAATCCTGTGCACCAAGAAGCATTAAATGTGCGAATTCGCGAGTATATAAAGCAAACTTTTTAGTGTACAATCCTGAAATTCTTCTAAATCAACCGAGTAATTATTTTTACTTTCTGGCTAAGGAATAGAGAGAAAGTTATGTAATGCTACGCGAATAAACGGCGAATTTTCGGCAGAAAAACTCGTATTACAGGGCCCTGGTAACGAAAATGTGGGTAAATACAGCTGCTAAATTTAGAGAAAAAATCCTCTACCACATGGTGTAGCCATAATCCATGTTTTGTGGGTCCTTGATACCGAAAAATCGAATGTAGACAAAACGTCTGTCTGTCCGTCCGTCTGTGAACAACGCTAGCGGCTAAACCGTTCACCCTATTTTCTCCAAAATTGATATTCTGCAATCGATATGGCTGATGTCGCGGCCCTTTGAATTTGAAAACGATATTTTAATTTTTGGGGGTACTTTACAGGAACCCCCTGGGACATTTTCCAAATATTAAAACTAGTGGTGCTACAACAGCACATACTTTCCCGTATTATTGGAAGCAGCTACGTAGGCTTGAAATATTGCACTTTCTACCCAACAGCTATTATTTGAAAACGTCCAATTCAACCAAGAAGCGATCAACCACAGTGGAAGATATATAGGTGTGTTAACTAGCCGCCTTTGGGGCAAATTTTCTGAAACCAGTTTGAGGCTAGTTCCTCGCTTGTCCGTACGGTGCGCAAGATCGGTCTGGGTTGCGGTGTAAGATATACATCTTAAACTGTGGCTGTTACACAATACACGACCAATCACGACCTTGCCCAAATGAGACCCAAAGATCGCAGCACTTATATGCGAGAACTAGCCTCACATAAGCTTCAGTTTTAGACTGGGAATGAACACACCTATATATCTTACACAGTGCGAACAACTCACTGTTTCCATCGCAGTGTTGTCAAAACTATGTGAATTCCACAACGGCATCAAAATATAATACAAAAGTTTTGTAAACTTGTATTGGAAAAAGAAGACTGATACCATATATCTCTACCAAGACACAACAATGACACGCAATTCACAGAAATTCGAGAAGGCGAAACGGAATTGAATTGTTGCGTTCCCTGCAGTGTCAATACTCCCTTTATGAGCTAGCAATTTCAATTTCCAATATTTGAAAAGAAATATTCTTTAAAGATTAATGTGTAAATGTATAACAAAAGGTCGAATGTAAAAAACGCACAAAGAAATAATATACAAAATTGCAAATTATAATTTACGACGCATCCAGCTGTCCGAAGCGCTGTAAATTTACAGCGGGCTCTAATGTTTGTCACAAGATTATAGAAAAACTACTCATATTTTGAAAAAATTAAACATGACCTTATTTGAAGATGTAGTTTTGATAAATACATTTAATTGAGAAAAAATTGTATTTTTAAAATTGTAGTTATAAGAAAACGACGAAAACGAAGAGCAGTCAGTTCCGAGCGGGCTATTATGTTTGTCAGGAAATTATAAAAAAACTACTCATATTTTCAAAAAAAATCAACATGACCTTATTTGAAGATCTGTTTTTGATGAACATATTTCATTAAGAAAAACAATCGTATCTTCACAATTGTAGTTGTAGAAAGACGACGAAAATTTTTTAATTTTTTAAAATTTTTGTATAATCAGGCATGTCAACGAACATGCACTATTCTCTTAAGCTTCCTTTAATCTGTCTCAGTTCTCAATTTCATCAAAAAATGTTGAGCAGTGTGTAAGAAAAAATGGTTTAAAGAAAATAAAAAATTGTTTATGTTTGACACAATTTTTGGAAAAAAATACTAATGTTTTTGAAAAATTGAACATAACCTTTTTTGATGACCTATTTTCTATGAACACATTTCATTAAGAACAAAAATTGTATCTTCATAATTGTAGTTGTAGAAAATGTTGCATTTTTTCAGTTTTCAAAAAATCAGTTTTCAACCATCATGAGACCTATTTAAATTACCTTCAGACTATATCCAACAACAAAATTTAGTCAAAATTGTTGGCGCCAATTTTTGAAAGTTTTGAAAATGTCCCAGGGGCTTCATATAAAGTACCCTCCAAAATTAAAATATCGGTTTCAAATGCAAGGGGCCGCGAGATTATTCAGATCGATCGGAGAGTATCACTTCGGAAAAATTCGGCTGAACGGTTTAGTCGCTAGCGTAGTTCACAGACAGACGGATAGACGTTATGCTTTCAATTAGTTTTTCGGTATCAAGGACCCACAAAATAGGGATTCTGGCTGCTTCACGTTTTAGGAGATTTTTTCTTAATTTAGCAACTGGATTTATCCACTTTTTCGTCACCAGGGCCCTGTAATAAGAGTGTTTCTGCCGAAAATCCGCCGTTTTTTCGCGCAGCATTACATAATTTTCCCTGTATTATACGTACGTACGTATAGTATACGGCAAAGTAAAAATGACTCCAGCATCACCAGCTTACTCTACTGATCGTTTTGAGGATTCATTGGAAAATGTGTTGAAAACAATATATCGAATATTTTTTAGAAATATTTGATTATGTCACATTTTATTTTGTGGCTTTACACCCTTCGTAAGATCAGCCGCAACTCTACAAAATGTTGGTTCAAGGGACTGGTGACTGTTACACGACTCGTACACCCCTGTATCAATATGTTTGAAAGCAACATTCTCTACTGTTTCTAGATGATGTAGCAGTAGTTTCTACTATTTTCCATATTGCTTTCATTTTGGTTATTAGGGTTCAAAATATTCTGGCCAGTTTTCAAGGTTTCTGTTTGTGCCTTTATTTGGCGGCGACGATGCGCGACGAGGCGTGTGGGGACGAATGTCGAGTGGCGCGTGAGGGATGGAAGTGACGTGGAACACATGGCGGGGTGCAAGCGGTCACTTTTCGGCGACGCACGGTGGTCTGAACGGGGTCGATACGCGCGCATAGGATATTAAGTTAAATAACTATTTAATTAGCGACTTTAAAACGGTTTTGGGGGTGCGAAACTAAAGACGCATGTTCTAGGAACAAAATAATAATACCCCATTTAATTATTATTGTTTATTTATTTATTTATATTACTAACAATTCTGGTCTGTATCTTATATTAATAAAGGTGAATAAAAGCTTTATTTACTCGTTCCTGAACAAAGCAAAGGATCGTATAAGCACCTTGTCAGGTTACTAGGTTAACTAGTGGTGCTACAACAGCACATACTTTCTCGCATCATTTTATTTTTTTATTTTTTTTCGAAAATTCAGCAAGCTCAACGAAAGTGAGGTCTGTGCCATTTTTTGTAGAATTACTATCATTGAAAAGAAACTTAAAAACAAAATTTTGAGCGGTTTTTGAGAATATTGTTTAATAAATTGCATAAATTTTAAGCGCAAATTGAGCAAAACTTACTTTAAAAAAGTGCATGACCTATTTTAAAGAGCTGATTTCTTAGAAAAGACTTTGTTTAAGGGAAATGTATTCATCTTCAATTCAGAATTTTTTAAATGTTAAAATTTTGATATTTTCGACAACACAGAGTTCGCCGAAAAAGAGTCTAGCCCCCAAGGCTATATAGGTAGATGGTTCACTAATGCATGTCAATATTTTGAAAAAATACCCACTGCCCATTACCCATTACTACCCAGAATGATTCTGTTTGCATAGCGCTCGCCCATTGTTGCGTGTTCGTGCCGGCACAGGAGCCATTGCAGACCTCTGGTAGCAACGTTTTTTTAGTACTTTTAGTGGTATTCAATTGTTATGTTGCTAAATTATACTACTAGAGCGCTCCTAAAGCGCCAAACGGCTCCTAAAGCGCAAGTGTGATTAGTTGTATTTTTGTAAATACCAATCAAACATGCCGCGTTCTTTCCAACTCGCCATTGAAAATATAAACGCTTGCCGTATTGAAATTGGCCATTGGGGGCGGATGATTCAAACAAAACACTATTTATACACCTCCACTTAATGAAATATATTAAGTTCACGGAGTGATTGTTAGTTGTTATTTCTTATTGCTCCTGAACATCACTTAGCTCATGGAAATGGATTTTTTCTCGCCCACAACATGTACACTTTAAACGTTCTAAAAATAGAAAGAGGCCACTCGGGGCAGATGATGGATACGAAACACTACTTAGAAATGTTTATTCAATAACATATTTTAATTTCACGCAAGTGTGATTAGTTGTATTTTTGTAAATACCAATCAAAAATGGCGCGTTCTTTCCTACTCGCCATTGAGAATATAAACGCTTGCCGTATTGAAATAGGCCATGGGGGGCGGATGATTCAAACAAAAGACTATTTATCCACCTCCACTTAATGAAGTATATTAATTTCACGGAGTGATTGTTAGTTGTTAGTAGGTATTGCTTCCGATTATCACGTAGCTCACGGAAATGGCAGGTTCTTTCTGTTTCTTTCACCGTGTTTACTTGGAGCGATCGCCTTTGGAAATATTCGGTCCGAGGCGGATGTTGTCAACGAAGAATTGTTAAAAAATGTTTATTTAATAAAAAGCATTGATTTTACAGATGTATGATTATTTGTTTTTTAATTTTATTGCTTGTTAAAAATTACTTAATGCAAGTTTCAATTCTGCAAATCGCCATTTTATATCTATGAATTTTCTGATAAACAATTGAATATGACATAAAGAATCATAAATATCATTTATAATAATATTAAAAGTTATATGCAATGAATTATAATTGCAAATGTTAAGCAGATAACACGTTTTCTACGAATAAACCTGCTAGGTGTTGAGTCGCCTGGTAAGGTACTCTCTTTTCAAACGATCTTTGTAACTTTAAACGGTCACCATTTTCAAAGGGGCGGGCAGGGGCGGCTGATCTCAACGGGAAAACGATTAATAATGTTCATTTTATAACATATATCAATATTGAGGTTGTGTTTTTTGGTGTTTTTTTGTAATCTCTATTGAAAGTTTACGTAGTTTAAACAATATTAAGTTTTTGCATACTTTCATTCAATATGGCGTAATTACGTGAAAAAGAAAAATAAGTGACATTTCAAAACGTGTAATGTATTTAGAAAGGTGTTTGTAATCACATATAATTTATGGAATTTGAAAAGTTAATTAGGAAAGAAGTCATTGGCAATGAAATGTGGGAATATTTTCACTGCAAAAGTGAATGAATTTTTCCTCGGCTGAGTCGCTGGACTTTTAGGATGTCTTATGGATGCAGTAATTGTTATAAAGTAATAATTCTTTTATTTTCTAGTAATTTGAAGTATTTGGAATTCATATCGATCAATAAAAAATTGTTTTTCACAAATTTTCTTTTTTTGCTTATGCGCGCGTTTCGGCCCTGTTCAGACCACCGTGCGACGTGTAGACAGAGGAGGGCAATCGGACGTGTGTCGAGGGCCACGCGACGACGAACTATGGGCGAAGTGCGAGTGATGAGGGTCCAACGGCTAGGGGCAACGGGCAAGAAACAAAAGACGAGAGAGTGGCGAGTAGCGTGGGTTGTGGGACGAGGGGCTCAGGGCGATGAGTGAGTGGCGGAGGCTAGGGTTGAAGGGCTTGTAGCGTAGGGCGAGTGATGAGGCGCGAAGTGCGAGTGGCGAGGGACGAAGGGGCGATGGGCGAGGGGCAAAAGGCGAAGTGTCCGGGGCGGAGGGCGGTGGCAGGGACAAGGTGAGGGTGAAGGGCGTGGTACGAGGGCTACAGTGCGAGTGGTGAGTGGAGGTGGAACCTGCTCTGTAAGGTGAAGAGCGAAATGAGAGGGCGGGTTGAAGGACGAATTGCAAATGGCGAGTAGAGGGGGCGTGGGGCTAGGGGCAGCGGGCGTGGGCGATAGGCAAGAAGCTAGTGGCGAGGGGTGAGGGCCGAAGTATGAGTAATAAGGTGCCAAGTGACGAAGAGCGTGAGGCGAGAGGGTAGTGGCGAGGGGCGGAGGGCAATGTGCGAATGACGACGAGCGAAGTGTGGGTGGCGAGGAGCGAGAAGCGAGTGGCGTTTGGCGAGGAGTGGAAGGTGAAAAGTAAGTGGTGAAGGGCGCGTGGCGAGGGGCGAGGGGCGAGGGGCGAGGGGCGGAGGGCGAAGTACGAGGGACGTGAGGGTGGGAGTGAGGGACGAAGAGTAAAGTGCGAGGGGAGAGGTTTGAAGTGCGTCCGGCGAGTGGCGGGGGCGAGGGGCGAGGGGCAAAGGGTGACGTGCGTGGGGTGAGCGGTGAGCGTCGTGTGGCGAGGGGCGCAAAGCCGAGTGGCGTCTACTTACGCCGTGTGCTGCTGCAGAGGAGGAGCGCGTGCGCGCGTGTGGCTGCGATGTCCTCGCGGCGCGCGGCGTGCGGCGTGCGGCGTGCGCGGGGCCGGGCTGCCTGCACCTCAAAGCAACGCTGTTACTGTTGACAGCAAGCCTCCGTGTCCCAATGTCTTACTTTGTCAGCAGTCGCTTGACCCGATGCGTGAGTGAGGTGGGTGGGGGAGTGTGGTGGGGAGAGGGGGACTCTCGCCTCACCTTCCTTGCGAGTCAACAACATTGCGGGCCTACCGGAAATGGCGTTGGGAGCAGCGTGAAGGAAGCCAACAGGCGATCGGCACGAGCGAACGCTCCATGCCGCGTGGCCGCACGTCTGTCCCGCTCCCCTCCCCTCCCCCTCTCACTCCCGTTCCCGCCCCTCCCCGGCCCTCCCCGCCCGCCCGCTGCGCACGCTTCCCAAGGCGCCAGATTCCGCTAGTCATGTAGCTGAATCTGAACTCCGCACGACACCCAAGTTTTACATTCATTTTCGTTTACTTTCTCGAGCTCCGTGAGGATAAGTATTTCCATGTACGTAATGCATAAAGGAACGCATGAAATAGTATGTGTTTTGGAATATATTCCTTTACTTAAGAGTCGGTGTAGTCTTTGTTACAAAATAACAATTTTTGGGAATGGAAAATATGGAAGAATATTAAAGATGAAAAATGATCTCTAAATGATATTTAAGTAGCTGTAATTTCATGTTCATGAGACTCGATATTCTAACAGGAAAATCGGTAATAACTTTAAAGATTTGGCAAATCTTCGCTGGAATCAATTACAAAAACTGATAAAGGAAAGGAAATATAGAAGGGTTCAAAAAAATATATAGTACAAAAAATTTAATAAATGGTCAAATTTGAAAAGCGTTTTATTAAAATCAAAAAACTGGTGGGGCTACAAAGCACGTACTTCCTAGCATAATCTGCAACGGATACCCAGTATGATGATACAACAAGAATCTGAAAGTGTCCAAACAGCAAATTTTTTTTTCTCCGAAAATAAAACTCAGACAATTGTCGTTAATGCTCCAGGCACGTTTCCATTACACCACAAAAAGGAAGGTAACGCAGTATTTCTGAAGCATAAAAAAGATGATCATTTGCATGTGCAATTTTCGTAAATTCTGATGTAATATTTTGCATCCTTTCAAAAACAGATAATAATAATAATAATAATAATAATAATAATAATAATAATAATAATAAAATTGCCTTATTTGGAACAGCCCACATTTTGCGCAAAGTATTGAAAAGGCACCGACAGTCCCTAGATCTACTCCTTAGGTAGCTGGTTGCAACCTGGAGTAGATTTTATATTCAGCCGACACATAACATCTTTAGTCGTGATTTAGAGGAATAATAATAATAATAATAATAATAATAATAATAATAATAATAATAATAATAATAATAATAATAGGAAAATAATCTCTATCATCAATATTGTAGTTTTGCAATGATGATTTTCTGTCTGCTATTTTCGAAAATACAAAAAGTTCTCCAAAAATAGAACCTACGCAGATTGTTTAAGGGTTCTATGCTCTGTCTGTGAAAAAATGAAAAGAAAATTGAAGAGGAGAGAAAAGTGAAAAATAATTTAGGACCTATTTTTGAGAGAAAAAGTATAAATTTCATTAATATTAAGCAGAACTTAGGCAAAAGTTCGCAGCATTGCAAAACTTTCCCTACTCTACGTATATTACTACGTATACGTATGCATACGGGAAAGTAAATAAATGGTGCTACACAATGGCACAGCCTTTCTTGTTTTAGTTTTCTATTTCCTTTCGTCCCTGCTAGCTATTCGGACTTGCCTCATACTCACGCCAGTGCCCATCCATCATCGCCCAAAGTATATTTTTTCACATTTTCTTAATTTTGCAGTTTCTTAGTAGTAGAACGGAAATATTATTTTAATAGTGTTACAGAACAGTGAAACATCGTCCTAAATGGTAATTTTGTTTGAAAAATTTAGATCCGTTTTTAAGAGAATGGTGGCCTACATGAAAATGCAGAAATTCTTCAACAACCAACACCTGTTCCGAAGATTGAAGAGGACCAAACCATTTGAACTTGTGTAGTGTTATCATAGTAGGACATTGTGCAAGTGATAGTGTCTAGTTTCAATATCCGAACTAACTAAAGGATGTTATTAGACTGAATTTATCTGATATGATTATCAAAGAAAAGTAGATGGTCGGTCTTTCCTGACCAGTTTTCACATGTAAACACAATGGTGTTAATAAATAAATTTTAAAAAATTCTTAATTTTTCGCTTTCCTAATAGTAGAACAGAAATATTATTTTAAGAACACTAAAGAACAGTAAAACCTCATCCTACATGGCAATTTTCATTGAAAAATTTTGAGCCTTTTTTACGAAAACGGCGTTTCAGCCCTACCGTAAATTCGAAATTTGAAGCTCTTTTTTGCAGAACATATTTTAGTTTTAGAAAGACTTAATTTGAAGAATTTTAGAATTTTTTCAATTTTTTGAAGATGAGCATTTTGAAAAAAACTCAAAATCAAAATTTTAAATTCAAATTTGAAAAACTATTTGAACGCAGCCCCTATTGAGTTGTATACCATATAAAAGGCCATAAAGAAAGGTGCAAAATTACACATGTTCCAGCTCTCTATCTTAATTTGGTGAGGTTCTACATCAATTTAAAACTTTTCGGGAACCCAATTTTGCAAACTTTTACATGGCTGTATTTCACAAACGAGTGGAAATATTTTACTCAAAACTTGTAGTTTTCTTATTCTTCAATCATACCACTAATGGGTCTAATTTCATCTGAATCTGAGATGGTGATGTAAAATGACTGTGTTGATTTAATATGGAATGACCCTTATACGAAAATCCATTGTCCAATTAAAAGTAAAAATCAAAAAAGATTTCTTTTTCATGGCATTACGTAGCAAGTTGGAATGCGAATGGTAATTTTGAAGAAATGCGCCGGGCCTTCCAGACGAATGTATTGTGGTTATTAAACGTGAACTTAACGTCTGCTGCCGGCATCATTCCATTCACAAAGCTTTAGTGACACTTGCTCTAGGCAAAAGTAACTAAGACCTTCCAGGAGAGGGAATGGGAGACTTCGGGAAAACCGGCAAGAAGAATGCTGCAGCGGGAAAGGCACTATAGGGAAAGGGTGGGCTGGTCGCCCTCGTCATGTTTTGGAATTTTCTCGGAGTTCTTAATATATTTTCCGTTGTTTCCACATTTTCCACTCCATAGTGGCCGTTTGCTAAGTATAAGCGTCTCCGTTACTGAAAAGTACATTCTTCCCTCTAGGAAGAAACTATTATCATTGTCATCATGTGAAATAAGTTATTTGACGTTTTTCACCGGAGGCCGTCGAGATACGATCCGAGTACGTGTGCTAGCGTCGCATCAAGCCAGCTCGAACCCGTTTCCCCATGAAAATACGTGGCAATTAATTCCAAATTGTTATAATTAATGATCAATAAATCATTTGAGGGTTTCCGTCGAGCTAGGACCCAAATGGAACTTATGTGTGTGCTGGCGTCGAGTCAAGCAAGCTCACATTTGTTTTCTCCCCGAAAATAGTGCCAATTAATTCGAAATCGCGGCAATAAACTAGCAATTAATTGGCAATAAATATTTGAGAGTTTCCGTGGAGCTACGGTCCAAATTTAACTTATGTGTGTGTTGGCGTCGCGTGAAGCCAGCTCAGACCCGTTTTTCCCACAAAATACATACCAATTAATTCAAAATTTTGACAATTAATTAGCAATAACTCATTTGACATGTTTCACTCGGGAGTGCTGACATAGCTGTTCCAGCTTTATACATTTGGATTTCTAAACAATAGTCCTGAGCAATCCTACAAGTTTATTTTTTGGTTACTGCACCAATATTAACTTGCACGGCTTGAGATGCAACAGTTTTCTCAACACACCCCAAACACTCGCATATGAGGCACCCAGCTGTTGAGAGGCGCACCGATTTGATTTCTAGGACTGGTGACTTGTTGACATTGCTTTGGCTCACTTGCCCTACAACGCCGTCAGACGCACGGGGACGACCTGTGGATTTGCTAAGTCATCAGTTTTTATTACAACACTTACGCCACTGATAAAGAGTAGGCCTAATGGGAGAATCTTTACCATAATCTGTACGAAAATTACGTGGCTCAGTTGACGCAGACTTCGACTTTCAGACCAAAACATACAGCGAGCACCCTCGAGCAAAATTCTTCTCAACTTCTCGAAATCCCCGGCAGGGGCAATACCAACGTGCTGTATAGGAAGTCAAAAATTTAAAAAGAATATTGACGAATAGTGTAGAGTATTGTGACTGATTTTCTGTAAAGATAATTTAATTTTCAAGGAGCATTCTGCTTTGATAAGTGTTTTCCTTATTCGGCAGTAGTCCGTTAGCTCGGATATCTCGTAAGTGGATTTTGAACCAAACCAAAAACCGGTGAGAGCAAAAAAATCAGTGTTGGTGTAGTTTATTAGAATGATGGTTGTCACTGTTTGTTGGGAAAGGACAATGCAAAATACTGAGAGCTGAGTATTTATTACGATGTATGTGCCTCCATCTGTTGTTTGTTTTAAACTCAGTGAAATATTTATAATTTTTTCATGTGTCGGAAATCAAAATAATTCAGTGTCGGAAATCAAAAATTTAAAACGAGTATTGTTGTATAATGTATTGTATTGTGCTTGATGTTGCGTAAAGATAATTTAATTTTCAAGGAGCATTCAGCCTTGATAAGTGTTTTTCTTATTAGGAGGTAGTGCGTTAGTCCGGGTTACTCATAAGTGGTTTTGCTGAGTTTTCCAACAAAGAATCATTGTTGGTGTAGTTTAATAGAGCAATGTTTGATTCCGCTTGTTGGGAAAGTACAATGCGAAATATTGAGTAGTTTATTGTTTATTAGGTTTTATGTGCCTGCATCCGAGGGTTTTTCAATTCTCAATGTAATGAATTATAATTATTTTATGGATAGTATCGGAAGGCATCAGCAGCAGCAGCATGGATTACGCTGATTTAGTCTGTTCCGCCAAAGTTGTCTAGAGAAGACTACCTCTTCTTTGCTCTTCCAAATTCTCTTTTTCCTTTTGGTAAATAATAATAGGCCTGCTTGTGCAATCTTTCATTATTCATTCTTTGTAAATGCTCTATCCATTTTTTTCTATGTTTTTTTTCTTTTCTTGTAGGGGGGTGATTCACAATTTTTCTCTTATATCCTCGTTTTTGATATGATCTATTAATGTGCATCCTTTCACATACCTCAGAAATCTCATTTTTTCTGCGGTAATTCTCCTGTTTTCTCTAGATGTTGTTTCCCATGTTTCGGATCCATACAGGGTATGGCCATATAGGTATGGCCACTGTTTTATTAAGCTTGAGTTTCGTTTCATTGCGTGCTTTCTTTCCCAGTGTTCGATTGATAGTGCTGCAGATAGTCTGAAATTTAGATATTTTTTGTTGCATCCTAAATACTTGTACGATAGTGATGTTGTTTATTACTCAAAGGGTTAGACAATGGTGTCCACTATCACCTACTCAATATAGGTACTCAACAATGTAGGTGATAGTGGACAACATTGTCTTATTTTAAAATTCTCGTAATACAAAGAGAATTTGTATTCGGAAGACTTACATATATGAGAGTTTCATCATACATAGTTTTTATTACCTCTATTAGTTTTCTGGGTATTACTTTCTTTTCCATGCTTGTCCAGAGTGAATGCCTCATAACTCTGTCAAATGCCTTTTCTAAGTCTATGAATTAAAGGTATATTTCTAGATTAATTTCTCGGCGATTCTCAATAATTTGTTGGAGGATGAATACTCCATCTACACAGGACCTTCCCTTCCTGAAACCATTCTGTTCTTCTAGAAGTATATGTTCGACAATTGTTTGGACTCTTTTGGTTATTATTTTTGCGTATATTTCGTAGCTAGTATTCAACAAGCTAATGCCTCTATAGTTGGAGCAATTATTTCTGTCTCCTTTCTTATAGATAGGGGTAACTTTTCCTTGCTTCCACTCTAGTGGTAGATGATGTTTTGACCAGCATATATTTAAAAGATGCAGAAGTCGAAATTTAGCATGAGTACCCCCATTTTAAACAGCTCTAAATTAATTTTATTCGATCCGCAAGCTTTTCTACGTTTCATTGTTGCAATTGCTACCTCTCGTTCATCTACTGTTAACAGCTCGTTTTCTATTTTCTGGTCTGATGTTTTTTCTGCGTGGGCATTATCTTCATACCATAAGTTGTGGAAATGTTCTTTCCATTTTTCCTCTTTTATATTGGTTGGGATGTACGCTCCCACTTTCTCTTCTTTATTCAGAAGTTTTAAAATGTTGTACGCTGACCAGTGTCTTCCATGTATGTCATGTTCTATTTCTGAGATAATTTTTACCAAGACTATTATTGGGTTTGTCGGACGATCTGTTTTGCTAGATTTCGTGTCCTATTATATTCTACTTTGTCTTCTTCGGACCTACTTTGAAGGAATCGTAAGTAGGTATTCTTCTTCTCTTTTATACTACGTATATTTGTTCTACAGCGCCAAGTAGTGGAGTTACAACAGATTTGACAGCACATAAACCTTCTCGGCGAAAAAACATGTAGAAGTGCGAACTTTCGTGGCGATCGGTCTCACGGAGTGAGAACTCCAAGTGTACTCATACACAAACTTTATATATATACCAGCATCCATTTATATATGTATTATCTATATAAATATATATAAAAGAAAAGAGAAGAAGATAATATGAACAATTTGCCTCTAATGTAAATATTAACGACGTGAGAGACAAACAAAAGGCAAGAGCGATATGGCGTTTATGTCATCTCATAGAGTACATTTCGCACTAATCCTACAAAAAGTTTAAAGAAAACATTTGGAGCCGTCTTTGAGAAAATCTTGTTTATGTTATTTTTTAAAATTACACATATTACTTGCAATATTGCCCGAAAACGACCAAAATTATCAAAATAATGTGCATGACCTTAATGAAAGAACTCCCTAAGGAAAACAAATTTTATTTGAAGGAAAAATGTCTGTCTTCAATTTTGTAGTTTTAGGAAGACACCGAAAAAATTCAAATTTTTGCAATATTCAAAAATTCAGAGTTAACCGTGAAAATCGGTCGCAATATTGCGGGCAATATGTGCAATTTAAAAAAACTACATACACAAAATTTTTCGAAAACGACTCCAAATTTTTTCTCTAAACTTTAGGTGGGGATAATGAAAAGTGTACTCTATCAGTTGGCATAAACGTCAGCTCTTATCGAAATACGAGTCATACGATTATCGAGAACGAACGATACCAAAACTGGCCTGTTATGGGTGTGCGCCGACGGCGTCGAATAAACGCTGGAGGCGCCACCGGAGCTCTCGCCAGCGTTTGGTATAGTTCAAACTCGAGGCAGTCTGGCGGCATGTCTTGTTGAATAAGACACACTATTTTTGCGATTAGCGTGATTTGTACGTTTACCAATGCACAAGCAATCTAGCGGCACCTGTAATATTTGTAGATAGTCTCCGGCTTTTTTTAAATCATTTATTTTCTGTTCAATTACGATATAATTTTTCAGGAGTTTGAAAAGAAGAATTTACAAATAACATTTTGGGAAGATACCAGAGCTTTGAAATTTGGTAAATTATGTTTATACCAATTTTGAAAATGAGTATTGCAAATAAGTCAATACATAAAAAATAACTAATTGAAACGATTAAGGGTAATAATAAGAGTTAGAAAGATAGTTAGAGGTTAAATTTAGAATAAGTGAATTAAAGTGAATAAAGATATGTATATTAAGGGAGGGCGAAAAATGTCTTTGGGAAAGTGTGAACGAATGCGAAGAGCAGAATAATTTTGACCTAGTGTAAAGTGTTGAGATGCAGGGGAAAGGAACAATGTATTAAAGAAATTTTGAGTTTGTTTAATTATAAAGTTTTTAATGGAGCCAATTTGAAGTTCTCTATGGATTTGTTTATTCAAAATGAACCAATCTGCTTTTAGTATTTTTCTTAGGAATTTATTTTGAATAATTTGAATTTTCTTGATGTTTGTAGATGAGGCATTACACCAAATAGGACAAGCGTACGTAAGAGAAGGGCGAATAATAGATTCAAAAATTGAAATTCCACAATCTATACTTAATTTTGAATTGCTGTTACAGATAGGGTATAATTTTGAAATTTTGTGATAGGTTTTGTTAATGATCATTTGAATATGTGATTTCCAAGTGAGACGTTGGTCTAAATGTAATCCTTAATATTTAACGGGTATATTATTGTCAAGCCAAGGAATATTTATATTGTTGATAATTAGGGAAGGAGATTTAGTTAGTCTACAAAGAGTAAAAATTTTTGCTTGAGTTTTAGTCGGATTTATCAGTATTCTCCAGAGTTGAGTCCATTTTATATATTTTTGAATAGAATGTTGTAGTGTATTCCGTGCAATTTTGATATTATTATGAGTAGCAAAAAATGCCGTGTCATCAGCGTAGAGCGCTATTGTAGTAAAAGGTAAGTACGGAATATCTGACATGTAAATATTAAAAAGTAAAGGAGAAAGAGTAGAAGCTTGAGGAATTCCTGATTGAATTGATTGTGTACTGGATAGAGAGGAGTTAATTTTAACTACGAAATGATGATCAAAGAGAAAATGTTTAATAATTTTGAATAAACATATTGGAATACCTATATCGTATAATTTAAATAAAAGACCTACATGCCAAAATGCTTGAGCTATATCTAAGAAAAGGCCGATGGTGTGTTGTTTGTTATGAAAATTACCTGCTATTAATTCTGTAACACGTAAAAGTTGATGTGTGGTGGAGTAGTTTGAGCGGAAACCAAATTGATAATTAGGTAATACTTGAATTAAAAATATATAATTAAGAAAACGAGTTAATAATACTTTTTCGAAATTTTTTGATAATGACGACAAAAGACTGATGGGGCGATAGTACATTGGGTTCTTGGGATCTTTGCCAGCTTTGCAAATAGGACGAACAAGAGCAAAGCTTGAGGGAAGTAAGAAAGACGAAGCATAGGATTGAATATTTTGTTAATTTAGCTACATTTGAAATATTTAATTCTTTTAGCATTTTATTTGAAATTCCGTCATGACCTGGGGCTTTATTTATTTTTAATTTTTGTGTTATATTCAATCAGTACTTCATGAGGAGAAATATACTTAATAGCTGTAGGAACAGCATAAATAGGGGAGGACTTAAAGGTTTCCATTTTTATCATTAAATGTTTGATTAATTACAGGATTTGGTGTAAATGATTTTTCAAAATGATCCGCAATCAGGTTAGTTGGCAACACCTCCAGAAGCGTGATTTGAAATCCAATCATTTCTGTAAATTTTATAACCTTCGATTCCGTTAGAATTCCAATTAAGGAATGTAATGTAATTTAAATTTGTACTGAAATTATTCGCCATGAAGGAGAGATGGGAGGATAGTTTGAACTAAGGTTTGAATATGAGGTATAATTGAGGAAAGGACTTGTTTAACTATGTTGGAAATTAAACAGGAATAGTTAGAAATGTTTGTTTGTTGTTTTGTAGCATTTGAATAAAATTTACGTGTTGTATGAGAAGATTATATGTGTATTCCAGTAAGGTTAGAAGGGTCTTGTGTTGTAGTGTTGTTTTGAGCATTGTATAAATGATCAAGGAGTGGAAAATTTTGATCGTTGAAAGATGGAAGGGGGGTAATGAATTGCTTTGCGGGTATTGTACGTGTGTTTGAAGGACGAAAAGGATTTGATTTAAGTAAATATTTATACGTTTTGCAACCTCTGTAGTTCGCAGTATGCTGCCCGTCACAGTTAACACAAACAGGGGGAGTTGATTTAGGAAGTGGGCAATTGGAAAAGTGATGGCTTTCTTTGCATCTAACACAACGAGGAGTTAATCGACAGTTTGCTCAAGTGTGGTTAAACCTCTGGCATCTTTTACAATGCAACGGGATATTATTTTTAGTTTTAGCTTGAATTTTAATTATACTATGAAATAATTTTTCTAGTTTAAAACTTTTTGAAGCTTCAGGATTTTTAATTAATTCAATTGAACAAATTTCTATTGGTTCACGTTGTTTATTATATAAACGATATACTTTTTGTACTGGATAGTTTAATCTTGTCAGTTCATTAAAAATTATTTCATTAGTATAGCAAATTGGAACACCTTTAAATATGACACTAAAAGTTTTAATAGTAGGATCACGGTATGAGAAATATTGAATGTTAGTAGTGTCACAAACGTTTTTGTAGTTTCTGAAATCATCAATAGTTTGAAAGATAATTTTCACATTATTTTTTATTGTTTTTGTTGCAAAGTCATTTTTAACTATATGTTGAAGATCTGTAAGAAAGTTTGTAAAGTTATACACATTGGAAACAAGTATTGGTGGAATGTTAATGGTTTGAGAGTCATCTTGAGGTTCTTGTAAACTAGATAGAGGTGCATATTTATTGCTAAGAGGTATAGGTGGATTAGAAGAATTAGAGGTATTAGAAGCCAGTCTTTTACCTTTAGAATGAGAGATTGATTCACCTTCTCTCTTTCTTGAATCACTTTTGTTCTGAGCATTGTTCTTGAAATTGTTGGCTTCAGCTTGAATGGTAGAATTTGAAGAACAAACATGAGTTGTATTTTGCGGAAGTTGTACAGGTTGCGATTCATTAGTCGAACTGTTAACATGGTTGTGACATGAAGATAAGGTAGTATTATTAATATATAGTGCATGTAGATTTTCAGATGAATTACTTGTATATGTTTGCACGTTTTGTTGGAATAATCGATGAATGGCTTCGTTGGAAACACCTTGGTAATTCAAACAAGGAAATGTTGAATTATCTGGAAATGTTTGTTGAAATGTTTAATTATCTGAATGTAATGTTCGTTGTTGCATGTCTAGTTCGTCTGAATACATAGAAGAATCTTCTTCAATAACAGGAGGTGGAAGATAATCAGAATTTTGCGAAGTTACCGGAACACTCACTGACATGTCGCCCGATGTGTCCAATGTCTGATGTGAAGCACCATCCACATGATGGTAGTGGTCCGAAGCGCCGTAACTTATTATTGTTTCAGATTCTTATAGTTTGTACTTATTTATTCTATAACACGACCCAATAGATGCAAAATAACTTGTAATATCACTAAAATCAGGAGAGCAGTATTTACAATTAGTACAAACTTAGTCAAAGCCACCTGATCTCCCCCTTCGTCTTTTGACATGTATATAATAAAAATGAAATAAAAATAACAATTATGACGTTTATTTATTTCGTCTTTTTACGTAAATATATTTTAAGGCATATTTTACTTTCTAAGATTTTTCTTGAAATGTATTTCTATTTTCTTCTAGTTTCGTTAAAAATGTATGTTTAAATCATTTCCACGTTCACCAATCCCAGCCGTTTGGCACTAAAACTCTATTTTTTATCTAGATCTAGACCGATGATGTCATTTGTTTTTGAATTTGACATTTTGTATCTTTTTATATCACAAGCTCGCTTTCCTCTTAATTCTTTACACAAAGAAAAGAAGCGGATTATTGTAGGTAACCGATGGGTCATGGGTGATCGCTGGGCTCAGATTCGCAATGCAAAAATCACTCGCATCTCAGGGGGCAAGTCGATAACCCCGACTTCCGACGTTGATATCTCACCGTCCCATATGTTCTTCCAGGAAGGTAAAGAAAATGGAAGGAAAATTTTGTTATTTGAAAGAATTACATGTTAGATATCTTTCGTATGCCAGTGAAAGAATTAAAGTCAATTAAGACATTTATTTTTATCAATTTCAGGCTTATACTAAGTTACAGTTTTTTTCTAGGGAGCAAAAATGTTATAAATTTATTAATTTTCTCTCATTTTATATTGTGTGTAAATGTAGTATATTATAATTAATTATGTATTTCGAATTTCTGAAAAATATACACGTGTGTGGCGACAGGGCAAGGAGTTGAATAGGCTGCTTTGCAGTGGGCACCGTTGTTTGGCCGCCAATTGTTTCACCCAATTCAGAGGCCATGCCGGCTTACATCAACTGTTACAATAAATTGTGCCCAGTGACGAAAGGACGTTTTCATGCAGGGAAGAACAATACCCCGCTCAATTTTGTTTCGCATATGCGTTTTTATTATGTAATGATGAAATGAATACCAAATGTTAATTGTGTTTAATAAGCATAACTTACATTCGAATTTGTAAGAAATTTAAATGGCATAACAATAGGTATGAAATGTATTATTTTTCCCTTAACACATATTTTTGTGCTTCCATATGTAATTCTGGAATGTAAAATTTATCATTATTTTCTTTGCTTACTTGAAAATAAACTGCAGGTCCAATTACGTTATTAGAGATTCCAATTTGATTTCAATATTTTGTAAGAATTCACAATGAAAAAACAATTGATGAAAATTATTTTAGTTTTTATTTTTAATCTATTTTATTGACATTGCTAAAATGTTGATTTTAAATTACTTTTTGCACACGTTTTTTGCTTTTAATTATTTCAAAAATTGTATTATTTTCTCTCTAAAATTATTTGCAATTAAACGAGTGATTGTTACTTGTCAACCAATTAATAGATAAATTGAAATTGTATTTAATTGCGATTATAATAAATCAATTACAATTGAATGAAAGAGTATTGCAATCACAAGACCGTAATTCCGTCGAGCTGCCGAGCCGCCCAGCCTCCGCCGAGCGCCCGGCGGCGGCCGCTTCTGCGAAGATCGGCCGATACGACGAGAACCGACGAGAATGGAGCGGTTCCGAAATTTCTGATTCTCAGAGGCGGGATTCAGGGGGGCAAGGGAGGGCAACTGCCCCCCAATCTTCGGACAAATTTTAAAAAAATATATATTTAATTTTATTTCGCGGATCTTCAAATTTATATATAAAAGCTTTACTTGGTTCTGTATTATGAGAAGAAATATAATAATGTTAATAATTATTATATTTATTAACGTATATAATTATAATAATAATTAATCGAACGATAATTTTATTAACCTAAACTAATAACTTACATTAATAAATTGGTGAACTTTAGTTCAGTATTATAAAACGCGCAAGATAATGTTCAGCGTTATTTTGAATATCTCTTATTAATACATCCTCTTCCAATTATATTTTGCTTTGAAACGTTATTTACTTGAAAATTAAACAGTTTCATGCCTAAAATCATGAGTCATAACTAGACCTTGGATTTTAGGACAAGTGTCTATTTAGTTCCGTTAGGATGTGAAAAATAATTGCAGATGTTTTCGAATCATGCGAGAATAGATCTAATGAAAGCGTCTAATACTGCGTAAAATGTTCAAATAGGGCGGTTGATGCCTATTTTAATGTTCTTGCCTAAAACTGCTTCAAACAAGTGATTTTCGAGAAGGATCATATTTTAAATACTAAATTTTGACATTCGTTTTACAGAAACGTAAAACCTTTTCAGAAATGGAAATATTGTGTGGTCGAATACGCAATCGACATCGAACCGAAATCTTTCACCCAAACTACCGAACAAAAGGATCCCTGCAAATCAACATAATTAAGATGTTTCACGCTCGTCTCTGATCAACACGCACTTCTTGGGCAATTGCACCCATTTCTGGTGCGGCTGCGCTGTTGACAGGTTTAGGCTTATTGCCGCAGCGGGTCGTCTGCGAAATCCAGGGGAAGAAAGACAAGGCAGGCAAAAGCCTTGTCGGACAGGCGTAGATTATAAAAACAGGCCAATAGTTAAATGGATCGTGTGGTGCAAGTTTTTTTGGGAAAAATACTTTTTCCTGCATAATAAAAATTACCTAATTTAATCCTTTGGAGCCTTGGATATCAGTTCTAGATGTCAGAAATATAACTTTTTCTTGGCTATTTTGTGTCTGGCTTAGTCATCCTTTAATTTATTTTAAGTGCCTAAAAACGTCGATTTTAATGGCTATTGGTGCCTAATTTCGTAATTTTGTTGCCTACTTTAGGTGTCTAAATCAAATCTTTTTGGTGACCAAAATTCCGTGGTCTAGTCGTAGCACTCAAATTTTATCTCTCAAAAAGAAAGAGTATTTCCCGTTTATTATAGATATAGATAGAGGTAAAGGTGGTGATATGAGCGATTTATATAATATGAGTCCCCTTGGTATCTTTTCATACATATCAAATATTCTAGCAGGAACAATTTTAACAACTACATAGTTTAATAATTATTTTTGCCATCATAGCTCTGTGGTTCAATTGTAAATGAGAGCTGATGTGAAACAGAGGTGTTGGTGTTCTCTCAGTTCTAAAAGCTTTGGAAGATAAGTTTTGTCTTTTAATTTCAGTTTGAGTTTGCCTAGAATGATTCTTAACGAATGAAATACAACATGTTTTAACCCTTTGACTGCCACGTGTGTTGATCTCAAAATTACGCTACCAGGCCACGTCCGTTTTTTCGCTACTCTAAATTTCATAAGTTGAGCATCATAATTATACATGTGGCCTCTCCTTGTGGGACAAATCTAAATCAATTTGATACATATGGCAGTCTTAAAAATTGTTTTTATGCATGAAATCTGATAATTTCGAACTATCAAAGACCGGTTTTAGCTTGCAGAATTTTAATACAGCGATGGTTGTAAAATGAGCCCCGAACTATGGTGCGTATATGAGCCCCAAACTTTAACTGGCATTACAACTTGTGTCCGTACTATTTTTGTTTTAGATGCCACCAAGGATCTAGGGTCAAAACGAAAAGTAACTACTGGAGCTACGTTATGGTACAGACTTTCTAGTTAGTTTCCTAATTTCTTTGGTCGGGGCTAACTTTTCGGTCGTGCCCCATCCTTTTGCCAGCTATTATCTGTAGCCGCCCGAATATTTTTTCACATTTCCTCAATTTTCCGGTTTTCTAATGGCAGAATCGAAATACTACTTTAAGAATGTTATTGAAGACTAAACCTTCATCTTATATGGAAATTTTCATTGAAACATTTTGCGACGTTTTTACGAAAATGGCATTTAAGTGTTACTGTAAATGCGAAATTTGAAGCTCTTTCTCACAGGCAACTATTGCGATTTCGAAAAACTTTATTGGAAGTCGTTTGAATCATTGCCACTCACAAGTGCAATAATGTATACAAATCGCCAAAATGTGCATATTAACTGCGTGAGAGATATTTCAAAAGAATTACATTTGTGTAATATTTGAAGAAACAAAATAATACAGCAAAATCAATTCTCTGTCATCTTAAACAGTGCAATTGCATTATGCATACAAAACGTTTAAAGAAAAAATTTGGAGCCGTTTCTGCGAAAATGATGTTTGAGTGTTTCTGTAAATGCGGAAATTTGAGATCATTTTCACCAAAAAAATGTTGAGTTTTCGAGAAACTTTAAATAACATAATGTAATGCACATGCACTCATAAATGCAATAATATAAACAAATCGCTTTTAATGTAAATATTAACGACGGAAGAGACAAGTAAAAAAATATATTAGTGTAAATTTTGAAAAAAAAACGACAACAAAAGAATAGAGCAAAATAGCGTCTATGTCATTTTATAGAGTATATTAAACATTATACGTCCCAAAAGTTTGAAGAAAAAATCTACAGCCGTTTTAGAGAAAGTCTTTTTGATATTTTTTTTAATATTACACATATTGGACGCAATATTGCGAGAAAACTAATAAAATTTTCAAAAAAATGTCCATGATCTAAACGAAAGAACTAATTATGAAGAAAAATATTATGAAGAAAAATCTCTACCTTAATTTTGTAGTTGTAGGAATACACCAAAAAATATCAGTCTCTTGCAACTATCAAAAATTCAGATTTATCATTGGAAACGGGGCCTATGCCGTCTTTATACATGTATTTCACTCTCTTTTTACAAGAAATTTAAAGAAACTATTTGGAGCCATTTTTGAGAAAATTTTGAACATGTCTCGAGAACTTCACGTAAAGTACCCCCAAAAATTAATGAATGTTTTTCAAAATCGCAGAGCTTCAACTCAGTCTAGATCGACAAGGGTTTATTCAGTTTGGAAAAACTCGTACCCAGAGTTTAGACGCTAGTGTTGTTCACAGACCAGACGGACGGATGGACATTTTGGAGGAAAAAAAACTTCGGCATCAGGGGACACCCAAAATGTGTATTTCCGGCGAAATCTCGAAATCAATTTTCCGCAACATTACATAACATTCTCAATACTATGTATATTACTCTGTATATACGTACGTATACGAGAAAATAACTAGTGCTACAGAATGGCACAGAGTTTCTCCTAATAGTTTTCTAATTTAGTTGGTCTGGGCAAACTTACATTGTCCCACCCTTTCGCCTCCTGTCATCTATCTCGGCCCAAAGTACATTTTTAAAAAACAATTGTCCGATGTTGAAGATGAAGATATATTTGTTTAAAAAAATAATTTAATTCATTTTTTTAAAGTCGAAATAAAAGTGGGGGCTCATATTATTACATTGCACAGTAGATTGCATTTGGATTAAGAATAAGAGTTAATTAATGTAGATTTTTAAATATATATCCTACAGTTATGTATAAACATTTGTCATCATATTAAATAATAAACATTTTCGATATACGATTCACTGAGAAAATGCATCGTTGAATTTACAGTTCGGACTGTTGAAACAACAATGAGGATCGTCACCTCTGTATTCAACTAATCTAATTAATAACATTCAATAATAATTAATAAAATAATTAACAAAATTGAAAACGGTGTATATAATTACAGCACAATTAACTTAAAGCATTAATATGAACGAATATATTCGTGTGTATAATAGCGCCCAAAGTTTGCTCCCCTCCCCCATGAAAGATCCGAAATCCCGCCTCTGTCGATTATTAAGAGAGACCTGCATGAAGATTTCAATAGGCAGATAAGGAGCGCGCGCGACCTTCAAGGCTCCGCGACTGCGAAAGCAAAGCTACCGAGACTGATCGATAATAGAATGCGTTTTGCCCGGCTCTAGTTTCATAACTTTCTTCTGTTACGAAGAAAGTGCGAGAGAGAAAAAATCCTACGCATAGTTTAGGCGTTAGTGTTGTTCACATTCTAAAAACAGCCGGACGGAAGTTTTGAGAAAAAATACTATTAGAAAGTAATAACCATTTTTGGAACCGTTAGGGATATGTAAGTTCATCGCATGCCTTCGGGTTATATTGTATTACAATTTAGCGTTAAAATGCTCATAATTTTACTTAAATTGGTTCATACAGATATATACTAGACAACAGTTGATTTGACATGTCATACGCTTCAGAAATCGAATAACAGAGTTGAAAAATAGTTTAAAAGACGCAGTTAGAGAAAACACAGACAAGTCCTGTCTATTTATCTGCATTGATTCTATTCGTGAGTAGAAGTACTTCAAATGATGTTCAATAGAGTATCTACACTCTTCAGTGTTTTTTTCCTGAAACACCACATTCATCAAATTAAAATTCCCCACGGGAGATCGAACTCGGTACCTTCTTTATTGAAGGTCTCAACCCCAAGGTGCATTAACCAACCGCGCTACGGGACCGACTTGCGGAACAACTGCTAATATTTCAGTCAAATCGATCTTGAATCAGTTCTATCATTAGGAAGAAGGTAATTGTCAACATGCGAAAAACATGTCTTTACAAAAAACATGACCAAGAAAGGCAGCGGTAAACGGTTAACTCCACATAATTTATCGGATGATCGGCATTTGGAAAATAACTACTGCGAGAAAGTATGTGCCATTCTATAGCACCACTAGTTTATTTATATATTTACCTTCCCTTCTTACACACGTGCAGAAAATTTAAAGAAAAAATTTGGAGCGGTTTTTGAGAAAAGTTTTTTTTGTCAATTTGAATCGCAATTTACGCAAAAACTATTCGTTTTTCCCAAAAATGGTACACGACCTTATTTGAAGTGCTAATTTTGTACAACCGACTTTGCCTGAAGCGAAAATCTCTATCTTCAATTTTGGAGTTTTTAAACAGTTTTTTGTAATTTTCGAAAAATAGGGCCTATCAACGAAAATGATGCCTACGTCATTCCCTTCAACGTTCTTCGCACTATTCAACAACAAAATATAATCAAAAAATTTGGAGCCATTTTTTTAAATTTATAAAATCTCAAAATGGGCTTCATGTAAAGTATCCTCAAATACTAAGATATCGGTTTCAAATTCAAGAGGCCTTGAGACGAGTAAAAACCATCGGGGAATATCAATTTTGAAGAAAATCGACCGAACGCTTTAGGCGCTAGCGTTGACCACAGACGGACGGAATGCCGTCAATCGATTTTGAAGCATGAAGAAGCAACAAATCATGGATTTTAACTACACCACCAGATAGAGGATTTTTTTTCTAAATTTAGCAACAGGTTTTATCCACTTTTTTGTCACCAGACCCCTGCTATAAGAGATTTTCTGGCGAAAATTCCCCGTTTTCCGCCGCACGATTTCATAACTTTCTCTTCTTACGAAGTATTCGTAAGGCGAGAAAGTAAAAATTAGAAAATAATTCGTGTAATTTCTTGACCTTGTGATTTTATATACTTCGTATTTAAAAAAAGTCAAGTCAAAAGTCAAAAAGTCTTTATTTTGGCAACAAATATAACATACAACATTACATTTAATATTGTGGGCAAAATCATTAGGGATCTCCTGGAAAAAAAGTGTGGGATCTCCATCATCTTTGTACACAAAAAAAATTATCAGGAGCGAGACGCAACTCGCTCACTCGAATTACCATACAAGAATAACAAAACAAGGATTTCAAACATAGTACTTCTGTGCACTTACAAGATATCAAAAACATTCAGTTCTAAACATATACAACAATACCATCGAACTTGATATCAGAAAAAAATTATGACATTCCTTCTCAAGGGTAAATCAAACAACATTTTGTAATTTATATAAGCTTTTTCAAGAACAAAAGACAAACATGAGATTTCACCTTATTATGACAAGAAAATCGTCAATGTTGTCTTGCAAAAAAAAAACTAGTGGTGCTACAGAATGGCATAGACTTTCCCGTATTAGTTTTCTATTTCCTTGGGTCTTCGCTAGCTATTCGGAATTGCCACTAACTCTTTCTTGCCAGCTGTCATCTATCACCGCCAAAAGTACATTTTTTTCTCATTTTCTTAATTTTTCGGTTTCCTATTTGTAGAACGGAAACATTAATTGCAGAATAATAAATAACACAAAAACCTAGTTATAAATGGCAATTTTCTTTTAAAAACTATGTGCCGTTTAAAAGAAAATGGCGTTTTAGCGCTACTAAAAATGCGAAATTTGAAGCTCATTTTCACAGAAAATTTTTGAGTTTTCAAAATACTTTATTTGAAGTTATTTGAAGCACTTACACTCACAAATATAATGTTTACAAATTGCTGGTAATGTGCATATTAAAGATGTGAGAGATCTTTCAAAAAAAAATATGTAATTTTTGAAAAAACAAAAAAATAACTCAAAATAAACTTTACGCCGTACTAAAGAGTATAATTCGCACTATACATTACAAAATTTCCAAGAAAAAAATTGCAGCCATATAGGAGAAAATGGCGTTTGAGCGTTTCTGAAAATGCGAAATTTTGAGCTACTTTTCACAGAAAACGGTTGTTTTCGAGAAACTTTACTTGGCATTATTTAAAGCACATGTACTCGTAAATATAATAATGTGAAAAAATCGCCGCTAATGTAAATAATATCGACGTGAGAAACATGTGAAAAACTTTACATTTTTGTAATTTTTGAAAAAACCAACCTACAGAACAATATGGCTTTTATGTCATTGATAGAGTACATTTACCACTATCCCTACCTAAAGTTTAAAGAAAAAATTTGGAGCCGTTTTGAGAAAATCTTGATTTTGTAATTTTTTAAAATTGCACATATTGCACGCAATATTGCACGAAAACTACTAAAATTTTGAAAAACATTTACATGGCCATCATGAAAGAACTCAATATGCAGAACAAATTTTATTGGAAGAAAAAATCTCTATCTTCAATTTTGTAGTTGCAGAAAGACGCCGAAAAAATTCAAACTTTCACAATTTTCGAAAATTCAGAGTTATCCGTGAAAATCGGACATATGCTATCTTAATAAGTGTATTTTATTCTATTCCGACAAGAAATTTAAAGAAAAAATTTGTAGCCGTTTTTGAGAAAATTTTGAAAATCCCCGGGGGACTTCATATAAAATACCCACAAATTTTGAAGAATCTTTTTCAAAATCTCAAAGCTTCGACTAGAATCAGATCGACCGGGGAATATCCATTTTAGAAGAAATCGTACGTATGGTTTTGGCGCTTGCAGTGTTCACAGACGGACGTTTTCCTTTCAATTGGTTTTTTCGGTATCACGGACCTAGAAAACAGGGTTTCTGGCTACACCACGTGTTAGGGGATTTTTTTTTCTTAATTTAGCAACTGGTTTTATCCACTTTTTCGTTTTCACGGCCCGGCAATTAATTGTTTTCCGCCGAAAAGTGGCCTTTTTTTCGCGCAGCATTACATAACGTTGCCTATACTACGTATATCACTCCGTGTATACGTACGTATACGGGATAGTAAAAGGCATTTTCTCAATGTTTTTCAAAAACTGATCCAGTAAGTAAAATCACGTATTTCATTACTCACAATAGTTAATATTCTATACTATTATAAAATATTTGTTGACTTGTTAAATTTGATTTTGAAACACAAGCAGTTTCATATCTTCTCAAGTTGTATCTTTTTTTATGTGCTATTGAAAATGCTGTGATTCTGATAAAAAACACTTAGGACTTTAAAAATATGTCCTACGGGAAGAATTTTGAGATAAAAAAATTGTTCGTGTAAGTTCATACTTTGCTTTAAATTATATTGTTTTTATAAAACGTTTTTGAAAGGTTATAATGGGATAAATCATTGATCGAAAAGCTCCCCCCAATCAATAATCATAATCAATCAATAATCATAATAATAAAATAATCATAATCACCCCCTCAATAATCATCTAATTTTATGAAATTTTAAGGGACTATTAACTTCACTCCCTAGACTAAACATCATATATTTAGTTTTATGACTTCGGAACATAAAATGCTTATCATACCAGAATCTAAGAAATGATAAATCTGTACTCAATTCACTATACAGCGTGTTAATATCTCTATGGTTATAAATAAATGTCGTATCATCAGCAACGGCAACTAAAAGACCATTGAAATGGCCATTACATAAGCCATACAAATAAAAAACAATTCGCCCTAATACTGATCCTTGCGGCCCTCCAAATGTAATCGAGTCAGACTCATCTACACAAATACCAATTCTAAGTGCTTTCCCTTTCAGAAAGCTAAGAAACCATTTAAGAAGTAGGCCTCTCACTCTCCAGCTAAACATAATTTATCAATCATAATTCCATGGTCGATTGTGTCTAACACTTTGGTCATGTCAACAAACAACGAAGAAATCTTATTGTCCTTATTCAATGGATCATAAATAGCTTCCATAAATGTAATTAAAGCATCCTCTATGGACTAACCCTCTCGAAATTCGAACTGGTTACTACTAAAAAATTATATTTATTTATAAAATCAATTAATATTTTCATAACAATTTGTTCAAGTATTATTTCAAATACTATTAACAAAGAAATTGGTCGGTAACAATCAGGTAGCCTACGATTTCCCTTCCTAAAAATTGGAATAACAGTTCCTTTTTTTCAAGAATTCGGGAATTCTCCAGAAGATAAACTGAAGTTACAGAGATAAGTCAGCACATTAATGAAATGAAGAGTTATTCGTTTAACCACAGTGGCAATGATTTTTTTCAGTCAGGCGATTTGTTATTTATCAAATTTTTAATTACCGTTAACATCTCATCAATTGTTGTAAGTCGTATAAAAAAGGATATTTGAGTATTACTTTGTTGGAATATTACATTATACTCCGGAAATTGATCAAAATAAGAATTTTTAACCTTCATTGTTTGTCTACTGGCAACATTTAAAAAATGTTAATTGAACGCATTAGCTTTCACTCTGTTCTGTCACCACATCATTTGCACCTTTAATTTCATTGATATCGAGTCTGCTTGGGTGTTCACCAATTAAGTCATTGATTGTGTTCCAGGGTTTTCAAACTTCTCCCTAAAACTTCTCCCTCCCACCTTTTTCTTTCTTTACATCCAAATTCAGTCGTTTTTTAAAGTTGGTGTAATAACGTTTTAGCTTTGCGTCATTTGTTGTTTTTTTCATCAACTGTTTAAGGATTTGCCTCCTTTTTTGTATTCTTATTAATAAGCTGTCAGTATTCCAAGGCTTCAACTTCAATAATGTTCAAATACACTGTACAAATGAACTTCAATAAAGTTCAAATACACTGTGTATTTACAATTATCTACTAATGATGGTAATGAATCTATAAACATATCAAAAGTATCCGACACAGAATTTTGGCAATAAACTTTAACCCATCCTACAGAATTAAGTAAGCTAATAAGCTGTTCCATATGGATTCTTCCTCGTTAGTTCCAGTATTAATTTTGTTTGATAATTTAATCGTCAGTACAATAGTTGAGTTATCTGTAATATTGTAGTGGAACACATTTACGTTAAAATCATAGTTGATACATCGATTGTTAAAAAATCTAACAAAAGCATGGTCTGTAACCCTGCAGAATTATCTACAATACGAGTAGGCTCATTTACTAAGTTTATCATTATTTTACTAGCTTAGAGGGTTAATTAATTATCTGATTCAGCACTTTGATTCAAAATATTCAAGTTCATGTCACCAATGTATAAAATATAATGACCTTCCAATTGGGTTATTATTGAATCAATATCATCCGTAAAGTTTGCCCGTTAACTATTCTGTACACAGAAAGTAAACTCCACAAGGTTACCGACCTTGACGTTTATCTGGAGTATCTGACGTTTATCGGCAGACCTTGGAGCTCGCAGTATAAATTTCTTCAATAATTACACAAATGAAATGACAAATCACATTTATAGAATAACACAATTGTAATTCAATTCAGTTGCGTGAAATTGGAGGTAAGGGTTTTCGCCAAATGAACAGAAAAGCCATTCAGGATCTGTGCAACTCTCATTATAATGAACTCATTGTAGAGGAAATCATCACTGAAGAAAACTTCATCGACGGTAATCATGGAGTAACGGAAGAGAAAACTGCGTCCTGGAGCAACTTCAATGTCAAAACTGTTGATGGTTTTTTAAAATCAACAAGCTCCGACATTCAAGTGTGATCCAAACATGGAAATAACTTCGAAATTCAAGAGAGAATAGAAGCAAGAACTCTTTCATATTTGGATATTAGAACAGAGAGAAAGGTGCTGAAACAAAAAAGTTAGCAAATCCTATATTCAATCATTTTCAACTTCGAAATAAGTTTCAAACATTATTTTATTTCTTCATTTTGGAATGTTAATTGTGAATTCTGTTTGTAGTAGCGCTTAATCAGTTGTACTGTAATTGATTGTCAGATTTTCTTCCATTTTTAAACAGTTTTTCGATATCCAAGAACCTAACTCACCTTTCTTCATTAAAAGACTTAACATTCGCGAGGTTTTTTGGGAACCTACCTCTCGCGAATGTTGAGGGATTACTGTATAAGGAAATTAAAACATATTTTAAAAAATCACTTTTTGGTGATGTTTTTTTGGTGATGTTTTGGTGACGTATTCTGTTTTACAAATGGTCAGGCGGCATAGTGTTCCTTTGTCGCCGCGTGGAACACTAGAGTCGCTGACCTACACGTCGTCATGGGGCATTTAAGACGGAGCTGCGCAACCGTATTGTGACGTCGTGCAAGTAAGCACACAGACATAAAAAGGTATATACAAGTTTTATTTACAAAATGTACAAATGATTTTTTGAACCACCTCGTACACACTCCGGTATTTCCCGACCGCCAGCCGCAATCGCACAGTCCTGTGGATACACCACCTGCAACAGAGAGGCTTCGCTTCAAGTGCACACTCCTACTGCGCCACTCACGTGACGTTTGTCACCCGTGTAACGAACGAATACGCTCCAGCCTGGGCGTGAATTTCGCGCAAAGCACGAGGTTTTCAAGAACGAAACTCGCCAGCGTGAGCGAGGCGGCCCAAGCTTTTATACAAAAATGTATCGTTCCGGTAACCCAAAAGAATGTACCATTGATCAAGCCAAGTTATCGTTTATACCGTGAGATGTACCAAACACTTGCGCAGTCAACCAATATACCAAGAGACAAAATAACAAAATCTAACCCGGGTCGTTCACGCCATCACTTAATCACAACTCTCACTAGGGCACTTCAATAATCTCTGCACTCCCTCGGTGGTGGCGGCGCCGGCTTATAATGTCCTCGGCGCCGCAGACCCGCTTCTCGGGCGTAGGCTTGCTGGGTGGTCGCTCGCTGCCCGTTTGCAGGCGTTTTCCACGATTCGCTGCCTTTCCTTGTTGTCTCGCTCGCCGCAGTGCGCTGCCTGGTCGGCGCGCTTTCCAAACGGGTGTTTACAGCCGCAACACCCTCCCCTATCGAAAACGTCGTGTACGGAGCAAAACGTACACGACGTCTTGTTGTCCTTAACGGCGCCTCCGTGCGTGGGTCTGGCGCCGGTTGCTGCTCTGCGGGCTGTTCCTCTGGTCGTCCCTGATGACTTCCTCGTTGTTCCTAAAAACGAGTCGAGTCTATCAAATTCCTCATCGGTCTTTCTCTTTTCTCTTGTTCATCATTTCTGCCCATCTTGTCTACTTCCTCTACTGTATATCTTGGGCGCAACTATCCCTGGTGCCTAACTACCACTTTGTTTATCACTTGTACTTCATACATCTTATTTCCTACAAAGTTTTTTCCCACTCCCGGCCACCAAGCAGGATCCCTTTTAAAACTCATGCAATATACTTTCTCCTACCTAGAGTGTTCCATCGCCTCTTCTCTGCGATGGTTACCTGGCTTGAGTAACGATAGCAGCGTTCTGTGCTGCCGGCCGTGAAGTACCTCTGCTGGACTCTTGCCCTCCGGCCCTGGCAGCGTCCTGTAGGTGGCCAACACCCGCAGTAGCGCGCGGCTCCTCGTAGCTCCAGCATCCTTCGCCTTTTTCATTGCTGTTTTGAATGTCCGCACGCACCTCTCCACCTCCCCATTGGACTGGGGGGTGGAATGGCGGCGCGCACACATGTGTGATGCCGTTGGCTTTACAGAACTTGAAGAACTCCTCGGACGTAAACTGTGGGCCGTTGTCTAAAACTAGTTTGTGGCAGCCCCTCAGTAACAAATATTTTTTCCAATGCCTCTATTGTCGCCCCAGTTGTTGCTACTCCCATTTCTACTATGTATGGAAAATTAGATAACGCATCCACTGCTACCAACCCCATTTTTCCCCAAAAAGGGCCCGCAAAGTCTATGTTCACGCGCTCCCATGGAGCTTCTGGCTTGGGCCACGAGTGCCAATCCTGACGTGGCGCCGACTGATTCAACTGGCACGCGTTGCACCTTCTCACCATGTCCTGGATATCCTTGCTCATTTCTCTCCAGGCGCCTCGCTAACTGCTTCGTGCTGACAATACCCCAATGTCCTTCATGCAATAACTCTAACACTTGTCTTCTTAGCGCTTTAGGCACCACCACTCGCGTACCCTGTTCACCTGACAGTAGAAATACTCCCGCCTTCACTGACAAACTGTCTTTTTAATCAAACCAAGCGGCGTTGCTTCTTAATAGCTTATTTGGCCCCCCTTTTCTCACATACTCCCTAATTACCCTTAGTTCCTGGACTTGGTCCACTGCCCTCGCTATGGTAGCTGCTGTAATCGGGAACTCGTGCAGACCCTGCCAGTCTTCCTGGTCCACCTGTTGGCACACTTCCTCAGATTCATCAAATTCCAGATCCGGCCCCGCCGGGAGCCTGGACAGTGCGTCTGCGTTGCCGTGCTGAGTCGTGGACCTATAGTGAATCTGATAATTATAATCCGATAGAAAAAGAGCCCATCTCTGCATTTTTTTGCCATGCCTTCGGGTAATTTCTTCCCCATATGGAATAATTGTACTAGCGGTTTATGGTCACCAATTATATGGAATTTAGACCCGTATACATATTCATTAAACTTTTTGACCCCGAATACGACAGCCAAAGCTTCTTTTTCCACCTGCGAGTAATTCCTCTGATGTTTGTTTAGAGATTTGGACGCAAATGCAATGGGGCGCTCAACACCATTTTCGTTTTTTTGCGATAATACGGCCCCAACACCATAGTCCGACGCATCTGTCGCAATTGATGTAATTCTACCTGGCACGTAGTGATTTAACTGCGTCGCCTTTATTATCGACGTCTTCAAACTGCTTAAGGCCTTCTCACACACCGACGACCACACAAATTTAGTGCCCTTCTTTTTCAGCGCATTAAGTGGTGCTGCTACTGCAGAAAAATTCTTAATAAACTTATTGTAATAATTAATTTTACCCACTAAGGCCTGTAGCTCTTTAATATTTTTAGGCGCTGGTAGATTCTTAATTGCTTCTACATGCTGCTGTGTTGGCTTGATACCTGATTCTGTTAACTCGTGACCTAGAAACGTGACCTGATGCTTGAAAAATTCACATTTGTCTAAGTTCACTTTGAACCCCCACTCTTTTAATAACTTCAGCAATTCTTTCAAATTCGTTTCATGTTCCTCACTATTTTTCCCTGTCACAATAATATCATCTAAATAATTAATGCAACCATTAACCTGTGACGTAATAAGTTCTAATATTCTTTGAAAAATAACTGCTGCTGAAGCAACTCCAAACGGTAACCTGTTATACCTATACAGTCCTAACGGGGTGTTCACAACTAATATTTTCCTCGCCTTCTCGTCGAGTGGAATCTGCAGGTACGCATCCTTTAAGTCTATTTTAGTAAACTGCTGACCCACTGCCAACTTGTAGAACAAATCTTCAGCTTTAGGAATTGGATATTGCTCAATCTCTATTTGTTCATTGACCGTACTTTTGAAATCCCCACACAGGAGAATGCCACCATTACTCTTAGACACCACAACTAAAGGTGTAGCCCACTTGCTCCTGGCTACGTTTGTGATAATCTGCTCACGTTCTAGTCTCTTAATTTCTTCTTCAACTTTATCTTTGATTGCCCAGGGTACTGGCCTAGTCTTAAAAAATCTCGGCTTACAACACTCTTTTAGCACCAGCCCTGCCTGAAAGTTCTTACATTCACCCAGACCCGGTTCGAATACTTCTGAAAATTGTTCCTTAAAATTATTTACTAATGCTGACACTTTATCTTGCTCTAACATGCACACGTTATCCACTATACCTAACCCGATTCTCTCGAAGCTGTTCAGCAACAATGACATCCAAGATAGCTTTTCTATTCTTATAAACTGCTGGCACTTTTCCCAATACTTTTATGGAGTCTCTGCCGAACCCATACACCGGCTTTTCTAACTTTTTAACTAGTGGGTTTCCTAACTTCCTATGTGTCTAAAGGGTCCCCCCCGATAAGATGGTAAAAAGTTCCCCCTCAACCAAATTACACACTATAATTCTAACATAAAAATAATATTTTTGAAATGTTTCTTATACCCCGTCCCACCACCCACACCCCTATACAGCCAAAAACGTGTTTTTTTAATTTCAATTTTTTTCAACAACTTAACACTATTTTATAGAGCTCTGCAATCAGGCGAAAACAACCGCTCGAGACTCTCGGGCTCCGCGCCGACGCTCGGCGAAGGGTGGGGGACCTTGCTTGGGGGGGAAGAGATAGCTGTTTAACGGACATTTCGACCGGCCGCCTTGCGGCTCCCGCCGAGACGCGGGAGTCGCCGAGCGCCCGGGCGCTCGAGCGCTCGAGCGTTTCGAGCGCTCGAGTGCTCGGCCAAGCGCCGGACTGCACAGTAGCTTCGCCCCTCAATGCATGTACGGGATATAAAGTCGCTGCATGTAGTGATCGCAACACTTTTAATTCATTTTAATCGAAAGAAAATACAATTTCAATTAAACTATTAATTTGTTGAAAAGTAACAATTTATCGATTGACTGGAAATAATTTTATAGAGACAAACAATACATTTTTTGAAAGAATTAAGGCAAAGACTCTGAAAATAAATTTTTATTGTTTTTCTATATTTATAGTGCTTGAGGGAAGATAATTCGTTGCGTACCAATTGTAATGTCATTGAAGTTTCTTATAAACCCGAATATAAAGCATATTTATTAAATACAATGAATATTTGGTCATAATTTCACGAGTATATAAGAAAAAAGCATATGCTAAACAAAAATGAGGTGGGTACTATTTTCCTTGCATCAAAACGTCTTGTCATTGGGCGTAGTAATTTATTGTGAAATAGTTTATGTAAGCCGACATGGCCTTTGTATTTGTCGACTCAGTCGGTGGCCAAACAACAGCGGTCACGGCACATCAGCCTATTCAACTCAATAATTCAAAATACATTATTTACTATTATATACACACGTTTAACATTATTTTAAATTTGTCAAAAGTATGTATACATGAAATGATGCATAAAGTTTTATATGTACGAGTACAATGTTTTTCAATTATTCCATTATTTTTCGTTTCAATACAAGATAAGCGATTAATTGTAATTAAAAAATCGTAAAAGCTGAATTTGTGAATCATTGACTTCTGTGGAGTAGTATTGAAGCTCCACGAGACCCCCTGCCTTTGAGTGAACTGTGAGAACAGCGTGGCAGGAAGCGATAACAAAGGTTGTGCGAGGTGACTCGGTGGCTCCCACGTAGCGCACCATCGCCGTTGCGACGAAATTTCCAGGAAAGGACAGGAAGCAGTTGAAAGAGAAGGGTCGAGATATGTGCACAAAGCTTTCCTCGAAAGATATTGAGAAGCTCGCAAGATTATAAATAAAACTAAAAGTACAATGAGCTCAAAATAATGCTGAGGTGACTGAGGCACCCCGCACGCCTACTGCCGGGTTAAGAAACCAAGACCTGCGTTTCAGATGCCTGAAAATTACAACAACACCAACAACAAAAATATTTGGAAAAAGACGGCAAAAATACAAAATTGGAAGGGAAAGGTACTAATATATTTCATAGCACTTGCATCTAAATTTAGCAGAGCATTTGTATTTGCTCCATATTGCACCATATAAAATGAAGGAAAATTAATAATTTTATGTTCATTAGAATAAAATAGGCAATTTCCGAAGCATCCGATACCTAGTCATTACAAAGAACGGAATTTATCTCTAAAACATTTGAGTGCCTTTTCTTTGAAGTCACAGGCAGAACTGCAATAGATCCACTTGAGGTTCTCCCGTGCGTCCGAGGAGTCGATTTTTAAAGCTTTTTATTCTTTTTTTATACAATTTATTAAAATTATTTATTACAATTAAAATTAAAATTATTATTTATTAAAAATTATTTATTACAATTAAAATTAAAATTATTTATTACAATTATTTATTACAATTTATTAAAATTATTTTATTAAAATTTATTATTTGAAAATTAATATTAAAATTCCTCTATATTTTAAATTTAAAAAAAACGAAATTATTGGTCATTTATTTAAAAAACCATTCAATACTCCTTCCTTTTCCTGAAACGTGCCATTAGATATTTACTCCGACGTGTCGGCCGATTGTTACGTGGCGCAGTTCGCCTGAACGGGGTCCGCCGGTTGTCAAGTCTCGTCGGTTGGAGGCCGAGTCTCGGTCGGGCGCCGGCTCCCGGGAGTCCGCAACCGGCTGCGAAGGACAGTCGAGCGCGTGGTCTCGAGAGAAGAGAGGCGAGCGAGCGCTGGTCGGTAAAAATCGCGGAGAATGCAGACCTCTACTATTTTATCAGACTTAAAAAATATGATAAGAACACAATTTGAACTATCAGAAAAACATTTTTCAATATTTTGGCAGGCCCAAATTCAAACAAATAAATATTTTCGAAAACAAATATCAAGAAATATTTTTTACTGTCTTAGAAGCCTGGAACAGGCTCGAAAAAAATGTCAAAGGTTTCTCTTATAACACAAATTGTTGTGCATTTTTTTCAGATTTTTCGCGGCCTCTAGCTGACTTCTGTGATGCCTTCTCGCCACCATGGTAGCTTACTGCCCCAGCGCCTCCTGCAGACGTATGGTTGCCTTCGCGCCGACTGTTGCGCCGCACCCCCGTGCGGCTGCCTGCACCTGTAGGGGCGTCCCGTGCCTCCTGAGCAGCGACCCGTGGCGTTGCCACTCCAATCGCCCCAGCCTCGTCCGACGCGTTCCGTGCACACGCCTGTTGCGGCGTGTCGTACCGCCATAACTCGATGCATTCTTTCCAAGCTTCGGTCTGTCGTCGCAGTTGCTCCTCGAACTGCCGCTGCTGCTCTTTCAGCTGTACCATAAGTTGCTTCCAGCTTCCTTCCATGTTTGAACCCTGTTTTGTCAGCAATTGCACTATACTGTAGGCCAGTTTCCCCACACGAGTCCAGATTCTCTCTCAGCGTTGCGCATACTAATTTACCTTGTCGCCAATTGTTATCTGACGACTTACCCCAGCAGCCATTCTCACCCGGGTTTTCTTCGTCGCCATTTGTTATTGGCGACGCCCGAACAGCAACAACTTTCTTCCGAGTTTATTCCTCGTCGCCATTTGTTATGGTGACTTACCACAGCACTTTGTCGCGTTTTCCTCGCCAATTGTTATAGCGACAACTGCACTTTGTCACGTTTTCCGCACAGCAAAACTTCACTCCGAAGTTTATCCTCGTCGCCAGTTGTTATGTCTGTAAATGAAAGTCGCACGCTAACTCAACAACAATTTATTGATTCCTTAATTACAATAGTTGCCAGCCATATTGCCATTCACGGGCAATCTCCAAAGCCCTGCTTCTCTACACGTCCGGCTCCTGGACGTTTCCCGCCGACGCTGGCTGCGGTCGACGATAGACATCTGGCTGCTGGTTCTCTGGACTGCACGCGTACAGCCACTCATGACTCTCTCGGGGCTCTCTCCAGACTCCCCCCGGGGTGCCGGCCGGCTCCCTTTAAAGGGGTCGATGCTAGGCGGCGAGACTCGCTCCAAGCCTCGAGCCTGCCGGACCGTGCCCACGGCTTGCCGCTGCCGCCGCCGATTCCCGCCAGAGCGCGCTGTCTTGATGCTCGTGCGCCAAATCCAATAGTTATGCGCGCCGTGATGAGTGCAACATAACACCTTAAATAGTTAAATAATTCTACATCACCTGTTGTACATTTAGTTATATTCGAGAAGAAATTAAAATATATAAACATTTCCTTTTTGGCGATATTTAGCAGAACGAAGCTGTATTAGTGTCGAATGTAATCGGTTCAGTGTTCCTTTGCCGCCGCGAAACGCTAGAGTTGCTGATCAACACATCATAATAGGGCATTTAATACGGAAATGTGCTACCGTATGATCCATACACTGTAGTAGAAGTATAGTATATTTTTATTGGCAGTAAAACGTATGTTTACAGAGCGAAAACACTCATTTATGAAATAAACTTTAAAAGAAAATGATATTGTGAAAATAAAGAAATCAATAAATTACATAACGAATAAGAAGAAAAGAACAGAAACATGTTTAGATATAAAATGTAAGAAACAATGATACATTTTTTTTAATCTTTGAAATAAAATTAACAATAATTGGGATAATAGTTTTATACCAAACCAGTAGCAATGAACAAATAGAAAAAGGACCATACTACTCATTAAATTTGCGCAACTTGAATAACATTTCTTTATTTTCATTATCAAATAAATTGCATTGCCAAAAGATATACTCAATAGATTCAGGTCCTTCACCACATTCACAAAGGCTCTAGGCGAAGAAGGGGGTTTCCGGCCTTAGTTTGCAATTCGACTTAGATTTTTCCCACATGTTTGGATGTAGAAAATATTATTTTTGAAAATATGAGGCTAAAATACCCACATGCTAAGTACTTACAGCGAAAAAAACCTTTTTTTGTGTTTAAATTACGAAAATAATAATTTTATGGCATTTATTTTATTTCTTTACTTCTGTTATGAACGAAACGTGATCTGAGCAGTTTGCCTCAGGGACCCACTCCTCACCACCGTCCGCATTACCATTTCCAACCTTTCGGTTTAACCTTTTTACTTCTAAGTTTCTTTAATTTCTTCGTTTGAAAATTCTGTACAAATTCTCTTCATAATTCCTTTTCTGTATTTTCTAAGACCGAGAACAAAAACTTCTAATCCTTGTGCCTGCAAGTCTTTGTCTTTAATGAAAGATTGTCGTCATTGCGTTTTTTCAAATACCAAGTCTACTTGCTACATACCTTTATTTCTGACATCGAAGTTCTTGGATTTCTTCTTCAAGAGAAAATGTCCAACTTTGTGAGTATTGAGAACTTCGTTGTCTGGTTTATATTTTTTTAACCAAACTTCAAAAGGTCCCTGGTTATTATGATTCAAAGAAACGTCAGTTTTCGAGAACTCAGAAGAAACTGCACTAACTGATTTTGGAGGTCATTGGTTAGCCCTAAATGGCAATTTTCTTTTAAAAATTATGTGCCGTTTTAAAGAAAATTGCGTTTTAGCGCTACTAAAAAAAACGAAATTTGACCATCAACGTTGTCATTAATATAGTATTTTCGTTCTCTCTTCGATTTCGACCAAAAGGTTTTCACGAAAGAATCCATCCATGTCTTCGTCATGTGCCGCCGGCGCAAACGGGAGTATTTTGTTGATGCAGCAGCATCTGACGGTCTAGACCAACCATTTTGCACTTAAGGGCACATACTATAAGGCCGGTGAGGCGGCGGGCACCATTAATTTTTTCAAGGTAGATTTATAGTTGGACATTGGCAATAATACACAAAATGTGCAAAAACAATGTTAAATTAAAAAATACAATTCAAACATGAAAATCGTTACCTATATTTTTATGTAAATAAATTGGCAATGTTTATAAACATTAATGACGCGACGATCGGTTAGTGAATATCGTACTTCACACATGTTTACATAATGGCACATGGGACTTTTGCTGCCAAAATAAACGTTTAACCAAATCAAAATGAAAATTTTTACTCAAATACTTCTCCAAAAGGTGAAAACATCGTATATGTAAAAATAAACAGTAAAATAAAATACCAAAATAAAAAAAAAAAGATATACTTACCTCTCTACAGATATCTTCACCTGTTGTACGTGCTTTTATGGGTAATACTTTCAGAATATCTTTTACAGTAAAGTTACTAAATACCATTCTCACCATAACTGCTAACTGTGCTGTGTCTGTTATATCTGTAGACTCATCAAACTATAGTGAGTAGTCACATATTTCCATATTACTCTTTAATTGACTTTCTATGTCCTTTGAAATGTTCACATATTCTTGTGGTGACGGTATTATCGCTGACAAAATCTCCTGTTTGTTGGAGAATCCCTCAATAAAAAATCGGCGCCAGTCATAAATGCTTCTTTTAACCATTCACCATCCTGGAAAGGTTTTTTTTTCTTATTTGCGAGCATGTGACAAATTTTCAAAGAAGCAACAGTGGTGTTTTTAGATTATACAGTAGTCCTTGTAAAAACAGATTCTTGGGCAGACAGATTCAATTTCAGTTGTTATTTTCTTCATTTTTAATTCAGATTGAAGTGGATAATTGGTATTAAAAGTGGAATGGTTTGTTTTGAAGTGACGTTTTCACACAATTTTTTTTGCTACTGTTACATTACAGCTGCATAACAAACGAACACATTTATCCTTAACATTGACGAAACTAGTGGTGCTACATAATGGCACAGACTTTCCCGTATTAGATTTCTACTTCCTAGGGTCTTCACTAGCTATTCCGAATTGCCACATACACTTTCTTGCCAACTACCATCTATCACCGCCAAAAGTACATTTTTTGCCATTTTCTTACTTTTTTCGGTTTCCTATTGGTAGAACAAAAATATTAATTACAGAATATTAAAGAACACAAAAACCTAGCCCTAAATGGCAATTTTCTTTTAAAAATTATGTGCAGTTTTAAAGAAAATTGCGTTTAAGCCCTACTAAAAAAAAACGAAATTTGAAGCTCATTTTCACAGAAAATTTTTGAGTTTTCAAAACACTTTATTTGAAGTTATTTGAAGCACTTATACTCACAAATATAATAATGTTTACAAATTGCTGGTAATGTGAATATTAAAGATATGAGAGATCCTTTAAAAAAAATTACATATGTGTAGTTTTTGAAAAAACAAAAAAATTCCTCAAAATACACTTTACGACATATTAAAGAGTGCAATTAGCACTATCCGTTCCAAAACTTTGAAGCAAAAACTTGTAGCCATTTATGAGAAAATGGCGTTTGAGCGTTTCTGAAAATGCGGAAATTTGAGCTAGTTTTCACAGAAAACGGTTGTGTTTTCGATAAACTTTACTTGACATTATTTAAAGCACATGTTCTCATAAATACAATAATGTGAACAACTTGCTCGTAGTGTAAATATTAACGACGTGAGAGACAAGTCAAATATATTACATTTTTTGCAATTTTTGAAAAAACAAAATACAGCAATATGGCGTTTATGGCATATCATAGGGTACATTTAGCATTATCCCTACCAAAAGTGTAAAGAAAAAGTTTGGAGCTGTTTTTGAGAAAACCTAGTTTTTGTATTTTTTTTAAATTGCACATATTACACGCAATATTGCGCGAAAACTACAAAAAAATTTCAAAAGAATGTACATGACCTTAAACAAAGAACTCACTTTGGAGAGCACATTTTTTTTTTAAGGAAAAATCTCTATCTTCAATTTTGTAGTTGGAGTAAAACACCGAAAAAAAATCAAACTTTCACAATTTTCGAAAAATCAGAGTTATCCATGAAAATCGGACTTATGGCATGTTAATAAGTGTATTGTACTCTATACATACAAGAAATTTAAAGAAAAAATTTGAAGCCGTTTTTGAGAAAATTTTGAAAATGTCCGGAGGGCTTCATGTAAAGTACCTCCAATATTGAAGAATCTTTTTCAACAGCTCAAAGCTTTGAGTAGAATCAGATCGACCGGGGAATATCCATTTTGGAAGAAATCGTACGTATAGTTTAGGCACTAGCAGTGTTCACAGGTGGACGGACAGACGGACGTTTTCCTTTCAATTGGATTTTCGAAATCAAGGACCCACAAAGAGGGTTTCTGGCTTCACCACGTGTTAGGAGATTTTTTTTATTAACTTAGCAACTGGTTTTAACCGCTTTTTCGTTATCACGGCCCGGCAATGAATTCTTTTCCGCCGAAAATTGGCCATTTTTTCGCGCAGCATTACATAACTTTCTCTATACTACGTATATCACTCCGTGTATACGTACGTATACGGGAAAGTAACAATACGACTCCTCCCAATCGGTGTTAAAATTATGTTCGGTTTCTTTTACTTGAATCACTCAAATTGGAGTTAAAATAACAAAGTATTTAAAAACAACGAAGTAGAAGACACCGAATATGAGCATGTAACTAGGAATAAATGATGAACTAGATACTTGAATGCACGTTTGACTTAAACAACACAAACTAGCAACCCCTGCTCACACCGCTACCCCCACTACTCATGTCGAGACCGAAACGTAAAAGCTGAACAATAGCACAGCGCAGCGGCGGCTTTTATGTGCAGCGGGCACATCTAAAACGGTTTGCGGGCGCCTTGGTGCCCGCGGGCATAGGGTTGGGGATCCCTGGTCTAGACGTTGTACGCTTAGTCAACAAAGAGGTTTGTTACACTGTCAGATGAAAATAAAATTGTTACCACGCTTTGGAAGTAAAACTTCCCATAGAGTATTCAAAGTGAAGAGGAGAAAGGTCACCAATTACATTCACAGCTTGACCACGTTAGCGCCAGTAATCCGTAAAAATTTTATTGCGTCAAAAAGCAGCTATATTCATGTTCGTCACGGCGACCTCTCCATTCGTACGGCAACGCTCAGCAACAATGAAGGCCAGGTGAACCGCAGTTCCATTGGAAATTGAATTAAAATAAAGTGTAATTTTGCTCTGCAGCGCCATGTAGTGGAGTCATGAGACAGTCTCGACGCCGCGAAGGCTATCTTTACCAACGGCGACTGTTGCAAGGGCTGCTACAAGAAAAGATCATTTACTTATAAATCACATGTCAGAAAGTCTAATTTTATACTCAAATTACCATAAAAATACCAACATATGATACATCATTTCATTCCTCTTTTCATGATCTTTTCATTGCTGCTGAAAAAATATATAGTTCCATTTAAAAAATCAAAGATGATTAAATTTCTCGAAAACTAAAAATATACACAATTTCTCTTCGGCATGTTACTTGCCCCATGATTCGGCATTGTTAATCGAAAACTGCATTTCGATATCCTGAACCGTTTAGAAATTATGGGGGTCGTCCATAGTTGGTGGGACACCTGTATGCATGTATGTGATATGCATATATATAAGTGTATGCATATATACAGGGTGGAACAGCTAAGTGTTAACACCCCTTGTATCTCCTCAACCGCGCAAGATACGAAGATGCCGATTGGACAGTCGATTGATTGAACAGGGGCTACTTGATTACTGCACACTTCGTCGTTGGGCTATTTTTTACTATGAAGATATAAGGTCAACTTTGTTTTTTTAAATGGAACCCTATGGCAAATTTTAGCGTATCGTAATGTGCTTAAAAAGACGATTTCAAATATGTGTATATCTTTGTATTTTAGCGAATAGTTTTTTAGCAATTGATGTGCTTTTGTAACATATTTTTGTACTGAAATGGCACTTTTTCACTCGACCTTCCGTGCTCTCCGCTGAGAAACTCAAGGAAATTGTCTCGTGAATGGTTTTGCCTACTTTCCGAAAACGATCGAAGGCCAGGTACTACGCTACCAGTCTAGATAACAGGGCGGAGGCCAGAAGTATAAAATGCGCCGCTGGGGTTATGATAGCGCACTTCTACCAGTTTCTTAGAGCAGTCATACCATGTACACCAATGAAGAGAAGTTAGATATGCTACTAGTGTATGGTGAATGCGGAAGAAATGCCGTTAGAGCAGTGCAACGATATGGAGAGCTGTATCCAGATCGTCAGCTTCCTTCACGCCAGCTTTTTGCGTGTATGTGCACGAAACTATTGGAATCGGGAAGTTGGAACACCAAACAGAGGACAAGGCAGAAAACTGCAACTGACGAAAAACATGAAGAGGTTATTCTGGCATTGACGCAGTGCAATCCACATGCTAGTTCGCGACATGTAGCCCAGGAATGTGGTGTGAGTCACATGAGTGTCCTTCGCATATTGCGTAGAAACAAATTCCATCCGTATCACTTGTCATTGCATCAAGCACTCGGAGGTCGGGATTTCGAACGGCGCATGGAATTTGGTCGGTTTGCCTTGCAACAACTAAAAGATGATCCATTTTTTTTAAACGAGTGCTATTTACGGATGAAGCGACTTTCACTAACCACGGTAATGTGAATTTACGAAATATGCATTACTGGGCATTAGAGAATCCTCACTGGATTCGGCAAGTACAACACCAGAAAACTTGGAGTGTTAACGTGTGGTGTGGCATCCTGGGAAATTTCATTGTGGGACCTTACTTCATTCCAGGCATGTTAAATGGTATTATGTACGAACATTTTCTTCGAAATGTTCTACCCACATTACTAGAAAAGATACCACTGGATACGCGTCAGTGCATGTGGTTTCAACATGACGGCTGTCCAGCTCACTCTTCACGTGTGGCAACAGAAGTTCTTGAATTGTTGGATAGGACGGCGTGCTGAAGTAAAGTGGCCTGCCCGGTCTCCTGATTTGACTCCTCTTGATTTTTTTCTTTGGGGGGCAGTCAAAAATAAGGTTTATGCAGAAGTTCCAACAACGCCAGATGATATAAAGCGACGTATCACCCAAGCTCTTTCGAGTATTTCAAGTGACACCCTCACATCTGTTCATTTGTCCTTCGAACAGCGACTGCAAATGTGCATTGCAGCAGATGGACAACACTTCGAGCACAGGCTTAAGTAAAGCATTGTTCTGTAACAACGTATTTGGTATGTTTTCATTTCTATTTTGATCAATGTGTATTCTTTGTAAGTGACGGTTAGTTACGAATAAATTATGATTAATAAGATACCGTTCATTTATTTTTGTATTATTTACTCGCAATTGATAATAGAATTTGTCACAGTTTTCAAAACAACAGAATAGTAATTGCGTGGCAAAACAAGAACTTTCCTGAATCTTGAATGCAGCATTTGAGTCTTCTTTGTACGAAGGCATCTTTCGGCAAAATTAGTATCGAAGAAAGTAGTTGCTACTGTGCTGAAGTAAACGAGTGCCTTTGTCTGAAGGACGGACCCGCGAAGTTCCCCATTTAGTTAGCAGGAAGGTCGAACAGAAAATCGCCGCCTCAGTGGAAAAATATGTTACAAAAGCACATCAATTGCTAAAAAACTATTCTCTAAAATACAAAGATATACACATATTTGAAATCGTCTTTTTAAGCACATTACGATACGCTAAAATTTGGCATAGGGTTCCATTTAAAAAAACAAAGTTGACCTTATATCTTCGTAGTAAAAAATAGCCCAAAGACGAAGTGCGCTGTAATCAAGTAGCCCCTGTTCAATCAATCGACTGTCCAATCGGCATCTTCGTATCTTGCGCGGTTGAGGAGATACAAGGGGTGTTAACACTTAGCTGTTCCACCCTGTATATATAAGTCATTCCACGTACAACCGAACAGGAAAAACCTGAAGTGTTTCAAATTCACTAATATATTTTTACACCATCTATTATGAAAAGTAAGAGACACGTATTTTTTTATTTAGCCGCGAATACATAATTTTTGAAGTTACAATTATTGAAATATATTAATTTTTCTCCAATGTCGAGATGTTTAATAATTTTTAACTCCAGATGTATTGCTTGTAAAAACTTAAACATGATCTCAAATTAAAGCTAAAGAAGCAATCTTTCAACAAGTGTTTATAAATAATTGCATATTTTTATATTGTGTTTTTTAAATTGTTTATAATTTTTAAAACAAGTTTTTTAAGATGACCCCTATGATTTTTTGTTTTAAACTCGACGGTAATAAATTCTTTAGACTTTCATCTCTATCTCTACAAATTTTCAAAATGACTTCTATTTTAGAACTCACGTAAAAAAATAATATTGAACGGAGCGCAGAGAATTTTCCCAACCGCCGCGGCGCGGCGCGCGGGTGCCATACCGCTTTGTCAATGATCCCTGTGTCTTCCTCCACTAGACTTGAGGCCTTGCGCAATACTGCCCACGCCCTTTCATCGATGTCAGCAGGTCGTTTACCACCCAAGGCAATGGCAGGAAGTCGACCAAGCAATACAAACAATGGAATCAGTTTACAGCCAAGAGTGTGTGATACAGTGCAAATAATATCCTCGTTTGTAACTTGTGTGTGAGTGCCCGTGCGTTTCTTTCTTTCTAGAAGAGTGACAAAAAATAATTGAAGATTGCAGATACAATGAAGATACGCTTTGATTCATGTTTCAATCATTTCAATCTAGAAAAGTATGGTAGAACTGAATGTAAAAATTTAAGACATGTAATATGAAGTATTCTTCAAAAGTTGGGCATACAATACTTACAAATTACGCCGAAATTGAAAATTTTTAACATATGCAGATGGAGAACTTCAAAATGGTTTATAAATGAAAGTCAAACTTCTAAAGGTACCATTGAAACATTTTCCAAAAAACCTGGTACCAGTTGTCGTGGGGGAAGGGGTCTGGCACCACGTGCAGGGGAGTGGAAGGACGGTAAGGGCAGAAGGTGCCCTCTGGGCCATTCCCTATTCTATTAAAGGCCTAAGGCGGATGAGAGGGAGCAATAAGAACAGGGATGACCCCAGTCATGGCAAACAGCAGTTTATTGGAGAGGTGTAACTTACATAGGCACCTGACGTAGCCCAGCCTCGGCGAGGACGGTTCTCCGGAAGAGCGACTTTGCAGCGGCCATGGCGACACTCGAAGTGCACGGCGATCAGGGACAAGGCCGGGAAGCTGCTAGGAGGACCCCGGAGGGTCTGTCTGGACTAGCGGGATTGAGGAGTGTCGGCAGGGCCAGTTAGGGCCGATCCGAACCGACGGAGCGCTCAAGAGCTGCGTCAAGCTGGAACAGCCATGTCAGCTCACCGGAATGAAACATGTCTAATGATTTATTGCTAATTAATTGCCAATTAATTGCCACATTTTCGAATTAATTGCCACGTATCTTCAGGGCGAAAACGGGTGTGAGCTGGCTTGACGCGAATGTTTCGGTTTTTAACCATTTTTGTCTATAAAGTGCAAGGGCAATTAAGGGTCCCCCCGGATAAGATGGTAAAAAGTTCCCCTCAACCAAATTACACATGAGTGGTCACACTATAATTCTATCATAAAAATAATATTTTTGAAAGGTTTCTTAGCGCCCGTCCCACCACCCACACCCCTATACAGCCAAAAACGTGTTTTTTGAATTTCAATTTTTTTCGACAACTTAACACTATTTTATCAGTCTGAAAAAATATGATAAATAAGAACACAATTGGAACTATCAGAAAAGTATTTTTCAATATTTTCTCCGGCCCAAATTCAAACACAAAAAAATATTTTCGAAAAAAAATATCAAGAAATATTTTTTACTGTGTCTTAGAAGCCTGGAACAGGCTCGAAAACAATATCAAAGGTTCCTCTTAAAACGCAAATTGTTGTGCATTTTTTTCAGATTTTTTCGATTACGGGGCTGCAGTTAAAAAAATAAAAACCATTTTCCCGCCTTTAAAACACCTGGACTTTCAATATACTTCGAAAATGACTGCAACGGTTCTGTGCATTTATTTTAGTGTTTATTATACATTTTTATATCCATTGTTGTAGCACCCAATAAAGTTTTGATTTTGGAATATACTTACAAAGTATCATTTTTTAAAGCTTTCTTATCCTTTTTATGAGAATATTATACGCTAAGGAAAGATAATTGTGTTTGGCAGTTTATTAAATAATAATTCGGTCATATTTGAGATATAATTGGGGGACATGTAGAAAATGAAGGGGAAGAGGTTAGACTCAGATTTACAAGAACTGTTTTACTTGTCTTAGAACACAGACACTGGCACAAAAATAATCTTAAAACTTCATCTCAGAATGCTTGTGAATTTTTTCATATTTTTTAATAGCTGGGTCATAGTTTTTTAAAAAAAACTAAGACATTTGTTGTTAACCACTTGGCTGTTCGGTAGTTGCCGCGTCCTAGGCACGTGCGACCTTGCTTGAGGAGGAAGGCCACAGAATAGCAGCTGAAACGTTGACAACTGAGCCTAGAACGCGGCGTCTCCCAGACAGATAAATAGTAACGCATTGGTTGCGGAAGCCTGTGGTCTCACGTCTGTAGATGTTTCAGACTAGAGAAAACGTTGTCTTTTCCTTTCCCTATGTATTTGTACTTGAATACGTATAAATATGGAGGCACTCGTACAATCTGTACGTATGCGAAAACTCTGCACTTTGTAAACAATAATTGTACGAAAATTGAAAATTGCAAAACCCAACCCAACTGCAAACTCCCATTCCCCGAAAAGTAGTTTACGGCACTACAGACCCGGTACTGTGCGAGAGAATTCATTCCAATATTACTGAGCGTTGGTTGCCCTCGTCGCCGCCAGGGGCGCTGAAGGCAGCGCCGTTTAATGTGCCGCCGGGGGCGCCTGTAAGATAAGCGCTGCTGGCACAGCTGGGCGAGTCGGGCTTGCCGCTACTGCGGCGCCGCTTCGATGTTGGTAAAATAGAAGGAGCGGCTGGTGGCGAGAGGCGCTGCTCGAAGGAGCGCGTCAGCTCTCGCACGTGCTGCCCCGAGGGGCGCCTGGCGCCTGCGGGATGACAGGCGGGGGCTCCGCGGAGAGCGGTGGCCCCTGCGCAGCCCGCGCGGCGCTCACGCCGGCGAGGAGCTCGCTCCCGCGCCGACGCCCCGGAAGGAGCTCCAGTATTCCAGCAGGGCGTGGCTGTTCGCCATGGCGAAGGCACAGATGACGCCGCTGGGGATGTCGGCGAGCACGTTTTCCATGCTGGCGGCGTCGGGTGTTGTAGATGGCGGTGGTGCTGTGATATGCGCCGCTGGCAGCTGCTTCGGGAGCAGCGGGCGCAGTTGACGTGTGTTCGGTGGTGGTGATGGTGGTGTTGGTGGTGGTAGTGGTGGTGGCGCCGGCATTACAAAATGCACGTCGCTTGTCGCCACGATGCCCTCAGCGCCCACCACAATGATTTCATTGAGCGGCGTGGAAGCTGTCATCTTCTCCTTGCTGGGTACACAGACGAGCTCAGCTCTTTGCTGGGGTTTTCGCCCGAGGACCGCGCCCCCTGGGTCGAGAGCGACCAGGTGGCGCTGTCGCTTAGCGAGCGCCTCCGCTCGTTGGGTTGCTCTCCTGAGGCCATGGCTGGCCTGGCTAACGACACATTTTGCTCACACAGGAAGAGTGGGCCCTGCGAGGGCAGCGCTCGATCGCGGGGAAATAAACGCAGCCCTTCTGCGTTCCCGCACGGTGTTTCCGCTCAACGCCTCGTGAGCGCAAGGCTCAATCACGAGTACGTCAGGTACTAGCCGTGCAAGGAAAGCAATGCGTACTTTCCGCTCAACACAGCGCTGGGAGCAAAGCTCAACCACGTGTGCCAGGTACTCGTAACGCACGCAGCAGAGGCTAAGTGTCCGAAGTGCGAGCTGGAACGGTGCGGAGAAAGCTGGGATGCTGTCACCACGCCGCCACGGATGTTACTGCTGATGCGCTGCTTCACCATGCGATCGTCACGGCGTCCGGAAGTGCTTAGTGATGCCGCGGCGACCAGAGCTCTTCGGCGGTGCGTCCGTCCTCCGCGGCGGCCAGGTAGCGACGCTTTGCACCGGGATTGTCAGCGCTCAGGTTTATATATTGGTGGGGGCCGAATACGATTGCTCCGCTCCGTGCCCCCTCCCGCCCCGGTAACGGACGGAGGTCTCCCTCCCGTCCTGCGGCGGCGGCGGTGGTGGCGGCGGTGGCGTCCCGCCCGGGCCGTGCATTGGTTGCGCCATTGTGCCTATCCCCACCGTCCTCTGCGAGAATGGCTGGTGTGTGCACCTCGGGATCTTGTGGAAGGGGAACGAGATTGCAATGGTGGCAACAATTTTTCGACCATTATGCACATTTTCGAAGTCGAACGTTACCGGAGATCTGACCTTTGTGACCGTATATGGTCCTACCAAAACGTGACACGAACTTTTTCGTCTGACCCGGCGCGATGCTTTTGTTCCTTACTAGAACCATTTGCCCTACAATAATCGGCATGAGCGCTCTGTTTTTATTCTGTTTCTCATGTTCCACTGCGACGTTCCTATTGTTCCATTCCGCGGCCTGTGCATGAGCAGACTGGAGACACTTTCTCAAATCTCCGCGTATGGCGGATTTTCGGCATAGCAGGACGTAGCCGGAAGAAGCACTCTATTCCATGGCATATCCAGTTCCCTCCCATAAACTAAGAATGCGGGAGTAAATCCCGTTATGCGGTGTTTTGTATTTCTGAACACGAATAGGGCGAACGGCAAAAGCTCGTCCCAGTCTCTAGAATCATGTTCCATAATGTGAGCTATTACGGACGAAAATGACTGATGCGCTCTTTCGAGTCGCCCATTAGCACCCGGATTATATGGCGACGTGGTTATGTGTCTCACTTGCAATAGCCGACACACTTCTTGCATCAATTGCGAGGTGAAATTTGTCCCTCGATCGGTCAGTAAAATTTGTGGGACCCCGTGGCGGCAGACAATGTTTTTCTATGAACGCCTGTGCGACAGTTTGCGCCGTTTGATCGGGCAAAGCTATAGCTTCCGGGTACCGTGTAAAGTGGCATCGGGCTGATAGAATGTATTTGTTTCCTTTTCTCGTGGTAGGGAGAGGACCAATTATATCTAGTGCTACCTTCTCAAAGGGCCGCGTCGTTTCCGCTACTTCTTGAACTGGAATTTTCCCTTTGACACTTTTCTTCATTTTGCATTGGATGTATTTGAAAAAATTTCGTGTGTCACTATAAAGCCCTGGCCAATTGAAATGCCTCTGTACCAAGTCTATTGTTTTAGTGACCCCTCTATGCCCTGCTAGTGGATTTTCGTGACATCTCTTTAGTATATACTCGCGCATCGCGACTGGAGCGCACATTGTGTATACTGGCTTGGGTGGGGGTACATGTATTTTATACAGTACGTTCTCGGCATCTAAAAAATAATTTTTATCTTTCTTTTCTATTAGTTCGTACAGTTGTTTTAACGACTCGCACTGTTTTTGTTCTTGCGCTATTCTCTTTTTGTCCCAAACAGGTTCATAATGGTCGGTCTCTGCTATCACGGAAATTGTTGGCAACTCTACTCGCGACAGCGCGTCAGCATGAGGAATTTGCTTACCCGGTTTATGCTTGACGGTAAACGTGTACTCCGTGAGCGTTATCCCACGAGCGAGTCGCGGTTTGGGTTCCGTTTGTGTAAATAACCACTGAAGTGGTTTGTGATCTATCAGCGTAAAATGCCTGCCTAGTATATATATTCGAAATTTCCTAATCATCGTTATCACTGCTAGACACTCGAGATCCAATGCGCAGTAGGACTTTTGCTGTGGCGTTAACTTTTTGCTTTCGCATGCAATTATGTGTTCGCCATCATCTTCCATCCACAGATGGAAGATGATGGTGAACACACCGCCTAACCCCATCGGCGACACGCCTGTCGTTGTCCACCTCACTGCAAGCCACTGCTTTTCGCGAAGCAGGGTAAGACCTTGTGAAGGAATAACTGGAGCCGTTGGGCGCATGCGGTAAATATAACATGACACTGGGGTTTTAACCAATTCGAAATTTACAAATTACTTGCGAGGAAGCCTGCGGGGCGTGGGAGGTAGGCAGGCAGGTTGAAAGGAAACAGGCGCTGAGTAGATAGCCCTCACTTGATTTTAGCTTCTTGAGCGCGCGGGTCGCCTTTCCTGCAGCTCTTAGCGCGGCGAGCCCCCAGAGCTTTGAATAACCCCAACTAGTGAGCCGCCACGTGCTGTACCGCACGCGATTGTTAGCGCACCAACCGCCGCACGGTGTTTCGTTTGCCACAACTGACACCCAAAATTGATATCTCGAAAACGACTGGTTAGATTTTATGAAATTCTGTATACAGATTCATACACTGTACCTAAATATGTATTTTACAAATAAAATATATATCTTTACATTTTCCTACAAAACTGACAGATTTTGGAATGGCATCTGCAATAAAACTATCTTAATTGAATAAATGCTTTATTCTGGTTGAAAAATGACAAAAATTGACAGAATGCATTACGCAAGTTTGTGATTTTTCTAAATGTTAATTGTTGTTAGTATACTTGTAATTAATATATAAATATCAATACAATATGTAAAACGAATTTCTCATTCGCGCTTAATATTATGTCTCTTTTCCTTTAGAACTTAACAGTAATTTTGAAATTAGTCCCAGTCAGAGATGTCACTACACTCATCCGATAAATATGGATTAGCTAAAAGTTTTTGCACTTCCTCTAAACCATAGGGGCTTTTCCTACGCTGAAAGTATAAGTATCACAGGATATTAGCAACTTGTGAAGGTCTATGTTAGTCGCTTCTTTTGAACATTTCCTTGTGAAAAAAACTCGAAAATTACGCATATCTTTATTTCGTGTTTCTTGAGCCTCCCCAGAGAGCTAACCTATTGGCAAGATACAAAATTTAATTTTTTTTCTCCATGCACCAGGAACTTGTGCACAGATGCTTGCTTGGCGCACCACTTGTACAGATCCATTTGCTTTGTACATTTGTTTTGTAACCTTCGGATACTCTCCAAATAAATTAGGAATTAATTGCATAATTGCATGACAATGTCTCGAACACCACATTGAATCTTTTACTTAATTCATTGATTCCAGCTGACATTGAGCGTTCCCTAAAAATCTACGTGCAGTATTACCATAATTGGTATTGCCACTACTTTGCTTGGGCATGTCGAGAACCTCATTTCTCTGGTTAATCTCTCCTGAATTTCCTACTAAAGTGCTTTCACTTTTACCTTATTTTTTGCGAATTTGCCATTTCCTGAATTCGGGCTTGTATGAAATTTGAAGTAAACACCCAATCTTCGCTTGGATTAGTCGCTGCCTTCTCCAAAAGATTTTTTCGGGTGATATACAGTGCCTGCTTCCGCTTGGAATGGCTTGTAACGCAGTGTCAAACAGTAGTGCCTTATAACTACTTTCACTGGACCTCAAGAATAGATCTTGATTTCTAAAGTACTTTGCCTTTCTTTCCCTTATTTTAGAGCACATAATTCTGAGTATGTGCTTTACAGATTTTGTCACAGTAGTATTTAAAAAGAACCCCCCTGAATCGGATTTTCACTATCCACATTTTTCAATTGTTAAATACTCACATTTTTAATATATTCCCAATATTTTCATAATATATTCCCCCCAATACCTCAAATTTTTATACTTTTTATCAATTTTCACGCGTTGAGAGGTGTTGAGATCCTAAATCAGATTTTCAGAATACAAAACTTGACAATTTCAAAATTTAATTCATTATGCTTGAAATATACATCAATATTCATAAAAATGGATTATATAAGGCGTTGAGAAAGCATTCTAATGGCTAAATCTGATTTTCTTGAACCTCAATATTCGAAATACCACAGTATTCCAATATCACCAGAATTGTAAATAAATATTTAAAAAGAAATAATTAAGATAACAAAATAACAGATTTAGTCAAAGAACATGATTATCCTGTTCCTGATATCAGAAAAGTACAAACAAAATCAAGATAAGGTTGTTATGGATCTAATTTTTAATGTAAAAGGACAAATTGTGTTTTTTTACCAGGATTGTGAACTCCTCTGATCTGGAGTCAGCAGAACGCGACGTCCTCCACAACAACACATACGTGGGGCAAACAACCACACCCACGCTGGACTCGAACACGCGACCATTTGGATGAAAGAACATCCAGGTCAGCATAATACAAGTTATTATATGAAAAATTGAGAGATTACTAGAAAAAACAGTACATGAACGTGGAGATACAGTAATAAAAAAATACTTATCACAACATCAAAAACCAAACATACGTCGAAGGAGATTAAATAAATTTAAACTAGTAGTGCTTCCAACGCACATACTTTCTCGCACTGCTCCTATACGTTCCTAAATGCTACTCCACTACTTCATAAACCAGCAAAAGTGTTATCTACCAGCAAACTTTTTCTGTACCGAGACCCGAAATCCGATCCTCAAAGTCAACGAACCGGCACTTATACCACTACGCCAAACTAGCACCATATGGATCGAACAGAGCCATAAAAAGAATCGAACCGAGCTATAAAATGGTAAATGCATGATAAAAAAACAATTGCTACGATGGTAAAAGACGATTTACAAATCCAAGAAAAGACGTGAAAAATTGTTGAAAGTTATAAGCTCGAAAAATATATACAGACACATCCAGTTCATTTATCGTAATTATCAATATTTGTGATTCAAATGGCTTCATACGGTTTTCAATAAGTTTTTAGAATTCTTAATTATTTCCTGTGACAATAGAGAACTTTGACAAATAATACGACCAGACCAGGACTCGAGAAGCTTCGCAGCTTCCCTCCGAAACGCTGTGCCAATGCTCGCTGATTAACGATTGCGACCTCAATGGCTCTGCATCACGTTTACACTTGTATAATAGTAACAGTGTAGGATGGTTTCATTTCTAGCATTAGGAAGCCGAAAAATCCAGAGAATGTGAAATAATATGTTCCTTTGGGCGTCGAAAGAAGGTAACTCGGAAGATTATCATTCATAACAGACAAACTGGTTCAAACTGTAAAGATTAGGAAACTAAGTTCTGCGAGAAAGTCTGTGCGATTCCATAGCACTAATAGTTTCCTAAATTGAGGGTATCAGCGCAATAGTGGCCTAACCCACATTTTTGGGAAATTGGGTTATCTGTGTTAATCGCATCTTATTCTGCTTAAATTCAATTCGAAATAGTTTCAGCGGGTCATCATCCAGCAGTTGCAACACAATTAAACAATGAATTTTTTAATACTGCCAGTAACTTATTAAGCTATTTTCTTCAAACATAGAATTTGTGGATAGGTCTCTATTGCACTGACACCCTCATTTAGCAACACGTTGTATCCACCTTTTCCTCACCAGACTCCAGCTATAAGAGATTTTTCTGGCGAAAATTAGCCTTTTCCGGCGCACGATAGTATTCGTAAGGCGAGAAAGTCAAAAGCAAATTAATAACGATTTTGGAACTATTAGGGATATCTAACTTGTTCTTATGCGTAATTATTATATTATGTTTACATTTAATGTTCATATATTCTTTTTGTACTGAAATCGGTTTATACAGATGTACAGAACGACGAACAATTGATATGATGGTATATATGCTTTACAACTCGAAGAAGAGGTGTGAAAAATCGTTAAAAAGTTGAAAATTGGAAAATTACATGCGGACACTTCCAGTTCATTTATCGTAATTGTCAATATTTGTGATTCGAATGGCTTCACATGGTTTTTAATCATGTTTCTGGAATTCTCAATTATTTCCTGTAACAGAGAATTTTCATAAATAATATTCCCGACCAGGACTCGAACCAGCGAAGCTTCCCTCGGAAGCGCTGGGCCGATGCCCCCTATTAGCGAGCGCCGCTACGTTCCCCCTTCATGCTCTTACACTTGTATAATAGTAAGAGTGTATGGTGGTTTCATTTCTATAGAGATTAGAAAACTAAGTTCTGCGAGAAAGTCTGGGGCACCACTAGTTCATGTATTTATTTACCGTATCTTATTACACACGTGGAGAAAATTTAAAGAAAAAATTTGGAGCGGTTTTTGAGAAATTTCTTTTGTAATTTTGAAATGAAGATTACGCAAAAACGACTCGTTTTTTCAGAAAATTCTACATAACCTTTTTTAAAGAGCTAATTTTGTACAAGAGACTTTGTCTGAAGTAAAAATCGCTATCTACAATTTGGCAGTTATAATATTTTTTGCAATTTTCAAAAAACCAAGTACTTCCCTGAAGTAGGACTAAGTCCATATTTTGTATCGTCCCTTATTACATAAGTGAAGAAAATTTAAAGAAAAAAATTTGGAGCGGTTTTTAAAAACATTTTTTGTAAATTTGAATCGCGATTTGCGCAAAAACTACTCGTTTTTTCAAAAAATGGTACATGACCTTACTTAAAGTGCTAATTTTGTTCAACCGACTTTGTTTGAGGTAAAAAATTCTTTCTTCAAATTTGCAGTTTTTAAATAGTTTTTTGCAATTTCCGAAAAATTGGGGATATCAACGAAAATGATAATTACATCACTCCTTTAAACGTCCTTTGCACTATTCAACAACAAAATATAATCAAAAAATTTGGAGCCATTTTCTTTTAACATTGAAAATCTCCAACGGGCTTCATGTACAGTACCCCCAAATATTAAAATATCGGTTTCAAATTCCAGGGCCCTTGAGACGAGTAAAAACGATCCGGGAATTCTTCTTACGAAGTATTCGTAAGGCGAGAAAGTAAAAAGTAGTATATATCGAGAATGAAAAGAATTAAGATGAGTGTTATAACCATCAATATGCAACTGATGGTCATGCATTTCAGTGTAAAAAATGTACGAAAACATATTCGGTAATAAAAGTACTATGATCTTGTGGATGCATCGTCAAAAGAGGTTATATAAAGAACCATATGACAAAATTATACATATTGTAACAGCACATGTGGGTGGTCGCGGCGCGGAGTCACCGCGAACGGAGACACAGTGTAATGCTCACAGCGGGGGAGAGGAAGAATTCTGTTCCATTACAAAGGATAGCTTAGCGCGTGTTGCACGGCTCGCACTGCGCGAGTGGCCGGAGCCGGAAAAGGATCTTGGCGATAATGGACAGTCGAAGGGCTGGAGAGTGACAATAAACGTCTCAATGAAAGATATTGTCAATGAGGGGACCGCGCCCCGCTAACAGCGGGGGAGGGAGGATTCTTTTTGTTTGTTTGGAAGGCGTAGACTCAAGCAAATGCCTCGCACTCCGGGTGGCACGGCTTGCGCGGTACGTGGCCGTGGGACGGTCAAGAAAGGGCCGTAAAATGAAGTCATATTTTCAATTTGAGACAGCCCTTAAGTTAGAGAAAGCTAGTGCGAGCGGGGAAGAACGAAAAATGGGTTTTTAGAAAACAGATCCTTCACTTCCTCCGGAAAGCGGAAGGGCCTTTTTTAGCTCAGCCCTTCGACTTTTTTTTTGAGGCAGAGGGACAACCCGTACCCAAACATTCTTAAAGCGTGGGCGGTTTATGGCCTCATGACGTGAATAATCAGCGAGTCGACACGCGCTGAAGGGGACAGTTCGGGCGCTCCAAGGAGAGATTGGACGCCGGCGGGGGTCACGTGGGTGCCCTCGAATGTTTAGGTGGGGACAGACCGCGAGGATTTAAATAAGCGGAACACAAGAACGTAAGAGACTGCCATTCGGATTGATAGAGAGAATCTGACTTGTCGTGGCTGCTGAGTTTCTTTAGAGAGAACTTGTCTTGAGGACATATTTTGACGCTATTGCGATGAGCATTAGCTTCGTTCTGGGCATCGACGGGTCGTTGAAGTGCTACAGTTGAAACGGCGCTTCGCCTACGTTCCGGTGAACGTGGCATATTTGGACCTCGTTCACCGCCAGACGCCCGCAGGAAACCGCCGCCGGACCCCGCGCCTCCGCTGGTACGCCCGTGCATGGTCGGGCCAAACTGTGCGACATCGAGAAGGACGTCATCGCTTCAGCACCAGCGCAACACGCAAGAGATTGGTGAGAAGGCCGAATGGCCTAATTATTAATATACTGTCGTCGCTAGGCACCCGCTATCATTATGACGTCATTGATGTCATTAAGAGTAATAATTACATGTAATGATTACCTTGGCCTTAGTTATAATTAAATGTAATGTAAATACAGCCAGTAAATCCGTTTACTGGTCGACAGATCAAAAGTTCCTTCATGCATGCGTCCTGTTGCCCCGTCAGAATTTCAGGTGTAAAAAGCAACGACCCATCACCTAGAGCAGCCGGGCAGCCGCAAATCGGAGGTAAGAGGTGGTAGTCGCCAGTAAGAAGAACGTGGCAATATATGTTACACGCAGATTAGTATTTTATCTTATTTTAGTATTTTATTCTCCTTTATATCTGTAAGGCCATGTATTGATATGATCTATTAAATACACAGGCACAAAATAAAAGAAGTCAGACCCAAAGACTTGACAGTTGTTTCTCCTTGCATGTCAACGCATGCATACCTTTTTTACTTTCCCGTATTACTATTTAACTTTTAACCCATGTATTAGATTTTGTATTCGAAAAAGTCTGAATAGAAAATCATACATATATACGGAGTAATATACGTAGTATAGGGAAAGATATGTAATGCTGCGCGAAAAAACGGCGGATTTTCGGCAGAAAAAAATCATTGCCGGACCCTGATAACGAAAAAGTGGATAAAACCAATTTCTAAATTAAGGGGGGAAATCCCTTAACACGTGGTGTAGCCAGAATCCCTGTTTTGTGGGTCCTTGATACCGAAAAAACAATTGAAAGCAAAACGTCCGTCTGTCCTAGAACACCACTGACGCCTTAATCCTACGGAGGAATTTTTTCAAATTGAAGAAACCACTGTCCATCTGGCTCGAGTCAAAGCTTTGAGATTTTGAAAAAGATTCTTCAAGATTTGGGGGGACTTTACATGAAGTCCCTCAGATTTTTTAAAAATTTTCTCAAAAACGGCTCCAGATTTTGTCTTCACATTTCTTGTAAGAACAGAGCAAAATACACGTAATAAGATGGCACACGTCCGATTTTCACGGTTGACTTTGAATTTTCGAATATTGCAAAACTTTGAACTTTCTTCCTATAACTACACAATTGAAGATAGAGATTTTTCCTTCAAATAAAATTTGTTCTCGATAGCGAGTTCTTTCATTAAGGTCATGTACATATTTTTGAAAATTTTAGTAGTTTTCGGGCAATATGTGCAATTTTAAAAATACAAAAACAAGATTTTCTCGGAAACAGCTCCAAATATTTGCTTTAAACTTTTGGTATGCACAGTGCCTAACGTACTCTATAAGATGACATAAACGTCATGTTTCTCTATTCTTTTGTTTTTTCAAAAATTACAAAAACGATTTTTTTGTCTTGTCTCTTACGTCGTTAATATTTACACTAACGACGATTTGTTCACATTATTATATTTATGAGTACACGTGCTTTAAATAATGTCAAGTAAAGTTTTTCAAAAACTCAACCGTTTTCTGTGAAAACTAGCTCAAAATTCCGCATTTTCAGAAACGCTCAAACGGCATTTTCTCAAAAAACGGCTCGAAATTTTTTTCTTCAAACTTTTCAAACGGATAATTCAAATTGCACTCTGTAATTTGACGTAAAGTTCAGCTTTGAGTATTTTTTTGTTTTTTCAAAAATTACACAAATGTAATTTTTTTGAAAGATCTCTCATACCCTTATTACGCACATTTACAACAATTTGTAAACTGTTGTATTTGTGAGTTAATGTGCTTCAAATGATTTCTTATTAAGGTATTCGAAATCACAAAAGATTCCTGTAAAAGAGAGCTTCAATTTTCGAATTTTCAGTAGCCCTTAAATCCCATTTTCTTAAAAACGGCTCCAAATTTTTCAAAGAAAAATGTCATTTAAAAAGAGGTTTTACTTTTCTTTCATATTCTCAAAATAATATTTCCGGTTAAGAGAGCCAAAAAAATGATAATGCCAGCTGGAAAATGTGTTAAGTCCGAATAGGTAGCCGAGACCAAAGGAAATAGAAAACCAACTTGGAAAAGTCTGTGCCATTTTGTAGCATTAGTTGTTGTTTTTTTTGTGTGCCTGTGACATTTTTATCATCATATGATGATAGAGCAATATATATAAGAGGTAAACGCCGACACCGTGAGACCAATCTCCATGAAAGTTGGCACTTTTACGTGTTTTTCACCTAGGTTTATGTGTTCATAAATCTGTTGTAACTCCACTACATGGCGCTGTAGAACTAAACTAAATATTTACGTCAAATGCAACCCGCAACACTTTCGGTAGGATTTTGACTCTATATCGTTAAATAACTCCTAAACGATACGTTCTATGACCTTAAAAACTAAAATTTTGGGGTACTTTACAGAATGAGCTCTTCTCGAACATTCTATTACATTTTTGCTGGTCCGCCGCTTCCCGAAATTACCTCCCCTACTCAGAGATATGCAGAATCAGCAATGAAATGGACGGTGTTGTGCATCAACCAGCTAGGCGCCATTTTTGAAAAAAATGAAATATGGACGCCATCAGTTGCATTGGACCATGTTCTAAGTGTACGCAAAATTTTGGCGCCAAATCTTGAAAAATAGCCCTATAATTAATGAAAAATGTAAACTCTATCGAGAATTTTTGTTTCCCAACAACTGGCTATAATCCTAGATCTTCAAATCTGCTGTTCTTAATTCCACATTATGCACGTAAGCGCCAGATATTCCACTCATGTTTGTGTAGTTCGGCGCTTCAATGCATGAAATAATTACAGATTTACAGATTTTAGAGCAGATATTTAGATAATTACAGATTAAATTACAGATTTTAGAGCTGCAAATGTAATAAAACCTTAGAACACGATTATCTCAAAACTTGTATGATGTCGCATAGCCGGTTGATGCATAACACCGTCCAAATGTGAATGAGAGGGACAGAGAGCAGCAGAGACCGACAGACAGGGACAGGTGAGGGAGGGAGCGGCAGTGAGAGGGTGATGGGAGGGGAAACAGGGAGATGAAGGGCAGAACAAGATCTGCCGGGTTTTCCTAGTATTATACATTTCTTCATACATCTCTATATCATTAAACAAACTGTTTTTACTTATTGAATTTCATTTGTAGGATTAAGTTCTAGAAATTCTCTAATGGGTATTTCTAAATACTCATTGTTAAATTTGTGTGGCATGAATTATAGGAGAAATCCACAAATATCAAAATGTTCCATTTTTTTTTATAAAAAGGAATTGAATTGTGTAATTTGTATGCTTTTTTATTGAAGTCTTAATTTTTCTTTGTGAACAAATGTATTGTTTTGGAAATAATAAACAATTTACATGTTTCTGGAGTGTTGGAATTTTTTCCTAGAGAGCCTTTTTTCAAATCAACTTTTGAGTGCTAATTGCAGCTCAATCATTCTAAATTACATAAAATTAGACTAAATTAGACAAAAAATGCTTAAAATTGAAAACTGACCCCATTTAAAACACGAAAATCATATTTTTTGCACTGATACTGTTTCCCACAGATTCTCTCAATTATCAATTTGAATAAACAATATGAAAACATTTTATATTTATTCATTATTAACAACATTACACATTAATTGAACAAATTATAACAATTTCAAATTAAATTACAAGACAGACAATGAGAAGGAGCAATAGGATTGAATCCTCACAGTGCAAAAGATTCTTAAATACTTAAACCAGCCATAGAGATGTAGCTAAGCAATATGTTACTTAAAATTTCATCAAACAACCTCAAAAACTAATTTTAAGAAGTATCACAAAGTAACATTTTGTTTTCAAACAAAATTCTGAAATCTTCAGCTCAATTTTTAGTAAAAAATGTTGTTAACTTCTGCTGTCGGTCAAGTTGTGGCACCTCATCAGATTCAGTCAGCCATTTATTGCAACATTCCGATATGACAGAATAAGGGTGACCTCGAGATGAAACAGTAGGTACAACTTTCCGAGGCTTCAAAAATTTAACAAAGCGACGCAATTCATTATAGTTGGAATGCTCACTGTAGGGAATATCTAGAAAGAAAACATAATCATCAATTTATTTTTTTAAAAAATTATTCATAACAACCAGAGATTATTAATCTGTGCTTAATTATTTCTGAGACATGTGAAAAAGAAAAGAGTTGTTGAAAACTGGTGCAGCTAGGAAAACTGCTAATTTTTTCTCGTGTTATTTGCAACTTTTCAGTAATATAATTTTGAGAGTAGCTCATCAGCTATCTTTTGAAAATCTGCCAACGTCAAAAGAGGCGTGTGATATTGGAATTTGCAATTTTGGAAATTTCAGAGCATTTTATTCTATTGGATTACTTTTAATCTTGAGTTTAAGTCACAACACAGATCTTTAAATCGCCAACATTTCGGCTATTATTAAGCCTTCATCCCCGGCTTAATTGTAACAATCACAATTTTTGTATCGTGACTAAATTTAAATAATCTTTAATCCTACTAGCAGCAACCAATTTCCACATTTGTGTACACATGCATGAGCACGGCCACGCGTACGCGTACGCACACGCATACAAATTCAAATGTGAATTCTATGTGAAATGACAAACCAATATCTGGAAACGTAATCATATACTTGGCATATGGACGTCAGAAGTCATTTCATATATTTAGACCTCGGATTTTAGGGCAAATGCCCATTTAGTTCCTTCAGGAGATTGTGAAAAATAATTGCAGAAGTTTACGAAAACCAAAATATAACTTTCAATATATATATATATATATATATATATATATATATATATATATATATATATATATATATATATATATATATATATTGAAAGCATCTAATAGTGCCAAAAAAACGTCCTAAAACAGCGGTTGTTATATCAACGTTCTAAATCCGTCTAAAATTTTGATGAATAACATTAATTACCAATTTTTACTTCCCCATATACGTACGTATATACAGACTAATACGTAGTAAAGGGAAAGTTATGCAATACTACCCGAAAACACGGCGAATTTTCGGCAGAAAAAATTAAATGCCGGGCCCCGATAACGAAAAAGTGGATAAATTCAGTTGCGAAATTAAGAAAAAAAATCCTCTAACACGTGGTGTAGCCAGAATCCCTGTTTTGTGAGTCCTTGATACCGAAAAACCAATTGAAAGCAAAATGTCCGTCCGTCCGTCCATCAGTCTGTTAACAACAGAAGCGCCTAAAACCATAAGGACGATTTCTTCCAAACTGAATATTCCTCGGTCGATCTGGTTCCACTCGAGGCGCCGCGATTTTGAAAAACATTCTTTAAAATTTGGGGGTACTTTCCATGAAGCCCCCCGGATATTTTCAAAATTTTCTTAAAACGGTTCCAAATATTTTCTTTAAATTTCCTGTAAGAAAAGAGTAAAATACACTTATTAAGGTGGCATAGTCCTAATTTCACTGAATTCAGTTAACTCTGAATTTTCGAAAATTGCAAAAGTTTGAAATTCTTTCGGCGTATTCCTGCAGCTACAAAATTAAAGATACAAATCTTTTCTTCAAATAAAACTTGTTCTACATAGTGAGTTCTTCCATTAAGGTCATGTATATACAGAGTATATACGTACATACAGAGTATATACGTAGTATAGGGAAAGTTATGTAATACTGCGAAAAATCGATTTCGAGATTTAAACGAAAATACACGTTTTGAGACCCCCTGATACCGAAAAAGTGATTCTTTTCAAAACGTCCGTCCGTCTTTGAACAACCCGAAAGCCGAAACCACCAACTACGATTTCTTCCAAAATGAATATTCCGCAGCCGATCTGGTTTCGAAGCAGTTAAACGTCATTTTCTTAAAAACGGCTCCAAATTTGTCAAAGACAATTGCCATTTTGGTAGAGGTTTTAATGTTCTTTAACATTCTAAAATTAATATTTCGTTCTACCACTAGGAAAGAATAAGAAAATGTCAAAAAATGTAGTGTGGCAGGCCATAAATGGCAGCTGGCAAGAGTATGCGGAGAGTATGAATAGCTAGTCGAGACCCAAGGAAATAGAACACAAATACGGGAAAGTCTACTAAAAATGCGAAATTTGAAGCTCTTTTTCACAGAAAATTTGTGAGTTTCCGAAAAACTTCATTTGAAGTTATTTCAAGCATTTTAACTTACAAATACAATACTGTTTAAAAATTGCTGGAAATGTGCATATTAACGGTGTAAGAGATCTTTGAAAAAAATTACATTTGTGTAAGCAAAAGCCAAAAAATACCCCAAATTGAACTTTACGTCATATTAAATAGTGTAATTAACACAATCCGTTCGGTAAGTTTGAAGAAAAAAGTTTGAGCCATTTTTGAGAAAACGGCGTCTGAGCGTTTCTGAAAATGCGGAATTTTGAGCTAGTTTTCACAGAAAACTATTCAATTTTCCAGAAACTTTACTTGTCATTATTTAGAGCACATGTACTTATAAATATAACAATGTAAACAAATCGCCGCTAATGTAAATATTAACAACGTGAGAGACAAGTCAAAAAGTTGCATTTTTGTAATTTTTGAAAAAGCAAAAGAATATAACAATATGGCGTTATTGTCATCTCATAGAGCACATTTAGCACTATCTCTAGAAAAAGTGAAAAGAAAATAATTGGAGCCGTTTTTGAGAAAATCTGGTTTTCGTAACTTTTTAAAATTTGAAATATTGCGTGCAATATTGGGCAAAAACTACTAAAATTTTCAAAAAAATGTACGTGACCTTAATGAAAGAACTCACTTTGGACAACCAATTTTATTTGAAAGAAAAATCTCTATCTTCAATTTTGTAGTTCTAGGAAGACACCGAAAAAAACTTCAAACTTCTGCAATTTTCGAAAATTTAGACTTAACCGTGAAAATGGGACTTATGCCACCTTCATAACTGTATTTTATTCTAACCTTACAAAAAAAATTAAAGAAAAAACTTAGAGCCGTTTTTGAAGAAATTTTGAAGAATGTTTTTTTCAAAATCGCGGCGCCTGGAGTAGAACCGGATCGACTAGGGAATATCCATTTTTTAAGAAATCGTACTGATGGTTTCGGCGCTATGGTGGTGCACAGACTGACAGACGGTCGGACGGACTTTTTCGGTATCAGATAACCCCGAAACACGGATTTCTGACGATATCTCGAAATCGATTTTCTGCAGCATTACAGAACTTTCCCTATACTACGTGTATACTCCGTATATACGTACGAGTATATACGAGTACTGAGTACATACTCCGTATATACGTACGTATAAGGGAAATTAAAAATACTTGACTTTCCTGAAAAATAAAAAATTGCCTAATTTAATCCTTTTGTGAGAAGTTGTAGATGCCAGACACATAACTTTTCATGTGTAATGTTTTTTAAAAGCCTAGTTTAATTATTTTGTAACCGACTTTAAGGGCCCAAAACGCCACTTTTTGTTCCCAATATTGCCTGACTTCATAATTTTGACTATTTTAAGTGTATAAATCATCACTCTTTTGTGCCTAAAATTCCCAAGTCTGCAGAGACATTGCATTGAGAAAGAAATACCTACCTTCAATATTAAAAAATTAACAGGAAATCGCAACTTTCAGAATTCCAGACACATTAATGAAAATCGGATATGTGGCACTCTATATGGCTGGCAACTGGATATGGCAACAATTTTTGAGAAAATTTTAAGCTACGTATTTCTTTGAAAATCGCCGCGATTTCACTCCAAATTACGCTAACAGCACTCATTTTTTAAACACACAACATGAAATTATTAAAAATATCTTACTTTCAAAAACAGATTTTAAAACGCTATTTTCATGAATATATTTTGTTCAATTAAAAAAATGCAAAGAAAAAATTTGGAACCCTATGGAACAAACTTCGAAAATGTTCTAGGGGCTTGACGTGAAGTAACCCCAAAAATGAATAGGTCCGTTTTAAATTTGCGAGGCTCCAAAGGCGGTCAGATCAATCGAATTTGAAGAAAATCGTGTGTTCGGTTTTAGGCCTAGTGTTGCCCATGTCGCCCTTGCAGGCGGGCGGTTTAAAAATTGGTATCAGGCTCCGGAAAACCATAGGAGAAAGTGAAAGGGACCCATAAAACGTGAATTCCCGTAAAAATCTCTAGATCGATTTTTGGCAGCATTAGAATACTCTTTATCCCGTAGGCATACATGAAAACGAAAAACTCACTTTCACAAGGTTAAAGTTCAACACTTATTATTTTAGGTAACATACTACTCACTAAAAATTGTAACATTCCTTCTTGAAACTCCATTATCCACTTTTACATTTCCCTTCTTAAAATTCCAACCGCTGGGATTAAAAGCTACAATATTTTTAAATACTCTCTTCCAATTGGTCAAATGCTGTTCCAATTCCTAAAAGAAAAAGAAATCCAAAACACTTTCAGACTATAGAATACAGTAGCAACATCAACATTGTAAGAATGCACCTTCGATGTACATAATATTTAAAAATAATTATTTCCGTATAATGTATGCACTTTTTCAAGAGAAACTACAGATAACAGAGTGATAATGGTTACATTTGAGTTGACAATTAAGATCACAGGATAAAAAATATATAAAAACTTTACTTATATCAAGAATCAGGAATTACTTACATCAAGAGGAGGTCATAATTTTACATATTCACATGATTAAAAATTGTAAAGCTGTAAATTGTTAACTCAAATGTAACCATTTTCACTCTGTATATCTGTAGTTCTCTAGAAAAGGTGCATACATGATGCACGAAACATCGAAGTTGAACAATAAATGATCAACAAGATAAATTAATTCCGGGTATCTACTGAAGATTGATACTATGGTCCAGACCTACAGCGTTCCACCTAAATCAACATTATTATTATTATTATTATTATTATTATTATTATTATTATTATTATTATTATTATTATTAATAATAATAATAATAATAATAATAACAAAAATTCGCCGGCCCCGTGGCGCAGACGATTGCAGCAGACGTCGTCTGCGCCTAGGAGGCTGTAGGTCAAGTCCTGCGTAGACATGGTCGTATTTGATTGTGCCTTCACCATTCATCATCATCCTATCACCTTATAATTCATAATTCATGACGTAACAACCTTGTTTTATCAAGGGGTACAATTAAAAAAGCTGATCCCCATAATTACACACGTTAATCTCTCTCGAGGGTGTGTAGTTACACCCACTGTCAAATCTGGCAAATTTGGCCCTCGAAGTTCCAAACACATTCCCCAAGCAGTAAGAACACTTACCAAAACCGGTGACGCGTTGGACTCTATACAATACTGTACGACCAACAAATTCAAACTGCTTGTGGAAAAGAAACCGGATATTGTTATCCAGGATTTGGAGAAAAAAACATGCTTACTTGTAGATGTTACTGTGCCGTGTGATCAAAAGTTGTAACCAAGGAGGCAGAGAAATGTCTTAAATACAAGAGTTGATTAACAAGATACAATCGAGATCAGCCGAATGAGGGGAGTAAAAGCACTGGCCGTTCCGATAGTTATCGGAGTTCTAGGATTTGTTCCGCAAAATTTGTGCAAGAACTTGGCTAAACTCCCAGGTAATTCAGAAGTCTGGGAAGTGCAAGAAATCGCTTTATTTGGAACAGCCCACATTTTGCGCAAAGTATTGTAGAGGCACCGACAGTTCCTAGATCTGCTCCTCAGATAGCTGGTTGCAAACTGGGGTAGACTGTGTGTTCAACCGACTTCTAACATCTTTTGTCGTGAAGTAGAGGAATAATAATAATAATAATAACAATAATAATAACAATAATTTCAAAAATTCAGTGAGAAGCTTAATCACACTTAAATTGTAAACACGTGTCAATTTTTTCAGCGAGAATTGCTTAACCACAATCTACCTTCTGAGAATAGACACAATAACACAAATAATGTAGAAAATATTGAGAAACAACAGAACTTACCTCATGATTGAGATTTCCCATAGGCCATAAATGAACTTGAGCTTTTGAAGGATCGTCTACCAATTTAGAATTCAATTTTGCATCATTAAAACATCTCAGCACCTCAAGTTTAGCTTTTGAAGCCCATACTTTACACTGAAGAGCATTAGCAAGACCCATGAATACTTTTTCTTTCCCTTAAAACAGATTAAAAACTGTTATTGCAATATATAAATGATTTGAAAAGTAGCTATGAAAAGAAATGTTTTTGTAGTCCAAATGGCAAAAGTATCAAGGGGTTAAAAATGTGTAAAGGGGGGATGGAGACGGGACAGAAGACGGCAGGGAGTGAAGAAACACGAGATGAATAAATCATACGCTGAAAACACCCTACATTCAATATGAAACTCTCATAGGTGGCATGACTTTAATGTTAGCAACGGTAGTGCAATAGGTAGTGTACTAAACAGCTGATCCACGTTTGGGGGTTCACTTCCCTGCCGATGGATGCGAAAATAGGCACGCATGTTTCGTAAAGGCGGAGAGTTCGGGCTTGTGCCCTGATATCTAGTAGCAACAAGACCGCACGACAAAATGACTAACAAGGAGACCTTGCATTTTGAATAGCAACTATTGAAACATAGTTTCAGGAATTCAAAGAGTATCATCCACTTGTCCAAGATGTTCGTGTGTCCGAAGTCCACCTATACTCCGGCTTCTCGCATTTCACCTATCTTTCCCAGTGTGGTAACGCTCCGGCCGGGACACGATCTATGCAATTAACATCTTTAGCAATTAACTTCATTTCTATTAAAAGTGTACTTTCTCCCCACTTGTTGGAAGGGAAATTAATGTCCTGTTACTATTTTATCCACTAGAGTTCGCTAGTTGTATTTCACATGCAATTCACATTATTTACATCCATTCCCATTATACAACAGCATTTTTTCTGCGGAAAACGAGATCGAGTCAAGGCTTTCAGCAGACGTTTGCGAAAGTGTGCTGAAAGAAGTACGAGAAGGAGATAAAAATAACGAGGAAGATGCTCTATGCGGTAATAATAATCGTTCTCATGATGGTCAAATTCATCTGAGAAAAGTGGCAGAGGTCTCCAGTTCATTAAGAAATGAGTCTAGTGAAAAAATATTTCTCGTGCTATTGTTCAACGCACGTTCACGTAAGTTAAGGAAATAAAATAGTTTTAGAAATATAGCAGTTACCTGCAGCAGGGAAAAGGATGGTGAACAAAACTACATAAAGTAGTAAGGTAGGTAGCGCACACGTAAGTACTGTAGTGATACCGAATATATTACGGTTAATTGCGCGCCTAAGAATTACTCCGCGTCGCACGACAGCGAGGGTCAGCCGACGGCGCCAGGACGGCGGCGGCTGCTCGCCGCCCCTTCACCCTTTTTTGAATCTGTCACGGCCACGTGTCCCGGAGCTTGGGTGGTCGTTTCGTGCGCAAGGCACCCCCGGTATTTTTCCGCGACGCTCAGAGCCCCCCCCCCCAGCCTCCCTTGAGATTTCCAGCCCCTCACACCCCCAGCCATTAATAACTGCCCCTATTTGACGCAAAATTGAAGCGAGAGGGAGCGATAGCCAGCTTCTCTCTCATTTCTCGGCCTCAAAAACACCCGACGATTGGGCAGAAATAGTTTGAGACGCACTACCCTTGCGCCAATAGCCGCCGGAATTAGGCAATGTTCTGGAAGGTTCCAGAATCTTGGGGATAACTTTGGTGGGGGAAAGAAGCTTCGTGGGACTTCGAAGCAGGCGACGCGAGGAGAGAAGCGAAAGAGTTGCGTTCGGGGTAGGACGCGAGTAGCGGTCAAGGGGGGACAAGTTGCCTTTGTGGTGGCACTAGGTGCCGGAGACAGAGTTCGGTTCGTATTGGATGGACTTATAAAAAACATTGAGTTTTCTTGGGAGAATTTGTGCAAGTCCCCTTTAACAATTGTAGACCGCGGGGCTGTGTGACGGACAATTGACAGTGAATTGTGCTGTGTTAATATCCGACTTGTTCTCGAATTCGGGACTTTTTTTCGTGAGATTATCAGATGATTCACGAACTCGCTTCGATCTCCAAAATACAGTGTGATAAATCGAGAGTGAGGAGATCATTCGTTCGAGCAAACATTACCTAATCATTCACAACATTGAGCGGACGGCGCTGTGTGTTGGGCCAGCCCCAGCAGCCCCCTCGCTGCATACCTGGTTCAGTCCTGCGCACCCCACCCGAGTTTCCGGCGCCTCATCGCCCGTGACGACCCTCGCAGTCAGCTGACGGTCCGAGGTTATTCAACTTTGGTGGGTTGTGCAAGCCGCTTTGCGGAGGCAGTATTTATTTTGCTTTTGTGGTGCGCCCGTGGTCGAAAGTCATAAACTGTGTGGCGAACAATTTTTGCTAATTACCTTTCGACCGGGCGACGAAGAGAGATTCCCCGGCCGCGCTTGGCCGCCAAGAGGGAATTTGCGCAAGGAGAAAATCTTTGTCATTGTAATTGTATTAATTTGTATTTCTTAATTTTAACTTGTGTGTGTGCATGACATGTTTTTTTTTGATTTGGGTAAAGGGGAGCATGCTCGCCGACATGATTGGTACCAGTTCATTCGTGATTTATTACTGAATAAATCCCCTATGTTGTTATATGAATGCAATGCTTCTCATTTGACCCCGACCGCCAGCTTCCTCCATCATCGCCATTTCAGGCCAGACTGTCTATCGACTGAGCGAGCCGGCTACCCGTCCGAGGCGCCCAACCGAAGACGAAGGGTAGTCGCAGTACCAATGAATTACTCTCATATAACACAACAATAAATTAAATATTTGAATTAAAACTGTCTTTAGCAATACGCAGTAAAGTAAAATAGTGTATACGGATACACAATACAACTGTTCTTTACTACCGAAGAATAACAAAAAGCTACGCAAGCTGTTTGCATGCATCATGTGAAGAGCGTATATTTAATGGCGGACAGCTTCTTCCTTGGAGCCCTGCTGCCATATGACGTCAACTGTCTCTGAGGATGAAAATTCAGTCGGTACGCGCAGAACGAAAGGCGGAATTAAATATTTGAAAAGTCAAAATTACACAGTCAAAATTAAATATTTGAATTTTCAGTCAAAATCGAAACTGCTTCATTGTATTTTTCTAGAGTTTTTTCGAGATTTTTCGCGAGTTCCTGGATATTTAACGAAACCGTAGACACTTCTTACGTGAGCGGAGGCTGCATAGTATTCTTTCAATTTCTGCGCGCATTGGCAATTAGGAGTATAGATACTTTAAAATATTAATTTGATAAATGAACTACAAAGATATAATTTCGTTGTTATGGTTCAGGTCCAAGGGAATTCATGAGGATGTCCGTCCAGTGCTCAAAAGATAGGGTTAATAAATGTTTTACTGGTGCCCTGATGTAGTCATTGCCAGGGCTTCTACAAAACATCGTTCACAGGGTCGTAAGTATGTTACACAGAGTTCCAAATTTGTATAATCACAGTCATAACAAGACTCTCGTTGAAGAAACTGTACTCGAATTATTTTCACATTGAGTTGCAATTTACTTGTACGCCATTTTCAGAATACAACTGATCAACATTGAAGTCTTGGCAAGTGAAATAAAAATGTTTCAAGAAAATTAATTAAATCTAAGTACGCTATTTTTACAAACTGTTCAGCTACCAAATCTCATTTAAATCCTATATTTTCACATTTTCCAGATGGGGCATTCCACGCAAAAGAGTAGATTTTATGACACGACTCCTTCAAACTGGAAAATATTTTGGAATATTATTGTCCATGATGCCTACATCGTCGAGGTACGAGTACAATATTAAAATTTTCTGATTGTTCGGCAACAATGCACTCTTAAAAGATCTCTTGTGAACACTCTTAATTTTCTTTCATTTTTTGCCATCATATAAACGTTTCTAAAACATTTGAGAGTATATATAAGATACGTAGTTAAATTATTCATGAAAGATCAAAATCGTATTGTGCTATTCTTGGCATACAACAATAAAACTTTTTTAAAACGCAATTACTCAAACAGCAACCTATTTAAAATTATAAAAATCTGCAATAATATTGCATTTAGGATGTTCTAGAAGCTACTATTTTTTTATATCTTAAACGGAACAAATATATTACTAAAAAACTCACCTGAATGGGGCAGTACGCAACCCGCCACAAAAAAATCATAATTGCAGCTTCTCTGCTAGCGTGGACTACTCAATCAATGGTGGCTTTTGGAGAACAACCTCATTTGGCACTTCAGTTGAATTTCATACAGGTTTTACTGACAGTTTGTTCTCACTGATTGGAATGACACAGTTTTTTGAAAATTGAAAACAAATTTTTTGACGAATTTTTGTCTGGAGGCAACATCTGACAGGCATCAATTTCCAAAGAGGCTCAGTTGACGTCATGGTGGCTGGTGAAGATTTGTTATATTTTTTATACTTTTGTAGGTATTATCACGTTTCCACCTTGAATTCACAACGTATCTTCAGGGATGTCTATAGGCGACACCCGACAACTGAAGTGCGCTACTAGAGCGGAATCAGTTTGGCAACTTGCTGTTACCCCCGAGGACTTAAGTCTTCAGGGCAATGAGGAAGGGTCGTGATAGTTCTACTGGATTTCTAGCTTGGTGCAGACGTTCGGCCTCTCGGTGACTCTGATCTTCTGAATCTTTCTCGGAGAAAGGTGAGGCACTGGTTGAAGTCGCCTTCACAATTGATGTGGTGGTAACGCACAAGGTTGTGGGTCGTGCACTGATGTACCTCATTTTCTGCACACTGGGCTCTCCGACATACGTACATCATTGCCTGATATGCCCAAACCTTTGACACTTGAAACGGCGCAAAGGGCTTGGTAGATTCTGTCGCACATGAAGGGTGTAGAAATCATAACTGATTCTTTCCGGGAGAGACGTACGGTAAAACGTAAGGATCAGAGTCCACGTAGGGATCACTTTGCCCTGCTCCTTCCTTTTGATCCTCTACGCTTCAGTGAGTCTTGAAGGTGGACCAGTGAAATAGACGAGTTAGAAGAAAAGAGACAGGATGTTATAAAAGAAAGAGAATGAACAATGGGGGGGGGGAATAAAGATGACTGGTGAAAGAAAGGAAACCAGCCCTCCCTGCATCCCCCGTCAGGAAGCGGACCGACCCACCTCGACGGGAACGCCTTCTGAAAATCACTGGTCGGAATACTGTTGAGAATCCTTGTTACAGCCGTTTGGATGTCTTCGGGGTAGTCATTGTCCCTTCATGGGCCGTTTCAGGAGAAGATGCGTTACCATCAGACGGAGCCACGTCAGGGCTGTAGGGGGTGAAGGAACGTGACAACGCCTTACGGAGCCAGCCGCTCCCGCGCCAACTGCGCGATGTGGCACGGTGGAGCTTCCAGGAACGGGCGTTGTCTGGTCACACGCGGTTAACACTTTTCGCAACCGATCGAACACTTCCGCGTAAAACAGTGCATTCACGGTTTGCCCAGGGAGGTACAAACTCGTCTGGATGAGTCCTGAAGTTGTTTTACTTTTGTTATATTTTCGTCGACCCTTGATATTGACGGGCGACCGACGCGTTGGTCATCCTCGACGAGCTTCCTTTCCCTCCCTGAACAACCTGTCTCTCTTAAAAACTCTCGAATGGCCCATGGGAGCATCTCCGTAGGCCTGCTTCATCATATCGAACGTTTCCGCGGTGGTTTTCCGAAGTTTGAATCAAAACTTCACGCTTCACGCTCGAGATTCCGTTCCATGCTGAGCGTGACGATACTTAACAGTGGTTCACGGGAAACAGTGCTCACTAGGGGGCCGGATATCTATGATTTTGCACATTTTTGTCCGTTGCTTCAGTGGATAGCTTCCTGATATTTCTTGACACTTGATTACAATTGGATGCTATGGAGATAAATATGTTAGTGCACATTTGGCCGATTTTTCCTGATGGTGCATAATCGTGTAATTATGAGCACATATTTTGCATATTTCGTTTAAATAGACTTATCTCCAAAACGTTTCATTTGTCGTAGAATCAATTTATTTGTGAGAGTTCATTAATTAGAAAGAGCTTGTTACAGTTTGAGATCTTTTCTTTTCTCTAGTTAATACAATACTTGAGCAAATATAGGATATTTCTTGATATATTTTTAAATCAGGCAGAATAAATGAAACAAGACCATGTACTTCACTGAAGTGCATATCTATTTCAATTATTTCTCCCGCGAAGTAAGCAAGGTTATATTATGTTTGCACAAAAAATTATTTTGATTCCGAGCATGCTTCTCCTGAATTTTATCAAGAAAGGTTTGTAGAGGAAATGAAATATTGGTAACTAGCTGAATGTGACGTCGCCGACGCTTTACACTACCTTCGTTTGTTTGACTTTTTTCTTTCTTTCTTCGTCTTTGCCTTCTTCTCTGTCTTCTTTTTCATCTTCTTTGTCTTCGACTTCTCCGTCTTCGTCGTCTTCTTCTTCTTCGTCGTTGTCTTCGTCTCGTTCGTCGTTTTCTTCTTCGTCTTCGTAGTTTTCGTCTTCGTCGTCGTCGTCTGTCGCTTCGTCGGTATTGGTACTAGAGTTTAATCAATGCCACGTACATCTAATTAGGTGGCGTTGATTTAGTTCCCGGCATACTCACCAAGATCACAGCGCCAAGATACGAAAAAAGACGTTTTTGGAAGTTTCTTACAATTTTATGACCGAATCTAAAAACAATCAGAAGACCCATCAGAAGACCGAGACGCGTCGAATGTCACCTCTTATGTCTCGATTGGTGCACGGGAAGTGGTCTAACCGTGAGAGACGGAACCGCAAATCCACACGCACACGTGAAGTTTACTCAAATACTACGAGGGTTGGGGCAGAAGTCATGGCAACTATTTGTGAGAATATGAGTAGGGGTTGGAAATTTCAAATATATACATGAAAGGACAAGGTATAAACTAAGTGCCTGGCCATTTATCAACACACAAACATTGAATTTATCATATTTATTAAGGTATTTGAAATTACCATACTAGTTTCATGTTCCAAGGCATTTCAGAGAATACGACTTCACAAATTCTAAAAAGCATTACATACCCGTTATAAAGTCGTGATTAGGTACATGCTCGATTACCGCACATCACACTGATCCGCACACTCACAGGTCGCGCACGTGCGTTGCTGATCACTAGTTGCTGCACATCTTTGCAGAAACTCTCCTGCGCATCTCGCGGCTGTCCGGTATGGAAGGGCATTATTCCATGAGCTTCCACCAATACCCTGTGACATTCTCAGGCATTCCTTTCATGATGAACGGCTCTCTTGGAGTAAGAGCGCTGCTGGAAACATGTTACATTCACATCGCACTGCGGTAGACGGACAACTGATTTCACGTGGCTCTCTGTGCTAATAGATATTCTTGCAGACGTATCTGTTGATATAAACACCCTACTGCAGCATTTCTTCCAAGATATAAATTAAATTTTGCGATCCGATAACATTTCTTTTAGAAAAAAATAGTTGCCATGACTTCTGCCCCAACCCTCGTGTATATGGATTTTAATTGAATAGTAAAGTGCATATATGCATTTCAGAACTTTTAGGTCACAAATGCATATTTTTAAAAGCATATTTCAAGATTTTTTAGGGCATAAAAATCTTCTTCCTAGTACTCCGTCTGCAAAGTTACGCAGGCTACTGCGGAGGGTCGCGTTCTTTTCGTGAGGGACCCCGCCACAACGCCCAACCAGTCCGACTCCCCTCCGTAGGTTTGTCTGGCCTACAAAAAGTCAGTCCTACTACGTTTTTCTCGCGCCGTGTACTTCGGTTCCACCATTAGGGAGCCGAAAAACAAGAAAATAAAAACTTTTCTTTAGGCGGCAATAAATGACAGTTGGGAAGAGCAAAACCGAAAAGTTAGCCTATTCTAAAGAGACTGAAAACTAACCAGTACAAGAGAGTCTGTCATTCAGTAGAACCATTAGTTTTTTGTTTGTAATTTTCGAAAACAGAGTTCGGTGAAAATCGGATTAGGGCCGCTATCTTTACCATTCTTTGCTACATACGAGGAAAAAACATAACGTACAGTTTTCTCGACTTAATTATGTAAATGTAGTACATCGTACTAAGAAGATTTGCAATAATTTAAAACGGAAAAGGGCGGATCAAGAATGTATTTCAGAAGAAGTTCAATTACATTTCGCATCTCCTTCTCTCCATAAATTTCTTTAAAAACATTTAAAAAAATAAAAAGTTTTCAGAAATTAAACTTCTTGAAACCTCTCAATCAGACTTACTGGGAGTACTCCTTCGAAATGTACATATGTGCTTATTCCACGATAACCTAGCCGGCTATGGTGTACGGAGAGCCGCAATAAACAGGTCGCATCCCCTTACGCCATTTATTTGGCATTCTCTATCTGCGAGAAGCTATCAAGTTTGTCACACAGCTATATGAACTGGGGTGTGTCAGTGAACACCGACAATTTAATTTTTGCCACATCCGGAAATCGAACCAGCGTCACGACAAGGAAAGCGAGATTTGTAGCCAAGAGCCATCGGGGGAATGCTTTGGAATGTGATGCAAACAGAATGTGATACTAATTATTTTGAATAAATTAGGCCACTGTCTAGTTTTGTCTACCCTCAACATTTGGTCAGGAACCGCCACTGTTTTTCAGTCAAGAGTATATTTATGGAAAGTAGCTCCGTGACTTGAATTGTCCAGTAGAGATGTAGTTACAAGCTCTAGCTCTTCACCCGTACAATGTGGATCCATCTGAGAACCTATTGACTACACATAAAACACAACTTACATAAATTGTTTGTAAGCAATAAAAATCAAAATCTTACCTATGGTATACGTTCCGCAAACAAACAATGTATTTGAGTGCAATTCCACGTGTTTTCTGGCTATTTCAATCACACCTTCAACCACACTTTCCTGTGTTGGAAATTCATACTTTGGATTACAGTAGCTACAAAAAAATCCAAAACGCAAAGCACAACATTAAAAGGAAAAATAAACGAACATTTTTGTATGACAATGGTATCCTCGCGTATTTAAAGACAATCAAATCTCAAGTATTTTTTTAAACAATTATTTTTATTGGCCTCTATACACGAAAAAACACGTTTCGCAACACGATATGGTTGCATCATCGAGTAGTCTCAGACTAGAGAAAAAAAAACATTAAGAAGTCACAAACTGGAAAACACAGTCAAGTAAAAACAACGGAAAGGCCTCAAAACGGGCATTGTTTATGATTGACCCCTACCGTCGAAATCAGAAAGAAAAAAAATTATTGAGTTTTTAATTAACTAAATAAATCGAACTGACATAGAAAAATACCATAAAATGGTAAGACATACTTCGTTAATATCAAAGATATTAACGAAGTGTGCTTATGGATACACTTTTGTAAATAAATTAAGATATACTAATCTAATTAAAATATTTTCTCATGCCCGTTGTCCAGCATTTGTCAGATGTTACGCAGCAAGTCATGAGCAGATTCTTGAGGTACTTTTAACAAAAATAACAATAGCCTACACATTAATAAATTAAAAACTACAATTCGATTTCTTCTCAGATTGAAAAACAAATGACAAAACATTAACCATAACTACAGTCATAAATATTACACTCACGTGGTATCAAGGAAAAGTACATCCACATTCAGTCCACTTAAAGCAGGATATGTTTCCATTTGCGAATCTGCCCGGAAATCACCCACGTGAAGGTAGCTTAGTCCATTCTGGAGTTCAAAGAGGAACATCAAAGAGCCTGGACAGCTGAAAGTTCAGTAGTTATACACCATTTAATCAGCCCAATATACCCATTATTCAGCAGGCAGTGGAACTTACTGGTTGGCATGAAGTGGTGTTATTTTCACATGTTTTATAAAAGATGCTTCCATGTGGCTCACAACTTTAAGATATTTTGGTTCAACTCTCAACTTCTTCGTAACTAGGGCAGCTATGAAGAAAATATCAGTAATGACGAAATATTCAAAATAGTTCGAAATTTCAAACTGATTTAAGCGCAAACCTGTGATTGAACTGCAGACTATAATTTGTTTGAATTTCTTCGTAAGTCCACAATAATGGTCAGCGTGAAAATGAGTTAAGAAGTAATGAGTAACGCCGGGTATCATTCCATATTGAAATGCATCAACAGCGAAAGATGTGCCTGAAATATAAGTTAAAAAAATAATATACGTAGGTCATTCAGTAATTAAAGAGTCAAATTGCTCTGGAGAAAAAAACAGTGGGTAGGACAAGTTTGGTAATTTTAGGACTTTAAGCTGGCATCACTGGGCAGAGCCCTGACCATTTAGAGGATTAGCATTGTTGTGTTCATAACCTGAAAATTAAGTTAAACGATGGTGAGTCCACCTGAAAATCCCATATTGGTTGAACAACGTTCTGCGATTCGTTTTGAACTTGCTGAAGGTGAATAAACAGCTAATATATACTCTGAAACAACTAAAGTGTATGGTGAAAGTTGTAAGAACCGCGAGAATTTTTACAAGCGGGTAGAACAGTTCAAACGTGGTCGAGGGTCGGTGACTGGCAAACATCGTTCTGGCCGCATCAGCAGGAAATGTTATGGTGACTGTGTTTGGGGACGGTGTAGGTCCTTTTTTTGTGATTAACACGAAGAACAGCGTATAATAAACAGCCAATACTGCTTAGATATACTTTTGAACAAGGTGAAGCCAGTCATGAGAGAGAAACGTCATGGATCTCACAGGATTCTCCAGCAAAGCAACACACGTCCTCACACTGCTCAGTAAAGCCGTGAAACCATCGACAAAATGGGTTGAGAGGAACTGCCTCATCCCCCTTAAGCACCATCTGATTTCCACTTGTTTGGTCCACTGACGGAGACATTACGTGGGAAGAAGTTCCAGGATAACGAGGTTGTCGAAATATTTGTGGGAAATTGGTTCATACACTAAGAAAGAGTTCTTTAGAACCGTTATAAAAAAGCCAGTAAGCCGTTGAAATAAGTCCATAAATGTTGGTAGGGAATATATTAAAAGGCAGGAAAAGTCCTGTTTTGTAAAATTAAACGTGTATTTCTCCAGACCAATTTTTATCTTTAATTATTGAATTCCCCTCGTAAATGAGGGGTTAGCTACCAAAACCAGCACACTCCATTGGTTAAGATTTTAAGAAAAAAATATCGCTTCCATAGGCGGCCAGATACGAACTGGAGTAAATTTCTTAGATTCAGTCACATTCATACATTTCTCTTCCAGGGTATGGGCGACGTCGGTTGGGGGCTGCTCGGGAATTGAATTGCCCGCAGTGGCGTAGCCTCTGCACGGAGCTATACTCTTGAAATCCCCAGCCGATGGCGTGTCTCTCCTCCCGCACCTCGGTGTCCTCCGGCATGTCACACGCAAAAGTGGGCCTTGTAACCTTAGCAGGCGATTCTCATTTCTCGCCCCCTTTCAAAGAAGAAGAAATCGAATGGCTTTCTTCTGCTTTCTCGCAATCCGTTAACAACTTTTGCTATCAATTGCACTTTCACCGGCTGCGATGCCAAAGTGGCAACTAACAATCTTCAACATCGTTGTCAGGGAACTCCTAGTGACGTCGAAGGCTTTCGCAACCAAAGTCGTGCGAATTTCACTAAAAATTTGATCATAAGTTCTTAAACTATTTAAAGACTGTACTCTTCTCACAATTCCAAACGTTTAACGTACCCAACGATTAAATTTTCTGCGGTTACAGGATTTAATATTTTTATCTAATATAGGATTTAAGAACACATTTACTTATTACTAGTCATTCCGGGCACATCATCAGCCAAGATCATTAGTCTCGTGAGTGTAGTGTGTTTTTTCTTCTCGGCGGAGGCGGTGATCTTGCCTCGCTGGGATGGAGAGATCCAGCGCCGACCTACCGTCACTCAGAGGGGATTTCCTCAAACAGGTACCTCCCACAAGCGGGGAACCGCCCTGCCTGGTATTCGCCTGGTGTAGGAGAAACCACGGAAAATTACCGATCAGAGCAGCCAGACGTTAGAATTCTCCTCCACACAGCGACAGAACTCAACCTAGCTATCTGGCTAGGGTCGAAAATCCTGCCAAGGTCGGGACTCGAACCCCAGGACTTCCCGCTCAGAGGCACTGCTGTGACATCAGTTGACGCCCTGAGCCACCTCTCCCGGTGATATAAGAACAGCCTTATTCACAAGGGAGAATGGTTACGTCCCGACAGCGCTGGCAGTATTCTCTTCGGTAAATAATTCAGTAAAGTCCATGGCATACACAAACTGTTATTTCTAAGTATTTCCTCGGTCGGAGCAATCGGCGGGAGCGAAGGCACGAGCGCTTACGCTCCAGATCAAGGTTTGAATATCCGAAGACTAGTCAACTCGTCCGTCCGTCCGATTAAGAAAATTGGCGGTGCAACTCGCCCGTATTGAGTGTAGTAACCTTGTGCGTGTTAGACATGTGAGCCATTCCACGTCAAATCGCAGAAGAGTAGGCACGACTTTTAAAATGTACGATATTTTTTTTCTTAAATCTGGACATCAAAAGAGACACGTATTTTGTTATTTTCTGAAAATGGATTATTTGTGTAGTTGTGCCTATATTAAATTTTGGAATTTACAGGTCCTTCACAAAATGAGATCAATTGTTGCTCCGAATGTACTGACTATGAAAATTTCTGTTTTGTTTCATTTAACACTTTGAAATGTGTATTTTATTCCTCTGAAAATACATTTTTCAAAAATATTTTCGTTTTAAAAAATGTATTTTTCGAAAAAGGCAAAATTTCTATATAAACTCGATGAGATAAAAATTTGAAAAAAATATAGGCGTGTTCCTTGTTCAATTTTCTATGAAATACAACAAGAAAAAGTGGGCACTCCACACATACAGTTCTGAAAAAATCAATTGTATGAGGGCGCCCTCTGCCTCTGCCCATGCACTAACGAATTGTGTTCGGTCAGTCTTTGATGCAAGTGCTGAAGAACTAAAAAAAGAATAACCGTCCGCCTGATTAGGGTTTCAGGGGTTATTAGTATTTTAGATGTTCACTCTGCCCCCAAAATGTATGACATTGTGTCATACATGTTTTTGCAGGTAACATCGTGGGTGATTTGCGGATCATCTATGTTATTATGGGTGATAGCGAAACGAATTGAAATACGAGCAATTCCACCTCAAATCGCACAAGAATTTACACTATTTTTTAAATGTATGCTATTTAAAAAAAAAAGACCCAAATATGTGGCATTCATTCTGGACATCAAAAATAGACGCACGCGATTTTTATTTACCTGATAATTGATTATTTTTGTAGTTATACCTATATTAAATTTTGGAATTAACGCGTATTTTGCAAAATATGATTGATTGATGCTCCGAATGTACTCAACATAAAAATTCCTTGTTTGTTTCGTTTAATATTTTGATATGTGTATTTTATTCCTCTGTAAATTACTTTCTCAAAAAATAAATATTTCATTAAAAAATTGTATTTTTTTAAAAATTAATATTTCTATATGAACTCTCTCAGATAAAAATTTAAAAACAATATAGGCGTATTTCGTGTTCAATTTTCTACAAAACACAACAAGAAAAAAGTGGGCACTCAACACGTACAGATAAATAAATCTATTGTAAGTATGCGGGCGCGTGGTTCCTGCCCCTGCACTGACGAATTGTGTTCGATCAGTCTTTGACACAAGTGCCGACGAAAAATAAAAAGAATGGCCCTCTGCCTGATTAGGGTTTCAAGAAACAATAGTAACTCACATGTTCCCTCTTTCTGCAGAAGGGAAGGGAAGGCAAAACGAATTCTACTACTGCTTTTCCTCGAGTCAGCGAAACGAATTTTACTGCATCCCTTTGCGTCCTAGGGATGGGGTGCCCTCCTGACCTTGCTCGTGAAATACAATCAACCACTTGTCAAGGGACATGAATAAAATTTTCTCAACATCAGTCACAATACGCACCTTATGAAGACAAGTGTTAGGGTTTGTTCTGTGAATCGTGTGTACACTGTGCAACATGAGTAGCGATCACCGTGTGAGATACAACAGATGTTTCAATCCATTTAATCTTTCTGATCACGGTTTTTAGAAAAGAAAATCTCCAAGACACGTAAACCACAATTTGCTGGTGAATTTACAGGAATCATTGGATTGGCAAATTTATGATTCATTTCGGTAGGGAATCAGATTCCAAAACAGCCATTTGTTAGTGAAGAGAGTGTCGAGATCAGTGGCTCTCGTGACAATAACAAAAGTAGCGGAACGTCCAGTGAATATAGTGAAAAGAGTTGAAATCAAGGAAATAACAATTTAAGCTCTTCAGATAGTTCATCAAGTGTCTGCGAAATTAATAAAGAGAAGATAAACAAGAGTTTAATGTCAATAGGAGAAACCCCCGCCAAGAAAAGAATATTGGAACGAAAACGATATCCCCATGATATATTTCAGACAGTACAAAGTGCCAACACAGATAAACTTTTTCACATTAAAGATCCTTCGACGTCTATCGAAAAATCAGACAAAGGTACTGTTTAGAAACTTATCGATTCCTTTCACTCAACAGATGGCATGACGTTCAATATTACAATTTTGACAATTTTTGAAAGTTGGACATACAATAAAATTAAACGACATTTTTCTGCAACCGAACGCATGATAAAAGTGTCTAAAAAGTTGGCTGAAGAAAATGGAATTTTGTTCAGACCTGAAGTAAATTTGGTAAGGCATTAAAACTGTGCATTGTGACGAAAGTTCAGGAATTCTATGGTAAGCGAGTATTTAAAGTTAGCTGTGAGGGACCAGAAAATTTAAAAAATGACAATCAAAACATGAGTCAAGAATCCGTCATTTAAATATTTATAAATTATTTATAAAGATATTAATATTATTTATATGTCTTAATATACATAAATATTATTTATAAATTCAATCATGAAGTTTTACCACCTCAAGAGTATTAAATTACTGCTTCATCCAAAGAAACTGCTTCATCCAATTTTAGCTCATCGGGTTTACAAAAATATTTAATTTTCAAAATTTCAAGTTTAAAAAAAATTGAAAATTCAGGAAATTAAATATTTTGCAAAATCTTAAAAATTAAACATGTTTTTAAGTTTCGAATGGAATTTGAACGGAATTTCTATAATTAGTATTATTATTAGTATTAGTATTATACTAATAATATACAAAAATAATTAGTATTATATTCAAAAATATGATATTTTTAAGTTAGTGATGCGCGTCATTTTCAGCAAATTTCACTATACAATATTTCAGAAAATAATATAGTTAGACACTGTTAGAGACTGTCCCTGTTGGCACATACATTTCAGATTGTATTCGTATTTGGCGCCGTGGCGGGAAATTGGTTTTTATAACAATCTTTGACCCTTTATTACTAGCTCAGAATTTGCATTTTGAACGTACCGCGTCGGACTTATAAAAATTTCCTCCAAATCCGCGTGCTGGTGGCGAAAAGCGCGGAAATATACGATTTCTTTGTTAGTCACAACAGCACTCCACCCAGGGGTTTTTTCGTAACAGTTTCATCTTTCGTCGCAAGGTCGCAACACCGTCTAGACTGCACTCCAAAGCACTAGTGCAGAGAAAATTACTTAGGCACACCAGATTTCCTTTGTTTTCTTTTTTAAACGAATGACAGCATTGAAACACAAATTCAAACGGCAAAACAAGTTTTTTAAAGTAGTTGCTCCGCCCAGTGAACGAGCTTCAGTGTGCTCGCATTAACGTTCCATGAGAACAGTTTAACTTAGCAAGGTTGGCATACCTGTCGCCTTTTAGAAAGCCTTTCAAAGAGCAACCATTTTTTCGCGGGAAACGCTGTGCATGCATGAGCAAATTTGTGGAATACAGATTAAAGAAGGCATTGCTTTTCATGTGAAACTTAAGGTAAAAAGTTGAACGATTTACTCTTTGATTGCTTATTTGGTAAATTTCAAGGACAGGGTTCGGCTCCTATTGACGCGCACGATTCGGTTCTGAACAAGTCACTCGCGGCGCCGCCACAGTGTGCCCGGCCACACGGCCACGTGGCCAACGCACTTTCGTGTGGAATCGTGACGCTTCGCTACCCGTGTCCAAGTTGAGGACGAGGCTCGGGCCTTCGGCCCTCGCGTTAACATAAAACATCCTTGAGTCTGTCCAACGCATAATTACCAACGCATTTTATGCAAATACTCACCTTAAATGTTTACGCAAATCCGCGAAAAATAAAACATTGTAATTCTCCATTACACATTCGCAATATAGTTTTACGCAAATAGATTACGCAAATCCGCGAAAAATAAACCATTGTAATTCTCCATTACACATTCGCAATATAGTTTATGCTGTGTACAGCATTTAAAGCTGGCGCGCGCGCAGCTGTACGCCGCGCGCCACCGAGCTCACCGACCCGGAACGCTAGTCAGCGAGCGACCGCGGCGGGCGGGCTATAAAGCGGCCCGGACCCCGCCCCGGAGAGTAGAGGCAGGAGAGCGAGCTTGGAGTACGGGTCTACAGCGAGGTGTACGGCATTCAAGCGGAGAAGATACTGGCGGCAACAACTTTGGCTTTCGGCTACGGACTACTCTTCGGGATTTTCGGCGACCACGGACATTTCGGCACCTCTACTGGCTATCGGCGACCCGGCTACGATTTTTGGTCTTCACTCCTGGATATTCGGCGGCAAGGCTTTGTACTGGGATACATCCATACTGTAACTAGTTTGTTAATAAAGAAACTTGTTTGTTTTGAAGCTCTCGTCTTTGCTTGGATTCTACAGTTTACGCAAATCCGCGAAAAATAAACCATTGTAATTCTCCATTACACATTCGCACCACACAGCACAATGTACAAGGCATCTTCCCGCTCCCTGGGTGATCCGTTCTCGTGGTCCGCGCGAGTAAACCATGCGCAACGTGAACAGTGCGCGTTTTAGTGAGCCGAACCCTGTCCTTAAAATCAGCCGCTTATTTTTTTATATTATCTTCTAATAAGAGGTACATTGTGTCTTTTCAGAGATCGAGCGAGCGAGCATACCCGTTCGTCTCGGCAAAATCAACCGATGCACTCTCCCGAACAATAACCTAAATCTGAAACCTGAAATCCGACCTCTGAAAAAGGAGCTATATCGCCGCCTTAACAGTCCCACAAAACAAGTTTGTGGACCAGTTTATATAAGAATGGAGTGTCGACAACTTATGTTAGTGCCGTTAAAGAATTTTACAGCAACTGTATGAGCACGGTCAAAATAGGCAATAAAGTTTCCTCAGAATTCCTGGTTACGAAGGGCCTTCGACAGGGATGTACTATGGCACCGACACTTTTTAAGATCTATTTAGAGGAAGCCCTAGGAGAGTGGAAGAGGAAATGTAGTGGTATGGGCATTCCAGTCGGTGGTGAAATTATGTATACCCTACTCTTTGCCGACGATCAGATCATCGTGGCCGGGGATATGGATGACTTGAGCTATATGCTCTGTAAGTTGAAAGACGAATATGAAAAATGGGGCCTAAAGATTAATATGTCTAAAACTGAGTATTTGAAAGTGGGAGATGACGAGCTGGAAGATATAGAGATAGAAACTGAAAAAATTAAATATTTAGGGGTCACTTTATCATCTAATGGTAAAAGCAGTGATTACATTAATAACAAAATTGGACAACGTAAACGAGCGATACGGCAACTAAACCCCATTCTGTGGAATGATAAAATTAAAAAAAGAACAAAGCATATCATTTACTCCTCAGTGGTTGAAAGTATTACTACCTATGGTGCAGAAGTTTGGGATCTGAATAAAGAGAACGAGACAGACTTCTTGCACTTGAAATGGATTTTTGGAGAAGAAGCAGTGGCATTTCCAAACTGGAACATGTGCGTAATGAGAGAATAAGGGATATTATGGGCGTTAAACGAAATATTATCGACAAAATTGAAACCAAACGCCTCCTCTGGTATGGTCATCTAGAAAGAATGGAGGAGTTTAGATGGCCTAAACTAGTATGGAAATGGATTCCTCCCGAGAGAAGGAAACGGGGTCGACCACCAAGAAGCTGGGCCTAAGATGTACAAGACGCGATGGCTGCCAGAGGACTGCAGGAAGGAGATTGGGATGATAGAGAAAAATGGAGATCGGGAAGCGAGATGCGGCGTCAGCCGTAAAAAACTCGCTATATATATATATAAATTAGAAAATAATTAAAAATATGAAGGTCAAATTTTGGTCTTTTTTGTGCGATTTGACGTGGAATGGCTCAAGGGTCTATTCGTATGAAATGGATCGAAGTATGAAAAAATTCTTGCGGTCTTCTGCGAACCGCTGTAATCATCGAGGGCAGGTAAATGAAGGTACCACTCACTTTTATTCCGTTAATTGATTTTCTCAGGTAATCTGAATCTGACAGAAAATTAATTAACTTATGTAAACATTCCACATAAACTCAAATGATTCATAAATTAATAACGTGTTCCTCACGGTCTTATGTACTGACACAAGTCATTTGTTGAATGAATGTTGTATTCTGCGTATCTGAATTTCTGTATTTAATGAAGTATCGTGGTGTAGATTAGGAAGTACGTTTCAAATTTCTTTGAAGTACTTCGAATTTCGCATTTTTAGTAGCGGTTAAACGCCATTTTCTTAAAACGGCTGCAAGTTTTTCAAAGAAAATTGCCATTTAGGACGAGGTTTTACTGTTCATTCTTAATACAATATTCTTAAAACAATATTTCCATTCCACTATTAGGAAACCGAAAAATTAAGAAAATGTCAAAAAATGTCCTTTGGGCGGCGATAGATGCCAGCTGGCACGAGTATGTGGCAAGTCCGAATAGCTAGCTGAGGCCAAAGGAAATAGAAAACTAACACGGGAAAGTCGGTGTCATTCTGTAGCACCACTAGTTTTGTATTTTTTCGTCGATTTCGAGTAATAAGTCACTTTTTACCTTTTTACGTCATTTTTAATGCATTTTTTCGCGGATTTCATCTATTTTATTATAATTTTAATGGTACTTTCTTCAAACAATACTTACGAGATGCAATAATTGTTCATCACAATTCCTGAGTAGCATATTATATTTCTTCGCCTAAGTATTGTAATGTCAGCAATGTAGTGAGTACTATTTCTTGTCCAACGAGAGAATGAAGGAAGACGTAACAAACCGGCATATATCCCTCCGCCGAAGCGCGTGCTCCGAGGCCTCTACTGTAATACAAGAGCAACCCTCTGCTGTCACCACCGCGCTCGCTGCGGCAATCTCAAGTCCATCCACACGTTGCACAGTATCCTTCAGTCTACCAAAATCTGCAGTATGCGCGAAACAAACTGAAGATTGCAAGACAGGGGATATCGAGGACACAAAGGAATAATTCATTCAACATATTGTTTTGAAGAAATTATATTAATTTTTAATGTTAATAGTGATGCAATTTATTGCCAAATAGACTACGAAATTCATGCACACAACGAAAAATCGCGGGCTGTGTCTTGAATATGAAATGCCGAGTTTTTTGTTAATACAAAAAGGCAAACATTTACGCAATATTTATATTGAACATGAAATTTAGACTAACTTACTTGAAAAAAAAGATGATTAATAATAAGTAGACTGTGCCGGTGATGGAGGCGAGTGTTCAGTCATGACACTTATCTTTGCAATAGATGGTCAGAAAATCGTGCATACACTCCACAACGATCAATCTTGATACTGTTGCATTCGACAAGTCACGTTCATTCACACTGTTATGAGCATTAATGAGCTCAAAACGAATATCTCACTATTCGATACACACACGTGTTGCGCGACCCGCCATTAGAAGGAAACTGCTCCTCGCGTGATACGTGTCATCTGATCATTTTCCCTTGTCCTTACATTGCACTCATGTAACATTAAGTGAATAATCACTTGTATTTCTGCTTTTTACATGTGATTACGCTTGTTCTATAGTATATAATATTCAGTTCAGTTGAATTTCACGGAACTATTTTCTTACGCGTAGACTGAAAAAAGTGCGAAGAAGAGTGTGTGTGTAGTGGGCTTACAGCCAATCAGCGATTGCAAACCCACTGCATTTGTTGACATCCACTTCGTTCTCTCGTTGGACAAGGAAATGTAATCTCAGGTTTCTGTGTCGCCTATCGGCGCCATTGTCAGTTCGCGATAAATCAAGGCAGAGATTTTCTTTTAAGGAACAGTCTAAACCAAATGACTGCAACCTGAGTTCACTTGAACGAAAGGAAGAAGCCTCTATTACATCAGTAACATACTCAACAGCTTGAGTTGTTCATCTGAAGTGTTCTTGATAACATTTTACGTCATTTTTCTTTGTGTTTAAGAGCATTTTTAAGATCATTTTATTTATCATTTTGTGCGATGTTTTAGGTCATCCAATTCCGTCCTCTACTGATCCCTTTTCAGCGCGGCCTGGCTGTGCGGTGGCCGCTGGGCTGTGGGGCTGAAGCAGTGGCGCGCTTCCTGTCGCTTTTGTAGAACAACCCGCTTTGTCCCGCGGAAATTAATGTAGCATCACGCTTGAAACTGAAGCAAGAAATCGCCGCCTCCGGTTGTAGCCCACGATTTTTTTTTCGCAATGAAAACTGAGCCGCACAGAGTCATCAGTAAAGACCGGATTTTCGTGCAGTAAAACTCTCTAAAATTTGCAATAAAAACACCAAAATGTGCAGAAACATGCAATAAAAAGATCAAAACTCTGCAAAACTGTGCTATGTAGCCTAAAAACTCCAGTTATTCCGTTTATCAACTTATTTTATATTTGGGATGTGATATTTAGGGTGATGAAAATATTATGATTTTGGTGTTATTATTATAATTTTGTACATTTTGTTTAATCAAACTATATTTGACATTTTAAATATTATGCGCACAAAAAATTAATTTAGCAAAAAAAGTAAATACAAAAATTGAAAATACAAATATGCCTCCAGAAATCAAAAATAATAAAGTTATAGAAGAAATATTCATCATTGTTTTCATTAAAATTTACAATTATGTTTGTTTGTACTAGGCGCGACAGCCCGCGTACGGGCCACGGCCTTCCAGCAGCGTCCCGGCCTCGCGGCCATGGGTTAAAGGGTACATGTGGTTAGCACAAAGGCATCCCTACGCCATATTCTGGTCTTCCCAACCTGGGAAGTGAGTTTTGTCACCGTTACACAGCAACATACACTGGGAACATTGCAAGGAAAACGCACACAATCTTGCCCGGCCGGGAAGTGAACCCGGGGTCACTTAATTTTCTGATAAATTACTATATCTTCTCTCAATATATGTTTCAGACAGGGAAAGTTTCGTTCTACATTTACATTCGTTAGTGTGCCGAGCCTCACTCTGGCGTACGTGTGCAAGCAGTTAAAAGCGGTCAAAAACTGCGTTTATTCTCTCTTGATTTCCCCGGGCATAATCTTTTCCGAGAACTTCGATGAATTTGAAACGCAGTGCGCTTTCCACCAAGCTTCGCGCCCAAACGTAAGGTCAAATGTGACTCGCGCATGCAGTCGCGTGTTGGTAAGTTCAGCGAAGACTGACCCAACGGATATGTATGATCCGTTTAGGAAGATGGACCCCGAACATAGCGTTGGCTGAGCGGCCGCAACCAAGGGCCGCGGACCTAGTTCGTGGTAACACTGCATATCCGTGCTGCAGTAGCTCCCTGTCAGAAATTTTATACAGACAATAGGCATCATGAAATGTATAGACGCTCAGTTCATAGGGCAACAAAATGCGCAATTAATACATATTAAACGGTTTCACAGATCATCCGAATGCATTACCGGCTTATGTCATTAAAACTTTTTCTTAAATAAAACATTTAAAAAAGATACGTTAACGCAAGTTGATAATACAAAAATTATATTTTGAGCAATAAATTATGAATCTTGCAAATTCGTCCCATAAAATCCCAAAATTTGCAATTTTCTGACAGCATTATCTAAAACGTACAATATCATGGCAAAATAAAACTAGTACTAAATAACGTCCGTTTCATGATTCAAACTTCTGTCAAGGTTTTCATCCAGTTTTAAGTTAGCAAACAAAAGATGTAATTGCACGGGAATCCGTTCTTTAGATCATCATTAGCGTCCCCATTTCGGGACGCTAACCTCAAGGGAGACCCCTATCGATGTCGACCTTTGGTCGACGATATTTTTTCCAAGATGCGTGTGTGTTGGAAATTGTGGCTCTGATGCGATACGCTTTTCTTCCAAGAGGAAATTAATTTTCTGGATGTATTTCCTATGTTCACTGTAGCCGAGGTTCAGAGTTCACTATAACCGAATCTTCCTGTGCTTATTTGTAATGTAAGTAAAACGGGACCAGTAACTTATATTCACTGTAACAGAGAGTACACTATATCCGAGTTCACTAAAACCGGAGTTGACTGCATTCTGTTTTATTTGATATGCAGGTTTGTGTGCATACAGAATGGGCCATTTTAATCTATTGGAGCAAATATCTCGAAAACTACACATCGGATCAAAAAAAGGGGTGGTAATAAAAGTTGCCTGTTTTGGCAGGGGCCAACTCCTCCCCCTACCCACACCCGCCGGGGATGGGGGGGGAAGAAAAATCTTATACACGAACCCCCCCATATTTTATTGCAGACTTGGATTCCCCAGAACAAATAACCCAATTTGACCTGTGATTAAAGTCATTTTGGCCTACACATGACGCTGTAATCAAACAAAATTAAATTAGTTAAAAATCATCAAAAAATGTGGATATTTTTGAGAAAAAAATATCAGAAAAATAAAAGTAATTGTTAGTTATATTTTCAAAATAGATATCCTGGGGCACCATTATTCACCGACGTACCCCATCCCCACTTATGGGACTGGAAATTATTTCAAAATCTTCAATGGGAAACCAATTTTTTTAATCAAATCTTCATTTTCCAGTACCAAATCAAATGTTTTGTGTTTATTATTGATGCAAATTTATTTTTAGATGGATTTATCAATTATCCAACTCCATCACCAATCTGCGGCTATAAGGGATGGATTGCGTCGGTGAATAATGGTGCCCCAGGATATCAATTTAGAAAATATCATTTACATTTACTTTTATTTTTCTGATATGTGCTTTTTTTTAAATATCCCCATTTTTGATGATTTTTTAACCAATTTAATTATTGTCGATTACAGTGCCATCTGTCAGCCGAAATGGCATTAATCATAGATCAAATAGTGGTATTTTATTCTGGGGAATCCAAATCTGCAATAAAAAATGGGAGTTCCTATTTAAGATTTTTTCTTCCCCCTCCCCCACCTCCAGGGGGTGTGGGAAGGGGGTGGAGTCTGGTATCATTGGATGTCCCTTGCCAAAACAAGCAACTTTTATTATCCCCTCCCCTTTTTTTGATTCAATGTGTAGTTTTTGAGATATTTGTTCCGATAGATTAAAATGGACCACCCTGTACATGTATATTCACTATGAATGTATAATATCACTCTATGTAAATATGTTTTGTACTTTTGGGGCTTAGTTACACCTGGATGATGCCTAAAATGTATCAATACACAAGTCTACTGGATAGGTAAATAAACAGTGACTACACTGGTAAATCAATAACAATGCACAAATTTACAAACAAGAGTGGATATGAAAAAATGATGTAATGATGGGCAGAAGAAACAGAAATTTATCATTACTTAAAAAAACAATTTAGTCATTTAATATTTTTCATGAAGCAAATTCAACTTTCACCCCAATAGCAATACATGATTGCCGTAATGTTACTAAAGAAATAGCCATTTGGATAATTAAATCAGATACTATTTACCATAGATAACAGCTTTATTATTTCCTCTTGTCTACTGGAAATAATATTTCCCCTATGACTGTAGCTGGTTTTGTCTTCAAAATGAAATTGACAGTAATGATAATGTTTTGAATTAATTTTGATTCATTTTCATCAAAGGACACTAAAAACTGCATGCAACATACCAGGAAGAAGTATAATCTGCCCATTTTTTCTTGAGCCAAAAAATCCATTCCCCATCCATTTACTATTCATGGCTGAATGATGAATAAAAAAAATTAACAACGTTTAGCAACATTTGAATACTAGTCGTTTTTGCAAAAGTTATAGAAAACCTTGTGCATCATAAACAAACAAGATTTGTTTTTAAAGTGTTGCTAACAAAACAGGTCAACCACAATTAATAAAAGGAGAGCTCAACAAAACATGTGCATAGTTAAGCTACAATTATGATTACCATCTTATTACTAAAATCTTAATATTATTCATCTTATTACTAATAAATATTTTGTATCTCTACCTGGAATTCTTTTGTAAAAAGGACAAGGTCGTGATGACATTTTTGATCTCTCAACAAATGGGAGGTTAGTACTTGACACAGGAGCAGGAGATTGACTTATATTCTTCTTAAAAATATTTTTCCATTTTTCTTTGACATCTGGAAGCACATATGAATTCCAGTATTAGGAAAATAAATATACACAATAAATTCTTCATAACAAAACGAAAAAGACAAATTAATTTCTTTCATAAAACTATGTTTCATTAGTTTCATTAGTCAAGGTTTCATTTGTTTTCATTAGACAGTGTTTCAATGAAATGGCCTCACCAACCAAACTCAAATAATGTCTATATTACAGAATTTTTTGATACCTGAAAGTTCATTTCTGAGAATTAAAATATATAGATAGACATCTTTTTATATAGATATTCATGTATTGTATGGCATTGATAATCAGCATACGGCAAACAGCAATTTGAGTTTCAATATCATTTAGTCTTAATTTTGGCAGCACTTTTTAATAAAACAATTTTATTTATACACGAAAAAATTATAATTCTAGGTGAATTATGTAATACACATATACACGATTATCTACACAAACTTTAGATCTAAGATAAAATGCAGACAAAAAAGTACTACTTCAAGATCAAGTGGTTGGTGGGACAAGTTTATAGTTTACTCACTTAAGAAAATTGATACCTCTTATTTCTATCACATGAGTGAGGGAGATAAAAACAGACATCAATCTTGTCAAAAATAAAAATCACTATAATAGTTGATTACATTGTGAAAAAAATTACCATTCTGGTTCTCTTGCATGTTTTCTGTTAATTTACAAGTATATATATCAAAATTATCTTCTTTAGATGTATGACTACTTTGAAAATCAAATGACGTTTCTCCTAAAGCAGCATGATTTTCTTGAACTTCGTTATTTTGATCTGAGTTCAACCACAATTTCTCTACTACACTTTTCTCTGGAGACTTACACTCATTCAAACACATACTATCAAAATCAAAGCATGCCAGAGTTTGGGCTTGTACTTCATTCGCATCTTGAAATTGATGATCTTTTCCAAAAACACACTTCACTTCAACGAAATGACAACATTTTCCCAGTATCAATTCAAATTCTTTTACTTGAAAACCAGAAACATAATTAATGCTTATCTTCTTCCAACCCTTTTCATTGAAAGTTACATTTAATTCAATAGGATGTAGAGATAGAGCAGCAACTGTAGGCCTATCTACAGACAAAAAATTCATTTTCACACAAGTATTAATGCTAGATATACTCATTGGTTTGTTAAAGCAGATTTCACAGTTCGTGTCCAAGGCACCAAAGTTAACCATCATCTTCTTTAAAGAAACAATTTCTTCAGAGTAAATAATTTGACCAGTCATATGAAAAACAAGATTATCAGAGCAATTGGCAGTGCTCTTTGATGTCACTGTTTCTGAAATTTTAAGTTTTTTATCCTGTTTCTCATGATTAAAATTAGTAATATTAGTGTCCAAATCACTGAAGTCTTCTTTTATCACAACTGATTCTTCCTGACATCTTGACAAAGCTAACTTAAAATGAGAATATTTATTAAAATGCAGATGTTCTTTGGCACTGCAATTTAAACCTGCTGGGCATTCTGTAAAAGAAAAAAAAATATAAATGTAATGTAATAAATGTAATAAAATAATTCATAAACTAGGAACATAGTTTTACCTGCAGCCTCAGCTTTAGCACCTTGACATGTTTCTAAATGGGCAAATTTATTCGGTTCATTTCCAAAAATAAATGGAAATTGACAGATAGGGCATCGATCATCTAGAAAAAAAAGATAAATTCTATTCAACCACTTCATTTTCCAAGAAAATGGGAAATAGGTTGCATAAAAGCCTTAGTACCAATTAAATAAATAAATTTACATATAATCCTGATTTCAACATTCAACTCAATGACTGTCACAGAACTACGTCAAAACACAAGCCATATAAAACACGAATGGAACATTTGTTGAATGTCCCATAAGTGTGCCTACAAAAATGACACCATGAACGATGCTCTACATAACCATAAACGAGGGTAATTGGCAAAAGGTTTATTTAAATGTTGTCATACAGGATAAGGGCAACTCTGCAGCTGATGACTTTGCCTCCTTATTTCTTTTCCGCTTGATAGATTTTCTGAAATTCTTGAAATCATTATCCATCACGTCAGATAGGTGAAATGAAATTCTTGAAATCCACAATCACACGCACAAAGAAATTATTGTATTAAAAAAATCAAACTTATTGTGATTGATAAAGGCGAACTACACGAAAAATACATTTTACACATACTCGAATTCATAACCTAACATACATCTTCCCGCCGTGATGTTAATGCTTTTTCTTTTTCGAGAATGGTCGATCACAATTTCACTGAATATCGAATTGAACGATCGATTGTCTGGACGAACATATTAATCGAATTGAACGACTTTAAACTCAGAAAACAAAGATTCGTTTCTCTCCAATTTTTCGCTTTAGCCTTTACCACCTGATTGCCGCCTGGAGAGTCGGTGTCATCCGCGAATGAAACGTTAGATGGTAAGGTGGAAATAACACCATTGGTTTAACCAACAATTCCACGTAACAGTACATGGAACAGTAAATGGTGGTATTAGTTACAGTATTGGAACAGTAACGTATATGTAACAGTATTGGAACAGTAAATGGTGTACAGTGAAAAAACAAAAACGGAACTATCAAATATTAGACGGTTAAATATGTAATATTTAATATATTTGAAATATTATCCCCAAACACCCCAAACGCCCAGAGGCGACATTATAGATAGAAATTTACTAAAGTTTGCTTTGAGCTAATGCTCGGTGGCAAGCATGATTACAATTAGAATTAGAACAATTACAAAACTGTTACAAACATTTATAATCAGAGGTCGGTATCCTAATTAATTTCTAGTTATCTCTAATTGACTTATAGCTTATCGAATACTTCACTCCACCCCACTGTATATGGGACACAACCATATAATTATCATTATCATTATCATCATCATCATCATCATCATTATTATTATTATTATTATTATTATATAATTATTACACTACATCACGACTAAAGATGTTATGAGTCGGCTGAATATAAAATCTCCAGGTTGCAACCAGCTACTAAGGAGCAGATCCGGTGACTGTCAGTGCCTCTACAATACTTTTCGCAAAATGTGGGCTGTTCCAAATAAAGCTATTTCTTGCACTTCCCAGTCTTGGAATTACCGGGAGTTTAGACAAGTTCTTACTCAAATTTTGCGGAACAAATGCCAGAGCTCCGATTACTATCGGTACGACCCGTGCATTTACGCCCCACATTCGGCTGATCTCGATTTCCAAACTCTTGTATTTAAGACGTTTCTCTGCCTCCTTGGTAACGACGTTTTGGTTGCAAGGAACAGCAACATCGACACGTGAACACGATTTTTTTCGCCAAATCCCGGATAACTATATCCGGGTTGTTTGCCGCTATCGTGCGATCGGTTTGAATTTGTTGGTCGTGCAATATCGTACACAATCCAACAGACGTCACCGGTTTTCGTGAGTGTTCGTACCACTTGGGGCATGTGTTTGGAACTTCGAGGGCGGTACAGATCTGCCAGTGGAGGTAGCTACACACCCTGTCATGTCTTTTCAGGTATTCAGTTTTTACTAGGATTGGACAAGCTGAGACAATAAGATCAAAGGTTTCTACTTGCTCCTGGCAAATGCGACATTTATCATCTTGGGAAATTTTGAGAACCGCTTTATCATAAAGTCGTGTTCTCGACGCCTGATCTTGAGCAGCTACTAGAACTGCTTCCGATTCTGGCTTTATTCTTCCTCTTTTAAGTGACATAAATGATTGCTCTTTATTGATCTGCACCTTGTCCATTATTTTTAGATATTGTCCGTGGAGTGGTTTGTCTCTCCACGATCTCTTTAATATTTTTTGTGTTTAACATTTCATGTTTAGCAGCACCAGAAGTTCAGTGTTTCTGTCATTCTGCGTGTCTTGCATAGTCTTGTTTGCAATGATACTTGCTACACTAAAAATGCCTCTGCTTCCCATTCTTCGGTCAGATTTCATGACCTGCCTCATTAGAGGGTCATCTTGATGGATGACTACATACTTTCCCAACCCGACTATTGCGTTGTGCCAGGAGGCCTCATTTTGTCTGAGGCCTCTTCCTCCTTCCTTACGTGACACATAAAGTCTATGTGCATCAGCTCGAGGGTGGGAAACATGATGCATTGTTAGCAGTTTTCTGTTTTTTCGACTCATGATGCGAATTTCTTGCTCAGTCCAGTCCACTAGTCCGAAACTCTATTCGGCTACAGGCACCGCTAAACTACCTATTGCTGATATTTTATTCTTGGAATTCAGAGCGGACTGCAGGACCAGTCTCACTCTTCTGTAATACTCCCCGCGAATTCTCTCTTTCATTGTGTCGTTCGAGATGCTCTCACATTCTTCAATGCCCAGATATTTGTAAGTGTTACCTGGCTCAAGATCTTGAATCACAGTGTGCGTATCAATTTCAGTGTTCTCAGACTTTTCAGTTTGCCTCTTTTTAAACTGATTTTTGCACACTTGTCAAGACCAAACTTTATGCAGATGTCATTGCTTAAGTCATTCACGATAGACAGCATTTGAAAGAGAATCGCTTCATTCTTAGCAAACACTTTAAGATCGTGCATGTAAAACAAATGTGCTACTGGCGGCATCACCATGCCGCTTGTAACCAAAGTCAGCTTGCGACAACTGTCTAGATAGTGGGATCAAACTAATGCAAAACAGCAGAGGCGATAGTGAATCTCCTTGAAAAATACCCCTGTTAATCTGAATTCTTCTGGTTTCTACTGCTTCCTTGCCGCTGTGTATTAGTAACTTGGTACTCCACGACTTCATACTAGTCTTGCAAAATTCAATAAGTCTAGGGTGAAATCGATAATCTCCAGGGACTTCAAAATCCAATCGTGTGGTACTCTATCAAAGGCCTTTTGGTAGTCAATTCAAGCCATGCTCAAATTACGTTTTCGTTTCTTTACATCATTCAAGATTACTTTATTCAGTAGTAAGATTTCCTTACAGCCATAAGAGCCTTTAAACATCGTTTTTGTTCAGCTGGCATCAGATGATTCTTCTTTAGATGTCTGTACATTTTGTCAGCTATGGCTGCAGTTCTAACTTTGTACAGTACAGGCAAACAAGTAATTGGCATGTAGTTCTTCGCCAAAGAGCTGTCTTCCGTTTGGGTAGAAAATACGTGATGCCGCGTGTGAGCCATTCCGGGAGTTCCTTTGGGTTTTCGAAAATTTTATTAACAGCCTTTGCTAGACGAGAATGTATTGCTGCTAATTTCTTAAACCAATAAAACTGGATCTTATCAATCCCGGGGGACTTCCAGTCTCACATGTTCTTAATTGCTTGGAAGAGGTTCTCTTCCGAGAATCGGTGAACATATTCCACTTTTTCCACAAGTTCATCGGCAGCATCATCTTCAGATTGAATCCAAGATGCGTCTTTGTAGAAGGATCTGCTCTCCTCCAAGAGTCCTGCCCAATATGCTTCGACGTCATCTTTTGAAGGAGTGACAGCATTGTCATTCGGTTTTTGAGTCAGATTGCGATAGAATCTCTTCGCGTCTGTTTCAAACAACCGGTTCTGTACACGGAAATCTATTCTACGTTTGTAACATCTAATTCTTTGAGCCCTTGCTTGAATTTTCTCTTTTAGCTTCTCAACTACCATTAGCCTACTTGTGTCATTTTCAATTCGGTATTTTTGTTCAACATTGAATATCTTTCGTTGAACTTTAGTGGTGTGCGTTGATTAAGAAGATGCCTCGGCTAAGAGCGATATTTCACGCCGAGTATCGGCTATCCGTTTCATAATTCTCATCGTCCATGGGGGTTCTGGACTGTTTACTCTGTTTGCTGTCGGCCGTCGGTGTTCTTGGCTGGCCCCTGAATTATCTGAGGTACCAGATATCCAGATGCATCCACGATGTGATTGATGTCAGTAATATTTAGATCTCTACCTGGGGTCTGTACCACCTCATATAAGACAGAATTCACTGTTTCTATTACTCTTTTAGCTTTGGCAGTTTCGTATATTCTCCTAAACGGTTCGCGAGATTCAAACGGAAGTTGACTAACTCTATCTCGCGTCGGAGGAGATTGCGCATCATGTCCTTCTCGTGTAATTCATTGCCAGATGAATTTTCACCACTGACGTGTGTTTCATTGGAAATAGATGAGCCTTTAACAGGACCATCGCTTTCAAGTTCTACATTTTCATCATGTGGGTAGTTAGATCGAAGAAGATACTCCGCATTTCTCTGAATGTCAGCAAGTTGTTCTGCTGTAAATTTTCCACTACTGAGTATGTATCGACGTTGACTGGCAAGCTTCTTTGAGTCCAGGGTGTGTCTCATATCTGGGTTCCGCTCTCTCCATATTTTGAAAACTTCTATTTCTGAGCCCCCATATTTCGCTTTGGAATAGTAAAAGAACCACATCACCTCCTTCAATTCATCTCGTGTCCATCTCTGACGATGGCTTCAAGCTCTGCCGGCTCTGGGTCCCTGGGACTAACATCCGTAGGATGGCCAGAAGTCGACAAGGTGACATTAGCTCGGTTTCTGTGCAGATATGGGACATTGGTAGAACAAAGTACGTTTAGATTCATTGCATTGCTTGTTCTATCCATTTTGCTCATTGGTTTTAAGTGAAGATTCGCAGGACGCAAGTTCGAGCTCACATGTCACATTAATATTTGAGTTGTTTCCTTCCATCCGTTACTGCGACCCACAGTGGGCTCGGGACATCATTACGCAGGGCCCAGCAAGGGGTCCCTCCGATCGCCAGTCGGCATTATTAAACACTACGGGATTTTCACTGACTGCTGAAGGCAGCCTCCTTCGCTGGCTAATGCAAGTTTCGGGCCTCCACTCTAATCAGTGGCCTGGTGTGCCAACCCAGTTTCTCTCCTGTACCCTCTATGGGCCGACAACAGGAAGTCCAAAGGTTCATGACCCTTCCCTCTGTACTTACTTCCCACTCTCCTCAAAATGGAGTACTTCTTCGTCTGACCCCTCACCTTCAACCTATTCAGCAAGGGAGACCCTACCAGTAGCTAGGCTACCACTGACATAGCTCTCAGGCTCATGGGGGTACTCAAGCTCCACCACCAGCTACAAGGTCGTGTACTCCCTAGATGGAGTTGTTGTTGTTATTATTATTATTATTATTATTATTATTATTATTATTATTATTATCATCGATTTTTCACACTTTCGCTGCTTTAGCAGGGAAAACGTTCACCTATCCTGTTGATGTTATAGGACTATGCTCGGACCGTGAAGGAAGGAAATGCATCCTGACCTACATGAATATCACTCATTTAAAAATTTTCTAACAATATGACATGTTTGAAGGAGGGTGGCTTTCTGAGCTTTGTCAAAGATATTTTTTATATCTAAATTCTCCAGATTAAGTTCCTGGTTCTCCTGACAACTCCTTCAACTGATATGACCATGGGAAAATGGGAGACCTCGTGCAACTTCCAAATGTTTTCAACACAATTGCCAAGTTCTCAAATTTTCTGAATTTACCGCTTCGAACTTCCGCAAGTTTTGAGTCAAAGGGATTGCAATATCGATTATAGAAGCTGCTTTCTTTTCTTTGTCTATTATAAGGATGTCATGGCGGTTATGATCAACTGTATTATCCGTCATAATATGCCGATCACAGTATAAGATGTGCTGTCTTCGTCTCGAGCTGGTTCATACTTGTAATATGTTGGAGCATCATTCCTCAATAATCCAAGATTCATTCATACTTCTCGGTGAATGAGTTTTGCCACTTGGTTACGTCTGCCTAAATAGGCACTCTTTGACAAAGTAGTGCACCCAGCCATTATATGCTCAATAGACTCTCCGTTTACCATATTTACATCTGTCTATATCACTTGTTTTTAAAATATGTTCTTCATAGTTTTTAGTTCTTCCTAGGAAAACCCGGCAGACGTTGTTCTGCCCTTCATCTCCCTCTTTCCCTTCCCATCACCCTCTCACGGTCTCTCCATCCCTCACCCTGTCCCTGTCTATCTCTGCCGCTCTGTCCTTCTCATTCACACTGACTGAGAGACTGCATATTCTGCACGTCTTTGAGCACGTGAGGTAATATCGGGAAGCACCGGACCAGCAAAAATGTAATAGAATTTTCAAGAAGGTTTCATCCTGTGGAACACGGCGTGAGAAACGTTTCTCTGAGGCATTGGGACTCAAAATTTTAGTTTTCGTAGGCCATAGCATGTATTGTTTAGCGATATATATTCAAAATCATAACGAATGTGCTGCGGGTTGCATTTGACGTAAATATTTGAAGGTAAATATTTGTTCTACATCGCCATGTAGTGGAGTTACAACAGATTTAACAGCACAGAAACTTTCTCGGTGAAAAAAACATGTAGAAGTGCCAATTCTCACGGAGATTGGTCTCACGGTGTCCGAGTTTCTTATATATATATATATATATATATATATATATATATATATATATATTGTAACGATTGCATTGTTACGACAATGAGAATATTGTTGAGCACGGCCGAATGTTTTAAAAGACGCGCGGAAGTCAGCGGCGCGTAATATAATGGATGGCGGCGAGATAGCGCGGCGCACGTAGTAGTTCAGAGCGGTGTAAGGAGAAGTGGCTAGCGGCGGAGGGTAGGCGAGGCCAACTCACCCCTACGAACGTTTTCATAAATACGCTGATCGGCAGATCAGAAGCCCCTTATTTGCTTCAGCTGTCGCCGAGTATTGTTCTTCTTGTTGAAAACGACGTGTGAATTTCGCACAGTAGATAGTCACTGTCAAGTTTTCTCGTGATTCTAGTAGAGAGAGAGTTTAATTGAAGTAGGCGACGAATTAGATTTGAATAGTAATATTGTGAGCAGTCATTTGAAGTTGTGTTGGAGGAGAGTGTAGGAAAAGACGACGCAGTAGAAAAATTACAAAAGACTTGAACGGCGTTATTCACTTTATTCTGGTGGATCGAGTAGCCAGAATCTAAATGATTTACACGCTAATCGAGTCAGGAACAATTACGCTGTGCTATGAACAATTAGCTATCCAAATATCCAAGTGCGCGACGCCCTGGACAGAGCTAAAAGCGGCCACCAGGCTGTGATCGTGCGAGGACAATAAGCACGCGTGCGAAAACCTAACAATCGCGCTGAAGAACAATTCCGGAAGGAGACGAAGAAGAGGGCCACCGAACGGGAAGAAGAAAAAGGACCGTAGGGGAAGAAGAGGCGCGGAAGAAAGAAGAGTACTGGGAAAGTAAGAAGAGAGAAGCAAACGAGACCCAGCATCGCTCCCTCTTCAGAACGTACCCTCACCCCTCTTCAGAACGTACATTTTTTATTAAAAATTATGTTTCCATTTATTATACTTTTCCAGTTTTCTTTCACTCCCAGTTTGATTCATAATATTATTTGTAATAGATTCCATTTATTTAATTTAATTTTCATTTGTCATTTTTTAAAAAATTTATATGTCCATTTCACATTTTACATTTTCTTAAAAACCAATTCTTGACAATATTCTGTAAAAAGTTTTTAATTCTTTAAAATTTTAAAAATTTTTTGTAATTTAGATATATTATTATTATTATTATTATTATTATTACTATTGTAACACCCCCCCGTACACACGACCACTCATCGGTGTCGGCGGTGTTAACCTCTCTCAGGGCGTGACCCGACTCACCTGTGGATTCCCGTCTGCTGCAGGTTGCCTCATGTGTCCGGCTGGAATCTATTTAGGACGCATGCGTGACTGGGCATATTCATGCACTACACAGTAAAACGCTCTTTCATGATTTCTGAGTTTAATTCAAAGCAAAAATAATCGGGTGAAGCCCCCTACAGTTCTTAATACTATCTTAACCTAACTTATAACTAGCTTAACTTAACAGTCCAACCCTTCCGGGTCATCGCACGGGCGCTCCGCCCCTCCGGGCGTCGGCATCGGCCCGGGTGTCGGGCGGCAGGGCAGCGGCGCTTCCCCCCCGTTTCCTGGACCGGTCGGGCAGCTGGTGGCCGCGGCGGCGGGTGTCGCGGCACGCGAGCAGGCGTGCGCGGCAGGCGCAGGGCTGCGCGCGGGCGGGCGCGCGCGACAGCGCAGCGGCGGCGGCGCGGCGCGTGGGCTGGCGCGGCGGCGACGTCGGCGTGGCCCGGCGCGCGGCACTGTTGGCTGCGGCGCGGCGTAGGGCGGCGCGCGGGCGGGCGCGCGCGGCAGGCATTGACTGCGGCGGCGGCGGCCAGGAATCGCCACACCAAAGCGTCTTTTAGTGGCGGCCGGCCCTCAGGCCGCGTCCGAACGCTTCTTCGTTCATTCGAGTATCGGCACTCACACGGTGTTCCGCCTCTCCCTTCGGCGGCACCTGAGCGGGCGGTGAGGTGGCGACGATGCGTTGCCGGCGGCGATCTAGCGTCTCGCGGCGGTCGTTACCATCGGACCCAACCCTCGGTCGTCGCTTACATCGGAAGGTAACACTCGCGGTCGTCGTTCGTATCGGAAATGCCGAGTCTCGCGTTCGCAGCAACCTCCCTTGCTCGCGAGATCACATGTCTCACCCCCGCCTAGTGTTCGACTATTGGCGCAGCCAAACCGCGTGATGCGCGCCGTCCAATTGCCATGGGTCCATCGACGGTTGGAACCCGATTTCGAGTGGGCGTTCACGTCACCACGATTTCCGAGAAGACGCTGGGTGTGCTCTGACGCAGCGCTCGGAAATACCAGAGGTGTGGCAAACGGTATTGAACAAAGGGAGGCGCTCCCATCGGCGGCCGGCGGCGACCCTTCGCGCACTCAGGTAGCGGAGAAACGCACATTTTCAGCCAGCTAAGTTTTCCCGGACTCCCTGTTATATAAAATATTCATCTCGCACACGCCGAAATTAGTACGTGTGCGACCGTCCCATTACATTCACCCCCTCCACCGCCTAGCTATGAAATCGGAGAGAAAGATGATTTCATGGCTCAACAGAAAACTAATGGCGACGGGAGCAAACGGAATAATTTAACAAAAAAAAACCCTAATCAACATATAGACGAAATACGCACTAAAACTACAAATAACTGAACAAAGTGCTTACAATAGCAAGAAAAATAAAAAACTATGACAAATGAAGCGAGGAAAATACTATCGGGAATATCTCATCCACAAACACCAACATCAAAACCAACCCAGTAACGTCCTCGTTATAGGAAATAAGAACTCCAACCCACATCAACAATAAGTAAACCGTCTAACAATTAAGCAATGACAATTAAGTAAAATCTCGGTAAACGAATGAAGAAGACACAGGCAGTCGGTAGAGACTTAAACAAACCACATCAACAATAGCATATAAATTCAACGAAGACTAGCACAAAATAGACAACTAGAGCACTAATTAATTGAGAAACAAAAATACTAAAAATACGACAATAATTAATGAAAAGGGCAAAACAGGTCTCATTCGCGAAATGGAAATAAATTAAAAGCATTATATTTTCCTGCCGGTTGCCTATCGTCTGTGACGAGTTCAAAAACACTGGGGTGAGGATTACCTCGAATAGTGAAAGGGCCTGCGAACAATGGAAAAAACTTCGCAAACAGACCTCTCGGCGCGTCAGACGAAGCAGGTGTGCGCAGAAGCACCCTGTCCCCGACTTTGAATTCGTGCGGTCTCTTGACCATCTTCTCTCTCTTTTCAGCTGCTCTATTTAGTTCGCGTAAACAATGCGGCACCTTTCCTCATAGTTCAATACTCTGTGCGTGGCCAGGCGCTCTAAAAGAGGAAAATCGGCCGGTGGCTTCTTTCCGAAATGTATTTCAAAAGAAGATAGGCCCGCGCTCTCGTGAGGGACGCGATTAATCCATTTATTAATGTGGGCAGTACTTCTGGCCATCTCTTGTGATTGTCACTAACATACACCCTGAAAAGGCGGGATAGTTCCCTCATGATTCTTTCGCTGGGGTTGCTTTGAGGGTGTCTGATAGAGGAAAAAATCGTGCGTACGCCTAATCCTTCTAACGTAGATCGCCATAGGTTTCCAGTGAATTGCGTGCGTGATCTGACAGCACTTTCTTACTTTGCCCAGCTTCCTGAAAATAATCTTGCGTTAGTTTACGCAAACAATTTCGCGCCGTCGGTCTCGTGATCGGATACGTGAGCGTGAACTTTGAAAAAGCATCACATATAACCATCACGTGCTTGTAACCATAACGAGCGGTAGGTAGTGGCCCGTACAAATCTAAGCACACTAGATCACCCGGAGCGCGTGGAATGATGTGTTCCATCGGTCCGGTATAGTATCGATTCGGATACTTGGTTTTCTGGCACAAGGCGCATTTAGCAATAACTACTCTAATTTCTCGCGTCATATTCTTCCAATATGCAAACGCCTGAGCTATGGCTAAAATCTTTTTTGCTACCGTAGTGCCCGTACTTCTGATGCAAAATGAAGTGTCAACTTCCGAGAAATAGCAGCCGGGATCCAGACCTTGTATTGTGGATCGGGCTCATTGGCGGTTCTAAATAGAATTAAATCAGCCGACAATTTGAAAGCAGAGCTGTCGCTCTGAAACTTGGCGTATAACCGGTCTTCACTATTTAATTCCCCCTTCAAAAATTTCTTTGCTTTGCCTATGACTTCGTCCTGCTCTTGCAACAATTTCAAATTTGAGGGTCGCATTTCCGGAATTGGTTCCACGTCAATTTTAATTGCATTCATTTGAAAGCTCGGCCCGCTCTCTGCACGGCAGCTCTCCTTCTGTGATAGCCGGCTCAAATAATCCGGAGCGACGTTCTCGTTTCCTTTGCGATATTGAATGGTAAAATCAAATTTCTGCAACCATAATGCCCATCTTAGAAAGCGCGCGTTCGTGCAGTGGCACTTATTTAAAAATGTGAGAGCGCGGTGTCAGTGATAATCGTGAAGTGGCGATGCAGCAGATATCCCTGGAATTCTGAAGAGACCAACAAATACTCAAAGTTTCCTTCTCAGAAACTGAAAAATGAAATTCACTCCCACGCAACACTCGACTCGCCAGAGCGATGGCTCTCTCGTTTCCGTCCTCGTCTCGTTGCGATAAAACGGCCCCTAGACCGCAGGCGCTACTATCGGCATGCAGGAAAATGGCAGATTGAAATCTGGGTGTGCCAACTGAGTAGCCTTCTGAAACTCATCCTTTACTTTATTAAAAGCCTCGTCATGAAGACGGCTCCATTCCCACTTCTTGCTTTTCCTGAGGAGTTCAACTAGCGGTGCGATGGCGTCTGCATAATTCTTAATGAATCGTGCCTGATAATTACAGGTGCCTAGAAATCCGCGTAATTGCTTAACATTTCTTGGCGGCCGAAAATCTTGAATGGAGCGCACTTTCTCCGGATTTATTCGGATCCCTTGCGTGTCAACAATATAGCCTAAAAATTGGATCTCCTGCGTGCAGAATTGTGATTTCTCGATGTTTAGTTGCATATTGTGATCTAACATGATCTTAAATATTTCCTGTAAGTGATCTAAATGCTCTGCAAATGATTGAGACGTGATAACCAATCATCGATATAAGGAGTTACGAATTTCTTCACATGATCCGGCAGCTTCTGATCCAAACACCTAATAAAATATGCTCCAGAATTTCGGAGACCGAAAGGAGTGCGACACCAAACATAACTCAAACCATCGTACAAAATCCAGTGAATTTCTGGTCATCGGGGTGAATTGCGATCTGCCAGTAAGAAGAAACAAAATCAATAGCTGAAAAATATTTAGCACCATGGAATTTCCCTAAAGTGACGTCAATTGGCACGACCTAGTCGTGATCTGGAACAGTTACCTGATTTAACCTCCTAGCATCGAGACAAATACGAACTCCACCATCCTTTTTTCTTACTATTACCAGGGGATTGATATACGGCGTAGAAGCTCTTTTAATAATTCCTTCTGCAATCATGTCTGAAATCGTCTTATCTACTTCTGTCCTCAAAGCAAATGGAACAGGATAATTTCTACATTTAAACGGTGAGCGGTCGGTAACTTGAATGCGAAAGAGAAAATCCTTAATGGGTTCTGTCGGCCGAAGAAAAATTTCAAATTATTGAACAACATGTCCGTAAAGCGCTATTCTCGGCTGCTGTCAGACAGTGGTTGCGATCAATAGAGTGGGTGATACTTTCTCGTACCTCGTCCCTATTCAAATTGTTGATCCTGAATTCATCAGCAATCAATTCATTGTTTTCGCCGTGTGAACGGCAGTAAATACGGCGGTTCGAACCTCAACACGTTCTCTTTGAAATCGATACAGACCTGTAACTCACGTAAGAAATCAACGCCTAAAATGAGCTCGTAAGCTAGATTTTTGACGACAAGACATGTAGCATCGAACTGAAAAACTCCGTGGCTAATAGTGACAAGATTTGTTTAGTAATGGGATGCTTTTCTTCCTATCCGCTCCAACGACGTAAGTTTTAAGAATGGGAAACTCGGGCAAATTTGAGTGTTCACTCTTTAATTTAAAATAGAATTGCTCCGAAACGGCTGAAACTTCACTCCCTGAATCAATTAAAATCTGGACTGGCTTGCCCTCGCACTCTGCGGCGATGATCGGACACCTTCTTGCCCTGGCACGATCGACATCGCGATCCCGCTTCCTCCTCAAATAATTCGTCGACAATAACGGTTCTCACTAGTGGCATCTCTACAGTACTTGTATTGCGTCCCAAGCGCTCATGCCTACCTGCTCCGGACGCTTCTAATTTCCGAGGTCGGTTCCCTCGCCCCTCGGCGGGTGAATGTCCATCGGGTCGTTCGTCCCGAGGTGGGCCTCGGTCGTGCTGTCCCCTGTTTCTGCCGGCGTCGCCCTCTCGACGCGGCCACCTCTGATTGTTTTGCGGTGGAGGCCTATCATTTTCTGTCTCATTATTCCCCGAAATTCGTGCCTGGTCGAATTTTCCTAATAAATCTTGGAATTCGTGGATATTTTCCAAGCGCGCGCTGTTCAGAGAATTCTGAATTCGCTCCGGGAACTGTGATGTGATGATCCAGATAAGCCGGTTATCACTAATTGAAGGATCGCACAAACGGAATGCTGCAATTTTCCCGACGGCATAATCCAGATATGATATCCCCATCTTCGGATACCACCTCTTCTCTAATAGTCGGCGCTCATACGTGAATTTGGTTTCTTCCCCCCAAAACCGTTTCAAAAATTTCTCCCTAAATTCCTCGTATGTCTCGGGAAATCGTGACATTGATAAGCTCCACTGGAGTGCGGCTCCAAACAAATACTGTTGAGCGAATTTTGCTTTTAGCCTGTTGGGTACTGCGTTAGATAACGTAAAATAATCTTCCATGCGTCGCAAGAATTCGCACGGATGTTCGTTTTTCGCACCTGAAAAACCGAGATTTTGCGGCGGCGATAAATGAACTCTACTTCCGTGGCCGTCTGAACATACTCCTGCGGGCGTTTGCATTTCGTCGCGCAAACCGTCGACGCTTTCTCGGATTATTTGTTTGAAATCCGCGCCCTGTTTCTGGATTGACGCCTCGGTCGTCGCTTGCAAATTTTTAATATCCCCATCAAGCCTAGCGACTTCCGCGATCACCTTCCCATCTAATCTCGCGATTTTCTTGCAATTCGCGGCGCCCTTTTTTTCAACTTCAATTACGGCGTCCTTCAATCCGTCACAAAACTCCGCGACTTTTCCCTTAGTTTCGTCTACGACAGATTCGACATGCGCGTGCAAGCTACGCATTTTCCCTTCCTGTTCTCTAAGCTTGGCCTCTACCTGCGCCTCACACTCCGCGAGTCGAGCGTTATTTATCTCGATCGACGCATCTAGTCGTTCGGCGACGGCACCGATTCGTTTAGAAATCGCGACTGATTCCTGAGTGTAAGCGGCGATGTGCTCGTCTAAGCGTGCGGTCGCGGCACTCACCTCCGCTCTTACGCGCTCGCCTATTTGGTCGCTGATTCCGTTGAACCGTTCCGTGAAGTGCTCCGTAAGATCGGCAATCTGATTCGCCGTCTGTTCCTGGCTTTCCCCTAATTTACTGCGTAATTCAGCGAACTGATTTTCCTGCATCTCTTTATTTTCCAATAATTTGCATTGAAGCTCAGCAAATTGACTCCCCTGAATTTTAGTAAGATTTGCCATCTGAATTTCGTGAGTTTCGGCCAATTTTGCCATCTGATTTTCCTGACTTTCAGCATTTTGCCATCTGATTTTCCTGATTTTCGGCAAATTTTGCCATCTGATTTGCTATTACCGCCTGCATCATTGCCAACATCTCCGCCCGCTCCTGTGACGCTGATGGCTCACTCTCGTGGTCGGACATCTTGACGTTGAAACGCGCACACGATAAACACTTATCACAGTACACAACACACAAATACAAGAAAAGCAAAAAACACAGAAAATACACAATACATAGCAAAATATCACCCTCGGTGAACAAATTATTACTTTGGCAATTCGCCAGTTTAATTATAGCTACCGCAGTCACGCATGCAAATTTAAGAGACTTTACTGAGGAATCGTAAGTCGGGTCACGTGGGTTCGGGCCATAGATCTGAAATCTACCTCGACATCACAGGTTCGGCGGCACGTCGTCAGTGAATATAGCCAAAATTGGCGACGATTAGCCTCGCCTGATTCGTCGCTTGCCACACGTTGCAAGGCGCCATTTGTAACACCCCCCCCGTACACACGACCACTCATCGGTGTCGGCGGTGTTAATCTCTCTCAGGGCGTGACCCGACTCACCTGTGGATTCCCGTCTGCTGCAGGTTGCCTCATGTGCTCGGCTGGAATCTATTTAGGACGCATGCGTGACTGGGCATATTCATGCACTACACAGTAAAACGCTCTTTCATGATTTCTGAGTTTAATTCACAGCAAAAAATAATCGGGTGAAGCCCCCTACAGTTCTTAATACTATCTTAACCTAACTTATAACTAGCTTAACTTAACAGTCCAACCCTTCCGGGTCATCGCACGGGCGCTCCGTTCCTCCGGGCGTCGGCATCGGCCCGGGTGTCGGGCGGCAGGGCAACGGCGCTCCCCCCGTTTCCTGGGCCGGACGGGCAGCTGGTGGCCGCGGCGGCGGTGTCGCGGCACGCGGCAGGCCTTGGCTGCGGCGGCGTAGGGCTGCACGCGGGCGGCGTGCGCGACAGCGCAGCGGCGGCGGCGCGGCGCGTGGGCTGGCGCGGCGGCGACGACGGCGTGGCGGCGGCTGCGCGGCGCGGCGGGCGCGCGCGCGCGGCGGCAGGCATTGACTGCGGCGGCGGCGGCCAGGAATCGCCACACCAAAGCGTCTTTTAGTGGCGGCCGGCCCTCAGGCCGCGTCCGAACGCTTCTTCGTTCATTCGAGTATCGGCACTCACACGGTGTTCCGCCTCTCCCTTCGGCGGCACCTGAGCGGGCGGTGAGGTGGCGACGATGCGTTGCCGGCGGCGATCTAGCGTCTCGCGGCGGTCGTTGCCATCGGACCCAACACCTCGGTCGTCGCTTACATCGGAAGGTAACACTCGCGGCCGTCGTTCGTATCGGAATGGCCGAGTCTCGCGTTCGCAGCAACCTCCCTTGCTCGCGAGATCACATGTCTCACCCCCGCCTAGTGTTCGACTATTGGCGCAGCCAAACCGCGTGATGCGCGCCGTCCAATTGCCATGGGTCCATCGACGGTTGGAACCCGATTTCGAGTGGGCGTTCACGTCACCACGATTTCCGAGAAGACGCTGGGTGCTCTGACGCAGCGCTCGGAAATACCAGAGGTGTGGCAAACGGTCTTTGAACAAAGGGAGGCGCTCCCCCCGGCGGCCGGCGGCGACCCTTCGCGCACTCAGGTAGCGGAGAAACGCACATTTTCAGCCAGCTAAGTTTTCCCGGACTCCCTGTTATATAAAATATTCATCTCGCACACGCCGAAATTAGTTCGTGTGCGACCGTCCCATTAA